>VZTD01001174.1:1954202-2557690 GCA_013397725.1 Rhagologus leucostigma | reverse complement strand
GGAAAAATCCAGTCCGGGTTTTCCTCCATTCCGTACCCCGGGCAAATCTCGGCAAAGATTAATTCCTTGAAAGTATATTCTACTTAAGAGCATGTCATATCTATCATAAAGAAAGATGAACCTTTCATCACAAAACATATCTCCACTAAGGTACAAGAAAGGCAGGGAAACTGATTTTCTCTGTGAACATTTGAATGCATAAAAGATTAAAAAAACAGTTTAGGAGCTCTAGTGGAAGCAACTTCAATTTACTTTGGGTTATGGTTGGTTTGGCTAATGTTGGTATTTTTAATTAGCTTGCATTGTACTGTTGTGTTATAATAATCTATGAAATCAATGATCACTCAAGATAATAAAGAATAGGGACACTTTTCTGAAACACTAATGATTGCATGTAATGATCAGCTGCGCACGTATCGTGTGTACAATTTTGTTTCCTCTTATCTGTGCAATTCTGTCTTTTAGGTGTGGGATATTTGGGACTTTGACCACTAAAGAAAAGGGTGGAAGCTTTTCATTCTAATTCACGCCCCTCCCTGCTTGTTTTCAAGCTGATTTTGCACTGTTAAAATGGTGTTCTGTTGTTGAAACCCCACATTCAATGTAGTATGATCCTGAAGTTTCACTTTTTGCTTTTCTTCACCAAAAGTGAAAAGAGTCTCACATTTGCCTCATGAGTGCTGCAGAATTATACTTTTTTCAGTGTTCTTTTATCTTTTATCCCCTTGACTTTCTGTGAGGACATCAGCATTTTTTGCATCAAAAGAAGGCTAAAATGTCAAACCAAATGCATTAAACCAATCTTCAACAAATATTTCCTTTAAAGGAAGTTGAAATCTGATCTTGTATAAGCTGGGAAGGGTGGGCAGAAAGTCGTTTGTCGGTTTGTGCTGAGCAGGTTTGAACTGCTGAGTTTCAGGGTTTTCCAGTCAATGCCTGGCATCCACCAGAATTGCTGTCGATGGAACTAAACATTCCCAGGATCTTCTTTCCCATTCCAGTTGATTTTCTCTTCATAAATAATTAATGGACAGAAAACTGAAAAATATTCTAGATCAGCTGCGTAGCCCATGGTTCTATCTGCTCTGTCTCTATTAATGGGAAAATAAAGTACATGACATTTCTGTTCAGTCTTGGTATTATCAAAAATTTACAGCTAAACCCTCCTGACTGTAGGTAGCAAGTAGCAAGCTGAAAAATAGGTTGGGACAGGATCACACACACACACACACACACACACACCTGTAAGTGTCAGCATTCACAATCTTGGCTCTTTTCATTAAAATCCCTGCCTTTACTGATTCTGATTTAGTACCTGTATGATTTTAAGGATTAAAACCCCTTTTTTAATCAAGAGGCTTTCTTGCATCTCTAAACATATATGGTCAGCACAATATTTTTAACCTTCTTTTGAGAAGTGACCTGAACGCTGGTTTGACGAAATTGAAATCATGTCAGAAATTTCATCTGCTGTAGTTATTTTGCCTAAAAGCTGATCATTTATCTGACATCATGGGAAATGGGTTGTGTCTACTTCCTAGAAAGATTTTCGCTTTGCAAACCCATGCTAATTAAAAGTCATATATTGAAACATTGCTCCCGTGGAGGGCTCTTGCAGTAGAAGATGAGAGAGATGAAGAAAAGCAGAAATTAAAAATAATTAGAAAATTTTAGTGTCATTTGGTGTATTTAGCAGAGTATGAGGATGTGTTCCACCTGTATTCAGTTTTGTTCAGCAGAGAAATAAGTAGGATTGGTGTTGTTTTGAAAATCAGATTGTCAACAATGCTGTGGATGTTGGACGATGCTTCAGAGTATAAGTGCAAGTTGGTTTCTTTCTGCTCATCAAAGAGGAAAGAACTCTTAATAGAAAAGCATAATAAAAAAAAAAGAGAGAAAAAAAATCTGTATATTTTCACTGAAGGTTTTTTTTTTTCCTCCTAAAGTTTGCTTCCAGTCTGATTTCCTGTGTTTATTGTCTCTTTTCTCCAAGGGAGATGCATTAGCAAAGCGTGGCTATGTGATGGCGATATTGATTGTGAGGATCAGTCTGATGAGGATAATTGCGAGGGCTATTTGTGTGGACCACCAAAATACCCTTGTGCTAATGATACCTCCATCTGCCTACAGCCTGAGAAGCTCTGCAATGGGAGAAGAGATTGTCCTGATGGATCTGATGAAGGCGATCTTTGTGGTACTTCTTTTAGACACATTTTTCTGATTGTTCATGATACTGTCTGTTGCAATACCTCCTGTTGAGAAAGAGGTTCTCGTGTTAATCGTACTGAAATTTTATCACTAGAGCCTATGTGAGGATTTTTGTTTAGTTAAAGTCGAAATGAGTTTATGCTTGAAGTATTAGTTTTCTTTGAATAAGGCAAAGGGGACAAGTCGTTCATTTTCAAACCCCTTAAAACATTCCTGGAGATAAACAATTTAAAGGGCATTGATGTGTAGGAAAGGACTTCACCTCATTTGCAGCTCTCTGCAACTACAAAAGCTTGAGTTCATACCCTGGAATGGTTTGGCTTGGAAGGCACCTTAAAGGTCGTCTCATTCCAACCCTCCTTCTGTGGGCAGGGACACCTTCCACTAGCCCAGGTTGCTCCAAGCCCCGTCCAACCTGGCCTTGGACACTTCCAGGGATGGGACACCCAACAGCTTCTCTGGGCAGCCTGTGCCAGGGACTTAGCATCCTCAGAGTCAAAAATTTCTTCCCAATATCAAACCTAGCCTGTCCTCTGTCAGTTTGAAGCCATTCCTCTTTGTCCTTTCACTCCATCCCTTGTCCAAAATCCCTTCCGAGCTCTCTTGCAACCTCTTTAGGCCCTGGAAAAGGTTTTAAGTTCTCTCTGGAGCCTTCATTTCTCCAGGCTGAACACCCGCAGCTCTCAGTCTGTTTCCAGAGCAGAGGGGCTCCAGCCCTTGGAACATTTTTGTGGCTTTCCCTGCTCTTGCTCCAAAAAGTCCTCATCCTCCTCATGCTGGGGATCCCAGA
This sequence comes from Rhagologus leucostigma, assembly GCA_013397725.1. Classification (NCBI taxonomy): domain Eukaryota; kingdom Metazoa; phylum Chordata; class Aves; order Passeriformes; genus Rhagologus; species Rhagologus leucostigma. Next base: position 2,554,692 of record VZTD01001174.1, on the reverse strand, counting down.
GCTGGATGTAATCCTTCAAGTGGGGTCTCACAAAAGCAGAGGGGAAGAATCTCCTTTGAGGTCCATCTTTTTTTGATGCAGCCCAGGACACATTTGGTTTTCTGGGCTGTAGGCTCACATTTCCAGGTCATGTTGTGCTTCTCATCTCCGTCCTCCTCCTTGGGGCTGCTCTCAATCCATTATTTTCCCAGCCTGTGTTTGTTCTTGGGATTGCCCTGACTCAGTGCAGGTCCTTGTACTTGGCCTCGTTGGACTTAAAGAGCTTTGCACAGGTCCCACCTTTCAGACCCAGCAAGGTCCCTGTGGATGGCGTCTTTCCCCTCCTTCGACAGCCACAACTTCATGAGGGTGCCCTCAATCCCACTGTCCACGTTACTGAGAAAGGTGTTCAATGTTGTAAATCCCAACACTGGTTCCTGAGGGTCACCACTTGGGCATGGAGCTATGCTAAAATGTTGAAAGGTTGCAGTAAAGCTACCAGATGAATGGTTGCGCATGAGATAATTTTAAAAGCAAGTGTAGAAATCTGGTTTAGAAATATAAAATTTTGTTTGCATGTCTTTGTAGGAAGCCTTTTTAGGTGTTTTAATGTACTTTGAGTATATACAACATACTTGACAGCCCCTGCAGCCCGTGATTATTTTTTTTCCATGTTATTTCAGACGAATGTTCACTTAACAATGGTGGATGTAGCCATCAGTGTTCTGTGGTTCCTGGAGGAAGAATTGTGTGCTCCTGCCCTGCAGGATTCAATCTTACTACAGACAACAAAACTTGTGAGATTATGGATTACTGTACCAAGCACCTGAAGTGCAGCCAAGTTTGTGAACAGCATAAAAATACTGTCAAGTGCTCATGTTACGAAGGCTGGAAGCTCAGTAAGGACGGAGAAAGTTGTATTAGTACTGGTAAGTTGGAATGTTCAATATTCAGGATGTTCATAGCTGTTATTCTATAGTCATTTACCGAGAGCTTATTTCACTTTTTGTTTTTCTAGACAAGAAATACAGGCTGGGGTTATCTAAATGTGGGGTTGATGGTAATTGGAGGACTCATTAAAACTGTCCCTATTCTTGATGTACAAAGGGTATTGAAATACTAGGTTGTTGCTAATCTAAGAATGTTAATACCAGATGTTTCTAGGAGTGGTATGGTTCAGAACACAGTATAATTCTGAAATGGAAGTTTTATGTATAATTAATATGTATGGGATATATATACACACACAATTTTAAATTCTATTATGTATTTTTAAGAAATGGATCAATCTGTAACATCATGATATTGATCAGTATTAGTTGAGGGTTTGGAAGGTTCATGTTGAGCGTGCAATTATGTGCTGCCTGTTAGCATTCAAGATTCAAGCTGTTTTTTTTTTTTCCCTGAGGTATTCTGGTTTTAGACAGCACCAAAAGTCTGCTCAGCTCGCTAATTAAGGTGAAAACCAACATGAGCCCAAACAGGAGAGGGGAATGTATTCCCCTCGTTGTTCACTATTAATAAGTACTGAAGCATAATTTGGAAACTGTGTTGGGGTGTGTTTTTCAGGTGCGGTGTTGTGTGTAAAACAGAAACATGTATCTGCTATAAACTTTGAAGTAGTATTGAGTTTGCTGTCTAGATTTTCACAATTCAGTTTAGGATTCTTTGATAAATGTATTCTCTATTAGCTTTTATTCTTTGATAGTGTCTTAGCAATTCTGAACAGAAATATCTTCCACGTTGTCTATTGCTTATTTGGATATTTCATAATTCAGTAAATATGATTAAGATATTCTTTCTTTATTCTTAATCTGCAGTGATTGCTGTTAAAGTTTTTGCTTTATGTCAGTGCTTTGGTCTGGTTGTAAATGATTTTTGAGCCATCTGATTTGCTATATTATGGACATTTCTAGTAACTGAAAAAAGTGCATTCTTAGTGGGTTAAAGAAATGAAAGCATTAAAAAAATTTAAGACAGTGTGTTAGTAACTCATATGAGGAAAGTTTGAAACAAGAAACAAGCTTTAAGTTCAATGAAGTAGAAATGACCAATATTTGGAAACTAAACTGGAAAAAAACTAAGTGAAGTATACTCACCTGTGCTGTAAAATATGATAAGTGAGATTATAGTTTCTCGGTTTTTCTTAAGCCCATTTGATATTTCTGCTCAATTTTTACTGGTGTTGGTGAGAATCTGAAGTTACAAATTGATTTTTCCAGATTTTTTGAAAGAATGTAATAGTAAATATATGATCTGAGACCTGTGATGTCAGCTGATATAAAGAAAAATGATACCTTTCTTTACAAACTGTAATGATACTACCCTAATGGCATCAAAGCTGTGGCAAAATTATTCTGTCTTAAATATGTGGCATGTGGCTTTTAGAGTCACTAATCATCTTGGCCCTTTTCAGTTTATTTAATTCCAAAGGCACGAGAAGTTCTCTGGAGGACAGATCCTCTGACACTTCAGTTGTCGGCTGTGTGAAGGGCATTTTAGGAAAGCGAGAAAAATTTTGGTTCCATTTGTGAATCTGTGAGACCGAAAATGTCCCCATCATTTAAGTCTCTGGGCTTGAAATCTTGAATGAACTTAGAATAAAGAAAAAAACTTTTATATAATACTAGTCCAAGTAAAGTTCAAAGTGACCTTATGAAGATAAGCTGTCCCCCAAATGCCAAACTACTATTCCAATAATACCAGTTGTTATGAAGTAATTCTTAGAATAGCCATAGTGATTTAAAATGCCTTGAACCAGGAGTAGGTGTGTATTCTATTAGAACAGTAACTAATCTGTTTTCCAGAAGAAAAAGGAAATTACTCAGAGGAAAATGAGAACGTTGCCCTTTAGTCATTTTTTTTTTCTATCTGAAATAGCATTTTCCTATGTATAGGAAGCATTTCACACGTACACAGCAATAGCATGTGCAGTTAGCATGCAGCACATTTTCAGAATATTGTAAAAACATTTATTTGTGAGCCCATTAGAATGGGAATATGAGTGCTGAAAATGCAGTAATTTTGTGATTCTAACTCTTTTCCTGATTGCATGTCAGAATCAAAAAAGTGTGTTTGTCAGAGAAATCTAATGAATTGCCAGTGAAATATAATGAGTTACAGAATGATAAGCATAGAGAACTAAAATGCTTGAATTGAGCAGTTCTTTTCTTTCTAGTGTCTCTTTCAAAGCCTTTCTTAGTTTTCTGTTTTCTCTTTTTTCTGCTTATGTTGTCTTCATTTCTTGAGGGTTTTAAGTGTTGTCTTTTCTTCTCCTCCAGAGTTTCTTTGCTTTCCATGCCTCTTGTTTTCATCTCGTTTGCTTGCTGTTCTGGCATTGTTACGTTACTGACTTCCCAAACACTAAATGTTTCCTTTACATTTAAGTTTGTACTGATTGAACCAAGAGTGGGTTACAGAGCCCCCATTATTCAAACAGAAAGTCAATACAAATTATATGTTTCCATACTCCTGTTCCTGGTTTCTCTTGGAACACACTTCAAAATAAGTTGTGCTGATATATTGCACTTGCTCTTTTAAATGATAATAAACATTCAGAAAAAAACCCCCAGCCTGTTCTTGAAAGATATTTCAATTTCATGTTTACATTCAACCTTTCAGACTTTGATATAATAAATGTTAGATGAGCTCAGAAACACTTAGCTTAGTTTAAAATTGACTTGTCGGCCTTTTCTAAGCAGTGGGAACTCTGTTATATCACTTCATATATATATATGTATATATTTGGAAAAGAAGATGATGTGTCTGTCTGTTTGATCTCTCTTATCTGGTTTGAAACTCAATTTTGTTATAATTTCCAGATACCTTTCAATATTAAAATGGGGGATGAAATAATCCAATCCTCTCTGAGCAATGTCAAACTCTTACTGAAGGTTTTTTTCAGAATCTTTAAGAAGTTACTGTTTTTCTTTGAGGTAATTTTCATAAAAGCACAGTGTAGATGCCTTGCTGTGCTGCTGTTGGTACAGTAAGCTTCAATCAAACAGTAAGGTTCAGTCAGAATTCTTCCTAAGAAAGAATTTTAAATGTAACCCACTGGAAAGTGCGAAGCATTATACTTCATACACTCTGTTTTGATGGCCTTGTTTAGGCAGTTTTCTTCCATCAGAGGCTTTTTTTACAGCTTTTCATGTAGTTTATACTTTGTTTATGTCATATATTTTATACACTAACCTTTATAGTAAAAAAGTGTGAGGCATTTATGAAATCACAAAGTGCAGAAATGTATGATTTTTCTCTAATAAATTAACAGTTATTTTCCTGAAAATTTCAAAGAATGTAATCAATAACCATTATAGTGATTTGAGATTTTACAAAAATGCTTTTAAACAATTTGCAGAATAAAAAGTATTTGCTCTCGATTTCTAGAAGAGGAATCAGGAAAACAACATCAAATTTTGAGTTTATCGGGTGATGGAAGCATAATTTAAAAAAAAAAAAAAAATTTGATTGAGCCTGAAAATTCCAATTCACTGTAATGTAGCTGATTTTATAGGGAGCTTGAATGATCAGGTTGAAGGAAGATCAAAGCCTTGCTAATACTGCTGCTGTTTATCTGCTTTCCAAGACCTTCAGGATGCCCTCAGTGCTAAACTCCAAGTTTCCCGAGGGTGAGAGGTTTTGTTGCCTCACTCTCCTTAAGATTTTTGTTTTTCTGGTCTTTCTGAGTCTTCCTGGTCCAGTTTAAGCCTTTAATCCTTGGTCTACTTGTCATTTATCCAGAAAACAGGATTTTTCCCATTTTCAATTAATAAGCCTTTTACGTCCTAAGAGAATTTTATGTGTTTCTGCTCATCATCTTATTCCATTTTTTCAGATTAAGCAGTTCCAGATTGTTAATTCTTCCCTTGGAGGCCGTGATTTCTAGACCTCTTGGAACACCTGCTGCTTTCCTCTTGCATTTCTGTATTGATTCACACTCTTCTTTAAGAGCTCTGTTCAGAGGAGGGTGCAGCATTGCAGGCTGTTGTCAGACAAGCTTAGGAGAAGGGTTTGTTTTGTTGGGTTTATTTCAATTGTGAATCCTGTCAAGATCCCACTGAACTTTAATCCTTTCCATAAGGATAATTTTCACTGTAGGTTATTTATCTTAAGCTGTACTTCCTCTACTTTGAATGGAACAAAAAACCAATCCAACATAGCACATATTTGTTAGGTTTCTTTTTCTCCCATTGTGTTGTTAATTACTGAGAAATACAAAAAAAAGCTACTGGTGATGGTTATGACTTGTGTTCTTATGCACTGGAATTGCCAAAAAACCCCGTGGATCAGTAGCCTCCTGCCTAATAACTACCAATTTATCAGAATTTGGGAAGTGCCATGAAAGTGTGTCTCAAGTTCAGATAACTGGTGCTTGTGAAATTGCTGCTAATGTCAGTGATCCTGTTCTGCACTAAATTATTTAACCGCTGCAGAGCTTTGAAAAATTGGCTTTGCAGAAAGTCATCCATTGCTTTAACAAATAGGAGGCTCATTCGGAGAGTCGAAGCCAAATTGTGAACAAGTGCTTCAGGAGCAGAAACACAGCTCTGCTGAGGTGCCTGATTAGCTTAAAGCATCACAGAGAATTTATTCTGTGTGTGCAGTGGGTATCAGGAGAAGAGAAGCTGCAGGAGGAAGTGAACAGTGTAGTATTCAAGTGAATGAGCAAGAGATAAACTGAGTATTTTCAGAGACCCACAGGAGCCTTGAGAAGCAGGAATATTGCCTATTGCCATAAAATGCCAATAATCTTTTACATAAATGAGTGTTTAATTGTATGGAAAACAAACCTCCCAGTGTAATGTGTATTTCAGTCTAGGAGAAGGAAGTCGGGGTGTGGGGGGCAACAACTACTTCCCCACAGAAAAGGATTCCAATGAAAAAATATCAAAGTGGATATACTGAATTGATTCAACAGTTTATAGAATCCAGTTTTTGTCTTCCTTGTTTGTTTTATTAACACAGGTACTTGCTTGAAAAACCTTTCTTAATCTGTGTAAAAACTATAATAAAAAATATCAATTTCATTGTGTGGTTGACCAGTGCTGAGCGTGTTTACAGATATTTTTATTCACTTTGATATAAACTCACTGGCAGAAATCATGTAGCATTAATTGATTAAAAATGAAAGGAGAAGGTCATTGGTAGCTGGATTTGTGATGATATATCAGTAAGCACATAAAATGTTCATTTTCTTGCTTGTCAGTTTGGCATGAGGGGTTTTTTTTAAGCACTTCAATTGAAAACACAAGTTTTCACTGTGTATTCAAAAGGTAGATTATATATTAGTAAATTGTTTCAGTTAATTAGCCTTTGATACAATGTATACTTTAATGGTTTTCTTTTTCTGAACCTTTTGAGAAGAAGATTTTAAATTTGATAATGTGACTTTTTAAAGCTCTAATTATGGGCTTATTGTGCTAGAGCTACAAAATACAGTTCAATAGTTGAGTCTGATATTCCCAAATTTACTGTCTAATATCTCTAGTTGGGATCAAAGATAATGCTGGAAGGGAGAATTAAGAAGTCTGTTGAACTGAAAAAGTAATTGAAAGACTCCTTCTCAAAAGATGGATTGTTTTAATCATCTGTTTCTCCCGATAAAGTATTCTGTTGTTCACCTTCCACTTGCCATTTATATCAATTTATAGCAATATCTTTTTATTATTCCTTTTAAATGTTTAATCTTCTGCTTCCAGATCCTTTTGAGGCTTTCATAATTTTTTCTATTCGACACGAGATCAGAAAAATTGATCTTCACAAGCGTGACTACAGCCTCTTAGTTCCCGGTTTAAGAAATACAATAGCCCTCGATTTTCATTTCAGTCAGAGTTTACTTTACTGGACAGATGTGGTAGAGGACAAAATTTACAGAGGCAAACTCTCTGATACTGGAGGTATGGATTTAATCTTTATTTTCTTAACAGTGAGAACACCTGCAGTTACAGGGTGTTAGACCTGATCAGTCGTAACTGAGCTGCCGTTCACGGAAACAGAATTTACGGTGGCATTCTGCCTTTGAAAAGCTGTATAGCTAGGCTGTATTTCATGTCCAGCCAGAAAAAGACTTTTGTTATCAAAGTTTCCTTTTGCAGTGTTCTATAGGTGGAAGAAAATGGCAAATGCAAAGGGCTGGTATTTCTTCCTAATCCAATGAGTGCTATATTGATTTATTTCATTTTTTTGCAGTTTATCTTCACCTTATTAAAAAAGAATAAGAATTTATCGGATGTCTGATAAATTATCTCCTCTCGCTAGGTGAAGGATTCTGCATCAAAATTTTATAGCATCCAGAAAGACTTTTTTTCTTTGCTCTGGTTACATAATGATGGCCTATAACTCAGTATAATCTCATAATATATACAGCACCGTTTCTACAAAATGTTCTTTGTTGAAGTGTATGTTGCAGTGCTTTCATCTAAAAGGCAGACCCCAAATAATCCAGAATTCACTCCAAGAACATCTGATAAACTTGTATGTCCGTGTTCACTCCACCAGTCTCTACATTAGTCCTTTAAGAATCTTTTTTCCTCTTTCTTTTTTTTATTTTCTTCCTTTTTTTTTGTTTTTTTTTTCTTTTTCTCTAAGGTGTTAGTGCCATTGAGGTTGTGGTGCAACATGGCCTGGCCACTCCTGAAGGTCTGACTGTAGATTGGATTGCAGGAAACATTTACTGGATAGACAGCAATTTGGACCAAATCGAAGTAGCAAAACTAGATGGCACTTTGAGGACAACGTTAATAGCTGGAGCTATGGAGCATCCGAGGGCTATTGCTTTGGATCCCAGATATGGGTAAATATAAATTATAAAAGCATTGCTTTTTCTTGTTGCAAAGTATTTTAAAGACGTTTAAATGTGATATTTGTTTCATTTCCTTTTTTGCTGTGTCTTACAATTTCTAACTTGTCCTTGATAGCTCTTGGAAGTCTGTTTTGAGTGATAAACAATCCATTATTAGTGTGTTTTTCCTGAGTGAAAAGGATGGAAAAAATGGTAAATCAGGAGATATGGGGATCTGTTTGTTGGCAAATTACTTACCTTGCCATGTTGTTGTTTCATTTATTTGGGTTTTTTTTAAGTGTGGATGATAATAACTGGAGCCTTTGGTCTCACCTTTCTGTGTGGTTAATGGACAGATTTAGGTGATTCTTCTCACTTAAAGATCAATTTCTTTTTTTTCTTTTTTTATTTGTGGTGGGGCAATAAAAATACATGTTAGATGTTACTGGAAGCCTGATGACTGAGTGAGGTGAATGCTACTTTTTGTGTGTGGTTTTCGTCTCTAAAGTGCAGCTAATGCTTGCTAGCTTCTGTCAGTATTTTTTCTACCTGTTTATTAGGGGTATTCTATAAACCGGAATGTTGGGTATAGTCAGTAACTACATCCTCTTCAGATAATTTTTGTTCTTTCAGAGAGGAAAACAAAACAACCAAACAAATAAAACCAACAGAAGCAACAAACCACCAACCACAAATTAAATGTGGCCAAAAATAGCACGAATTATGAGTTTTCGAAGTCATGATATTTAATTTTTTTTAGGAATTTGCTATTTCATGTGTCTTCTCTGAATAGTTCTCTCAGAAGCAAAGCTGTGAACATTAAAATAAAAATTAATAAAGGTCCCAGATTCTGGGACCTAAGTTGTGAATTAGGATGTACATCCTGTAATGATTAAGGCTGTTGCCCTGTCAACTGAGATGCTAGAAAGCTTATTTACAGAGTGCATCGCTTATCTGTAGAGATCTTTAAAAAGAGGCATCCTGCTGGCAGAAAAATCAGCAGAGAAGTTGTTCAAATTAAATGGTTGGGAGAAAAAAAATCAAATCACCACTCTTCTCGAAACTGAAGGCTTAATCTGCCTTTTGAAGAGCTAGAAACAATTGATGCTACATTATGTTAGAAGTCAGGAAAGAAAAAAATCTTTGAACATACACAGGAATATCTCCTCGATCCTTTCACAAATAAATACGAATAAACACAGGTGATTCAAGGAAAAGGGTTTTGTTAGGACTGCACAAATCCTGTATCCCAGCGGAGGCGAAGCTGCCGGAGCTGCATTCCAGCCTGCAGTGGGGCTGAGCAGGTGTTCTCAGCCCACACCCATACAGATGTGTGCGAAATAAACATCTACAGATAAACACATTCCTGGCCCAGTCTGCACAAACAAACTCAGCACTGAGACAAGCAAACAGCACCAGTGGGCTCATCCTGTAAACCTCCCTGGCTGGTAAGGTTTAAGGTTTTTTAGTGGGAAGTATGAAAACTTGTCAGAAGTTTTGCTGCAGTCTGGCTCTTTGCAATTAACTCTTTACAACTAACCACAAGTTTTCCTATCAAAGGTGTAATTTTCCTTTGACAAGTCTGTGTGCTGTTGAAGATTCAGTAAGCTAAGACCAGTTAGAGTTTATTTCTGCCTCTTTGGTGATGCTGCTTCTCTTACTTAAAAAGGCACTTCTTTGGTTATAACAATGAAAGTTCTCCTTATTAGAAAAACATTGGAGAGGGTATAAAACTCAGAGAGATGACAATACAACCTGTCTTTAAGTTTTCTTAGCAAGTGTAATCTGTATAAAACTCATTAGTGACGTACCAAAATCCAGGGGTCTTCGGAACACTTAAGAGTAGATGACAATCTCTGATTTAGCCTGTTCCTTGATCCCTGCTACCTCAAATCACCTTTCTTCCCATTCTCCCCTCCCCATCCTTCTTATCCGTGGATTGCTTTCAAAGGGTCTCATTATAATTTCTTTTAATGAGCTGTGTTTCTAATTATCGAGGGAAGACAAGACAAGCTGCCACTGTATAAATGGACATGAAAAAAGGAGTACTATTAAACCCTTAGCTTTAAAAAACTTCTTTATTTTCATGATGGCTCTAACACTAATAATGAAATATCACCTCCCTGTTATCCTGGTACTTCAAGGAATTGATATAGTTGCCCAAATTGATCTATGTTAGCCCTTTCATCTAAAGTATGTGAATGGTTCAACCTTTTTTCCAACTGTTGTCTCAAAAACCATTTCAGATTTTTCTTCATGCTTTAATATTTTCTTATGTCCTCTTCCTTCTCCTTTTCCTCTCACCAGAATTCTGTTTTGGACAGACTGGGATGCAAATTTCCCTCGGATTGAATCCGCTTCCATGAGCGGAGCGGAGAGGAAGATCATCTACAAGGACATGGATACTGGAGCCTGGCCCAACGGCCTCACTGTGGATCACTTTGAAAAAAGAATAGTGTGGACAGACGCCAGGTAAAGTGGTGACAGCACTCTTATTGTCACTGAGAAATCCTTATTCCTCCATACAGAAATGTGAACTGCAGTGTAAGTGGAATGTAGTTATGGACGTTATGGACATAAAGAGAACACGTACAATCTGTACATTTATTTAACTGCCCTGCCAGCTGTGGTATCACCCATGGTCCTGGCTCCCTGTGCCTTAGAGAGCAGTTCCCATATGTCCTCCCTGACACTCATCCATGGAAGGCCCAAGTTAGTTCATTATTTTTTCTCTTAAGTTCATCTGAAAGAAAACTGAATTTTCTGTTGTATTTCTCGCAGCATGGAGGTAAATTAAAGCATTATACAAACCGGTATTTCACATGTCTAGTTAAATTAATGATATGAGTTAATCATCTATAAAGTTAATGATTGCACTGCAAAAATTCTTTGGTCTTGCCACACTTACAGAGTAAGGTTTTTTGCACGTTTTGCCCAATGTCATAATGGTTGTGTGATTTTTGTTTTATTTTTACGTAATCTTAAATTTGGGGTTGTCTTGTAGATCGGATGCCATTTATTCTGCATTGTATGATGGAACCAGCATGATAGAGATTATACGGGGTCACGAATATCTTTCTCACCCTTTTGCTGTTTCTTTGTATGGGAGTGAAGTATATTGGACAGATTGGAGGACCAATACCCTCGCCAAAGCCAATAAATGGACTGGCCAAAATGTCAGTGTAATACAAAAAACGAGCGCTCAGCCATTTGATCTCCAGATATATCATCCAAGTCGTCAGCCACAAGGTGAATATTTCTAGAATAATTACCGGGTGGGGGAAATAAGTATTCTTTTTAAATATAAATATGTGTATTATTTGTAGAATAATTGATTATTCTTCCTCTGAGGAGGGGAAATGCATATTCTTTCTATATATAAATATCTGTATATGATTTTGCCTTCAGCTGTTGTATTCAGCATTAGATGAAGACAGGCGCACACAGCCTACATGGCGGAAGTTTTTATGGCATATATATATATGTATATATTTATACGTGGCTTAGGATGTACCATGCAAAACAGCAATGCTGAAAAAAAATCTTTTTTTTTGTGAAATATAACAAAAGACAGCGATTCTTTTGTACATAAGTATTGGAAAGTAAAAAATACCTCTGGGGGATGACCACCAATTAGGTACAGAACGTTCCATGTTCTCTGGATAAGTTTTAACTTCCCTGACAAGAAGTTGATGTTAACAGAAACTTATTTTGAATTAATCTCATTTATACTTGCTGTTGTTTGGGGTTTTCTTTTAATACTGAGAAATGATATTTCGGTTTTTTTCTCATCCAAGGTTTGTAGTGCTCAGTAAGCTGCTTAGACTTTTCTGTTAGTAGGTCCTGAGCAATCTTGATTTGAAAACATCAAATCCTGACCATTTAGGGTGGCTGTGTAAATGTGCTGGAACCAAGTCCTGCATTAGTTATACATAGAAAACTATGGCTAAAGCTCTAATGTAAATGAATACTAGCAAGTAAAATTCTCCCTGCACACTAGAAGGCAAAGGATTTGAAGAATGTTCCCTAATAGCACATGGAAAAAAGGAAAACAGTGAATACCACTCATTGTTAGTTAGTGTGTCGCAGCGTGGTGACAACGGTGACCTCTCAATATGTGACATATATTGTCAGGATACGTTTTCCTGATGGTTTTATTTTAAAATAATAATGAATGTATATTGAAGGCGAATGTTAGTGGTTTTCAGTGGATGTCAAGTCTCTTGGACTTCATCACTTTCTGAAATAAGCCACTCATTTCTCTTACTCTTCAGAATTTACTTTTTGGGGCAGGATATTAGTCTAAAAAGCTGTCTGACTTCTACTTAAGATAATATATATTCCCAGGCAGATAAAATAGGCTGGAGTAAGTATGCATCTCTGCACACACCTTTCTAATATTTTTTTGGTTTTTGTTTTGTTTTGTTTTGTTTCAGGTTTTTGGGTGGTTTTTTTTTGCTTAGAATTTTTTGGGAGTTTTCTTTTAACTGGTCAGCTCCTGGGATTTGAGGAAACTGTGTTCCATATTTGGTGTTTCTAGAGTAGCAGCAGAGTTGCTATTTGCCTTTTCTTGCTGTCAGAAAAAGAACAACTCTCTTCTGTTTGGGCTGGGGCCAGGCAGCGTCTTTGGAGGGATTCTGTAGCCCAGGGAGGCATCAGTCAGTATTCCACAGTCACAGATACCTTGGCCTCCAGGCAAGTACAAGCTGTAGAAGAGTCTTCGCTTGTTTTTTGCCAAAATCACGAAGTTCAAGTATCAAGTTGTGTAACTGCAGCTTTTATGATGTAGAAAACACCGGATTCTGATTTATTATTGGCCTTCTGGGTTTGCTCAAAATGATTGTCTTCCAGCAGAAGCAATTTCTTTCTCCAAATCTCCGGTACCTTTTTATTTGCGCTTAAGAAATGATGATACTGCCTGATTACTCTCTAATTTTTCCTTTGAATTTGTAGTTATTTTGCAATAAATGAGCAAGATAGCGTGCAGGTTAGAATCCCAAAATAAAATTAACAGTAGGTTTACACTGCAGGGTGTCAGTTTGAATAGAGCACTGAGGGATGAACACTTTGTAGTTTCATCTCCACAGATCTACATCTGGGTCACCTATGTGGGTGAAAGTTTATTAGCTTTTAATATATATCAAGCAAGTTATTTTGAAATGAAGTAGAGCAGAGCTAAATAAATTCTTGTAGCCTAAGGGCACAGTTTTAGAGTCAATCTAGGACAGATGCTAATTTAAGTAAGTGCAGTTAGAGTGAGATATTTGTATGGATGATAAGTTCAGCTGTCAGTAAATCACAGGGGATTGTGGAAGGCTTCTTCCCTAACGCAGAATATTCTCAGGAATATGAGCTCGAGGCCCACTCATCTTCCCAGAATCGAAGCTGTTTGTCAGGAATGCTGTTATGATGGCAGGCACAGGGTTTCTAGGAATTATTTTTTAAACTTTTTTCAATTACCATTGTATTTTAAAAATCCCCTTGCTGCAAAGAACAAGGTCTATTTTGGTCATGAGAAGTGGTACCAGTGCACTACTGAGGATAGTGGTAAGAGGGGTAAATATAAAGCACTGGGGGGATCACAGCTTGAAAACACTTACAAAGCTGTGAATTTCTCACACATTCCCCATTTTTTTTTTTCCTGCATTTCTCCAGGGTATTAATTTGAATTAAAATTAAAAACCAAACATGGCTATGGCATTATATTTCTTAAGATTAATTTTTTTACTTAAAAATCAGGACAAACAGTACAATAACTGTTGAATATAAAGTATATTGGTACCATTGAGCTGTTTTGTAATTAAAAAGCGCAGAACTTTTAACTTCATAGCACTATTTTGTTACAATATTCTGTTGAGGTCCAGATTGCTAGCTGTTTAAAATAAATAAATTTTTACAGAAATGTAACTTAGTATGGCGAGATCTAAAAAAAAATTGTAAGTTTGAGATTTTATCTCAACCTTGTATATATTCTTTTTACCTCAAAACTAGCAGAAAGTCTGTCTGGTATATGTGTTGTAAATCATGCAAAATATATATACCAAAATATATACGTTATAATTTTACTTATGTTTATATTATATTTTTTTATTATAGATATACTAAACTATATTTTTCTGAGCTTCATCAAGAATTGTGCTAACTTTGTTCTAAGAATATTCTTGTTTAGTTTCGTGGTGAATATGTAAATTTTTATACAAATTTTTGAAATGAAAGATTAAAAACTGGAACAGAATGATTAGAGAAAATATTTACTTTAGAACTTACACATCTGATCAGTCCTAACCTGCTAATTTCAAAGACAAGTGCTAAAATAATCGGATATAATCAGGCAATTTAAAGATTTAACTTGGCTGACAACTTTGGCCTTAGGAAAAGCAATTATGTTGGAAGTATTGACAGTGAGCAGAGGATTCGATTTGTAACTGGTTTTAAATATGAGTGGGAATTGATTGTCAGCAATTTGAAAGGACCTTTTCATGTAACTGTAGTGCAGATCTTTGAAGGTCTGGGCAGAATTTGAACACGATGTGCACCATTAAAGTGTAAGATCAAACTTCGTCTCACTGAAATCTGGTGCCACGAAGGGACAAGTTCGATATGAAGTTAATGCAGGAGATAAGTTGGCCGTGGGAAATGCATATTGAGAGGTTGTCAGAGTAAGTGTTCATTTGTCAGCTGAACGGAATGTCTGAGGGGGTTATTTTTAAGGGTTACTGGTCAAGAAAAATAAGCATTTTGTTTAAATGAAGTTTTGGAGAGCAGTCAAGAAGTAATGTGATGACAGTGACATGTGTATATCTGTGCACAGCAATTTGAGAGGAATAGATTGGCAAGCAATCAGCAGAGGAAATCAATTAAATAATGAAAAAGGCTGTCCAGTCGAGGAAAATGCCAGTTCTGTGGCTTGCTGTGATCAAAAGGAAAACAGATTGGTGGAAATGATTAGGAAAGGAATAAAGCAGCACAGGTAGTGAACTGTGATGCTGCATAAATCCGTATCACTCCCACAGCTTGGATACTGTATACAGATCATATACAGCACGTCAAGAAAGCGTGACAGGCTGATCAAGAGTATGTGAAAGGTTTTGGTCTGAGGACAGGCTGGCTGATGCTGCTTGAAATACCACTTATAGATAGGCTTCTGTATGGTGGCAGTCTGTGAAATCATAAATGGCTTGGAAAAAGTGAGTAACGAATACGTATGAGGTTATTCACAATAGAAATAGAAGTGTTAGAGTGAGCACAAGGAAATAAAAAAAGCCAAATTTTTGAGAGTCAGAGCAATAACAACGTGCCTTCAGGAGAATTAGTTTTTATTAGGAAATAAAGAACAAGCTTAGCTGTTATTCAGTGCAAGCAGGATGAATATGAAAGGGATATATAAATATGTGCTGCTAGAAGTAATGTTTAGATTATGGTACTTTGTTCCTAGAGTTGTGCATTCATGTGGAAACAGACACATCTGCTTTATAACACCTTTTTTCCACCAGTTTTGTGTTCTGTACAACATGGAGGGAGTTGTGATGTGAACAGTGCATGAATTGGAATGACTTCTCTTGGATGCTTGTAGCACACTTGGACCGCAACACTTTCTTTAAAATGATCATTAACCAGCATTCCTTTTATTTTTTTCTTCTATCTGTTCTTCTGTTTGAATTCCATACTCAGATAGGAACTTCGGTAGAGAAGAACAGAACACACTTGTTGCATAGAAAGAAGGGATAGAGATTATTATTCTCAATCCAAAGTAGATCCTTGTCACAGATGGTTCTATGCTTACAGAGGGATTGAAATTCCACAGAAATTACTGCTTTGTATTGGTAAATAAGTGAAAGGAAATGCTACAAAAGGACCAAATTTTTACAATCTTGCAGCATCTGTGCAAAAAATTCCAAAAAATTGCAGGAGGTTGAATCTCTAGCTGGTCTCCTGACATCTCTTACAACAGAAATGATTCTGTGATCTCCTTCAAAATATTTCCAAAACTCTAAGTTGTTTTTCCTTTTGGATGTATAGTTTTAAAGGATAGATGACTTACAATTATTAATGCACTATTAGTAAATATCTGGAAAGGCTCCTTGAGCCTTGTTAAATTCGCTGCCTTTTCTTCAACTTTGCATTTTTTTGTCTTCCACACGAAGCTGTGAACTTATTGCAAGAGATCACCCCAAATTTTCTCTCAGTGTTACTGTAGATACAGGAGAAGTGACATTAAATAAATATTCCTCTATTGTAGTTTCTGGGAAAGGCTGAGTGGCCTTCAGTGCTGCCAGTGCTTAAAAGGGGGAAATGGGATGATTTTATAGAAAACAGAAAAAGCCTGTGATTTTATCTGATGGCTGCAACTTTATTTAACCTGTTTTTCCAAGATTTTGAAAGCTTCATTCTTTCCATAGTACTGGCTAGACAAGTAAGTAGTTAAAGGATCCAGGAATTGCTGGAAAAATTTAAGGAACCATGTATGCACTGGTGGAAAAAAGAATGATTCAATGAAGCAAGCTTTGAGTTGGTCTTCAAATTTTAGTGCTTGAGTTTGAGCTAAATTTCTTTTGTACGGAAATTCATACATCAGATTGCTCTGGTTATCTAATTACTCGTACTGCAGCCTAGCACAACGTTAGAGGAATATATTCTACACTAATTTGTTTTGTCAGTTATAAGTTTGTCTTTGAGTCAATCATTCCCACTTCCCTTTTCATCAGTGTTAACTTTCAAAGGGGTTTTTTTTAACAAAAGGAAGAGTCAATGTTACTTTCTGTTTATGCTTGAAATGTCTCTTCAGCAGTGCTCTGGAACGTCGGGGTTTATAACAAGGAATGAAGATAATAAGAATGATTTCCAGGTTTTGTAAGACTAAGAGGTCTTTTCTGGTCAGCTTTCTTCCTGCTCTTTAAAGCAATTTCAGCACATCTTATTCAATCAGTGAGCTGTAGGAAGCTGCTTGTGAAAACCTACACTTAGGAGAGGTTTTCTTTGAGAAAAGTAGAAATACTTTGCTGTGGGTTATTTGGGGTTTTTTTTTTGGTTGCTTGGTTTTTTGTTTGTTTTTTTTTTTCCTTTTTTCTCCTTTCAAATTATCTTTGTGTGTTAGATTTCCAACTAATATTCTAGTAGGGAGGTCAAATTGAGAGGAAACATTGAATTTACCATAGTTCATCTCATAATCTAAGCTTTGACTATTGCTTTCACACAATTAAATCTGTTTTTCAGGTCCTCATCATATTGGCATTTTTTAATCCCGTGTGTTTTGATTAGGAATGTGAAATTCTATACATTTAAATCTTATAAATAGGCTGCAAAATTAATATCTCCCTGGGAAAATTATATCTAGTGGCTTCCTAAAGTTACGATTATAAATTGTGGCTGAATTAACAAAACAGAAGTTAAATATGTGTATAATCTTGTACCAGAGTTGAATATTAGCCTAAAAAAAACCGATTAGAGCAAAAGCTCAGTTAATCACTGAGACTGGCTTTGTCTTCAGACAGAATTTTTACCTTCTCACAACTATTTGACAAACCTTAATTCTAACAAGTGTTTTTATATGTTGTGGTTTTCAATTATCTTGTTTTAGCTTCCAACCCGTGTGCTGCTAACGAGGGCAGAGGCCCCTGCTCTCACATGTGTCTGATCAATCACAACAGAAGTGCTGCCTGTGCCTGTCCACACCTGATGAAACTGTCTTCAGACAAAAAAACATGTTACGGTAAGTTTTCCTCCCACAGCCTGGCAATTGCATTGATTTTAAAATCAATGGACAAATTAATCTTAAAAAAAAATCTCTACAGTGATTTTTAACGGTGTATTTTAAAGGACCATCTGCTTTTTGAGAATCGATGAGTTATTCTAATAGTTGAGGTCTGTGGTACTTTGATATTTGCTGCCACAGCCATTTCTTTATGCTGCTGGTGTTTGTGATGTGTTCATAGAATTTATCTCTGCGAAACAGAAAGCTTTATACTGAAACCTGCATCATCCCAGCATTCTGAGTCAGGTAAGCTGAATAACAAAAAGATGCTTAATAGCTTAAATCTCTACCTGCTCTAGAGTTGTCTTAGTTTCATTTTCAAGGATTAAAAAACAAAGACTAAATAGCAGAAGTGCATCCTTGCAGGGGAGTTTTATAAAAAACTACAATACGCACTTCTAAGCTCTAAAAGCCGTTGAATTGTCAAATAATTGTGTGTATTATCTATAAAACCTTGTACTAAATTACTCTTTTTAATGTTGATTAATAATGTTCAGGTAATTTAAAAAAAAAAATATTTTGTCATGTCAAGGATATTGCAGGGAAAAAAGTTACTTTTACTGTTCATTTGCAGGCATTTGTTCCAATCATTCAGATTTCTGAGATTAAAAAGAAAGCTCAGCTTTGCCCCTTAACGTATCATCCTTTTTCACTAGTGGAGGTGTAAATTAGAACAACCACTTTGCCCTTTTTTTTCCAGCTGTTTGCCTTTCACTGCTTACACACACATTTGCTGTAGGCAAAATTTCCCTTTTACAGTGAATCTGTTACCCTGAGATACCAAAGGTTAATATCTGTTGTGATGTGTAGGTGAAACAGGATTTGTTTGAGTGGTAAGGAGGGTAAAATTTTTAAAATAACATTTTAAACATTTTTTTTCTTGCACACTCATGAGACCATATTGATTAGTGGTGTGGGAACAATGTCCAGCATCCAGAATTCTTATCTTTTTCCTGTGTTTTTTAAGGTCTGTAACATTATTTCTCAAGTGTCACTCGCCTGCAGGTTTTGTGGAGATGTTTGATCACTCATATGAACGTCATTTGCGCATTTGTAAAGCGATTGCAAGTAAATGACTTCGATTTCTGTTAGAGATGTTGTGAAGAGGATGAGGAATGATGTTTTCCCTTTTTCTAACAGAAAGAAAGAAGTTTCTTCTTTATGCAAGACATTCAGAAATAAGGGGCGTGGACATAGAGAACCCATATTTCAACTTCATCACAGCCTTCACTGTTCCTGACATTGATGATGTGACAGTCATAGATTTTG
The DNA here is from genome assembly GCA_013397725.1 of Rhagologus leucostigma. Taxonomy (NCBI): domain Eukaryota; kingdom Metazoa; phylum Chordata; class Aves; order Passeriformes; genus Rhagologus; species Rhagologus leucostigma. The sequence goes on along the minus strand of VZTD01001174.1, from coordinate 2,535,910 downwards.
ATGCTGTTGAGGAACGCTTATACTGGACTGATGTGAAAACACAGACCATCAAACGTGCTTTCATTAATGGGACTGGCTTAGAAACCATTATTTCAAGAGGTAAGTATAGCACTGAAGTAAAAATATTTCCTTCTAGGTAAATGTGTGATATGAGCATGCTGAAATAGGAGCACGCAAGCTCTTCGTATGTGTACCTTGCCCTGGTGTTGGCTAATTGATCTAAACAACAAGCAAGCAGAATTTTCTTTAGGATTCTAGATCACTTTATTGATTCATAACAAAATTTTACGTAAACAAATTGGGATGTAATTTCACATTGATTTTGTGCAAGACTGAAATGTGTAGTAAAAAAAGGAAACTGATGTCTTCAAGTGAAGGTAGAAAGAATAAAGATAAAAAGCAGGAGAAGCACAATATCCTGACATAGCTTTGCGTTGAAGAATTTCCTATGTCCTTTGGCTACCTATATTTATCTAGCAATGAAATTGGCTCTGTCAGGGTTATTTTTGCTTTCCAGTCCATGTAGATCTTTCAGCTTTGGCACCATTGGTGAAACCACACCATGGAAGCTTAGTAATTTTGGTGACACTGGTGTAATGTGTTTTTTTATTTTCTGTACTGAATATGTACATAAGTACAGAAACTTAATGAATATAAAGTCTATACCTGATTTCTTCAACCCTGTTTCAGTAGCTCTGGTATTGAAGTAAAAACCATTTGTTGTCCTTGGTAACATTTGTTTTGTGTTTCTAACCACTGGCAGTTCCTCTCCTGGCAACACAGGTTGTTCTACTTTATAATTTTTACCTTTCTTCTTGAAAATAGTAAAAAAGCTGATTATGTGAAAGCAAATTTTCCTAACTCTGGTTCCCTAACAGTTAAATAAATGTTTGGTGGGGAAGAAGAGAAAAGAAATAGCTCATTTGTGTAAGATCAGACCTTTTTCTGACTTGGAGAACAAATAAATCAAATAGTTGATTATCTGGGGGCTTTATAAAATAATTAGTTCGAGCTCTGCACCTTGTGTCGTTTTAGAAGAAATTAGTTCTGTGTTAGCACATTTTGGGAAATGTTTGCACAATTATGGACACATCCCCATTTGGCTGTGTAGACTGTGAATTCATTTATTTTGTGTGGCTACTTTTTCTTTCCCCTGCTATCTCAGAGGAAACTTTATTGACAATTAGATATGTTTTTCTCCCAATAATGAGAACAAGGCTTAGAATGCCTCCTAGAGATCTTTATATCAGGCATTCGGGTGCCCAACAGAGGGACTTGTTGCTCGCTTTTTTCAAATAGTAGTGGAATAAAAATATTGTTTATTATAGAAAAATCGCTGAACTTATCAAGGAACTTAATGAAACCAAAAAAAATATAGTATGTGTGAGTGTTTATCAGCATTCTTTCATATTCCGTTTATTATGCTTCTGTGGTGGAGTTTTTTGTGGGGGTGTTTTGGGGTTTGTTTGTTTTGTGGGTTTTTTTGTTTTGTTTTTTGTTGTTGTTGTTTTTATTTTGGTTTTGAGTTTTGTTGGTTTTTTTTTGTTGTTGTGGGGTTTTTTGTTGTTGTTAGTTTTTTTTGTTCCAGATGTAACTTATTATATAAAGGTTTGAGAAAATTACAACATTTTGGCACATCAAAACATTGTAAAGACTATTTATTATGTGTAAACTATCTCATTTGCTTACAGTTATATTTTTATACTTATAAGAACATAAGAAGCTTTGTAAGCAAGTGCTGGTGGGATTCTCATTGGGTGAAGTCCTCTGCCAGTGTCACAAAGATGCCAAGTCGTACTTTAATCTTTTTAAGGGTATGAAATGCTTATTTTCTAGTTCGTCCAACCAAAAAAACCCAGAAGGGCAGGGGATCGATTTAAAATAGGTCAAGGACTGTGTATTCGGTGTCCTTTGTTGCATTCTGTGAGGCTGGCAAACTTCCTAATGCCCAATCACTGCTCAGCCTTATGGACGTGCAAACCAGTCCACAGCCACATCCATGTCAGTTTGTCAAGGGCAATAATCCTGTCAGTGGAAATTACCATGTTAAATTGACAGAGGATGTGTATAAACTATGAACAATCATGAAATCATTAAATCACCCTTGGCCTGCTTCCTTCCTGACAAAGATGCCGGCCAATTCAAACCAGTTCTGTCTCAGGGCAGAGGGGCATGTTGGTATCTAGAGATGGAGCAGCGACTTTACACCCGGTATTTCATGCAAATATTAACACAGATTGATATTTCTTTAAATACATTGCTAAGGAAGACCATCAAGTTACCAAATTAGTTGTATCATATCCTTATTTTGCTGCCTCAGGTAATAATGGTGCTGGAGATTAACCCTCAGCCCCCCACAGCTGCTCATTCACTCCCCACAGTGGGATGGGGAAGAAAATCAGAAGGGTAAAAGTGAGAAAAGTCATGGGTTTTGATAAAAACAACTTAAAAGGAAAAGTAGAAGCTATGTGCACCAGCAATGCAAAATAAAGAATTCATTCAGTGCTTCCCATTGGCTGACAGATGTTTTGCCATATCCAAGAAGGCAGAGGAGTAACTCGGAGTCTTCAAAGCCTTCAAAAATAAAACCAGTAAACTTCTCCAGTGACACAACTACTTATGAGCTACAGAACTATGCTGTAGACGAGTGGTTTTAATTCAGATCCTCTGTGCTGAGCCTTCATGGAGCTGAAGAAGGAGGGAGGCTTTTAAATTTCAGCATAGCATTGTTTTAGAAAGCCACTATGCAATAAATGCTTTCTGAAGTAGAAAAGTACAATCCAGAAGTTCAGCATCTCTGATTATTATTTTTGGACAATAGGTTTCATGCTGTGAATAGTCAGTGTGATTTTCATGTTGCTATTGTAAGTGTATCAGGCCCAGAAAAAAAGATTATTAATTCCTGGCATCTAGTTAATAAATCCATCTGAATAGAATATTGCACAGTATTGTTAACAAACTGTAGAATAAATTCTTCTTTCTTTTCTCCTAACAATGACAGTAATCCAGAATGAAAAATCAAAAGAACTGCTTTGCCTTTTTGCAGATATTCAGAGTATCAGAGGTCTTGCAGTGGATTGGATATCACGCAATTTATATTGGATTAGCTCAGAATTTGATGAAACACAAATTAACGTGGCACATTTAGATGGTTCCTTGAAAACCTCAATCATCCATGGAATCGATAAACCCCAGTGTCTTGCAGTTCACCCAGTAAAGGGGTAAGGTGTCCATGGTCGTAATAAATAAACTGCAGTAAAGCTCATCAGAAGATGGTTCTTCATTCATATTTTAAGTTTGGCCATTCTGTTTTCTTTCAAACTTAAAACTAAAAGCATAATTTTTAAAGATTTCACTGAAAGTATCTTAACTGAATACTTTCCTTAGAAAGCTGCTGATTAAATCATGTAACTATTGGTTGTGCATTTTGTCTCCTAAACTGATGAGTGTTTTCACTACTGACTCACTAAAAACACTGAACACAAAGCAATATTGTAAATATGTTAATTCTCTTCTGCAGGAAGCTGTACTGGACGGATGGTAACACAATCAACATGGCAAACATGGATGGCAGCAACAGCAAAATACTCTTTCAGAATCAAAAAGACCCTGTTGGTAAACACACTTTTTTCCTGTTTCTTTTTTAACTGGTAGTGATTTATTATGGGCATTGTCTTGAACTGGTTTTTAAGTGTACCATGAGGTTTTTCATCTGCAGCGATAAGAACAGGCATAAAGATGTGAACAACACTTGTGTTACTCTTGTGTTTCACAATTTAAGATATTTTTGTCCCATTCTAACTGAAATCTACTGTAGAATTAGTGGACTATTATTAACTTCTAGGATTAAAATAGACTAAAGGAGAACCCATCTGTATTTCTCAATCTTTGTGTCATGGCTAAAAAAATGTGGAGATCAGGGTTTTACTAAGTCGTGCATATATGTGAGAGGATGCTTTGAAGTCAAATGTGGATCCTTCCTCCCCAGAATCTCAGGTGCATCAAAAGATAATTTGGTCCTTGGCTTTTCACACACAGAAAAAAGCAGCAGTTGAAGCATACATTTCGTATCATGACTTAGCCTCAGTTTTAGTATTTGGGAACTCGTATATTGATGATAAATTATGGCACTTAAAAAAAAAAAAAGCTCTTTCTATGTGTATTTTTTTGGTTTTGTTCAAGTCGCTTTCGGTAGATAATTTCAATTTTTTGAGAGTTAAAGTGGTTATGTCAATTGTTGATGCCTTATTAATGGCCCATCAATAAAGTGATTATATTTTAAAGCATTTATTTTTTTATAACTGAATGCATTAAGCAAGCAGAAGTGAAAGTGATTTAAAGAATTCAATAAATTTGACATAAGAGCAACATAACATGCGTTTTACACCCTAAATTCAATGAGATTTGTAGAAATTACTTGATAACTGTTTTACTGTTGATGTGATTATCTGTCTATCCGCTTGAAGAGACAATTACCTTTTTATCTGGAGAAAAAAGAGCAGCAAACCCACTAATTTTAAAGTTAAAAACAAGCACTTTTAATAATATTAGAACAATATTAGGAAGGACGATTGTATGCAACATTTTGCACTGAATATTTTGTGATCACAGGTCACAAGGTCCTGAATTGCAATGCTTAGGGTTTCCAGTATCAAACTCTGAATTAAAATATATGCAAAATGCCAGTTTCAATAGTTAAAATTATTTTTTACCCTTAGCGTAAGACAGTCCCATACTAAGAACAAGAAAACCCCTCTAAAGAGCCAGAAAGCAGCAGTCATAAAACCTTAATTTAATATTTCAGTTCTGAGAAAGCTGTTACTGTCCATAAGTGAAATTCTAGTTCATACAGTGCTGCTTTTGAGTGTTTTAGGAGTTCTCAGGTAGATTGCTGAAAAAGACAGATATCTGGCTTATTAAAGTTGGATATCTTGGTAATTGATGGGGTGTTTAATTTTCTTGATGCATAATTTCAGAATTTGAAAAATGAGGGAGTTTTCCAATCTGTGACCTGAAGGAAGCTGATGGATATTTATTTTTTATTTGTTTTTTTCCTGTTTGAGTTCTATCAAAAGGAGACAATTTTTCAATTACAATATTTTGTATTGCCACACAGAGTATTTGTTGTTTGGGAATTTGGGGAACTGATACTCTTAGAATGACAGATGGTGCCTTTTATTTTTATCTTAACTAGTGCATACTGGCTCTGGCTTGCTGGTCCATTCTGCAGTTCTAAAAGTCTCCAACACTAACACATGTATTGGTTGATAAAATAACTGGTTAATGAAGTACCTTTAAATGGTATTCTTAGGAATTCAGAATTAATGCCTAATTTTATACTTTGTTGGGCAAATCATTGGCTCCTCTGAATTCCCTGAGACCGATATTGTACAATCCTCATGCTCAGATTCACTTTAGCAGATAGACTGTAAGGTTTAAGCCAGTTACCCACACTAGAATGCATCACGAATATCTGGGATGCTTATGGCTAATAAACCAGTCATTTTCATTAGTAAAACAGGACAATTCCTGAAATAAATCAGAACATGCTCTGCCTACACTAGAAATAATGTGTTTTCACAAAGGTTGGTTATAGGTGGAAAGTATTCAGGGAAGAATGACGTGGTAGACCTGTGTAGAAGGAGATAAGGAACGTTTTTCATGTCAGTTGCTGCTGTGTAACTGGAATACCTGTGTGTAGAAACACCAGTTGAATATCTGAAGTATGAAACCAGACAAGACAGGACTGTAATTGCTGTTTAGCTTGTATTGGCAGCAATCTCATAAACAGATCCCATCTAGGTGCAATCTGTGGGCAGCTGGTCATGGTTGGGGGGTATGGCAGATACCAAGCGCCGTCCATCTCGGAGCAGAGAAACTTTCACGCTGGTGGATTCCCTTTCAACCCACACTGATATTCCCAGGGAAGTTCCCAGTGCTAGGCTAAGCACTGCAAGTGCTGCTTGTCTCCAGGATCCGTGGTGCTCTGTGTTTGGAGGGATGCTGGTTGTACAAACGTGAGAATGTGTGTGCAGAGACACCACGAGACGAGTCCATCCTGAAGGCACAAGTCCGGACTCTCTCTCCAGCATGTGTTGTTTCCTCCTGGGTGAAACACTCGCGGAAAGGGAGGAAAGAAATATCAGTGCCTGCAAAGGGACTGGAAAGCTGTTTTTCAGAAGCTCAGAAGGCAGACACCTTTTCTCTGCCATGTCAAACGTGCGTAAGAAGTAGTGACATGATGGCAGCTGCAAAAGCTGCAGCTCATGGCACTGCTTTCTCCTGTCGGGGTTTCCAAAATAGCATTCCACGGGGGAGGATTTACAGGGTGAAAAAGACTACAGTACAATATCTAGAGGCTGACCCGTGCAGTGAAATACAGTATTTTTTGGCAACTTGCTGCTGGATACTTGAGTTCTGGGAAAGCTGGAGCACCAAAGCAAATTGTTATGGCGTGCATTGTTACCATGCCAAGAATATTTCACTGTGGAAAATCTCCTGCTACCACTTCTTGAACATTTTTAAAGGATTATAGAAGTCTGAAATACATTATCTCCTAGTTCTTTGCTCTTACTTTCAGAAAACTATTTACTTTATTCATTTAGTAGCTTATTTTGCAAGTATCTTTTTTTTGACAGTTCTCGTGCTTCTAACTCCAAAGAACTGATTATGAGGTCAGTTCACTATGAAGCAAAATGAAAAGTAACACTGTAATTTATTAGGAGTTTGGATTAGGTTTTGGTATTTCAGCATCCTGAGCAGGGAGAGAACAGACTTTTTATAGTTCCGAATCACAAAAAGTACCTTGTTTACTAAGTCTCTGTGTAGTCATAATTTTAGAATATAAATGATGGCTTCTGGTTTGCTGTTACAAGTTGATAATGACCTTGCTTAGGACCTCAGCTTATTCAAGTAATTCTTCATTGCCAGATAATGCTCTTTCATCCATCAGTCACTGATTTCTGTAACTGCTGAAAGAAATAAAAGACACAAATCTTTTTAAAAGCCTGGGTTTTTTTCATTGTAGATGACCAAGTTTGATTTTCTCAAATTTTTTTTGTAGTAGATAACATAATTGAGTGTGTGTATTTATATTTCTTAAATGCACTTTCATTATGAAAACAGCTTAACAATAAATGTATATCCTCTATTAAAGCCACAGTTAAAGTTGTATGCATTTATTACAGGTTTATCAATAGATTATGGAGAGAACAAGCTTTACTGGATCAGTTCAGGAAACGGAACCATAAATAGATGCAATTTAGATGGTGGTAATCTTGAAATAATTGAATCAATGAAAGAAGACTTAACAAAAGCCACAGCTTTAACCATTATGGGTAAGTCTAGTGATAATATTTGTTTTTAATTAGTCAAAGCTAATTAATGAAATAAAAAAGCTTAGGGAAGCTATTGTTGTTTTTATGTAAATAATACATACGGTGCAATTCACGAGTAAGACTGTTGTTTGTGAAAAGTTCTTTAATTGAACAGTTTGCGATCTCTATTACAAGTATATTTCTAAATATAGACTCGCATATTCTCATGTGGAATGAAGATAACAAATTGATGGCTTTTATTTACTATAGTCACATGGTAAAGCATGTTGGAAGAAGAAGGAGCTGTGTTATGCTTTTTATTACACAGAATTATCCGTGACTTGTTTGCTCTGCTCAATTCTTTTTCCTACTTGGTTCAGAATATTCCGAATTTGTTGGATTGGCTGGCATTTTGTGAAGACTTCTTTGGGTTATGAATTGATGATTGAGGATTTGGGTTTCCAGATGTCTGCTCATATTCCATGTATTAAATTGGTTGAAAGAAAAATATTCTGTTTATGTTCAAAAATATCGATCAGAAAAATCAAAAAAACAATAGCATAAGGAAAAATTCCTAAAAAAAAAATCAGCTAAGTACTGATCACTGAATATTATAAAAATATTGCTTCAAATTGGCTTATTCTCATATACACCTTCAGCTCTTGGCTCTTTTTGTAGCTGGGACAGAATGTAGTAAGAAATTCCAGTTGGACTCAGAATTTATGTTTATGCTTCTGCTTTTCTAGAGACAACTTTAGAGCTTTACATATTTCCTACCAATTGCTGACCTCTATTCTGGTTCATTTTAAAATTACTTGTATTTATCTTGGATATTTCAAAAAAAAAAAGTTCAGTTGGTAAACAGACTTTTGTTGGGATAAGTACTTCATCAACTGCCAGTCATTTTATGAAGTATTTTCTTTGATTAATTATATAATAATTATATACATATAGATTGTGTGCTAGTGAAAATTAAATAAAATGTAATGATTTTTATGCACATGCTGTAAATTATGTCGTATTTAAAATGATAATTACTGTATTAGATTTATTATACACATATTTGGCCAGTGCTGAACTCTAAATGCTGTCAGTATCTGTTGGAGACGGGATGCTTTTATATGTGCAGTCATAAACACAAGCAGCTTTGGTGTCAGAAGGAATTATGAATGCTAATTTGGACAAATTGTCTTTCATTGATTGGATTGTGACTAGAAATAGATTGAATAAATGACCTTTACTCTGGGGAGCTGTTGGAAGTCTTTAACAGGAGGTGTAAAGAGTGTTCGTTCATACTGAGTTGGTGGTGGTGTCAGGTCTTCATCTGTGATTCACAAAAGCTTCAACAGTGATGATCCGCCTGGGATGGGGAATAAAGAGTTTATAGGTACCACGTAAAGAAGAGTGCGTGACAGTAGTTGAATTTTTGCACGTCTGGAGATGGAAGAATATCTCCTGTATAGGTTTTAAACACATGTACCTCTAATATTCATAGTTTGGGATGCTTTGTTTTTATGGGTGATGATACTTCTTCCTACTCAAAAATGGTGAACAAAACTTACAAAGAGTTTGGGGGTTTGTTTGTTTTGCTTTGGGGTTTTGGAGTCATAGTTGTGCTAAACTGCAGCTTGATATTGCAGTGTGATTCTGTATATAAATCTGCTGGAGAAAAGTACAAGCACATACAGTTTTATCAGCAGTATTGTATGTGCTGACTGAAAACCAGGAAAAGTTTCTGCATTCATTTCTCGTATAAGTTTTCATATTGTGGAACCTACTGTGGTGATATAAATGCCATTTATTTTCATAAAGAGCGAGTGGCTGTACATCAGCTTCTCATAAGCAGGTTCGTGTGCCTGTAAAGTGGGTCAGAACAGAAAATCCAATGCCATATGAAACAAGATAAGAGATCTCTAACTGATAAATGGCCATAACTAATAATATATAAATAAAGAAGAGTGACTAATTTGTTCTAGTGTAAGATTTAACATGACAGTGTGTGAAAATTTACTACCCCTGCTGATCTGTTTCCTTGCAAGTTTAATAGGAGGTTTTAGCAGGTGAATCACAGTAATTGCAATGTTTATTGCATCATTTTTGCTCCTATTCTTAAATTTTCTTGACTACCTTTATCTAAAAACACAGTAAACACAATAAAGCAACATGAATGGAATGTTTCTCCTCTGTGATTATACTGAGCAATCTTTTTTTTTATCATTTGAATTCATCAGTGACTGAAAAGAAGAGAGAGGTGATACCTGTGCCCAAACCCTTAACTGTTTTGCAGGATTTAAGTTCCACTCAGTGCTGGAGAGTCCTGTAATCTTCAGCTTTCTTTTGTATTATTCTGCCTTTTGCATTTAGTGTCTCCCCCGGCTAAAAGCAGTGTTTTGGACGACTTATTTTCTTTGTTAGTATATTTTGTTTATGATCTGTTCATATTGTTGGATTATGTTTCCACTGAGGCAGAAAGAGGAGCTAGAGTTGGGTGTTTTGAGACTCCCTCTGTACAGTTGTGTCACCAGGTCATGCAGTTGGTCCCCTGTTGATCACCAGAACCTTTATTGGACTGAGCAGCTGAAACAAGGAAACAGTGGAGGGAGCCTCAGTGGATTGATGGGATGGGTAATGTGATCTGAGACAGCCCTGGTTGCCATGCACCCATTCCCTGCTAAGGCTAGGTGGACTAAAGGAGAAAGAATCTTCAGAAAAAACGCTGAATTTCTAATGAATTTACTTCTACCAGTGATGTCTCTTCAAGCACCTCAGTTGTTGCTCCTGAAAATTTCTTTAGCTGTTTGTGAAGTGTCTTCCCCAGCCATCAGTCTCCTTGTGAGAAAGTGTGAGCTCAGAGACACCCAAGGAGAACCCCACAGCCTATGTCAAGAGCTAATGCCTTCCATCCCTTGTCTGGACAGCCTTTCACACAGAAAACTCACAGAGCTGACAGTTTTCCAGTGGCTTTTGCTGTATCTTATACTTCACGTTCCAGAAGATTTTTCAGAGCTATAAAAAAAGTGATGACTGGCAGAGGCTTGGCCCAACCAAGATTTCTTTAGTTCGTCTTGGTAATCTCTGTACTGTTCTGATAACTTGAGTTTCTTGGTCTTTGATTCTGTTAGGTTCAGAAGTGGAAAAGAGAAGCAGTTAGGCACTCCATGGTTGTGTTCTGTGATGTGAACTCAATAGACTCTGCTAGTGAAGTCCGTAAAGTTTTGATTTGCTTTGTAATATAAATCATGGGGTGGTTCAGAGCTTCACCAGCAATGAGGATTCTCCTTTAGCATGACCCCTCAATCTCCCCGTTGTTTTTATTGCTTTCAATTCCTATATTTTAGCATTGCAGTTTAGCTGTTGGAAACCATTTGGAAGTTACCACTTCTGTTTCAGATGTTTGCTGTTGTTTAGTCCTTTCCAGGCTCTTTTAACATTTTCCTACTACTGCATTCTTTGGTGGGAGCTTATAGTAGGTAATGATAAGACATGCAAAATAATGTTAGCAAACAAGTTGGTGCCAAAGTAACTGTCAGGTTTATCCTTGAGGGAAATGGAAACGATATATAATTCACATCTTTCTATATTTTGGGTCTTTCATTTATTGGTTTTCTACTCAGCAGTGTCAGTCATCTTTCTTTTTCAATATACAAAGCAAAATTCCTAGTCTTTTGGTGCCTGCATTTGCTAAATCTTTTTGAGCGTGATACAGATGGGATGAAAATTATATTAAATTTGAAAGTAAAGCATTTGAATATATACAAAATTGCTATTTTTCCATGCCTTTAAGCATACAAAGAATATTTTTGCTGTTGCCATTCTGTATTACAAAGAAGTTGCTCTAAATCTTTGAAGTCATACTTGCTTTTCTACTCTTCCAACTTTTTCTTCAAATCCATAGTGAATATGTGAGATGTCAGTGTATGCAACATCAGCCATTTTTAGTTAATCTATCAGTCAAAACCACTTGAATGCTTTGTCTAGTACCTCCCACTGGTTATTGTCTTGCATTTGGCCAACAGTAATGTTCTTCTGTTACTGTGTTAACTTTACATTTTTTATTTCTTCAAAGACCTCTGCTGTTTATTTTAGTCTTTTAGAGGTTTATCTGATTCACACCACATGTTATACATAATTTTCAACATCTGCTGCTTGTACCATTTACAAATTTATATCAAATATACCCAGTGTTCTGAGATGCAGGATGTTCCATGTGAGAGAATCTCTGAATTTCTTATATGGTACAGCAAAACCCTTTTCAACAATGAGAAAATACTTCCTATAGTTGTCTTAAGGTTTGGGTTTAATATATCATTCAATATCTGATTTTAGAAGTTTTCCTGATATCCAGTGCCTTGAGTGGGATCAAATGATAAAAATGGATTTGGAATTCTTCATAAAGTGTCATTTCCTTTCTTCCAAGTTACTTGATGGAAATGGTTCCTTGACTGTTATTGAAACTGGTTGGAAATTTACCTTTGTAGTGAGAACTGTGTTTCTGGATTGGTGAGTAGAGTCGCTATTTTACAAGATTGGAATTGCAGAGGAGCTCGCAGCAATATCTGACGTGTGTTTAAACTGGTGTGTTGTTTCTTGAATGATAAATGGCTCTGAATGAGAAACTGAGCATTGTTAGAAAAGTATTGATTAGTTACCGTAAGTCTGTAGCTGAGACAAAAAGGATGCTGAAGGCTTCTGTAAGCAGTTTTGGTGGAGGTGTTTGATTGGATTTTGTATCAGGTCCTCACAGAAATACAGTTTTACACAAAAATCACAAAATTCAGCTCGTGTCTCCACAAAATAGGAGTATAACGTAGATTGTTTAATGAGGATATACTTGTTGTGCATTTGGTCTTTTTTTGGTATAAAATAGAGTAACTCCATGTAGTGAATGATTTTACGCATAAGTGCCATTCCTGTTGAAATTCATATTAAAAAAAATTCAAGCAACAATACAACAAAATCAGATATACATAATAGCTTTTCAGTGGGCATGCACATGTTAGAAGAACATCTTTTGAACAAGAACTGTATATAAATATAGCCATCAAGTTGTATTATCAAACAATCAAAACAGAAAGTAATGATTATAGTATTTCATTTTAGACAGAAAATGTAGGTTAATATTACCAAAATAGATTCATGCTCTTGTTTACTTCCATCATGCATTAGATGATATATTGGTTATTTGAATTTTGTTTCATCCTAAATAAAGTTTCAAAAATAACACCAGAATGCTCTCCGAGTAGCTCAGATGGTGGGAGCTGTGACTTTGCTGGATCTATTTGCAAAGTGAAAGGGGCTGCTTAGATCAGGAGACTTCAAACACATACACCTTAATTTTCCAAGTCATCAGTCTTCTAATTGCCGTAACACCATTCATTACATTAGCATTAATATATGAAATATATCTAGGCAATTTGCCCGGTTCTAAGTGCAGTACATAGTTGTCTTCCATAAATACTCAAACCACCATTAATGAAAACTAATGGCCCATCAAAATTTGCATTCAGGGTACTACCTGAAATCTCCAAAGGACTGTCCACAATGCTAGGGTAGCAATTCTTGGCATTTGAAGTTGCTGTTTCCCAATATGTTGCTGTACTTAATGCTAATTACCCAACAGAATGGATAAATACAACAATTTTAATATATATTATAACCTAGTTTCAGCAACAAGATTGTAATTAGCGATCGAGCAACACTCTTGTTAGCATAATCAAGCAAATAAATCATTTCAGTTTGATGTTTAAAGGTCCGAAATAGCATTTTTTTTTTTATTCCCTGGTGTATGAAAGCAAGTTGTCTTTATGCTAAAGTGTTTTTTTCAGAATCATCTACTATATTTTAAAATTAATATAGAAATAATTAGTTCATCCTAAATACTAGAGATCATAGTTGAGTTATCTACTGACAGAATACATCAGTAATGCAGACAGAAATGGTCCAAATTTTGCTTAGAATTATGGTCAAAAATAGCTGTGTAATTGTTTTTTTTCTTTTGTTTGAGACTGCAGTGGTGTATGTTGGTCACCTAGCAGTTTCTGAAGAATTAAAATTATTGATTTTTAGGTCTTAGGGCATAACTGGAAGGTTTTTTCGCAAGTAGTCATAAGCAGTCTGACCTCAAGATGTCTGTGCTTCAGAATTTGTGGGTTTTGGGGGATTTTGGTTTGTTTTTTTTAGATTGGTGGGTTTTTTTGATTTTATTATATTTTTTACCTTTTTTTTTAACTATACTTGAAATGTCAGGATTTGTATGACCTTCCTCATTTAAATTCCCCTACTCTATCCTTGTCTCCTTCTAAGAATCATAGTACACCATTCTGTGTAAGAGAAGAATAAACGTTAGTTCAGTAAGATTTCAGTAAGTTACATTTTTATTTAAAGATTTATCCAGATTTCATGTTAACAAGAATGAAAGAGGAAGGTAAAAGAATTATTTTGAAGAGTATTGTGATGCTTCACTTGTGAATTGTTGTGATTTGTCCTTTTTATTCATGTAGGGGATGTAGGAGACTCCTCAACCTCTGCAGTCACAGTCAAGTACCTCCAGGACTAGTAATGAGTTTATGAAGTGCTGTTTCTTCTGTCATCAGAGGAGAATAGCTCCATGATCTGACGTGTCTGACACCACTGATGGAAATTGTTTAGACACTGTTAACTGTACATGGAAGCAGATGTGGTCTCATTGAGTAGCTCAGTACACAAAAGAGGTACCTGGTGGAACATTCAGCTGCTCATGCAGAAATGGGTTTGGCTCTGTACTAATACCAAAAAGGAGAAATGAAACTATTTGTAGATAATCACTGGTAGTTGAACTTCTTGATTAAGTACATGCCATGACTTCATCTCTTGGTAAAATAATACGACAAGCTGGTTGTTTGGAGTTCTTGTTTCTTTCCTTTTCCTAAGGAGACAGGCAAGTCAGCCAAGGGCAGGTTTTGGAGGTTGTTGAAACCATAGCCAAAGTCAAGGTTTTACACAGAATATTAAAGAAATGCCTGGAAGAGTTTGATTACTTCTTTGGAATAAAGGATGAAAATACCAAAACCATATGTAATTTGCTTCCTTCCTGTACCCCAGTCCTACAGAATAATTTTTTATTGGTGGGTTTGGATATGTAAAACAGTAAGTTCATGTTGCTGTGCACAAGACAGCAGTTGTTACTAAAATTATCTAATGGCCTGTTCTGATTTGTGGTCACACAGAGGATGTGAAGAACAAAAACACTTCTTCGCACACAAACATTTTCATTGAAAAAGTTAACCTAACCTTTGGGATTGTTGGTCATTAACTAACAGGAAAAAAAAGTCTAATTCCCGTTATTTCATGTATGGGTTCTAGCCCACAGTCATCTTTCTATTTTTAGCTGTCATGTGCCTTTTTGTTATAATTAACACAATCAAAATTGAGCACAGCAACTTCTTGTTCTAAGGATTTTCTGATAAAGTGTCATCAGATGCAAGCTACTGTTAATTGAGTGTATTGCAGGATGATGTTTGGAATCAGCCAATGCTAGATTGACTAGTCAATGCATAAAATTACAGATTTTCTTTAAATTTTACCCAAATTTAAATAGAGTTCCATTTCTGTCTCCAAATCTTCATATTCAGAATATTTTTCATTCCATAGATTCTGGTCTTAGCATATACCTGTGGAGAGTATGTTTTGGTTTTTTTCCTAGATATTTTCTTTTGTGCTGTAACTTTTTACAGTTACCACAGTGGAAATTATTTTTCAGATCTGCAGTTTCTGTCATGAAACACTCAACTGTGTGGCTCTATAAATTAGTTATTTAAATATCAGAACTGCAGCATAGGCAAAAATCCATTTAACTGAAAAGAAAATTAACTAAAAGTGAAGTTAATACACAGTATTTCTTGGGAGGGCAGTATTCCTGAAGTTTAAAGGTTTTCAGTTTAAGGTTTTACTTTTGGTTCCTCTATAGTAATGAGTTTTTCTGTCTGAAATGAAGAACCCTGAGACCATCTCATCATCCATCGTTGTGGACTCAAGGACTGAGAACGCGTATGACAAGGACAGTCAGAAGATTGGCTACAGTCTTTGTTTGGGCATTAGTTCCCTGAAGTTTGAGCCTGATATCAAAGACGTTAACATTTTAATTCTGAAATGTTTTGGAGGCAGTGCCTACTTCTCATTTTTTTCATGATTTCTTAGTTACTGATTGATTTTTTTTATAAAATATGTAGTTTAACATTTCAAGCAATTTTGTTCACTTGTGAAAATGAATTTCTTCCCTAGGGTAGTACTAGAACTTCCATATAGATATATATGAAGAATGAGGCATTTTTTCTATGCAGGTGGCCTGCCTATCTGCAGTTGTCACAGCAAAAGTGAAACTGGTGAAAACTGTTTTCATGTCTGCAGAATCTTAAAAACACAATTTCTTCAGATTTCATCTGTAACCTCTTTAAGCAATTTCCCTTAAAACTGATCTGAGAATTAACCTCAAAAGCTTTTTTCCCACCTTAGGTGTCAATAAAATACAATTCAATAGCGATCCTCTTAATTTTTAAAACTTGGAAATTTTACAGATAAAAAGCTCTGGTGGGCAGACCAGAACTTGGCTCAGATCGGCATCTGTAATAAAAAAGATGGAAGAAATCCAACTGTCCTGCGAAACAAAACTGCAGGTGTTGTTCACATGAAAGTGTATGACAAAGCAGCACAGCAAGGTAAGTTAAATTTTAAGTATGTTTAATCAACTTTTAGAGTGCCCAGTATCTTTTCTCGTGTTATTCTCCCAATGTGAAGAAAATAATATATGTATTTTAACTTAATTTACTGATAAGATATATTGTATTGATAAAAATTCTTTAGTCCTGAATAAATTAGTGGATATAATAAGACAATTGAGTTAGCATATCTGCCTAATATATTTTAGTTCATCAGATGTTTACACTAAAGTGAAGCTTTAAGTTTTAAGAGTCTAAAATTTTTAATAAAGAAAAAAAGGGTTTGCATGCAAACCTCATATCACACTATTGAAACTTTAACTGAAGTATTATGAGAGAATTCATTAATATTCTTCATTATCTGTTTTTAAAACGCAGTTCAATTCATCTACGTTGACAGAAGTGACAGTAGCATAAATCAAAATTGAGGCAGCACAAAAATAGGGGATATTGCTAATGCTGCCAAAAATTAGTTGGCATAGTGGGAGATATGATAGTATAAAAAAGGTGTAATTTGGGGTCATGCACACGGTTTTACAAATTTGGAGACAGGTGATGAAAACGTTTGTGATTTTCTTTGGAAAGAATTTAATTTGGATTCCTGTTGAAAAGTGATGAGGATGGGATCTAAGCGAAACAAATGATTTCATTTCATTGTGGACTTTCCATCCCTGGTGGTGTCCAAGGCCAGGTTAGACAGGGCTTGGAGCAACCTGGGATAGTTGAAGATGTCCCTGCACATGGCAGGGGGTTGGAACAGGATGATCTTTAAAGTCCCTTCCAACCCAAACCGTTCTGGGATTCTGGGTTTTTGTGGAGAACCTTCCAGAAGAACCATACCAGATGGTTTCTGCAATAAGAATTCTTTTTACGGAGCACAATAAAAATAAAGTTCCATGCTGAGCATTTCTGGGACCTCTTGCCATTCTACCTACTCTAGGAAACACCAAAGGCACTTTGCCAGCCTGTCCCTTAGTTTTAAGTGTGGTGGAACAGCAAGTAACAAAAATTTAGGCATTCAGTAAAGTTTCTATCATTTTAAAATTCTTTAACGCCTACCATGGAGATAAACAGGTTGCCTCCTGAGTGCTCAGACTTTAGAAGAATCTGGTGTCTGCTGCATCATTAGAAAATTTCTATGATTTTTGGTGAATAAATGCTTTCTACTTCAAAATTAGGAATGTGAATATAAATGTGACAAGTAATGCTCTGATTTTTGTAAGCTTGGTAACCTGTAATCAACTAATTCCTTGAATATCTTAGTCAGTTTAAATGTTTCTTTGTGTAGCTTCAAATTGCTGAGATGTGTTTAGTTTATTATAATTCTTATTAAAATATGTTCGTCTGTTACCTTTAATTAAATATTGTATTAATTGAGCAATTAGGAGCATGGATTTGTGAGATCACTTCGTAGTATGTTTTAAATATACTGAAAAAGAGGCTTGTTCATGAAGATAACAAGGTTAATATAACATTTGATGAATGAATAGGATAAAATCAGTGATTTGTTCATGGTCTAGAGTAAGATACACTAATGTCAGTGAGATTTCATCATTAACTCAACGTAGAATTTTCAGGTTTTTCATATACTTTGACTTTAAAATAGGCAGATTTTTCAGAAAACAGTATTTTTTATTTGTGTTCTGAAGGGAAATGTGTGGATAAAACTGTGCTCGAAGGAAGCATGGAAAGGTATATAAATATGCCAGATATTTTATGTGTATCTCAATTTTTCTGGGAAGGTAGCTGAACAAAGTTTGGAAAAAATAATTTAGCGATGACAGCTCTCATTTTCAGCCAGTTTTGCTCAAGTTTTGCTTTCTCTTTCTTCTCCCATCATGTCATAGGCAGCAATTCCTGTCAGTTAAACAACGGGGGATGCTCCCAGCTTTGTTTGCCAACATCAGAAACCACCAGAACTTGTGTGTGCACAGTAGGCTACAACCTCCAAAAAAACCGCATGGCCTGCAAAGGTAAAATGGCTTTCAGTATTTATTTGAACCAACTTAAGTTCTAGAGGAACATTGCAAAGAGTAAACTTACTTTAGTCGGTTAAATAACTTTACCTAATATGCTTGATTGAAGCAGTAACACAGAAATATCTGTTGTGGTTAGGGTAGGACGGAATTAAATTTAGCTTTTCATTTAACTTTTCAAATACATAAATTTCTGTGGAAAGTCCAAGGAATTTTTATTGTTTGTTTGGGTTTTTTGTTGTTTTGTTTGGTTTTTTTTTTTAATGTAGGCAGAAAAGCAGATCATCTGAACCATCACTAATAGCAGTAAATATTTGTTCAAGGTCGTATACCTTATCTTCAAACTAAATTATAGGCTACAAGTATCTGAATGGTTGGGTATCTCATCCTATTGTATTGCACTTAATATAAAATAAAATCAATATTTTCCTTACATTTTTTTCTATTTTAGTTGGCAAAAATCAGAACATAGCTTACAGCCAAAGTCTTACTCTTTGCCTGAATAATGCAAAACAGCCTTATGGTCAGAGTGCCTTAGTTTTATAAATTTAATATTATTTATTACTGTTAATTAGGACTAAGTAATTCCTGAAAATTACTGCATAAGAAGACTTTTACAGAGTAGAATTTATTTCTACTTAACAGAATTAGGTGCATTTGGAGTGTGATTAATTTAATACAAAAGTAGGCATGTGAAATGCATCAGCTGCATTGGTCACTAAAACTGTATTTCTCTCTCCTGCCTGTGAAGGAAATGTGCATAACTGAGGTGAGAGGAATCCTGTGCCTCAAAAGACAGTTTACTGTCTTGTTTTCCACAAGTTCTTTAAAATTATCTCTTGCTGAATATGTTCACAAAGCGCAGATGTGCACTGAAAATATTCTTAAATTTCTCATAATTCAAAACTTCTTAAGTTTTAATTTTCATTACTGCTAATTACCTGTTTGAAATGGACAGTGATTCCCTTCTCTTTATAGGACCACATGTGCAATTTATTTAGAAATACACTGCAATAACTCACAGATTATTTTCAAAGAGCTGCAGTCGTCACTGAAAAACTGTGGAGCACTATTGGGAAATTATGACTAATACATGTTAGCTCCTCAAGTCTTGGAAACTGGGAAAGTTTCCACTCTGCTCTCATGGGCTGCTTTATCTTTCCCTTAGGTATTGAATCATTTCTCATGTACTCTGTTCATGAGGGAATTAGAGGGATTCCTCTCGATCCAAACGATAAAATGGATGCTTTAATGCCTATATCTGGGACTTCATTTGCTGTGGGCATAGACTTCCATGCAGGTAAGTATTGTGTATATATGGTAAAAATTGTAAATTTTTCTCGTAAATGAAATAACTCCTTGTTTTCAAACCTTCTAAGTAATTACAACTGCATTTAAATGTTACAGAGTTAAGCTCTACCTTTAATATTTACAGTAAATAGGAAAAACTGTATTGTGCACGTGTTGACTGTTCTGGCAGCAGCAGCTGCTCTTTTTTGGTGGAGCCATCACTGAGAACTTGATTAGGAAACTGGTGGTTTTACAGAAAGTGTTCATCAAGAAAAAGGCTTGTTCCTGCTATGATGCTTTTTCCATGGAATTTCCTTAGTCCTGTGTGTTGTTGTACCAAGCAGGTGGCTTTGACAGCTGAGTGGGACAGCTTTCTCCCTGTCCAGCACAACTCAGCCACTTCCCTGCAGGGCACAAGCCAAGCCTGGATCTGTTTCTTGCTTGTGGAAGGTGCTCTGACAGCCTGAAGACCAGGCATTTCCACCTGGAGTACACTATCTACCTTTCCACTGTGTATACAGAAACAGTTTTTACTTTACACAGCCTCACAAAATTCCTTTGAAATTAGGAGGTTTCAGTTTTGCATGCATGTGAAAGAAGGTGGTAAAAAATTGAAGATCAGATTCCAAAAGTGATTGGATACATCTCCCAGTGGTGTTTGGGTATCTTCAACCATGTTAGCAATTTTTGGTTAGTTTTTGGAAAATAAGTAAGCTGTGACCAAGTAGTGACCTGAAAAATATCCTGTGTCTCTATATTTTTAACCCGTCAGCTCTTTGACCAGAGAGACTCTTTCCTTCGAGACTCATTTTGTTACCCGTTGAGTTTACAAATGGGCAGTCTAGAAATAAAATCTTAAGTTATCTGTTATCTAAATACAGACACTGGCTTCCTGAAACATACAGTTATTTTGTCATACTCACTGTTTTTCATTTTGAAATAAATTTTGCCTGGGAATTTAGCATTGAGAGATCTAGTTTTTTGCCTAATTGTGTGTTAATATATGCGTTTTTATAAAAATCAGATCTATTTCTGTTTGTTCTGTTAGACTACTTCATCACACAAATATCACTAACCTCTTGTTATCAGGTTAGAACTTAAAATCATTAAATCTTCTCTTGTTTTGGCCTGTTTTTTCAGGTGGTGATGCTCTTGCATCTCTGCCTAGCAAAATTTCAAGTTCTCTCAACATACATCCTCATACTTGTATATTTTGCTTTCAAATCAGTGGCAGCTGATGTTCAGAGCTTTTCTTGTATCGCGGGTATAGTTCAGTTATAGTCTCCAGAGACATAAAAATCACTTAAAAGCCAGTGCCTTTGTACACACATCTGAGATGGGAAAGACTCTGACACAGAGATTTGATCTATTCCTGGAAAGACACAGGAGGAGAGAGAAATGGTAGCTACACATATTCATGAGAGAGAGTACTAAAACAGTGCCAACTGGGTTTTCTAGGTATTATATTTTTTTATGATAATATCCTTTTTTTAAATTTAAATTATACCAACTTTACAAAATTATGATGTCTAATACAGAAGACTATAATTTGACCTTTTCAATTTAAAATACCAGTACTAGGGTTCTATTGCCTATTTTGCAGCTCATGTTTTTTGTTTTGGGATTTTTTTTTTAACATAATCATAAAATATGCCAGCTCCTTCTTTAGAGAATTTTATGTGGACTTTGCTGATAAATATCGAATTCATACTTTGGAAGAATGAGATTTTTTGGCTTTTTGGAAAAATGAGATTTGAGGCTGGATGAAATTTGAGTGAGGTTCTCCAACTTGGCTGAGGCTCAGTTCCAGCACAGGGAACATGAATGCAATTGGCAGTGACAAATGCATTGCAAAAGATAAATATAAATGGTGTGCAGCAGTGAAATCACAAGGGGATAGTGTGTTATGAAAAAATTACAGTGCAGCTTTCAACTGCATTTCAGCTTCAAAACCAGCTGCTTTTCTCATTTTGGTACCTTACATTGAATTTTATAAATTCATTTCTAAAACCTACGTACATCAAATATGATTCAGAAAGCAAGTGAAGGTAGTTTCAGATTTCATCTTTTTTTATTTTCCACTTAGTGAGTGTTGCTTGCATTTTACTCTTATTCGGGAAGGATTCCCAAATTTTGATGTTCTCTCAGTGCTGTTTAGGTATACGAAGTGGATAAACTATATTTACACGTGCTAGTAGTACAGTGTATCATAATTAAAAGTCTAATGACAATGTCTTTCGCGGACATGAGCAAGCTAGAAGATGCATACACCTGTTTTCTCCCTGTGTTTTGATACTCCTAAATTCCAGTTAGCAAATAAGTAGCAAAATGCATGAATCATATTTGTTTTGATTACTTTTGAAGTCAGAATTGTTATTTGTTTAACTGGTGGTGTGGTAAGATTCTTGAGCATACCAATATTTTTTGGTCACAGATAACTCTTCTTTTATAAATATATTTGTCTATCTACACAAATATTTACACACACATACGTATATATAGATAGATGTGGATGTAGATGTACATATAAAATATTTATGTATATTTATATAGGTAATATTTCTATGCTGCATATAGAAATACATGTATTCTATAAACACACACACTGTATTTAAGAGCACACTGGAATTAAAAGCAGATATACAAAGTATGAAAAAAATAATGAAGGAACCAATATTATTTAATATCTCTCAGCAGTGTCTTTCCCAAACAAAACATCTCACTCGGGAGGTCATCAGATGATTACTTTGCAAGCAGAATGTTGGCTGCAGCTTCTCTGCAGAACCCTGTCAGTGGAAATAGAGACAGTTCTGGTTGAGGGATGCTCTCACTTTGTTTGCCTCACCTCTTTTTTGAGGTTATTATGTGCAGCAGAGGGGAGTTTGTGTCTGTGTTTGGGCCACTTCAAATTCTCAGCCTGGCTGTTGAGTTAAAATGGCCAAAATTGTCCCTTTTTTTCCATTTTATGAACAATCACTGCAGCTGAAAGGCTGGGAAGACAGCTGAGATGTCTTGAAACACCGAAAAAAAAGACTTAGTGGAAGCTTGTCAGGACATTTAAAATAAAAGCTGAATTGTGGATGGAATATATTTTTTTATTCTTTTGTCAGCATATCACTCTCAAGTGTCAGTTTTTATTTCCCCGGTTAATTTTTTTCCTTATGCTGTCAAAATTCAGTGTGTCTGATTACTGAAGGAAAAGACTGTATAAGCAGTTTTACACTGTAGCTGTTCGGCCTCCTGAATATTTTGGAATGGTGATAAACAAAATTGTATGTTTTTGAAGCGTTTATTCCATTAGAGAAAAGGTAAAGACAGCATATTTATTGTGATTTTTAACAAAGGTAGTAGCTTCTATCTGCTGTCATAGCCCTGTTGTGCTACATGTGCTGTACTAAACAACCTAGAATTTGGACAGAATTATTTTTAACAAAATTTAAGAAAAGCAATAGGAATGAGGAATTAAAGCTGATAATTTTGATACTTAATACATATTAATAAAGCTATAAGTGGCAATTTTTACAATTGCTAATACAGCAACTTGGACTGAAGTAAGTGAATTAATCAGAGAATCATTGGCACGTGTTTTATAGGAAATGATACAATCTATTGGACAGACATGGGTTTCAACAAGATTAGCAGAGCTAAGCGAGATCAAACCTGGAAAGAAGACATTGTCACAAATGGTTTGGGGAGAGTTGAAGGCATTGCTGTGGACTGGATAGCAGGTGAGTTTGAGCCTGCTCCAGGACTTGTCTTCATTTCTGAGGGTATGCTCTTGCCTCTTCAGCCCAAGGTTGAATAACTTGGTTTCCTTTCAGCTCTAATTTCTGGTATTGCAAATGTCTGGAAATTATTCATAGATCTTGGGTGGCCCTTCTTAGATGAACAGTTTCAATATCAGTTTATGCTCTAAAAATGTTGGAGAGGACTATAAATTACAAATATAACACCTATGCAAATGAAAATACAGCAGTTAGTTTCTGGTTCTGACTTATACACCTTCCAAGTAGTCCTTCCTTCATGCGGTGACTTCCAGGTGTTTATCCTAGGTAACATCTATTGGACGGATCATGGCTTCAACCTGATTGAAGTGGCCCAGCTGAATGGCTCGTTCCGATACGTCGTCATCTCCCAGGGGCTGGACCAGCCACGCTCTATCGCGGTACACCCAGAGAAAGGGTAACATGTGATTCCTAATGTACACAGAGCTTTTCCTTGCCCTCTGTATTCATGGCATGCTGTAATTTCTCTGCAAAATAGTTTTAATTTTCTAAGGAAACCGTTTCACCTGAAGGTTAGACGTTGCTCGGAAGCGTGCTTCAATCTGAAGTTTCCAGCAAATCCAAGGAAGCCACATCAGCTCATGAAGGACCCCATGATGAAAACCCAAAACAGTGTAGTCCTTGGTAGTTATAAACTCCAGTATCACCTAACATTCCAGTGCAACAACCAGGGATACTGGCCAGGGTAGCTGAAAGTCACGTGAGATGAAGGTTGTGGATTGGAGAGTAAGGGTTGGCAAAACTGACATCTGTATTCACCCAGCTGATTGTTGAGGGCAGGGACTACCCTGCAGCACTGACAGAAATAGGGAATGTACCATCCCATTCCACCTCCAGAACTACTTGTTCTGGAGGTGGAATGGGATGGAATCCCCATCCCTGGAGCTGTGCAAGGCCAGGCTGGACTGGGCTCTGAGTAACCCGGCCTAGTGGAAGGTGTCCCTGCCCAAGGCACAGGGGTTTAGGATACGTAAAGAGAATGAGAGGACCAGAGATTACACCGCTCTACCAGACCTGTATAACAATTAGTGTCTTCTGTGAAGGAAGGTAAGCTTCATCTATTTCATAATATATTGCCACAAAATATAACTTGAGATATCTCCGCTCAGTTCCTCCAGGAGAAGCGCGGCAGCGTTTGGCTAGGGAAGTACAGGGCTGCCGTTCTGGGAAAGGTTAGAGCCTTTTTGCTCTCTGCATTATTGTTACATCTCTTCCCCTTTTCGAGGCAAAACTTTCAAAGGTGTTCTTCCCTCCCCTTGCCCTGACTTCACATTCTGCATTTCTCTGGAAGCTGGAGTTGACAGCTGTAAGAATAGAGAAGAAAATAGCAGTTATTAGAGCTCATTGAATCTGCCAGTTATGCCAAGATGGGAAGCAGGCAGCATTCAGCTGGTTGGTGACATTATTTATTGTCACTGAGGAAAAAGTGGGAATGTGTAGCCCTACAAAAGGGTGTCTTTGTCCCTCATCAGCTGTATTTATTCATGCAAAATGTTTTGGCAGCTTTTCATTATTTTCTTTGGAGGATTTTAGATTCGTTTAACCTGCTAATTATGGGGTTTGTTTTTCTGTTGGTTTTTTTTTTCATCAGAGTAACTGGTTTAAGGAACATTGAATAGTATATTCAATGTGAAATATAGTATATTTCACATTGAATAGTATATTCAATGTGAAATATAGTATATTTCAATGTCTGCTTTTCTGTGGTCAACATTTAGTTCACATCCTGTATTAAGAAAGTCTAAAATAACTCTGACCTCTGTCCAGATGCCTGGAAGCAACTTCAGTTCTGTTTAGAGGTGCTGTTAATAATCTGGTTAAAGTTACATTAAACTTAGGCAGTGATTGTTAAAATCCAGCTGAATAATACTGCCTATTTTAACATTCCTCAAGATATTTTTAATTTAATTCATGTTGTAGTTCAGTTTCCTAGTCTGCCTGAGTTTTATCATTAGTATAAATGCTATTGTTTGTTCTATCAAGAACTATAAGAACAGATTCATTTTTCCTAGAGCCAGAAAGCTCTACAATGAGTGCCAAAGTGGGCTGTTTCAGAAGCTGAATTTGATGAGCAAATTATAGGATTCGTACTTTTTTCACCCTTATCACATTATTATCCCTCATCATTTCACATATCTGCAGTCATCTAGTCAAATACAGCTGCTTAACAGCAGATTGGTGTAACGATGTCACCAGACACAGGGGGAGAACTGTTTAGTAACGCCCAGAAAACTTTTCGTAAGCTTTAAAAACTGACTAACACTTACATTCCACACAGAGGAAAGCAATGGAGAATTGTTTTGTACATTCTGTTTGCTTTGTGTGCAGATTATTACTAAAAAACGTTTTTGTGTTCTATGAATATTTGCTATGAAAATCATTCTCTTCAGGCAATTTGTAGTAGTCTAGGCCTCAATTATGTTATATTAGATAGTTCTTCCTCAGAATATATGTTATGTTGTGTGTTTATAATATATTTTAACACAGATATACATACATACGTTTATATTTGTAGACTCACAGATATTCCCATAAAGTTGTTCCATAGGTTACTGTTCATAAAGGAAGTGCTCTGTGGAGATTAACTGGCCTCATTTTGCTATTCCTGAAGCAACAGACTGATAAATTTGTCAAGGCAAAAGTTTTCCTTAGCGTCTTATCCCAAATTAGTGATGTAACTGGGGCAGTGAGTATGCAGGAATATGAGATTAGATAAGTAAGGTTCAGATTGTTCCCATGAGGCATTTGGCAGAATTTGAAAAATATTTTCTTCTCGCATAAACTCCCTTTGCTCTGCCATTTCCCACAGTGCTTCTCACTGCTTCATGTTTAAAACCTTTATAAGTTGGACATGTCGTGTATTATCACAATATTTGTTACTGATTAAATGAGAGAACTTCTGTTCCAGTAATGTGTTTTTTTTAATTTACTTTTATTTTTTCCAAGCGCAAAGCTGAATTCTTTAAGGAATAGAATTGTATATGGACTAATGGAATACATTTTTAAGAATTTCTTCATATTTATTATTAGTAAACAGTTTCTCAAAGTATGCTAATGAACAAGTATTTTGATACATTTAATTTCTTAAGATTTCTTAGAGACATGAGCCTTGTGTTTTTTAAATACCCATTTAATGGTAATAGTGTATTTTGTTTGCGATTTTAATTGGTGATTTCTACCATGTTCTAGGTATTTATTTTGGAC
This sequence comes from Rhagologus leucostigma, assembly GCA_013397725.1. Classification (NCBI taxonomy): domain Eukaryota; kingdom Metazoa; phylum Chordata; class Aves; order Passeriformes; genus Rhagologus; species Rhagologus leucostigma. Next base: position 2,509,646 of record VZTD01001174.1, on the reverse strand, counting down.
AGAGTGGGGACAGACCCCTTGCATAGGCAGAGCACACTTGGATGGCTCTGAGAAGGTTGTCCTTGTGAGCCTGGGGATTGCATGGCCTAATGGGATTTCCATCGATTATGAGGTTGGTTCCTCTATCTTCCAGTGTACCTTAAAATGTACATTATTTGTTATGTTTCATTAAAGCCAGCTGGTGTTCCACCTTGATGTAATCTTAATAACTCTTAATTAAATACTTGGACAAGCCTGTTGACGTTTCCTTTGAAATTAATCTTTAGGAAAATAAATTGTATTGGTGTGATGCTCGTACCGACAAGATAGAAAGAATTGACCTTGAGAGTGGAGGGAATCGGGAGATTGTGCTGTCAGGGAGCAATGTGGATATGTTTTCAGTTGCGGTGTTCGGAGCTTACATCTACTGGTCTGACAGGTAATTCATTTTTCATAAGTATTTTAAATCTCAAAACGTTATTTCAGTGCCAGGTGCTTCACCTTTGTAGGATTAGCCGTTCCTTAGCGAGGTCACAGGCGGGATCGCAGAATCCCGCGCGGTTTCCAAGGAGGAGAGAGCGTTCTGACGCTGAAAGCTAAAAAGTGCCTCAGTGCCGTAGATGAGAACAGGCTTCTCCACCTTCTGTTAAGTGAACTCTTCACTGCTCTTCAGTCATTTGTTCGGTGTGAATTAGTTGAGGATTGTTGATGAGACATCTTCAACTTTTTTGGCAGAGCACATGCAAATGGCTCTATTAGAAGAGGCCACAAGAATGAGGCCACGGATGCTGTGACCATGAGGACTGGCCTTGGAATAAACCTGAAGGAAGTGAAAGTCTTTAATAGAGCACGAGAGAAAGGTTGGCTGTTCTTAAGGATGCTATTGATTGTTTTAATATCACCTGCTACTTTTTTCTGTATATTAAAGCATACCCAAAATCAAGTAATTTATGATTTTATCGCCACTTTTTATTCTTGAAGTATTTTTTTAACTAAAATTATTGTACTTAAGAAAACATATAGTACCAATCCTACTAAAATTCTTCAGAGCGTTTCAAAGAGAAAACCTAAAACCAAAACACTTCCTATCATTCCAGGTTTAATGATTTTTGTTTTGTTTTTCTTAAAAAAACAGTCTTAGGATTGAGAGACCTTGGCCTGTGCTTTACAGAGCAGTAATCTCAGGCAGTTTCAGATTTCTATTGAAAAGCAAAGCAGATCTTTTTCTTATTAGAAATTCCCAACCTCTGTGTCTCAATATTTATTTGCTGAAATTACTTGGGTTTGAGTCTTTTTTTTTCTGCTTCTGATGGAAGAGACCTTGTAAATATTCAGATTTCCTTTATTTTCAATTAGTTTAGCAAACTCAAGACACAAAAGTTATTATAGACTCTCTGCGATTTATGGTACTGATGGTTAAACTTTATTCTCCTCTACCTGACTAATAATCTTGCTTTAACTGTCTTTTTACTTCTAAAATTCTGCTTTTGACAAGACCTTGAGAAACTTGTTTCAGTGAGCAAAATTGGTTAGATGTCTACCAAAAATGATGTCCTCAGAAAAACTGCTACCAGATCATCCAGACAAAATTTTCTAGAAATATATTTAAAAAGAGAGGAAAACAAAAAAGTTACCACCATTATATGTAAAGTTTTTATTACAAATATATTTCTGGTGTTGGTAGCATTCAAAATTTGCTTTAATCACAGCATTATATATCCAAAGATTCTGGTTCTTCTACATACATCTTTCCTAAATAAGTGCATTAAATATGACACGTTAAATAAATCTGCATTTTGAAAGAAAACATATTTACAAATAAGAAAAACTCTTTTTTTAAAATTTTAAATATTTTTGAGAAAAATAATCTGCAAACATATATGCATATTAATTTTACTAAGGATTTCTGCATTCAATCTCAGAGCATCGTATTTTGTGGATAAAAATAAAAGCCACACCAAAACCCATTTCTTTTAACTGGGCTAGAAATTGTTAATGTCTGCTGGCTTGGAAGGGTTTTATAGTATAGAAATAGGAAAATAGAGCAGTGGGATAAAACAATGCTTCTTTGTGAGTAATTTTTTATTGGTAGCTTTATAGACTTGATCACGTTAGGAATAGGAGAAATGGTTACAGAGGCTAAAAATCTGCTGATGTTAGTTTGAAAAACATACCTGAATGATTTTTTAATACGTTTTTCAAATTTTACTAGGGTACAAATGGTTAATGTCATTGGGAGGGGATGTCAGTGAGCCAGAAGGACAAAAGGGCAAAAACAGGTGAAAAATGTTTTTGGAATATTTTTCCATCTCACACTATTATATATATATATATTTTTTTTTTAAGTTTATTGAACTAGAAGTAGTTAACTGTTTAAAAAAAACCCAATGTGATTAAATAGTTTCCAGGCCTTTCGTTACTAAAACAACCCCCCAAAACAAAAAGGAAAAAAAAAAAACAAAAAAAAATCCAAAGAAACCTAACACCCCAATGAGCTGTGCTAATTGTGATTAATGCTTTTTTTTCAAACACCTGTTTTACCCTTTCTGATGAGCCAGTCCTGCAGTGGGATTTGCAAAGATTCCCATCCTTCAGTGCAATTTTACAGGTGTGCAAGGATGTGCCCTGACTACACTGGCTTCAGAACTGGCCATTTTTAAAGATATTTACAGCTGGTGAACTATGGAAGCATTGAAGTTTTCCAAGAGATTTTAGAAGCTTGAGGATCTTTTTCAATATATTTTCTTGTTTTCTTCTCAACCTCTCATCCTTCCAAACAGATATTAACTTTTCTAGCCTAATAAAACTTTTAAAGAATCTTTTAAGCAAACCGAATGTAAAAATGTGTATGGCTGAATCTCCGTATGTTTTACATAACTTCAGAAGACTGTGTCTCACAGAGTTTTTCCTAGGAACACAAAATTCAATATTTCTGCTTTTAAGAGCAAGTTACCTCTCATTTCCCTTTTTTTTTATTAAATGGATTTTCAGCTTTAAATGTAGCAGTTAAAGAATTCAATCAACAGTACTTTCAGGCACTACATATTCCCCAATAACTATGGTTTTGCACCTGAAAACATTCTATTAAAGTGTTTTACTCACCTTCATTATGTGGAAAACTTTCAGAAATGGGGAAATCACTATACTGAAAGAGCTGAGTTGTTACATGGGAAGTGCTGTCAGAAACAGAAAGAGAATTATCTTAACTAACTATAATAGTAATTCATAAATAGTCCAAAATAAAAAACACTAATAGCTCCCAATTATTGATGATTACTGTTATTTTAAATATTGCTTGCTGCAAGTGTAGTTACTAATCTGACAATGATTTCTTAATGGTGTGCAGTTGTCAGGGGATAAGTTTTTGAAGTCAAGTTTTAAATTAAATTAGAACAAAATGTTAGGAAATGTCTTCATTAAAAAAGGGAACTGGATTCACACAGTTTTTTACCAGTCGATACATCTGTATTTTAATTTGGTAGAAAATGTCGAAAGGCAGTACTGTATTCTGATGGTCGCTAAATTTGACTTTTTGCCAGTAACAGGTGTTTTAAAAAAAAATTAAAGCTTAAAGCACTTGAAACATTTTCTAAGTCTTCAGCTGGTTATGGAAGAATAACCCATTTTATCTTTTTCTATTAATAAAATATCTACTGTTGTTAATTGAAAAGGGCATTAATAGTGTTTGCTCATTAATTGTGTTCTTTAGAATTATCTTTCGGTTGTGGTTAAAGTTGTGTTATTTACTGTTTTAACCTTTGTTTTCCTCATGGACATAGTAGAAATAATTTTTAAGAGGAGAGTTCTCAGAACACATAAAATTGCATTCCTTTTTAAGTTAACTAAATACATTTTTATTTATAAAAGACAGGTTTCATTATGGTTTTTTACAGGTACCAATGTCTGTGCCAAGAACAACGGTGGATGCCATCAGCTCTGCCTTTACCGCGGGAGCGCTCGGAGAACTTGTGCCTGCGCTCACGGGTATCTGGCAGAGGATGGGATCAGCTGCCTCAGGCACGAGGGTTACCTGCTCTACTCTGGAAGGACAATATTGAAAAGCATACACCTTTCAGATGAGACCAACTTGAACTCTCCAGTAAGGCCCTATGAAAACCCAGAGTACTTCAAAAATGTGATCGCTCTGGCCTTTGACTACAGCCTGAAGGGAAGGGGCACCAATCGCATATTCTTCAGCGATGCCCACTATGGAAACATCCAAGTTATTAAAGACAACTGGGCTGGCAGAAAAGTGCTAATTGAAAGTAAGTAAAAAAAAAAAAAATCATAATTTCCCAAAATGTGTATTTTATTTCAATAAACTTTGAGGAAGAGTAGGTGATCGCTTGACTTTATAGACTAAAAAAGTCAATGAAGTTTTACCATAATTAATTATTATATTTTATCCCTATGAGATACATTTAAACATTAACCAATTCAAAATAATTTGTCTTAAAACAGGCTTATGAGGCATGACACATATTACCAGAAAACAGAAGTGATGGTGGCAATGCTCAATTTATATTACTGTGATTTTAATTGGCTGTGCTGCTAAAACAAGGCTTCATTGTGCATTGCTTGGAAATGAAACTATTTGGTTGTTAATTTTCTAATCAGTGGGGGTGAAGTCTTTTTTGTGGCCATTTACCAGAATAAAATATTAAGACCTTGGTCATGGTGTTCAGTTGATTCACCCTTCTTGAAGGGAAGCCCAAGAAAGAGATTTGTGCTCAATGATAATCAGAGGCAAATTCCAACCCACAAAAGTTGTTTGGTTTTAATTGAGGCTCACTTGGTAATGTACTTTTTTACTCCTCGTGTTTACTATGCCTTCATTCACCACAGTAATAGGAGGAATTTCTGAAATGTGACATGTTTTGAGCCTTTGAAACTTGTGGTTTGGTGCTGCTATCAAGAAATTGCTGCCAGCATCTTCAGCAAAGTCTTCAGGATAAGACAAACCATATTTTGCAGCTGAGGTCTCAATAAAATCTGAGTATCTGGCAATAAAATGTTTGTCAACAAAGTCTGACATAACTTTAATACAAGGAAGGTACCAGGTTTCTCATGGTAAAATTTGAATTCAAGGAAAATCTGAATGTGAGTGCTTAAGAAATACATCCTTAATGCTAAGCATCCATAAATCTGTATGACAAAAGTGTTAATTGTAAAAATTTCTGTTGTCTTTCATTTCTGTTCCACTTAATTTGTTCTAAAATATGCAACAAACCGCATTCATCTGTAGTCAGTTATCAGATGCAGATACTTAATTTGTTTGTTCTCTTACTTATCCTTTTTCAGTACTGGCTGCCTTTTTTGAAGGCTGCAATTTCAGTAATTGTTTTCCAAAATGTCTGAAATGCTATATAGTATTTGCTCCTTAAGTTGTGGATAAATCTCATATGAATTTCTACTATTTTATGCTCTGTTGCCTAAATTTAGCCATTTGTTTGGGTCAGTTTAATAACAAAACCAAAGAGTGATGAGGGGAAATGAAAGTTTGTTTGATGTATCACCTTTTGCTGTTGCATGTTAATGGGAATATATTTTAGAAAAGAAAAAAGTTAAGCAGTTGCAAACTGACAAAATATTATTCCACAACTGAAAATGGATAGTTGTTGTATGTTCTACCTCTGCTCTGGGGTTCTGGGGAGTCGTCTGTGGTTATGAAAACAGTTGGCACTGATGCATGGAAAAGCATTTCTACAATATTTTCTAACTGAAAGAGGGTAGATTTAGATGAGATTTAAGGAAGAAATTCTTCACTATGATAATGGTGAGGCCCTGGCACAGGGTGCCCAGAGCAGCTGTGGCTGCCCCCATCCCTGAAGTGTCCAAGGCCAGGTTGGACGCAGCTTGGAGCGACCTGGGATAGTGGAAGGTGTCCCTGCCTATGGCAGGGGGTGGAACGGGATGATCTTTTAAGGTCTCTTCCAAACAGAACCATACTTTGATTATGTATGATACAAGGTGTTTGGATCTTTTTCTGTTGATTTCCTATGTGTGCATATCTTAGAGGAATTCGTGGTATGTGTGTTAAGCTATGTTAAAGACAAACTAAGCGATGTTGTCAGGATGTTCCCATTACCCCCAGAAGAGCATTAAACCTAAGGATTCAGGGTTGAGCTTAGCTGCACAAGAGACAGAAATGTGCAGTGGTGACACAGAAGCACAATTTTAACTCCGGTAGTTTAAAAAGAGATTAAAAGTGTCATATGAAAAGCCATTGGAATTTTCAGCATTTAAACCAACAAAGAAGAGAAATAAATACTGGTGAAGCACTAATGCACGCAGAAATTGCTTTTTAAAAGAACAATAAAATATTCCTCATTACTTCATAATAGGTTGCTCTACAAGAGCTAAAGACATTCCATAAAGCATAGCTGGGAATTATAGTTTTAAGAAATTGTTAGGAAGTGTTTCTGCTTGCAGCTTAATATGCCAGATTTCATTTTTCATTAGCAGAGTCAGCACTCTGAATAATTGAATGTCAGATGAAATTTTGTATCCTTGCAGAAGCGTTCACTGTACCTTCTTGGGATGAACGTGTGAACTATGGCATTTTGTAGAAATACTTCTCTGTTATTCTGTAGAAATGCTTCTTTGTAAGGGAGAAGGGATATAATATCCCAGAATATGTTTATTGCTCTCTTTCATGTGTTTTAAACCTCTTCAGTTTATGTTGAGTCATTCTTTTTCAGCTGGTATTTTTGTAGCCATCCATCCCACAGTCTGTGCGTGATTTTTCTCTCACTGTAAACAGGAGACATTCATGAGGCTTCTTGATATAATGGAAATATTTGATCAACCTCCACCTATAAGGAGAAAAGAAGTGTTAAGATGGTTGACACCACTAACTCCATTCACTGGAAGACATAAAACTCCCAATTTTTCTCGTTTCAAAGTTAAGAATCTTGATTACATAGAAATTATTGAAAAATTTTAGTAATAATGTTTCATTTCAGAATTGAAATATAACATCTTTGACATCAATTTTGCTTTTTTCCTCCAAAATTATTAGAATACATCTGTAGGAAGTTTTACTTTATTAGGAAGAGATTCAAAACCCCATTTGGAAATACCTAGTGTGGTTATATCAGTTCTACAATCTTTTTCTACCTCATTAAGTTGAAGTCTACAAATAGTATAAACCTTTACTCAGTAAGTGACTTTATAGAGAAAATAGGGTACATTACATCCAAGATACTGTTGTCCCAGATTTTCAGTTCACCAAATGTAAATCTGCTCATAAAGGATCTTTTACTATCTGGATCTCTACCTCCCTGAAATCAGATGTGCCACTCAAATCTGTTAGATCCATGAACTTTTCTGCACGCTAAGAACACTTAAGGCACATAGAACTCTTTGTTAAACAGGTTTCCAGCTCACTAAAAACAGATTTACAACTCACGAGCAACCCATTATCTAACATGTTTTTAGCTCACTGAGAACAGATTTACTACCCAGAAACAACCCATTATCTAACATGTTTCCAGTTCACTGGAAACAGATTTACAACCCATACGCAAGCTATTATCTAACATAGTTCCGACTCACTGAATATTGATTTAGAATTCATAAACAACCCATTATCTGACAAATTTTCACCTCACTGAACAGATTTGCAACTCATAAACAACCCATTAGCTAACACATTTTCGGCTCAGGGAAAGTAGATTTACAGCATATAAACAACTTTATCTAACTTGTTCCAGTTCACTAAAAACAGATTCAAAACTCACCAAGAATCCTGTACCTGGTGGGGTCCTGTCTTCAGCAGGAAGAAACAATAACAACAACAACAAACCAGTCCAGGATGTGCACAGTGTGCCATGCCCTAACACCTTTATTATTTGTGCAATGTAGGGTTTTTTTGGAGGCGATTCTTTCATATCTCTAACTTCTCCTTTGGTCGATCAGCAGTGGCATTCTCTTTCTTATTTTTCTAAGTAATTTTATCATTTTATCTTTCTTATTCTCATTTTTTTTAAAAAAAGTTTACCTTGTTTTTGGCCTGTGATTTCCCACAAATATTCTTTTGGCTGATCTAAGTTGTTTCAAAGCTTATGTTTGTACAAAGAAACCTTTTTAGAAGAAAAGCTTTACGTTTCTAGGCTATTAGTGCTTTTTTTATTTACATATCGTAGGGAGAAATTTGAAGTAATATATTCATTAACCAAAGCCTTCCTCAGTGTATCTGTAGAAAAACAGTGCAGTGTTCAAATAGTTTTAGCACAGTGGTACAACTGTAGACCGAAGACCAATGAGCAAGTTAAAAAATAAAGAAAAAAGGTGGAGGCAAGGAAAAACAAACAAAAAAACAAATGAGAAGGAGGGAAAAGTATTCAGATGAGCTACACTCAGTGAGCTGGTTTTTTTTTTCTCCTGCTTTTGTAAACAAAGGCACTGAGACATTTTGCCAGTGTAGTGTCTTTCACAGCACAAAAGGGAAATGTTATGCGAAAAAAAGCTCCTGTTTTGAACCTGAGGCACTGATGCGCATGGAACGCAAAAATCTTTTCACTGCTAACATAAAGTGTCAGATCCTGTGATGTATTGTAAGGCTTTTTACAGTCTGAATCTTTTAAAGGTGTTCCAATGTGTGCTACTATTCTTCCTAACTAAATGGGTTCAATTTAACTGTCAAAAAGGCATTTAGGTTCCCATTCCTCTTACAGAGCATTACATTTTGTACATTGTATGAGATCCCTTTAGGTTTGGAGCTTTCTTCTCCAGGAAAGAACTTTTTAATCTGTTAAAAATAAATACTTGAATATTGCTGCTTTTCATTTCGTAAATGAATGGGATTCATTATAATGGCATGTGTTGGAATAGAGGTCCAGTGATTTTCACCCTTTAAAGGAGGGAAAGTGAGAGGCTGTTGTCAAGTCTAGGATATTTAAATAGTAAAACATAGTATTTATTATTACAATGCCAACACTGTTAGAAGAAAACAAAGTGTCTGGTTTGTCAGTGTAATTTTTTTCTGTGTGTTGCTGCATATTAGAGAATCAGACAATCACAGAATGTTTTCGTTGGAAGGGGCCTTAGAGATCATCTTGTTCCAACATCCTGCCAGGCAGGGACATTTTCCACTAGACTAAGAGTAGTGGGTAAAATCTATGAGTTGCTGTTACAGGTGGATGAAATTTGATAATTTTATATTAGGCTTTTTTTTTTTAATTTTAGAAATGTGTATTCCTGCACATTTCATGCTTTGTTTTGGTGTTCCTGGTGTGAAACTCTGAAATATATTCATGGTGGGAGCTGCCTCACACTGATCTTTTAGTTTGGTACATCCTGAGCACTCCCAGCCTCGGTACTGAGGAAAGGTGTTTCTACCTACTGCGCTTGAGATTCTTCATGAAGAATGAATAATGTCTGTGACTGATTCAGCTTTAAACACTGCCCTTAAATTTATATTGATGTTCATATTTGCTAATTTTTTTCCATCAGCAGCTGTCACTTAGTTCCATAAAATGTAAAACTGTGTTTGGTGAATTGTCAGGGAAAAGCTACCAAGAGGAACATCTCTTGAAATTTCTATTTTTTTTTTTCCTAAAGGGTAATGTGATCTAGCAAATATTATTAGATTACTAGGATATTCTGTCATTAATACCTCAAATAGCTCTTTTTCAAGAGTAATGTGTGATTATGCGTATTTATTGGAAGGCTTATCAGGATACTCTTGGTATTTTTTTAAAGGTGGTTAAGAGTGAAGAGTTGTTGGGTTTTTTTGGAGTCCACATGTAATGCATAAATATATAATGTGGGCTCCTGTGATTAGGAAAACACTTCTCCTGTGACAATTGTTGAGGTTTTTAATAATCTAGTAAAACACTTCTGTCTCCAAAGGTTAGCTTTCCATTCTAGATATCTTGCTGCTTTTAAAACATCTTTTATATTCATATGTTTAACTACATTGAAGTTACAATGATATAACACTTGCTAACTAGTAATGACTTGTTGAACCATAGTGGGAGGGTTCCGGTTACAGTTTTACAAAATACTATTGGTTTTCCAAAATTTTGAGTTCCCTGCATTTCCTTAAGTTTGTAATGTGTCATCCTTTGCTGCATTATTCGTGCTGACCCTAAGACAATCTGTAAATTTAATAATGGAGTAAGTTATATATCAGATAATGAAGGACAGAGTATTGCAGGTTTGCATCTCTTGTGATTTTCCTTGGTAAATAACCGGGGAACATTTGTGGAAGGGCTCTATCCATTGTCTAGAAAAGAATTAATTGGAGGTAGATATAGATTTCATCATAAAAAGCTGTTTATTATGGAAGGCACCAAATGTTTTGCTAGATATGCGATTTCAGTATTACACTTTCCACAGAGAAAATCCAAAAGACTGAGGTTTTTTTTCTGCTTTTAGAATGGTCTTATATTTCTTTATACCATTCCCAACAAATGTCCATTCTTTCCAGTATTGGCTCAGGAAGTTTGAAGGAGTAATAAGGTCACATCTATGGAGGTGTTTGTATTTTCTTGGACTTAAGCTAATTGTTACCTTGAAGAACCCAAAGCCTTTGTTTAGGATGTCTTATTGTATTAATAATCTTTAATGTGGGATAGCTTATAGCACGGGTTTATTTTTTCAATATCTTGAAAAACAGTACAGGTGTTTGCTGATTCTTAGTATAGTTTTGGCAAATTTTACATCTGCTCTGAAATAAAATTGTATTCTCAGAATGAATAGAACGATGGCATAATTGGTTATTGCAGTTTATTATAAACTTAATACTGTCTTAGAACTGTTGTTTAGCAAAAGGCTTCCTCATACTTGAAGAGCAAAGTGAGGGTGAGAATTATGTGAAGTTCTGATTGGGCAGGCAGTGAGAGATGTGAATATAAACGCTTTCCTTCAGGTGCCTTACTGCTCGTGAGGCTCTGCTTTCACCCCAGATCAAACGGTGACCACCTGTTACCTATCACCATCATCCTACACAAACAGAGTGACAGAAACCGCGAGCCCCTCCTGAGACCAGTCTGCTGTAACAATCCACAGGCTGAATCCCGAAGGGGAAATTGAAAAAGCCGAGTCAGAGAATGAATAAAGATCAAGCAGGTGTTTCACTACTTCTCATTAAAGCCATCTCCAAAGTTCTGGCATCAAAGTGCTGTTTATGCTCAATTTTATTACTTTGATGGCTTTTCAGTGTTAAAAAAATGATGTTGACAGTTCTTGCTTTACATCATTGTTAAAGAAAAGGAGTTGGTTAAAATAGGAAATTAAGGAAAAAGGTAATTGAAGTGGTGCAACTGGAAAAGTTTTGACTGTAAACTTTTAGATAGTTTTAAAAACAAGATAAGAAGTAAAAATCTAGGAAGTGGAGAACTAGTGTATATATATGTATGTGTATATATATATACAAGCAAAATCAGTGGCAACTATTACTGGATTATTTAAACCTTGGCCTTCATTATTTTTATTTTCTAGTTGCAATAATAAGGGAGCATATTCTGAATTCTTCAGTTATTGATTTGTTTCTTGTCTGTTCCCCAAGAAAGTCAGATGAAGATCAGCATGACAATATTTATAGGCTGCATCTCATCTGTGGGATGCAATCTATCTTCGTTAACTTCAGTAAAAGTGATAGATAGCATTTGGCAACGTAATGATGTGATCACTCTGGCATTGCCTTTGTAAATCATAAGCTGTTGCCTTCTCTTGTGTAGATATTTAATCAGTTATACACCCCATTACTGATTTAATCCAGAACGTCAGTGGCAGGTGAATAATGTGAGTATTTGTATATTAATATCATATTGTATTAATGTTCTTTTCATTTAAGTATGCTATTCATGTGAAAATCATAAACTGTTGCTTCATGGCTAGAATAAATTTAATCAGTGCTGTAGGCATCTAATGCCATCAGTGTTTTAATTCACTATGTCAGTGAAACAAATGGGATTCTTTTCATTTCCAGTTTCTTTATGCTTTACCAATTCAGAATATTACATGATGCTGCAAAAATATGAAGCTTAGAGTAAACAAATTGCTAATTTTCAACCTGTCAGTGGCATTTGGGACTAAATGCCCCAACTGTAGCACCAGAGAGGATGGGTACATATTTCTGATGTATTTTATAGTAACCGAATATCTAATGATAAATTAAATTTAAGAAAGAAGTTCTCTAGAATATTCTTTAAAGGAGCATGAAATAAATAAATATAAAACAATATCTGTGCAAACCAGTAATGATATAACACTGAAATGCAGTTACTCAGGAATCTTCTCTTTCTTCTCTCTTCTTGTCTTTAGCAACATGACGTTGCTGTAAGTTTTGGTTTTAAGGAGCAGCCTAAAAGTCTGGAGGACCATTTCCTGTCCTTGGTCACTGTTTTATCACTAATAAAAAATTTACAGAAATTTAAGAGATTCATCAATAAACTCTAAACAAAAAAACAAAAACAAAACAATAAAAAAAACCCCTTAGAAACATATAAAGTAACAAAAAAAAAATTGTATTAACAGTAAGAAATTCTTATCCTGAAGATTTGCCTGAATGGTGCACTGCTGGCACCTCCAGCTCACACCACGTGCTAACAAGAACAAAGTTACTTGTGTTATCCATTGGAAGAATTTATCTAAAAGCTGTATCTCTCTCTCAATCTTCTGCCCTTGACTTTAGAGCCACCTTATTTATAGATTTCTAAAGCTATTAAATGAGTCACTTCTATATTGGTGGAGTTCTCAATTCTGTAAGTACAGAACATGATAAAACTAAAAGTTTATTAGCAAATAAAAGAGTGTGCCTGGTGTAAATCCTTCAGAATTAATCCTTTTGGTGGAGTTATGAAAATGCACTTGGTGTGTGCTTGGAGCAGTTAGTTTTCTATTTAATTAATATTTTTTTTCTTGTCTTGTAGCAATTTAATTCTTCTGATTTATTTTTTTCTAAGAGCATATTTTCTTACTCTGAGTTTTTCTGTTTGAATTAGTTATGAAACAACTGTCACCACAGGTTTGTTACCTGAACCTTATATTTGAATTAGTGTTTTATAGATTGCTTTCTTTTAGCTCTGCTCCACTGAGAACACATGTGTATGGCAAAGTTTTTTTGCAAAACTCCATTTTTTAGATATTTTATTGAAACATTTTTCATTTGTACGCTGTATGTTTGTGTGTCTCCATACATGCCATAACCTTCCATGTAGCTGTTCTCTAAAAACTTAGAAATTGCCTTTTTATGTACAGTAACTTGGGTTCAAACCTTCTTTTGTCACCATTTAGAGACCTAAACATGGAACTGCAGTATGATGTGTTTGTTCCGTGTGAGAAGGGGAAACTTTGCTTTCTGATACCTGCAGAAAAATTCAGTTCTCCTCTTAAGTACAGAAATTACTCATAAAACAACAAATCTGGTTTTGAAGAGCACTTTCATCCTTGTAGTTGTGTTTTAGTTGAGCACATCTCGCTGTGACAGGAACAACATCATTACGTTTTGTCTGCTACAGAAGAGTTTTGGGCCATGTTGTGTGATCAGTTTGCCCTCAAATTTCTTGACAGATTCAGGCAGGAGAGAAAGCTAAAGCTGATAGAGGTTACACAAGAAAAATGATTTTTTTTTTCTTCTGTTATCTTACAAATGAAGAGCAATAAATGCTCTGATGGTTTATTCATTACAAATACAGGGTAGGATTGGTCAGAAAATGTCAATTTATCTTGTTATTTTTTAATAGAATCACAGAATACCCAAGTTGGAAGGGAGCCATGAAGACCATTGAGACCAATTTGTGTTTCCACCCAGGGAAACTTGATAGTTAAACCAGATATGTAAGAACATTTGTTTTAATTAAGGGAATTGTATGTATTGACAAATTTGAAGTCAGCGTATAATTTTAATGAAAATGTCTTTCATGATATTTGAAAGAGCTGATTATCTTTGAATTTCAGTTGGTGATTTCTAAAACCTTCACTGTATTTCAATATTTTGAGCTACTTGTTGGTGAGCTGAAGATAAGTTTTTTTCTTCATCAATTCTGTTTCATAAGTAGGCAAACTATTTTACATATATTCACCTCCCTTTAAGGAGTGTCATCTCATTTATTTTTTCTGTTGTTTCTTCTTGAAGACGAATCACTGGTGCTTCTCCACAGATATGTCACAAATTGTAGTCGGAAGATAGCCAAATGCTTTAACAAGGAAAATCCAAAAAACTGATACATAATTATTTGTCTCATAGTTTTGATTTATTTGCCTCAAAGTTTTGATTCAGCATTTTCTTTTTCAGTGTGATCAAACTCTTTTTGGGACTTTCTGTTCTGTATATATGAATTGCATAGTAAAAATTACATATTTCAGCAAGCTGAATATAAATTGTAATAGCCAACATAATGTAATCCTAATTATATTTCTAAGTTTTTGCCTTCTGTAACTCATTAATAAGCTGCATGAACCTTCTGGTTGGAAAATATTTGTTTCTAGCAAAATAATAAGTGAAGTTATCAACATATGTATTTCTGTAGTAATTAAAAAATAATGGTAGGGAATAATTATTCCTATTTCTCACAGTCTTTCACTTTTATATATTGAGATTAAATACAATTTGTCTTTTCAGGACATTAAATATATATTTTAGTTGCTTAATAATATTTTCTTTTGTTTCTAGCTCACAGTTTTTTGTGTTGAATGAAAGAGTGTGGTGTCATGGCTTATTAAAATTATATATTGATGCTGAGACCTTCAGAGTTAGTATTTTTTCAGTATTTTTCAGGTGTTTAACAAAAGCCAATACGGTTAATAACAACAGGACACTTTGATCCCTATTAACGTGTCAGTGTTATGAAATGCATTGAGAGATGGTGCTAAATAATACAATTAACTAGTGAAAAAATGCCCAAGACTGGGTTTAAATGATATTTGAAGACATGACTAAATAATTGTTGTCTTGAATAAATGTTTGTTTTTTCTGATGTATTATCTGGGGACACTGTAGTGCTAATATTAGTTTACTGATTGTTAGAATTGACCAATATGGCACAGGGTATTAACCCTGGGGTCTTGCCCTCCTTGTTTTTTTAATTTAAATTTATTTTAAAAAAGTATAAGATTGTGATTCCAGTAAAAATAAGCACATGATAAAAGTAACGGCAGAGTCAGTTGGCTGAAATAGCTGAATCCTGCGAGTCTGCATGATCAGCTCTGGGGAAAATTAAAACCAAATGTCTCGTTAGCAGGAGTTTCATTTGCTCTGTGTCTTGCAGATGTCGGGTCAGTGGAGGGCCTGGCTTATCACAGAGCTTGGGACACTCTGTACTGGACCAGCTCCACCACGTCCTCCATCACCAGGCACACCGTGGACCAGCGGCGCCGCGGGGCGTTCAACCGCGAGGCCGTGATCACCATGTCTGAGGATGACCATCCCCACGTGCTGGCCCTGGATGAATGCCAAAAGTATGTGTTAGATCTCTCCTACAACATCCTCATTCTTGTCAAGGCGCACTCTTTTATTTTAGTCAACCAATATTGCTGAACCCTATGAAGGTTGATTAGATTTCTCTGTTTAGGAGACAAATGTTAACACGTTTTATTGTTGGTATTTTTTATTGTCTTCCTCTTATAAAGGAGTGTTAGAATTAAGATTCAACATTTTATATGTTTTTATGTTTCAGATCAAATAATCATTGCTTTTTCACAGAATGTTAAAGAATTCAAGCTGCTTTTCTTAAGAGTGAGCTAAATGCAAATTTTTGAGTGGTCGTTTTCTCAGACGTGTTACTCTCATTGCTTAAGTGAAAAATAAAATTACTTTAAGCACTTAGAAAAAGAAGTCTGAGGTTCTTCTATGCAAAATAGAGGCCCATGTGTTTATCACAGACATTAGTGTTGTATAAAATTATTTAACAATGGGCAAAATCCTGTAAAGAAGTCTAATCTAGTTCCTTCCCGCCACTCTCAAAAATACCGTGTTAGTGAGAGGATTTTTATTTTTACTTCAGTGTCTTACACATTTGAGGTACTTTAATTTTCTCTGTTAATTCTAGGAGAAAGACAACCTGCTTTTTCTGCTTCTTGTAACTGGCTCTCTCTTTTGGGGAGGTTGGGGAACATTTCTGCCATATCGAATTCTATTTTTAATTTGTGGTAGCTGAACGTACAAAGCTGCATGAGTAGCGGAGCTGATTTCCATGTGTGAGTTCATGTCCTGTTAATGCAAATCAAGAGTTTATGCTGTATTCTAAAATGCAATTATCGAGGTATCATGAATAAACCACCCAAGCTCCGATGGAGATGGCAATGAGAGGAGGGGCAGGTTCTGATCAGTCCGTGAACTGGAATTACATCCACAGCCCAGTCCACAACATTTGTCTGTTGTTGTTAACAGTAAAAAGGGGCTGACTGAGCCTCCTGTAGAGCACATCAAGGTCCTTTTCTTCCCATTATCAACTTTCTGCACACCAGTCCTTTGGTCTCTATCACAGCTCTAATATGGGAGAAGCTGCAGATTAATTTCACTGTTAAAGATTACTAATACACACATTGGCAGAATTAAGTTTATATCATTACACAACTTGTATCTCTCTGTAATGGTAAATTACTACAGAGACAAGATCAGGACTGAACAGATCTGTAAAAGAAAAAAATCTGTACTCCTGTACAAATTAATGAACTAGGAAACTGCTATAATTTATATATATAATTTATTTAGAAGCTATTACGTTTTCCTATTCACCATCGATTATAAAAATTACTTATGGATGCCGTTCAGAATTGTTTATGAAGGCATTTTTTTTCTCTTTTGCTCATTTCATACAGAATTAAATTATAAAATGTATCTTATGGTTTCATTTGTTATTTTGATTTTAATACAGCTTAATGTTTTGGACTAACTGGAATGAGCAGCTCCCAAGCATCATGAGATCCACCCTCTCAGGCAAAAATGCCCAGGTTATCATTAGCACTGATATTCTGACACCAAATGGACTCACCATTGATCACAGGGCGGAGAAACTTTACTTTTCAGATGGCAGCTTGGGAAAAATTGAGAGGTGTGAATACGATGGATCACAAAGATATGTAAGTAAACCAAAAATCCTGAACATATTCATTGTATGTTTGTTTGCATTCATTAGCATCTTCAAAATGAAATTGTTACAGAAAGATTATTAATTGCCTAAATTTCTCCTGATAATAGTTGTATATTAGATTTAAAACTGAAAACTTTTGAAATACAAATAATGCTCAGTTTGCTCAGAATTTCTTTTGTGTAATGCTTGAGTGGTACTCGACAAATCTTATTTCTAATATTTTCTAACTATACATTTTCAGATATTGAACTCTCTCCATTACTCTTTCATCATAATATATTTTGGCCCTTGAACACTCTTTTTAGTTTCAGCTCAAGTAGATCTTCTGCTAGGAATGTGCTGAAGGCAGTTGATCTGTGCTTGTGATTTTGTTACATCTTTAGCACTACGTTTCTCATATTTCATGAAATCTTCATTTCAGGGGTTTTGTACCTCCCAAAGTTCAAGATAAAATGAATGAAGGGCATGTTCTGGCTTGCATTCAATTCCCAGCTTTACAAGAGAGTGCATGTCATCTTACTTTGATATCTATTAACTTTTAAAAAGTGCTTTGTATGCAATGCATGAGCTTTGAAATATTTTTTCATCTTAAATGAAAATTACGTGGTTTTTTTGAATCTTATCGAGAAGTTCCCCACACTATTTTTAGACCGATTTTTTTCAGAGTAAGATAGGAGAGCCAAGCTTTAAGAGCAGAACGGAAGTACAGTCAGTGTGGTTAGGCATGTGATTTTCCTTTTTCCTTTCGTTTTCCTTTTGCATAAATTAACCACAGCTGACTAATGCTTTCAGATGCAGTACTTTTATCAGAAACTGGGCAAACCAAAACCAAACGGATTCTGAAGTTTTCAGCGTCTGACTATATACTTAGTAAAACAAAACTGAAGTACAAGGTAATTAGCTAGGTGCAAGGTGATTAGTAGGTTGTGATTAAACAGTTTAACTTCATCTTTGCATATGTTATAACAAAATAGGCATCACAGACAAGAAATAGGACTTGATGCTGCTTAGTTACAGAAACCATTACTAAAATACCGTTTTTTTAATCAGGCCTTAGGCTTTCACTTTGAATCAGCAAGAGAAAAAGGATCATTCCGTTTTCTCAGCAGTTGAACATTGAAACTTCCAATTTTTATGATTATCTTGTATCTTGGTTTGGCTTTCTGACAATTTAACTCTTCTTCCCCACTGCAGTAAACAAAAGAGCTCCTGAACACAATAATCTGAGTATTAATATAAGTGTAGTCCAGCATGCTCTTCTTCTGAAGGGTTTTTGGGAGCTCTAGTGTGTTACACCAATACCTGTTGTGGGATAATCAGCTAATTCTATTGTCAGAAATACTGATCCGACTTCTCACTCCTCCTGCATTACTTAGACGAGGACTGTTACACCAGAAGGACAAGCCCAGCAGGCTGCTTGGCCTCTCTAGCAGCACTTCAGCGGAGTGGCTGAACACCCAGTAGATGCATTTTTACTGATACAAGCAATGCCAGAATCCAACCTGGTAACTGTATTATTGACCTAGTGAAAAATAATACTTCAGGGCAGCTGTTTTACTTTGTTCATATGCTGTCCAGCTGGATGAGATCCCTGATTTCTGTGACATTAATGTGAGTAGTGATTGTTCTGCTGTTCTGGTGATTTCAGATTCTTTGGGGTGTCTCAGTCATCACCCTCTTGTCAAAAACAGTTTAAACAGATTGCCCTTTTCCCCACTATCTCTGCTTCATTGCTCTCTAGTTTCAGTTAGGTTAACAAGGGTAGAAATTGGACAGTAGAACATGAAAGGCTAATGGTAATGTAATGAATTTTCTTCCAGACAGCAGCTTCTTTCTTGGTTCTGCTCACCACAATAATCTAGTACAATGAATTAGTAGAAAATCATTTAGCAATATTGAACTGACTCTTAAAGTGGATTGTAAGGGTTTATTGATTTTTGTGTTGAGCTGATATTTTAATTCTAGTATTTGGTTTCTGGAATACTCTTTCAAGTTTGGAAGCTTTTTTGTCACTTTTGTTCCTTTTTATTACTTAGAAGATATTAAATTTGTTGGGGTTTGTTTTTTTAACATTTTTTGTTCTGTTCTGTCAGATCTTCCAGTTTAAAATACAGAAGTAGTGGAAATTATGTTTTTCACAGCTCTCCTCCATTTTCTTCCATTTTTGTTCCGGCCCTTACTTGAATTTAATATTGTGGCCACAGCTGTTTTTAGCTGCTTAGTGCTTTAATTAAAACATTTTTTTTCATGAACACAGAAACTGAGCCAACAGCAAATAAAGCTGATTTCAAGTTTTGGACTTATTTTTCCAATAAATCATGAGCTACTTGGATTTATTTTTTCCTTTTCTTCTTCAGTGTTAAGTATTTAGTAACATTTTACATGTGAAAAACTAGAAATATTTTTGACTTCCTGTAAACAGTTATTTTTTAACTTCCAGGCTGGAATGTTTTGGTCTCAGTTGTGTTTTTGTAGGCCTATGGGTGTGATTCTTAAAATCAATATGGGTTTAGAGGTGTTTCTGGTAATTAAATCTCCATGTAATTGCAAGCTGGCAGTAATTGTACCTTTCAGTTTCTAGGATGTATGTTTTTATTCTGTTGAATTTCTGTATTAAGGCAAAGAAGTTCCATAGTTGGTGTTCAACTTCTGCTTTATTCAGTAACATTTTATCAGGTGTCTTCTTCAATCTTACAGCAGAAGTGCAAGCTTTAGGTTTGGCTGTGCATTTATGAAAAACTTGAATTTATGACTGACCTCTAAAATTACTTTCCGTGCGTGTTGTTATATTTATTTCAAATACAAGTATCATTGAGGACAGCAGAATAATTTTGGCCAGTTCTGGGAAGGTATTCATGATGACATCAATGTTACCTTGAAAGGTGACCAAAAAACTCACTAAGGCAGGATAAAAGTGAGATCAGACAAGGCAGCTGGAACAGAGAGAAATTAGGCAAAATACGAGCAATTGGAAATGTAGAATGTCCAACTCCATTAAAATAAGAATCTGCTAAAAAGTATTAGAAGAGGTTCTCACCAAGATCTGAGTATTAGCGGTTAAAAATTATGCAAGTTCTGAATGTGATTCTGTGTTGAACAATCTCATTGCTGTATTCTCCATGTACAAATAACTGTTCAGACATGAAAACTAACCCAAAGGAAAATAATGTCAACTAGAAGGCAGATATTTTAATTAGCTTTGATTGTTGGTCTAAAAAAATATTAAAATCGAGCCTACTTTCGTAGAGAAATTACTTCACCAGTTTCTGTGGTTTCTCTGTAATTATTTTGAATGGCACTGGAAAAAATAATAGTAGAGAAACAAGAAAGGCCAGTAAAAAATGTTGGTTTTAGCACAATATGCACAATTTACCACCTACACATTTAAGTTCACCGTGGTTTGCTTTTTAATCAATTCTTCTTTCTGTGTTTGAAAAGCAGCTGGAATAGTATAGATACTCTTGTCAATTAATGGCACTAGAAGTGAAGTTGTGGATTTTTTAATTTTCTCTGTCCAGCAATATAAATACAGTAGTTGGAGCGGGAATGTTCTAGCCTTGATTCTTTTCTCTCGCAACAATAAAAAAACATAAATTTTTGTTTCTCAGCTTTTCAAATGTCCATGTTTCCCTTCAACATTCATCTGAAGAAGACCAAAACAAACAAAAAGAGTGAAATACCCACTCACTGCTTAATTTGTTGTTTTTCTGAGTTCTCTCCACTGACATTGATGAGTTGCTTGTTTTCAGTAGTTCTGTAAAAAAGTGCTAAGCTTGTACCTAACGAAAGTTATTCCCTATCCAAAGGCAGTAAAATCCTCTAATTCCTGTGAGGCAGATACCTGGTTGAGACAGATCCAACATTTTTGGCTGGGACAGTTGCTGAAATACCTTAATGTCCAGTATTGGTAGCCTGGTAGAAATTAACTTAAAGAAGGAATTAATGAACAGATAAAACTAATCTCAAAGGCTATGGAGAACAAGATTATTTATAACGCCTCAGGATTCAACAAAACTGTAGGAGATTGAACTAAATCTAACATTAGATGAAGTCGTCATTGTCATCTATGAAGTTGAAAATAATTATCCATGGGATTAATAAGCACGCAGTTTCAAAGAACCTGGTTAATATAATAATGGTAAATAAAAATAAAACAGAGCTGTGTACTTTCCATTTCCATGGCACTGAAAAGTACAGGGCTTTTATAAATGGTTGCCTAATCTATCATTCAGCTGAACTGCAAACTAAGTAGCAGCTGGAACGCTGCAAATTCAGCACTGAAGTTTGGTTTCAGTGTCTTAGACATTCATTGCTAACATGGAGAGACAAAAATGGATTGTTGAAGAGGAAGCACTTCTGATTTTGTTATATTGTGCTTAGAAAATTCCATGCAAACGTGATCTTGCTATTCTTGGCAAACGTGGTCTTCTAGTACGTCCATTTTCTATAATTCCAGTTATTTAGAAAGTAAAAGTGAAAGATAAAGTAAATGAAAGGAAAATTCATGCATTAAAGCTATGTTGAAAATAGTTTTCGTTGAAACTAATCAACACAGCATCACAGCAAACACAATCAGGAGTTTAATCTAAATGTACTTTTGTTGGTAAATAAATCAAATACATAAGTTATCACTTAAATTATTTCATTTTCCCCCGTCTGTGCCACAGGTTTCCTTGTATTTCTGTCTCATGTAATTTTCTTTCTACAGATTCCTCTTCTATAATATTTTAAAATCAATGTTTATAACTTCACAAGAAGTATGGGATATTATTTTATGTCTTTCGTTTTAAACAATAAAATAAATAACATTGACTAATGTGGTGTTCTGTATAAGTCAGTTCTGTCAGATTTTTTATTCATCTGAAATGTTTTTTGTTTTTAAGCTGCTGATATCACTTTATGGTTGTATAATGATTTTATTATATAATTGAATTTAAATTGTCAGTATTTTTAACCTTTTTAAGTGTAGTTTTGTGTACTAGAATTGTTATTCTGCTTTAGACCTCTGAGTAGGTTTGGGTACCTTTAGAAAAGCAAAGAACCCTTAAAAAACATTTAAAAGCTTTATTAGATAGTGCTGACCATTGTTTAAGCATTTTGAAAGATAATTATTATTAATAATCCATTCATTAGAGTTAAAATACTCACAAAAAAGGTAAATCATATTTTAAGTTAGTGCATTAACTTTATGCCCTCCTCTTTTTAAAAAAACCCCAGTATTTCTATAAAAGTTTAGTGTTGTCATGATAAGAATCATTGAGTTTAGTTCTTACTGACAATCTAATGAGAGTTTTATATAAATCATCAAAATTACAGTATTTTGTCAGAAATTTTTCTCTGCCTGACATGTCTACCTGGCTGGCTCCTCTCCTTTTTCAGTTGTGTTTTTCTGGAGAAACTACTACACAGATCTTAAATTAGAGCTGTCACATGCTAAACCAAAAGCTTTCTGGACAACTTAAAAAACAGAATTCAAAAAAGAAAGGATCACAGTTAAAATTAAATTGTTTTTCAACTTCTGACATCCCCCAGCCCCCACTCTCCTCATAACTTTATGTAGAAAACTTTTTATGTTGCTCAAGGCTTGAAATATCTGCTGTAACTGAATGCTGGTATCATTTGGTATTAAAACATGGGCTGTACTCTTGGAAGTATCTGACTTCCACTCTTGCAGGTGGAAGGGATGGTAGGGATATCTTTTCAGGATTCCTTAAAATTTTAAAATTGTACTTGGGTTTTGCAATTTTTGGCTTAAATTCAGGCTTAAAAAAATAGAAATAAAAAATTGTCACAACTTTGTGTTATTCTATAAATTAGAATGTTAAAAGGGCTGTAAAGCTGACAAAAAGCTGATAGAAATATGAACTTTGGATGCTTGAATGAAATCAATGTCCTTGGATAGCTCTGTGACATAATACAGAGACTCCAGGAAATGAAATACAATGAGCAATAGTGAAAAAAGTTTGGTTTTTTGACACTTTATTTGGATCTCAGCTCTCCCAAGGTTGAACAGTGATGATCACTTCTGTAATGTGTCTATATTCTATTGCTACAGTCTGAGAGAAATCAGGACAGTGCTACCCAACACAGAAAGCTGAGCAGGGCAGTGCTTAAGCATTGATTGTAACAATAAAATCGTTCCAACTGGGACAGTTTCACACTATCACAGAGAAGAATATGGGGCTGCAAAATCTGCATGGCCAGATTTCATACATATCTTTCAGAAATATACATGATATTTTTTTTTTCTGGAATGTCTGAATATGAATAGCACAGGCTTTTAAGAGTATATCATGAAAAGTGTCTTACTGTAAATGTGCACAGTTAGAGAAGAAATCTTTACCATTAATATATTCCCATTTATCTTTTAATACTTTTAGTTCTGGAAAAAAGTTACTTAGAGAAAAGTTGTCCTCTTGGGACATTTATCACTGGGAAAAAATCTTTTCTGAATATAAAAAGGATTTGCTGTCCAACCCTCTTTAAAATATGCAGAAATACATGATGTGCATAGTGAAGCAGAATTTGTTATAATTATCTGATTAATGTGAGTAATTTTGACATTCTGTCTGCATAAGTGAATTTAAACATGGACAGGAATGTTCCTGTGCACAGGACTAGAATTATTTGTGTTAGCAGATTGTTGAGATACCTTGCCCAGTGAACTGGCACTGGTGAGAACAAACTTGGAGCATCCCTTGGTGTTGAATCCTGCAGAGTTGAGGCACCTCCTTAGTCTCCAAGGCATAGCTGTAGTATCAAAATTGGGGGCTTTTGTTTCACAGAATGAAATTTGGATGTTCTGTATATTAGGTGCATCCATTATATGGAGAGAAAGACTTCCCACACACCCACAATGACTTATTTAATAATTAAATATGGGATTGACTATTACTACTCCTTTCTCATTATAACATTTTTTTAAAGAGTTTTTGCACAGCATCCCCTTGCAAGCACAAAGGGCTCAGATCCATCGGATGTGCTAGTTCACAGAGATTTCCATGAAATCTCATTGTTATAATCTCCCTCTGGGAAAGGGGATAAAGCACACAAAGAAGGTGGAAAACCATGGTGATCTAAGTGGAGATATGTTATAGGATATTATTTTTCTAGTTTTATCCCAATTTCCTTATGATAAGTAGCACATAGACACTGGTTTACTTTTTTTCCTAGCCTGGGTGAGAACTGATCTCACTTTATAAATATACATAACTTACTATTTTTTCCAGAGAAACCTGGAATACAATTCAGTAAATGAATTAAGAGTATTATTTTATCTCCATTATCTAATGGAGAAATATTAACCCCCTGTTGATTTTTTTCTGTTCAGCCAAAATAAAATTTTCAACTAAAAAACAGATTAAAAATTTGTCAGATTCTTCAGAAAAAAAGCTGTTAATTTGAAACTTTTAATTCTGACACACAGAAAGAAAGAAAGTATGCAAATATTTTTCAAGAGCTGTGATTCGGATTGGGATCAAATTCATTGTATTTCTAGAATTTTCTTTCAAACTTTACTGTATAGTGAACTGCAATTCATTTTTTCCTTCTAGGTTTCAAATTGATTATTACTATGGTGAGATATTTTCTTTAAATTAGGAAACACGAAACATTAATTGTCTTGCATTCAGGTTTCTCATGTGATGACGTGGTGAGCGCTCTTCCGTTCTAAAACTCTTTACTTCATTTTGGTTCAGAAAAACTGGATTTTCAGACTTTCAGCCATGCTGAAAGAACCTCTTTTCTGTTGGCGCTATTAAGCAGGTAGAGTGTTGAGTAGGTATTTTTACAGACACATATAGATAAACTGAGATTTTTTAAATTAAGGAACAGATGCCTGGTTTTCTGAAATTTGGATGCCTGTAGCATCCTTTTAACACATTTTAAGTGCTGTTATCCATTTTTCCCGGGTGCTGGAGGTATAAAAGTATTAAGCATTTTGTCTAAAAGTGATGGGAGTCGCAGTTTGCGCTTTAAGAACTTCTTATTCAGTGACAGCACTTCTTCTCCTGTTTCTCTTCTGCACTTTTGCATTTTAGGTCATTGTCAAGTCTGGCCCAGGCACCTTCCTCAGCCTGGCTGTGTATGATGAGTACATCTTCTGGTCGGATGGAGTGAGGAGAGCCATCCTGCGCTCCAGTAAATACACGGGAGGAGACACCAAAGTTCTCCGTTCCGATATTCCGCACCAGCCAATGGGAATTATTGCCGTGGCAAACGACACCAACAGCTGTAAGCTTCAAAGCAGTTTTCTTAATGCCATTATCATTCATTTCAGGAGTTTTATTTAGTTTTAGCTAAGTTAAAAGATTATATGGTGTTTCATAAATTCTTTTGTTAAGAAAAGATGGGGAATAACCTTTTCCCAAGTAAATAAGTATTATTCAGAATTTTCTGCTATGGGTGTTGAGCTCAGTGGATAGCAGTTGAATATTTTCCTTTTAAATTCAGCAGTTTTGAATGTTGCAGGTTTTTAAAATCGTTATTTTCGAGCTGTTTGTTTATCTTTATTGTGCCAGCATCTGAGGCATGCTGCCAATTTCATCCAACTGATAAAACCAGAATCAGTTGCTCGTGAATCTGAGATATTGGTGATCTTTGCTCTCTCAAAGACATTGGCCATTGAAGCAAATTTAATAAAACAGAGTTCATCTCTTGTCGTTTGTTTTTCAGGTGAGTTATCACCCTGCGCACAGATGAATGGAGGCTGCCATGATTTATGCCTCCTGACGCCTGATGGACGAGTGAACTGCTCGTGCAGAGGGGACAGAGTCCTGATAGATGATAACGGATGTGTGAGTAAGTAATGGTAGCTGACACGATGCTTTTCTGTGCTGTGAGGCAGTTGGCTTTCATAAGACAGTTGGCCCAAGCCATTAATTTTATTTCTTCTATATACTGTAAAAATGGATCTGGCAATTCGTCAAAACCAGGCTTTAAACTCTTTTGTTTTATAAGTCTTTGTAAGTCCTTTGGGGGTTTAAAAGCATTAATACTCCCCTTAAAACTCTTATGGTAATGGGATACTGTTTCTTATTAATAGTTAGGACTTCTACATATGTATCACAATTACTTCTGAGACAGATAGAAATGTCTGTATTTATCCTTCAGGTCTCTCTAGGCTTATGTGGGATAGTTCACTGAAGTTGAAACTTTGCTAAAGCACTTTCTCACCTATCTCTTTATGTTGTCAAACCAATGATTGGCAGTGGAAGTGAGAGAGGTTCAGCAGATAAATTCATATGCCTAACAATATATTTTATAATACTTGCATGGCATTTATATTTTCCAAATGCATCACAACTCTTAAAATTGCTCTTAGGTAAAACCATGTTTAAATTGTCATCTAGAACATGATGTAAGATTTAATCTTCTAAATTATTCTGTAGAATGTTTGCAAGAAATATTGATCTGAGCTATTAGGAGAAAAAAAAGGCATTAAACGTTGGGGTTGAGTAGCACAGAAAGGATGGAAGCAAGACAGACTTTAGCTGTCAGATCAAAAGTTTCTTTCTTCGTAACTCAGTTGAAAGGAATACTCAATAAAATTGAAAGTTAGCAATTCCAGCTGAGAAAAGGAATTAACTGTCCTTTCACAGTGTAATTAGGCTGTGTAACTTCCTGCCAGTCAAGAGTCTTGAGACAAAGCTTCAGTGAAATTCAAAGAGGGAGAGATGATGATATGGGTAATGACTACTCCGACTACTTACTTGTCGTCAAAGAAATGGTTTGAAAGACATTAAAAGGCTTTGTTTCTGCAAGATGGAGTTTGAAGCAATCTCTAAAGGGTGTCCAGTTAGACTTGAACCGAGGGTAGATTATCCTATGCATAATTTGTTTTTTTTCATTTTTTTCTGAAGATTGCATTCTAAGATGCTGAACTAGATGAATGTAACATTACATTGCTAGAAATGTAATTGAGTATTACTCTCCCTAAGATCTAAGTTCTTACAATGCCAGAAAATGGAGGGAAAAGAGATAAAAATAGTTAAATTAAAATTTAAGGGACTATATAAATCATATGCAAGACCAGATCTTACCTTGTCCAGAATCTGTATTTTCCTTCTTGTTTGAATCAAATCAAGAAATGCTTTCGATTTTCTATTGGCTTGGCTGTTGCATAAAGCAGACATTGGTTCTTCCTGAATTTGTGCTGAAGTGATTATAATGGAAACAAGAAAGAAGCATAACAACTGGGTATCATTTTCCCATTGTTCTTCTTCTTGACTTGTCCTAAATACTCATCTTTTCTCTCCACTTTGATATTTTGTTTAGAACCATGCTCACGAAGCAGATGTATGACCTATCATGAAGCTCATGACCAAATCGTTGTGTCCAATCCATGATATGTTTTAGTTTCTTAAGTAAAAGAGTACAAATTTTAAATGTGCACCTGGTTCTCTTCTAAAATAATAAATAAAACATCCACTAGATGAGAAGGGGAGGGTTTTTGTGAATAAAAGAAATAAGTAAAATGGAAGCAGCAAGTTTTCTGTATTGGGGTTTAGACTATCATTCAAGCTGGGGGTTGGGAAGGCGTGGGTGATTAGAAGGAAGGCTGAGCAAAGTTCTTATCAGAACCAGTGCCTCTGAGTTGTTTCACTACGTTTTCCTTCATGGATATTTGTCAATGTATTTTGTTTTACGGGTCTTCTCTGTAGAAACTTTTAAGTTCTGATGCCATGGTGTGTTTTACTGTTTTGTACTTAGGCTTTCAAAATTCGTGTAGATCAAATTTGAAATGCAGCCAGCATTCTTTCTCATTTTCACTAGTTGTAAAAGCTTTTAAAAGTTACGCGTTGATGTGTTTTATTTTTAGGTAAAAATTCTACGTGCAACATCTATTCAGAGTTTGAATGCGGGAATGGTGAATGCATTGATTATCAGCTGACTTGTGATGGTATTACTCACTGTAAGGACAAGTCTGATGAGAAACTTTTCTACTGTGGTAGGTATTTCCAGATCTTTCACCTTCCTGTTGTTATTCTGGTGTGATACATGCTTAGCTTGCTTCCTCCATGACTTTTCTGCTTATTCACACCTACTGCTCGGCCAAGAGTTAAAGCAAGAAGATGCCAGCTCATGTTAAGGAAACCTTGACATGACATGGAATTACCTGAAAATATTTTTCCTGCAAACTTCGTGTATTAACTGACTTATTTAATAAAAAGCATCTCAAATGTTCTCATGTTTCTGTCTCTAAAACAGAAATAAGGAAAAGCATGGCTAGCTGCTTTTTTAAAGATGGAAGATACTTTATTGTACAGTACCGAAAAATATATAAATGCTAGTTATTAAATTTATAAATAGATTTATGAATACAAGATTTGTTGCCCAGAGAAGCTGTAGCTGCCCCATCCCTGGAAGTGTTCAAGGCCACGTTGGATGGGGCTTGGAGCAACCTGGGGTAGTGGAAGGTGTCCCTGCCCATGGAATGGGTTGGAAGGAGATGGTTTTTAAGGTCCCTTCCAACCCATTCCATGATTCTACGTTTCTGAGAGCCATCAATTAGTCTTTCCATGGATTTGCCACATAATTTTATGGAGGACATTATATTAATTTACAGTGTGCCAGTGAACATTGTGCCTCAATTAAATCAACCGTACCAAATTTTTTGCTACACACTGGAAAAAAAGCAGGAAGAACTGGGGTCCTGACGTGCATTAGGTCATATGCAGGGTGTTGTTTTCTGAATCTGATAAAGAACAGGGTGCTGGACTCATTACTGTTGATTAACTAGTGCACTAAACATTATTATTGGGACTTGTGCAATAATTAGGGCTTTAGTAAATCAGTCCTGAATTTTCAAACATATCATTATATGTAAAATTTATACATTCTTCAGTAGCATTCTTGAGGAGAACACTGTTGGTTTTGGTGCTCAGAAATCCAGAAATTTCTCTGCTAATATTTGTTGTTATTTTATTCTCCATTTATTCCTATTTTGGTTTAGGCCAAATTTGGTATGCTTCATTCTATATGATCACAATATTGATGCCATATGCAAGCATTTTCCCTAAAGAAATGTCTCGAAACAAAGACATTTAAAGTGCATAAGATAATGAACACTGGGAATTAGGTTTTCCTTTTTCTTGTTTTTAGTCATTCTTTCTCATCATGCTTTCATTTATTGCTCTTTATCCTTTTATCAGCCCAAGTTCTGCTGCATAATATACGAACAATTTCTGAAGGTTTTTTTTCCCTGTAGCTTCAAATGCATCATCAATCAAAATATTTTTCTGGAATGTTTGTTTGGATTGAGTGTAAGGCTGTTTTCATTAGGTGTCAGTCCACTCACGTGCTTGTGTTTAACTTTCCAGAAAACAGAGGCTGTCGGAAGGGTTTCAAGCCATGCTCCAATCGCCGCTGCGTTCCCAGTGACAAAGTCTGTGATGGGGCAAATGACTGTGGTGACAACTCTGATGAATTTGACTGTAAAGGTAAATAGCAGTAATTTCCCAGGTGATTTTAGAATATTGCTTTGTAAATACTTATTATGCAAATAGGAGTAGCTGGAAAATAACATGTGATTTAATCATATGGTGGGATTGATATAAAGGCTGATTTTGGTTTGCAGCTACAGTCTTCTAGGAGGAGAATGGTTTGGGCTATAAAATAAAATATCAAATATACATACGCATTATATGTAGTGTTTTGTATGTAAAAATATAAAATACAAGTGCTGTTTTTTCTGTGGAGTAAGGAGAGAGTAACTTTGCTGCAGACAGGGTGAAAGATGGGCGATTTCTTCTCTGCATCTGCTTCTTCTTTGAAGCAGCAAATGCTTTGTTTCTCTGCTTCTCAGATGCATGGGAATGTCTGTGTCCTTTACAAAGCTTACTAGAATTGTTCTTCTTTTTATATCAGAGTTGTTTTTTGGTTTTTGTCTTACAACATGAATATTTATATCTGTGCATCAACCAGTACGTGAAGACCAGCTAGCAGACAACACAAATCCTTAGTTACAATTCAGAAGGGTTGGAGGGGATATTATTCCACAAGATATAAAAGTAAAAAGCTAGATATCTGTAGTAATTAGCATTTTTTGAAGACATCAAATGATTTTTAATAATTAACCTAAATATAAGTAGAGGGAAAAGCATATAGGCAAGAACCCGAAGCTGGCTTTACAAGAAGTAAATCTAAGAGATTCATGGATGGTCCTGAAAATGCTTCTTCCTTCCTCAAATATTGATTATCTCAAAATGAATTGAATGACCTAGAGACACTTTTAGGCTAAAAAAATAAATTAAAAAGTTAGAAACTCGTAAGGGGTAATAAACTCTAAATCATATGTCTGCTGGAAGGTACGGTGAGTTCCGAATGCCTCATTCTGAAAGGCAGAAGCCTTAAACATCATCACGTGTATAATGTGCATCTGAAGAGTCTGTTTAGCACACAAATTTACATCCTTTATAACCGTATGTTCCAGACTCAGCGTGCGCCTCGACAGAATTCCGCTGTGCAGATGGGGTTTGCGTCGGGAAATCAGCGCAGTGCAACCAGATCATTGACTGTGCAGATGCTTCCGATGAAAAGAACTGCAGTAAGTTTGTGTTCGCGTTCCCTCGCAGCGTCTGCTCCGTGATTATTCCTTGTTATGTAGCACTTAATTCCTGGGCATTGCTGCTTGGGATACCAACACCTGCGTGGCCTCCTCGAGCTCAACATGAAAATTAAACCATGAGGCTCTCGGTCTGTGTTAGGTGTGTGGTAATTTGCTGTCTCTTTCCAGATAATACAAACTGTGCTTACTTCTATAAACTTGGGATAAAATCTTCAGGATTTATCAGCTGTAATTCCACCTCCCTCTGTATACTGCCAGAATGGATTTGTGATGGATCTAATGACTGCGGAGACTATACAGATGAATTAAAATGCCCAGGTAACTGTGGGGAAAAAAAAAAAACAAAACACACCCCACCAAAAAACCCAGAAGACCCCATTAATTTACTTTTTAAAAAAGAGAAAAAAATCCTATTTTTCAGTGGGGAGTGTTTCTCACTGTGTTGCAAAATGTTTAGTCAGTCATGGTTTATTTAACATAGAGATTAATACAATGCTGAATGCAGTTTATTCACCTTTGTTATGTGTTTCATGGGATTATGCAAATTATTACGAATGAATACTGATATTTTTTTTTCCTGAAGCAAACTGTAATGTCTAGCTTTCTATTTCCTCCAGGTTAGGCCTGTCATTTATCATTTTTATTTAAGTAAAACATAAGTCATTAAAATGTCAAGCTCATCAAGCATCAGCATAATCACTCAGGAACTTTCATTAGCTACTGCTTTAGTGGATGGTATTTCTTTTCTTGCTGACTTGTTTTACTTTCTCTTCTATTTGGTGGAGGTCCTTGGAATAGGCTGCCAGGGTAGAATCCAGGGTTATTGCTTTTGTGATAGTTCTGGTCTTCAGCCAGGAGAAAGGGATCATGACAACTTGAGCCCCAGACTCAGGACTGAGGTTATTGCTCAATATTTAATGTCAACCAGTGAATTATTCACAATATTCGGTTCTTACGTAATGAAGGAGGGCATTTATGTGTTTGCTCCATTTTTATCCAGAAACCCTCATTTGAGTTTGAGAATACGAAGTACAAAATGTAAACATTTTTTATTTCTATTTGGTTTTGTAATTTATTTATTCCAGAGTGAAATTAACCTCCTCTTGACCAGTAACTCTTTCCTCTAAGAATAAGCATTTAATAAAAGTAACTATTTCCTATATAATACATTTTATTACTTTGTAAAATTAAAACTTCTAATTTTGTTATTCAATGCCATCAAATTTTTGCCTAGTAGTGAACATAATCTGATTATTTACATTTAATGTTCTCTTCTTACATGTGATAATCCTGTCACCAGAAGATTCAGTTAGAGTTCTCATATACGTTGTGCCAAATTTATTGATGAAAATATTACCAGGTTCCAGAGAAACCTGGGGCTTGAGCAATACTGTCAGCCAACATGACATTAGGAACTTCCATCGATCCTATAGAATAGATCCATATTAAGTTAGCGTTTCCATTCCAATCTCTACATTCTCCAGATTATCTCTTAATTATGTAAATTTATTGTATATAACCCTTCATTAAGCTCAAAATAGCTTAGATTTGCTGTATTTCCATACAAAGAAAGGGTTTTTTTCCCATACCAAGGAAAATTTTGAGGGCAGTGTGCTACAGCTTCAGTAAACTAATGTTGCATAAGTACACTAATGTGCATTTTATTCCACTGTCCATTTATTTGTATTACTTCTCTCTGAATTCCAAATGTGTGCCGAAATGTTCTATCATTTTAATGTGTGACTAATTGCCTGGATCACTCCTCCCTTTACTTGGGAGCAATACCATTCCCACCATGTGATTTCCTTTGCCATTTCATTCAAAACTGACCGACTCTGGCACATTAAGTTTTTGAGTGTTGTTTCTATTACGGATATTGCAATTCCCATTAGCAGTTTGGTTCAGTGTCATTGTTCTTACAGAAAATTACAGCAAAATCCTCATGTAGGGTAGCTATACTTAGAGAATCCTTAATATCTACCAGGTCATCACAGATGTCCCACTTCTTTCTTTATTCTTCTTTTTTTTCATTCATACAGCTGTTGAAACCATAACTGTTTATTTTAACTTTCCTTTTAAAAGAGAGGTGGCTGAAAACAAATCCAGTACACTGAGGGAATAATGAAAACCACGGCAGAGAGTGTCAGTGGTTTCCAGTGCTTGGGACTCTGTCCTGGGTTTTCCCAGGACCTTTCTTAAGATTTTGAAAATAAGCTGTTATTAAACTAACATTTGTGCTTTCATCGTGAAACTCGATATGTGGCATGTTTTCTCTCCTCACACCTGGTTTCTAAGCACTCATAAAAGTCAAATTTTAAATTACTTTCTGAGCCTACAAAATGAAATAGAGAAGGGAGAACTTTTTTAATTTCTAACCAAGTCTAAACCTCTGGCTCCAGCATCACTGATGTAGCTCCTGTTAGTCAGTGCATGCATCAGATTTGTAGCTTCTCCCAGTGACAAAAATACTGCCACAATTAGATTATCTTGTAAATGACAGCAGAAAGATCAGAAGGGCAGTTTCTTCAGCTGGTGTAAAACAACAAGCAGTGTTGACCTGCCTGACCTCAAAACCTGTAAACTGAGCTACTTTCCTCTATAGGCCTTTTGATTTAGTTTGAAGCTGTGCTCTGATTCTTCTCTAAAAAAATAAAAAATAACTATTTCAGCTGCCTAAACTAATTAGCTATCACTCTTTTTAATTTTTATGAACACAAATTATTTACTTTTTTTCATTTTTAGACATAAACACTTTGTCCATCAGTATTCAGAAATTTAGCAGAAATGTGTTAGGCTCCTAATCATACTAGTAGAGACCATTTTACATTACATTCTTTATTTTATCACAGTTCAAAACAAACCCACATGTGAAGAAAATTATTTTGGTTGTCCTAGTGGAAGATGTATTCTGACCACCTGGCTTTGCGATGGGCAGAAAGACTGTGAGGATGGAGTAGATGAATTGCACTGTGGTGAGCATTTTGTCTTATTTGTATTTCTCTAGTCAGTAATGCTCTTTGGCAAAGAAATGTGCATTTATATCTCATAGATGATATAAAAAGTTCTTTGATGCTGTATCTTCAGATTCAACTCTAATACTTCATGCTGTCAATACCTTAAATTCTATTTCATGCTGGAATGAAAGCCCTTTAATTTATTTTTGTTTTCTCTTAAGGATATATTTGTATACAGAGTTTTCTATTACTTTAATATTTAACAATTCCACTAATTCTTCACAACTCCTAATAAGAAGAGTTTTAGAGATAAAATGAATTTGAATCAGTATCTGGACCCCAACAGCAAATACCCAAACATCAAAATAGGTATTCCTTTGCATCAGAGGATATATATACAGATATAATTATTTAAAGTAATGACAGAAGTGATGTAAATAAAATACAGCATGAACTGCAAACTGGGTTAAGGGTCTGTTCTCTCTCAGATCTTTTCAGATTCTTAAATTTTACCTAATTGAGTCACAAAGCAGGTTGGCTTTACTCCTAGTGAGAGCTGGTCTTTTCACTTCAGTTTGTATGGATTACCTGAATAGATTATTCTTGTAATGAAATTGTACCACAATGGCAAAAAGCAGTATCAAATTTTCCTATTCCTTTTTTACATAAAACCTGAAATTCGTTTTTTTCAGTTTTTGTGGTTTTTTTGTTTTACTTCCTATCATGACTGAACATTTTATATTACTCTCTTCATGACCCGGTTCCCATTAACATGCTTCCATATTTGGTCTGCAGTTTACATTGAATATTTTTATCTTAGATCTTCAAAATTAGGAACTGCTGTGCACTGTGACAATCAGAATCTTTTCTGTTGGCCACATTTGTCAAGCATAACTTGGTGTTTACGTTTCCAGGTTTTATTCACTTGTGTACAATATTGTAAACTGAATTAGCTGATTTTTGTGGGCAAAAGGGAAGGGGCTTAAGTCAGTTCTGCTTTTCCCATTGATTGCTCTTAGCCATTTTGAGATACCTGTTACAATGCTCTTTTTAAAATTCAGATTTCATTACCTAAAATTATTTTAATGTTAATGTTAAAATTTGTTGTCATCAGTTGCAACAAAATAGACTTTATTCTTAAAGAAAGAAGTTTGGGAAACACAGAAGACCTGAATTTTCCAGAAAAGAATAGCACTGATTTAGAGTGTTTTTGGAGTCCATTTTTGAAATGCAGAAGTTCTTATGTTCAACGTATAGAAAAGTGTAAATGGGATAAAGCAAGCACACAGCAATTTTTCTTGAGAGAGAAAATAGCATGAAACCTTTTAAAGATGGAGTTAAATACTGGAATACCAGGAGGAAGGCTGTGTTGGAAATTTAAACTGTTCCATCTCTGTCCTCTAACTAAATAAAGCAGTTCACTGTAGCTGTAACATCTATGTTAAATATGCAAACCAGATTTCAGTTTTTTAAAGTGTTTATCCTCATCCCACTTATAAAATATTTGAAAAGATTGGAATATCTTTGGAATGTTTCACTGTTTATTTTTATGAATGTGTTGGTGAATGCAAACTCTGAGACAAACTGATAACGTGCTGAATAACAACAAAATTAGGATTTTACTGTGTTTAAGCCTTTTAATACATGAAAACTTGGAGGAGAGAGAGGAGCAGTGCAAAAATTCCTAAACTGTGCTTGGAACTTCAGGGAATGCAGTGATGTTGGGAACCTAACAAATGCAGTGCCTGGTGTCATCCCCAGATTCGTCCTGTTCCTGGAATCAATTTGCTTGCTCTGCAAACAAGTGCATCTCCAAGCAGTGGACCTGTGATGGTGAGGACGACTGTGGAGATGGTTTAGATGAGAGCGATGCTATTTGTGGTGAGTAGGATCCTTTCAGTTCCGTGTTGTGGCAGATCAGGCGCAACGAGAGAGACCACGTGGCCCAAGGAGAGGCTGGGAAAGGAACAGGGACAGAATCTCCAAAGGGTGTGAGGGATCTCCTCTCTCAGCCCCCTCCAACCAGCAGATAGGTTCCTTTTCATGGGAACTATATTGATTTGTGTGTATTTTATCAGTAGAGTTATGAATGGCAAACCAGGCTGGGCAAAAGCACAGCCAACCTTTTCTCCAATTCCTATCCTTGAGGTAAAACCCCTGTTTGCGTTTTACACTTGGGTGCCAGGTGCTCAAAGATCCTAAAGTTGTTGTATTTTGGCTTTGGTTTTTTTTTTTTTTTTCCTAGCTCTTTCTTCTATTCCCTCCAAAATTTTTTATACCATAAGCATATGTTGCATGATATTTCTCTCACATTCTCAAACCCTTCAAGGTGCATAAGGAATTGAAAATTTTGTTTTCATTCTGGGGCTCAATGGACTGGAAATGCGTTAGTGAATTCTTTTCCAAAGAAAATCACATTGTGTCAAGCCATGCTGTCACAATTTAATAATTTTATACATTGATTTCGTCATTCTCTGTATTTTAAGTTTCTTTGTAAAATTTCAACTTTTAACTCTTAAATATGTTCCTTTTCGAAAATCCTCTTACTTAAAGTACTTCAACAAAGAGTATTTATTCCATATTTCCAGTGTGTTATCACAGTAAAAATATTGCTGATAACTGAAAGCATTAAGTAGGCAGAGAAGAAATCTGGTTTGTTAAAGTAGTTGCTTAATCAAACACAGGAGTAGAAATGCCATCAAATGAAAAGGATGGAGGTGGAATTTATACTGTTCTAATATGGTAAAATTTGAATTATTTAGGACACTAACTTCTCTCAAAGAGGGAAAAATCTGCACTGGTTATGAAGAAGAGGTAGTTAAGGTTTTATTTCTCCTTAGGAACAGGTGTTAGATCTGAAGTGCAAGGAGAAAAGAGATCAAAAGGACTTCGGATTTTTCAGTCTTAAAAAATCAATATTTTTTCAACATGAAGTTCAATTCCAGAAATATCAAAAAATGGCAAATTAGTATAAGTAAGCAAAATTTGCCCCTTTCGCATAAGTAGGACAGAAAGTATTTTTAAAATATTTTAGTATATTATTAATTTCTAATTAAAACTAGTGGAAAATACACAGTGTCCTTTTTAGTGAAGTATATTTAACTTATCTAAGAGAATACATTAAGTGATGTATTGCACAAAGCTTTACTTCCAAATGGAGTAAGTTTAATCCTAGGATATGATATTATCTAAAGAATACCTGAAAAAAAAAGTTGGGTAAACAATATGTTGAGTTAGTTGAATCAGAGCTGTCAGATATTTTTTACTCCCACTACTGTTGTACTTGTTGTACTCCCACTACTGTATTTTTGTCTTCGCTGATTAACAAAATTTTGAATGCCTTTGTCTTCCTGACATAAAGTTTGGGGATGCAGGGATTATGAGGTTTGCAAGATCAGTTCCTTTGTTCAGTCAGTCCAAACGTGCAGTCAAACTTACTGACCAAAACTGGCTTGAAAAATTCTTGTGCTGGATAGTTTGCATAAAGTGTGGGAAATTTAAGGGGCTGAATAAATTAAAAGAATGGAAGAAGTAGCAGATGGTCAAAATTTGACTGTAAAACAATCCTAGCAAGTAGGTTTATCATAATGTGCAGAACAAAGGCATATTTTAAAATAAACCCCTTTAATCCTTACCCGTCACCATAAAAAACACGGGTTAGGATGTTCCAGCGGAGGATATGGGATGGTTCAATGCTGAGGACTCCCCTGCCATGTTTCCCCAGGCTCAGTGACGTGTGCTGCAGACACCTTCAGCTGCCTGGGCTCCCACGCCTGTGTCCCCCAGCACTGGCTCTGTGACGGGGAGCGGGACTGTCCCAATGGAAGTGATGAGCTGTCCACAGCAGGCTGTGGTAGGTTTGCATGACAAAAAAATGTTATTTCCCTGCTACTTTTGCCTTTGTAACGTCCACTTTGCTGATGAAGGTTGCTGGCCCACCTGTGAGCGCACGGAGCAGCATCCTTCAACTTTTTAATCAGCCTGACATCTCCAGGCTCTGCTAACACAGCCCAAGGCAGCCCAGCTGAAGATCAGGATGTGTGGCACATTGCAGGCATTATGCAGCATGCTTGCTGGTGAAAATTGGCACATTAGTGACCATGCAGTTTTATTGCTGTTCCTGAAGAAAATGCTGCTGCTCATGTCGGGGAGGTTGTGCATCAAGAAGGGAGATGAAAGTTGTGTCTTCAGTTTATTCTGGCTCATTGTTCAGATCCTGAAGATCTCTTGCCCTATAAAATATTACTTCCAGTCTCCTGAGATGCGTTTCTATTAACAGTGTCAGGAGTTCAGTAACAGTTTCATTGGAGGGGATTGTTTTATTAGTGTGTAAAAATGGTATATAAATATATTCTATACATTTTGAGTGTTTATGGACTTAAAAGAGAGTTTGTTCAGGAGTAGACCAGTGAAAGGACATCTCTTCTTCCCAAATGTTCTTTTCTTCAGAGCCAGACCTTAGTTTAGTCATAGACAGCATCAACTTCTGAAGCTTTTCTGTCTTGGATTACAGGAGATTTTAGCTATCTTTACTTCTGTAGCTTTCTTTGTGATGAGTAGATTTTTCTGGTATTGAATTGTGTGATGCTTTTTATCTGACTAAAAAGCTATGGTTATTTCCACTGAATTCACTCAAATTCACTTCTCGTTTCGTCTTTGTGTAAGAAAATCGGCTTTATATCTGATATTTCTCAATTTCTTTCTTTTTTTTTCATGTGCTGTATTTTCCTTAGCTCCCAATAACACTTGTGATGAGAATGCTTTCATGTGCCATAACAAAGTCTGCATTCCCAAGCAGTTTGTTTGTGACCACGATGATGACTGTGGAGATGGATCGGATGAATCTCTGGAATGTGGCAAGTATAACAAAAATAGAGTAAATAGAACAATTTCAGACTCTTAACTGTAAGGCATTCTTCAGGGCCTAGTACTTGAAGATACTGTAGAAAAAGAAAACTCTTCATTTTTTTAAAGTGTTTTAATTCTCACTTTTAAATTATGCAATAATTAAGCTTTGAATTAACTTGTATCTGGGGCTTCTATACTTTCCTATAGTATCTTAAAGTTGATTGCTAATAATATTTAAGAGAATTTTAAAAATATGTTCTAGAATTTCTTGTTTAATAAGTATATCTTTATTATATGTATTTTGTCTTTGTCTCTCTGTTTTCTTTTCTATCAAATAATGAAACACATCCATCATGATTATCACTGCAGTTAAATGATATCAACTATAACCGTATGTGAATGTTTAATTTTCACCGTTCACATGAATTTAGGGTTTCTTAGATTATCTGAATATCTGTACAGTGCATCTGGGCCATACCCAGAAACATTAATCTACATAAATAATATTTATGGAAAATAGAGAGCAAATATTCCTTCCAAAAGGAAAAATTGGTGATTATCACACTGTTAAAATTTTTACTGGTTATTTACTCTTAAATTTGCTTTAGAGATGAGAGCCACAACAGAAAATAGCTAGAAAATATCTGTGTATTATAGATGTCTTTATTGTGCGCACCACCTGAAGGGGGTATGTGCATAAATGATGCAAGCAGACACCCAAAGATTGTGAGGAAAAAGCGTGCTTATTGATTTATTAATGACAGATAATTAGCAGGAAATCACTGAGTTACACATTCAGTATCATTAGCAGCAACGAAGTGGGCAAATCGCAGCTGCAAAATTTGTAGATCTTAGGGGTTTTCAAACACCATTTTATAATTAGTCCCAAAAGGTTCTGAGCACACAGACACAGAGAGCAGTTGTGGGCACCTCCTGCCCCAGCCCAGTCTTCAGTACCTGAATAACTATTTAGAACTCAGCCTTCACAAACTTTGGAAATTCCCTTTTTTTCATGCTTATAATTTCTTGCTGGTGTATTTAATTTATTTTCTATAACGTTATATACATACACACTAAAACTGTACATGCCCCTTAAAACACTGACAAATAAGTAGTGTTATTTTGTCAGACTTTCGGAAAGAGACAGAAGGAGGGAACAGCAAAAGGAGCAGGAGATTTACAAAGTCCTAATCCAATTTAGTATGGACCTGCCTTCAGGCACTGGCTGTATTTAATTTCTGCTGGGGAAACAACTCTGCAGCAATGTTTGTGCTGCGCTGCTTCAATGCAATTTTCTGTAAACTGGTAATCAAATACACACCTTAGTGTGTGACTGGTACGGTAAAACTGTTACACTGCCATTTCAGGAAAGGGTTGCGTTCTTCTATGGGAAAGGGAACTGCTTGTAAAAAGTAGGAGTCAAATTCCAAAACACACTTTCCAAGGCGCTGTTGGGTTTTAAAGTTAAACCACGTCGTTCCCCAAGATTTTAACTTGTGGTTTCTGATTTGAATGCCAAATAAGGAGCCTGATTATAGCTCTGTTAGATTGTAGAGTTAAATTTTTTCCATCCTGAGAGCCAAAACAACCCAGGTACTCTTCAGCACCAGTCTACTGACCTGACATGAAATTCGGTTTGAAATATATTCTTAAAAGCTGAATTAATTCAATACATTTAAAAATCCAGGGTTTTTTCAGTTTGGTTGTTGTTATTTTTTTCATTTGTATAATTGAAAGGTATATTTTCTTGTTCTTTTGTAGAGTACTATTCAGAAATAATATAAAAATGGGACTGGTGATTGAAGCAAACAATTTTTTAATTTTTTTAGAAGTTCACAATCATTCTAATCCTTGAATATTTCCTTGACACAAGTTTTGGGTCCAT
The DNA here is from genome assembly GCA_013397725.1 of Rhagologus leucostigma. NCBI lineage: Eukaryota > Metazoa > Chordata > Aves > Passeriformes > Rhagologus > Rhagologus leucostigma. The sequence continues at coordinate 2,469,371 of VZTD01001174.1, read as the reverse complement.
TGTATAAGCCCGTCTTTTTAATGAAATCCTAATAACTAATCACTTAAAATTGAACAGAAAAAACCTATATTTTTGATGACTTTCTTAAATTTTTCTAGCTTTGTTGATTTTAGAACTGTCAATTAAACCCCTGTGTTCTAAGAAGCACATGCCTGTTTGTAGTTTTATTACTTCATCATATAATTTTTTTTTTGTTAGAAATCCACTTTTATTTTGAAAAATATATCCATTCTATATGTATTGATTTTGTGGCCATCTTAGAAAATGTGTGTTTAGTGTGGTTAAAATGGTTTGGTGTCTTGCATGTTTTAAAGGGATGGCACACAGCCGTAAGCACACCACAAAAATATTTGCTGGGTATTGTTAGGCTATTTCCCAATAACAGCAATAAATGAAATAACACCAAAATGAAAAGGTATTTGTGACTGAGAGCTGCATAAATATGTTTCACATCTCTGTAAATTGTATCATGACTACGGTGCTGCATAAGAGAATTTTGATTTCTCTCTTTGCTGGTACACACTCGTGTGTAAGCACAACAATCTGCATCTCTTTATGGAGCAAAAAGTACTTTTCTTTGTGTTGCCTCAAATATGCAGAATTTTATACAGAAATTATGAGAGAAAAAATGAGGCGGTTGGTTGCTGGTTTTGTAGGGTATCGTCGCTGTCGTCCTGGAGAGTTCACCTGTGCTGACGGACGGTGCCTGTTGAATTCCCAGTGGCAGTGTGATGGGGATTTTGACTGCCCAGACCGCTCTGATGAAGCACCTATCAACACCAAGTGCAAAAGTTCAGGTTTGTGTGTAATTTTTTGAAGAACGTGTGTGACCTTTCTTTTTTTGAGAGCGATGGTTCAGGGTTTTAAGTTAGCAAATGTAAAACCTCATCGCTTAAATTTCCAGTGCTTTCATGGTGATATTGCTCATGTCTTGCAAGGAGAAAGTGTTCTGGGCATCCAAAACTTCAGTTCACAAAGTTCAAGCCACCAGTTCTTATAGAATAAAATAGCAGACACTTCCTTAATGCATAAGTCCTATTGATAATAAAAGAAGATGATATTAATATAGTAATTTCCAAAGTTTCTAGCTTGCTCTTAAAATATTTACAGTGTTCAAGATATTCATCACACAGAAGGAGATCATAAAAAAGGGGATGTAAAGGTGCTCCCACTATAAATAATAAACACTGCTTTCATTTTATTAGTAAATTATTGACCAAATGCTATTGGCTTTTTTGATATTTTCTGCTTACATTTATAAATTTACTGAGGTATGACTGGATTTTGAGAGGGAAATTAGTCCTGATCTGCATATGGTGTTCTATTCTGTGGCTTTCTGAAAGACCAATTCTTCTGTCTAGACCTTAGGATTTCATTGCCGTGTAGCCAGGCTCTTTATACCAGTTTTGATGGAAAACACTTATCTGCTGTGAGGAGAGGCAACACACCTATGATAAATTTATTTAAATGTTTGAATTGCTGTTTTTGGCTTTGGAATGTAGCTTAAGTGATGTATTCAAGTTTTGCCAAACAGGGAAAACCCTATGTGCAGGTCATTAGACAAGGAATGCATCCAAATTCAGTCAGTGCTGTTACTAAACACCTCAGTCTCCACAGGGCGGACAACCCATGTTTTTTAACTTTTGGAAGCTATAGAACTGTATTTTGTGCAGAGATGATGTAGAGGGTTCTCCATTATATAAAACCAAATATATAGGAGAGAGTTATAAGTTAATGTCTTCACATGTTTTTCCAGGAGAGGAATAGCCTTTAAAGACACTGAAAAGTGAAAAGCTATTATAATGCTGTCAATAAGTAATATTCATTTGTTACACAATTGTTTCATTTCACATGCACACAGCAGCTGATACATGAGAAAGCTAGTTCCAAATACTAATAGATGACACCAAGTTGTGTTTTCTTTTTTGTTTTCCAGAGCAGTCATGTAACAGTTCTTTTTTTATGTGCAAAAATGGCAAGTGCATTCCTCAAAGTGGGGTTTGTGATAACAAAGAAGATTGCAGTGATGGGTCTGATGAGAAAAGCTGCCACATTAATGAATGCCTCAGTAAGAAAGTCAGTGGCTGTTCCCAAGATTGTCAAGACCTTCCCGTTGGATACAAGGTGAATAATTGCAAAATGTGGTGTAATATAATGCAAGTTTTTAGTTCTTAAGGGTTTAACTACTGCGCGATTATAATAAAGCCCCACTGTGAGGTACCTCCTTGTAGTGAAGCAGCTTACATGCCATAATGAGAACACTCCAATTTTTATTTCCTGTAAGCAAACAATTCCCAATTGTGTTTAAAAAAATGGTACAGTACATACTTTAAACCTATGGAAAAGATCATACAATGCTTTAAATACAACAGATCATACTGGTGTATAGAGAGCACTGAAAATCAGAGAGTAAAAATTTTACAATACATAGGAATGAACAGCAGAAATAGTGGTTTTCTCCAATTTTTTTTTTTGCCCAAGACAGAGACTCTTACAGAAATTTTTACACAAAGTAACACCACCTTAGCAGCAGAATAAAACTGTTCATCATCTTCATGCGAGGATGTTTTTTGAATCACCTGAATCTGCTCTTTGGCCTTGACAAGTAGAGAGGAACAGACTGCAGTAGCCTGTAAATAGTAGTTAAAAATAGAAGACTTTTTTTCAGGGTTTTAACTCTAAAGTAACCCTAACTGCACTCCCAAAGTTTCATCTTTTCAGCTGAACATTGGCCCACTGAGAACTAAATAGTCTGTGCAGCATGGCTTAGATCTGCAGGTATTCAACCCTCTGGAACTGTGAGGGTTGAAACAGAGACTCAAGAGCTGTTGGGTTCAACAAAAACCTTGTTGAAGTGGTGGAGAAAGCGTGTGCTGGATCTCTGCAGAGAGAAATAGAGAATATAGGAGGGAACACGACACAAAGTCTTCTGTAGATAAAATTTATGCCCCTGTTTCAAAACCCCTCTGCCCGGTTGTATTTTGCATCTTTCACACTGCATGTGATAAACTTGCCAGGATCGTCATCAGACCCAAATAAAAGTGAAAGAAACAGAGAATATTCTGACTTAGAAGGCATTCACAAGAATTGTCCACCTCTAGCTCCTAATCAGCCTCAAGAGTTCTCATTCACATTGCTGTGTTGCTTGCAGAGATTGCTAGGTGATAGCACTGATTCCAGGGAAAATAATTAAAACCTGTCTATCTTTACCAAAAAAACACATGTATAATTGAAAATGAAGAACTCTAAAGGGCCCATCCATCATTATTTTCAAGGAAAAATCCTTTCTATATTTTTTTGAAAAGGTGTGCTTTATTTTTTCTTCAATTGAAGTAGAAAGAATAATTACTCATTCTACAGGGTTTTCTTTGGGTTTTTTTGGAGGAAATGGTGCTTAGGATTACATCAGCAATATTTGAAAAGAAAAGTAGATATGCCTCCTGTAAACCATACAAGCAGCAAAGTAATTAAGCTGTTACTTGAAAAAATGAGATACATAAAAAGTTTATGATGCTAACATATTCAGAAGAAAGTACACACAGATGATAAACAGAATTAAAAATGAATGTATTTGGTTTTCTTTCCCAGTGTAAATGCTGGCCTGGATTCCTCCTGAAGGATGATGGCAAAACCTGTGTAGATATTGATGAATGTTCATCTGGGTTTCCCTGTAGCCAGCAATGCATCAATACCTACGGAACCTACAAATGCTTGTGTGCAGAAGGGTATGAAACACAGCCTGATAACCCAAATGGCTGCAAATCCCTTTCAGGTATTACTGTTTAATGTTTTTATAATCCACAGCTGTATCCAAGTAATTTGTGAAAAAAAACCTTAGCCCCGAGGTCTGTGTTACCTTTCTATGCAAGATAAAACCAGAATTACTTTGAATCTGCTATTTCTTCAGTATAACATAGGAATGTGATTGTGTCTGAATGCAATAAGTTATATTTTTAGTATGTATTGTCCTCAGCTCATTTGTAGTAAATAGATGTAATGGTTTTTGAAAGTTTGAATTAGTAAGTTTATTAGAAAAAGTATTAGGAAAGTTAACATACATCACTTAGTTCTACTTCTGAGTCACATGATAATAGCACAGTTATGATGAGCTTTCATTATCTTTAGAATATTAGAATGTACGTCAGGCTTCCTCATCTGAAAAGGAGGAACAGGAAAAAATAATAGAAAATGCAAATTATTAAATGCAAATCTGTTATTCTTATGGCATATTAAATCCTTCAGTCTTATATGTGTTACACAAGCTATGTGAGAGCGTTGGTTATTTCCTCACGCCTCTGATGTTGTTTTCATGTGCTTCAGTGGGTGGGATTGGCTGGATCAGTGAAAGGAACAGAAACCCTGTCGCTGTGTTCTGCTGAGTTTCCTTCACAGCCCAGCCAAGCTTTCAGTTTTCTTTCCAAATGACAAGAAGGCTGGAACCTCTGTCTGCCTCATATTCCAGCCTCGGGGCTTTCCTGAACAAGCAGAGGAGACACAGGAGAGGGCAGGAATCCAGCAGCTGTTTTTGCTTCATTCCTGTCCCCCACTTCCCGCACCACCGGCACATTTAGAAGCCGTGGATCACTCAGAGGAGGAGGGGAGCTGGAGCACATCAGAGCTGTTTGTTGGAGGTGTAATAAATCAAACTTCAAAGGAATCCGTGGCAAAGCCGTGGTGCTGTGACAGGGATGGCTCTGCTGCCAGGAGGGGCCAACACGAGGACGTTTGGCCTAATGCTGATTTTTTTGCATAAATTGCTTTAAAGGCTTTTACGAGAGAGCAGAGCGTTGCAGCCGTTCCCCACAGGCCACAAGTCAGGGCTGAGGATGACGCCTCAAGTGACTTTTGAAGTGGAGAATGTCTTAAGAGTTGAACAAAAAATGCAAGTGTGTTCAGTGCAGGAGCAGAGTAGGCTGGACAACACATTACATTCTAGAGTGCGTGAGCAGCAGATACAAAGCTTTTAATACACTTTTAATTATCACTGGTAATTTTTTTTTTTAGTTGAGGTCACTCCTAACAGAGCTAAAAGAAAGACAGCTTTAAAAAAAATTACTATTATATGTGTCACTGTCAGACACATTTTAGTGATGTCATGAATGAGTACCTGAAAGTAAATATTTTTTATAAATTAGAAGACCAGGGTTAAAAAAAATCAAATCTAGCTTCAGTTCAGAATTAGACAATCAAGGTTTTTATAAACAGCTGTTTCTTTATCACTGTCCTGTTCAGAATATTGAAATCTCAAAAAGCAATGGTCAAAACATGCTCGGTTTGCAATCATAACAATTAATAGTCAGTGTTGTTTGAAAGGAAATGTTGAACTTAAAACATACAGAATGAAATATATTTCCCATTTAACCTCTGACATTAAATTAGGATAAAATAGAGTGTGGTTCCCATATTACAAAGGCAAAAGAATTAAATTGCATTGAAAGATATACTAATTGATTGCTTTGTTCATTTTTATACTGCATCATTGATCTTTCTTGGAGCATTTGAATGTTTTAAATATTTCTTTCATCCATAACATTGATCAGAGCATGTAACATTTATTTTTCAAACCATCTGTATTTCAGCATTGTATTCCTGATTTTCCATAAATTAACGTAAAAGCTAGTCTAATATATTCTTTCTCCCGGGGTTTAGATGAGGAACCTTTCTTAATTCTGGCTGATCATCATGAAATAAGAAAAATTAGCACTGATGGATCCAACTACACTTTGTTGAAACAGGTATAACCATAGTACCATGCTCTAAGTTTAACTCGATACTTTTTATTTTTTTCTAAAGTTTGCAACTGACGGAAACATCATCCTACAATTGGCGTTGTGTGCACCACAGAACAACTGCAGTACCTTCAGAGTTCTTACAATACTTTAAATTGACTATTTTGTCTGGATTTGACATGATTAAAGCTCAGGCAGTTGTTTTGTCAGTCGTTCTGATGTACTAAAAAATTATGTTATTTGTGATCCTCTCCCATCACAATATGTTTTGTGCAATTTGTCTATTTCAGTTAAAAAACAAACAAAAAACCCCACCTATTTGGCCATGTGTTATTTGGGCTACTTACTGTCATAATCTAAATCTATTTTCAGACAGACAATCCCAGTATTTATGGTATTACAAAATGTGAATTTTCATCTTTGTGTAAATCTAATTTTTAAAATAATTACTCTAAATTATTATAACAGAGGAAAAAAAGTGAAAAACTGCCAAAAATAGAAAGTCACCCAGTAAATACAGAGCTGCCATTTTCAGCAGTCTGCTCTCCTTCTATGCTTCACCTAAGTGTAGTTACTTACCTCAGATTAGATTTCCAAAATACGTTTCAATAAAAATATCGATTTCCTTGAATACTAAATGGATCAAATGTAGTAAGACTAGGAAATTATTTACTGCCCATTGATATCATTAGGTTTTTTGTAACTTCTTGTGTCACTAGGATGTGCACCTTAATGTCACAAGAGAGGTGCTCAGGTCTTCCCAACAGTAATTATGAAATTAACCATCTTGAATGAAACATTGACTTTATTTAAGCTTAGCAAGCATTATGAAAGTCTGTCTGTTCTCCTGAAATCCTTCTGACTCCCTCTCATTTGCATCTCCCTGCGTCTCTCCTCTTTTGCTGGTGTACCTGTTCACAGAAGCCTGTGAAAAGAGGGGAGCAACAGGAAATTTTCTTCGTGGTTGGTGCTGACAGATGATCAGAGCCTCCTCAGTCCTGAATTCAGTGGGCTCCTCTTCGGTGTGTTAGAGACCGAGCAGCTCCAGCCATTGAACAAAATCTGTGTTTTCCATATCACATTAATTCACTGGGCTGATAAAGACCTCTGCTACTGAGCCCACCGGTCTTTGCTCCTGCAAAGGCAGCATTTGATTTGAAAGCCAAAGAGGGAGCTTTACCAGCAGAACAGGGGGTTATGTCCCTCGTAAGGACATCCTTGTGTCCTTGCATTGTTATGATGGATTTGGCTCTTTCCTGCACATCTACAAATGATGGCAAACACCAGTGTGGCTCTGGCAGAGGAGCAAACCCACCCTTCTCTCTGTGTATTAGATCTGTGGTTACCATTCTAACAGTTGTTCATATAAACTCAGAATAAAGGAGCTGAAAGTAGGAGCTCCTTCAGTCTTCTCTGAGTTATGTGCCAGCTTTTTCCTCTATTTTCTTTTTCTTTTCCTTTTTTTTTCCAACTACACATAAACAGTACAACTGTTTGAATTGTGTCTCATTTATCTTCTTTGCTTTCCATTTCCTTCACTCCTAGTCATCAAAATCCTTAGGGTTTCAATAGGCAGAGTAGATAATCTTCCTCCTCATTATTCGTGATTTTTATCTCCATGTTTTTAAGTGGGGCACCAAGGGAACACAAATCACAGCCAAGGATATATTGTGTGCTGTGAGAGAAACAAACCCACAGGTTTAAGATGAGAGACTGAGGCAGCTGATGCCATTTGAAATCTTCCCTGTTCCTTCTACAAAGCAGATTACAAGTGAAATGACGAAGAATTATGCTAGGAGGGCTTAAGTGAGATATGTACATAACGAAGAGGAAATGATATCTGGACAGAGAACTCTGTTACAGATGTACAGAAATATTTTACCTGCAGTTGATGTTCTGATAAATATTGAAATTAAACTGACCCAAAATAAAACATTTGAAACCAAAGATGTTCAGGTAGTCAGTTTTCTGTATTAGTCTTGATCTTCAGGAAACTTTTGCAGTGTTGTGGAATATATAGAGATAAGGCAATTTTTTTTTTACAAATTGCTAAATTTGATTTATGGAATGTTATAAAATTGTATTAAATAGTATTTTGTATTCATTGACCTGTTGTGTCCTTGGTGAAGAATTTGGGGTGGGGGTTTCTCTGTAGATGCAATTATACTAACAGTAGAAAAAGAGACAGGAAAAGTGTTTTACAGCCCAGATATGACAGAGCTGCAGTTGGCTTTGTGAAAAGTGTGTGCATGTATATGATATTTCTGAAAAATGAGAGTGGTCCTCCTACACTGGATCGTTTCAGGCTTCCTTTAATGATGATTTGTGCAGCCTAACTACTCTTTTCCTCTACATTTTGATCAAAAGGTAGATTTACAGTAATTACACAGTAGTAGATGGCAGATAAGCCGTGTATCAGTTTCTGTACAATTAAAAATTGTTGTCCTTAGTTGTTTACTGTAGAGCTGGCTGCTCCAGCACACCCCTTCACAGCAATGAATTACACTAACGAGGGAGGCTGCTGATCTGCCTGAGAGCAGGATGTCATTGGGCTGATAAGGGAATTGATTAATTGACCTTGCCTTTTTAAAGAGGGTACAGACCACATCCGTTCCTTTTACCGCTGCTGCTCCATATTTCATTGATAACAACAACCGGGCATATTAAGAATAATTGTGATTTCACTACATATCAGAACATTCAGCAGGTTATGGGGCAGATAAGGAAATAAGAGCCATCATCTGAATGCAATCCCCTTCTGCCTTATCTGCCATTTGGGATGAAAAGCCATTATTGTAGGATTGCTCCTCCCAGCCTGTTGGAGTACCTCAGATATAATCACCACTCTTTCTTAAAATGTATTGGCTTTGTAATTGGAGCCACAGGAGACTCCCAGGTGCCTGCTGGATCTCCAGCTTTCACGCTTTTTGTATCTACCACCTCTGTGTCTGTGCGTATTCACACACATATAAATATATATAAATATATATATATACAGTACCTTGAATATAGCGTCTAAGAAGTCAAAACCTCCTCATTCAGGAATTAGCATTAATGTCTTTTTGCACACCACTGTTTTGAATTCCTGAGTAATTTGTATTGCTAAGGAATTTTTTTCATTATTTAAATGTCGTAGGGATTATACTATTTCTGGTTCGCCCATCTAGTTTGCCAAAGAAATGCCAAAGGTAGTAATCAGCAGTGAAACTGAGCAAAAGTTAGAAGTATTTACTACTAAATTTCATTTAAATAAGAGTGTGGAAAAACACAGGAGCCTCACTTAGTTTCATACATCGTCTGCATTTTTTAAGTGAGACAGTTATTTGTCACCATATTTATATCTGTTACGGTCTTTATTTTGTTCTGTTTACAAGTAATGTATAGAAAAGAGAAGGAAGTTCTTCAGAATTCAGAAATATGCAGACAGTAAAATAAAGCATTAGGAATATTAACTGTGTTTTGCATTCTGAATGCTATCCAGCAGTTTGTATTCAAACATTTGAATAAATGGACTTTTTTTTTCCCTGTTTTTAGGGGCTGAACAATGTGATTGCAATAGACTTTGACTACAGAGAAGAGTTCATTTATTGGATTGATTCCAGCAGACCAAATGGCAGTCGCATAAACAGAATGTCTTTAAACGGAAGTGACATCAAGGTAATTGGGGATTTAAAAATGTCACTACTAGAATTAAATTTTTTGAGTGTTTTGGGAAATGCTCCTTCATACTTTTAACCCAGATTGTGAGGCTTTGGTGTCTGAATACAAACGCAACATGAGCCAGGAAGTCCTAGCAAAATTTAATTGCATTTATATCTTATTTGAAGTAAAGATAGGGACTAGGAGAACTGTATTTAGGACCTAAATCCCTCATGACTTTTCTGACAGTTTACTGAAATTGGCAGTTCCATGTGGTTTCCAGGATGCGAAAGAAAAAAAGAGCTATAATTAGGTGTAAGCCGTGTAAATACACTGGTCTATTATTTCTTCCTATAAAATTTCCTGTGATCTTCAGTTTGTTTTTGTTTCACCTCCTCTACATTGATAATTAAAATAAGTCAGTGTGTTTGAAGGGTAAAAGTGCAATCTCATTTCTGCACAGCCTGTCTGTTCTGCCTCCGTAGTGGATTAAGTTCACAAATCCACTATTAAGCACATTATGTGAACATTTTCCCAGAACTGGTGATAAGCAATAAGGAATTCTTTGTTTATTCTATGATGTCTGACCTTCTGAAATATGGAGTTAAGTGAGCACTAACATATCCTGTGAATTTTGTTCCCTCTTGCCAATAAATGTGCAGAGAGAAAAGATTTGTGTTTTTCATTCACAGCTTCGTGTGTACACTGACACGTCCTCGGAGCATGACAGCTTTGGTCTTTATGAGTTAGGGTTTGAAACTCACTGGCTTCAGTGCACCTTGTTTACATCCTTCACACCAAAATAACTGTTCTTAAAAAGAAAAAAAACAAGTGGATAGGCAATTATGGCACTCTGATTGCATTGGGGTGAGACTAAAACCCAGCATGCACTCAAAGGTTTTCCCTGTGAAGGAAAAAAAAAAGACAGGCAAATGTGGGGTTCAAAATCCATTAAATCCTTGAATCATATTTATTGTCTTTAAACAGTTTCCAAAGCATCCTCCTCAGCTTCTGTCCCTTTTGGATGAATCAGTATTATGTAAGGGCTGGGGATTACTCAGACTCTTTATTTCTACTCTTAACTGTTTCAAGAAGAACAAAGCATTTTTCCCAGTCAAAAAAATTCTAATAAGCACATAGAAGAATACAAAAAAAAATTGCTTTCTACTGATTCAGTGATAATTTCATTTTTTAAGAAAAGGTTTCACAAAGTTGAACAAACAATTGAAGAAAATTAGGATGAGGACATGGAGGGTATTTCATTTTTCCATCATTAATATTTTGCAATTTGCACAACAAGGGTCGTGTAAATGAAAATTTTTCTCAAATAGGATGCAAAATTCAAAGCAAAAATTATGAAAATAATTTTCAAAAATTTAATTTGCATTTAATTTTCATAAAAAAGCCTGTTTTTTCTCTGAAAAACTTGGCCAAGATTTGGCCTCTGAAAGTTAAAAAAAAGATGAAAAAAATTAGCAAGAATTTTATATTATAGCTGTCTAATAGTCTGACAGTCACCTTTTATCCAGTGCCAAATTTTTATGGCTCTTTGACTTTTTATTAGGTTGCCGTAGGACATACTTAATAACTGACATTATTAAAAATTAAATTATTTCAAATGAAAATATTATAAATAGTTATTTACTTTTTTAAATGCTGATGTGATTATTTGTTATCCAGCAAACCTGTTTTCATATTTAATGGGGTTTTTTGTCATAAGAGAGACTTCTTATGGTTTTTCCCTCGAAGTTTGAATCTCTTATTTTAATATCTTCGTTCTTGTTGTGTTACTCTTTGCTAAAAGTAGATTTACTCTCAGTTTAAGGGGGATATTTGATGTATTGCCTTGGATTCCCCTTGTAGGAGATGGCATTTCTTCAGCACACCAGCTCTGGCTTTCCTGCCCTGGGAAGCCTGATGGCATCTCATTTTTCTTCTGCATCTGCTCATGGAGGACATATTTATAGAACTGAAACGACAGCTTTTTCACACAGATGTGTTCAGACATTAGCACAGTGTTTTATGGAGAGTTTAGATTCAGCTGTTGGTGAAAAACGCAGTAGAAAGCTGGGCTGTGCACATTAAATGCCACGCTGGTGATCTCAGTGACTGGGGTATGTCGAAGTGACTCTCCAAAGGAAAAGTCATCAGAAAGAGCAACTAATTAATTACTTTGGTTGACGCTCTAGTGTAGTGTTTAGATAGCTGAACCACTGTCTAAGTTTTCAGAGTTATCCATTTCTGCATGGAATGTCCCACGTTACGGTGCAGCAGTTGCTGCAATTACACATTTATAAGGTGGTGAAGCTGGTAGTGTGAAGGTGTTAGAAAAGAAAATATCTTATTCGCATTAAGAAATCAGTGTTTCCTGGAATTTAACTTTTTTAAAAGATTTTATAAGGTGGTAAATTATGTAACAACCTGAGAAGGTGCTTTTTCCTATTTATGACTATAAAACTGATTCAAAGCATCTCACCTTATCCCTTCTTATCTTGAAGGCTTTTCCATGTCTTCAAATGGCAAATAAATTTAAAACTAGCACATTCAGTTATACATAATACAGGTTTGCAAATGAAGTTTATACTCTCTGGTGCACATGCTGTTAGTGACGAAGATGACAATAAATTAGAATGTACACCACAGTAATAAACCCATTATTAATGCTTAAGAAATCTCATAAATTTTCAAGTATTGCTTCCTGATTTGTGGAGGTTTTTCTGGAGTTCTAGTTGCACAGACCTAATCAAGACTTAATCAGGAATAGAGCAGGTCAGGATAGACCTTCTCAGAATTTTCAAGCCTAGAAGAAATTGGACTCAAATGGTTGTGAATATTCAGATATTACTGAACACTTGACGTGAAGCACTTCCAGACAAGCCAGACTGAGTCATGCAATCACGATGGCATTTGTAATCACATGTATCTAGAGGAATTGCTTCAAGTTCCAGAATTATCCAAGTCATCAAAAACCCCGAGAATAACACATCCCTGTCAGTAGTCTGCAGGCTTTCCAGTAGGTGACTAAATTGCTTCTGTCTCTTAACAGTGCAGTCTTTTTGAAATTTAAATAGTTCTTGGGAAGTTCCTCATTCTTCTGCCACATGAACGTTGGAAATAAGAGCACAGTATTTACTTTCCAACCAGTAACTCGCTGTGTGCCCTTATGGACTCTCTGTCACGATGACATATGGCACTACTGTGACATTAAAATGAAGGATATGGTGATGGAGACTGGTGAGAGAAATGGGGAGCTGAGAAGCAGATGTGTTCAAGGGCACACTGTGGGGAGAGAAGCCTCATCTCCGCTCTGTTGTGTGGAGCAAAAAATAGAATAGTGAAGGAGAAAAAGGTTGGTTTGGTTTGATTTTCTTTTTTCTTTTTACATTAAGAGAAAAGTAGAAACTTAAGATGAAAAATGAAAGATCAGAAGTTCTTAAAAGTTCGTGCATAGTGCAAAGGAGTTGGGAATTTCCTATTTACAATGTTGTGGTATTCTCCATTCTCCATTACTAGGAGAAAAGTGTCACATCGTCACAGCTACCTAAGTGTCGTTGCCTGAGAAGTATCAGTGTTTAACAGTGAATAATACACATTTTTCACATGTTGTATGTCATAGCATCAAATATCCAGTCTCTCAATATCCTGGTATCAGTAGCTCTCAAATTGTTGTTCCTTTTCCCAGTATTTGGATGAATAATTAATGTAATTTTTGCTTTTTTAGGTAATCCACAATACAGCTGTTCCCAATGCCCTGGCTGTCGATTGGATTGGGAAGAATCTCTATTGGTCTGATACTGAAAAGAGAATTATTGAGGTGTCTAAACTCAATGGCTTGTACCCAACTGTCCTTGTGAGCAAGAGAGTGAAGTTTCCCAGAGATCTGTCCTTAGATCCTCAAGCTGGGTATGAAGCAGCCAATTTTCAATAATTCCTATTTAATCCTAATTTGATATTAAGATATATTTTATTTAGAGAATAGATAGAAAATACTACTTAGGTTGGTTTGTTCATTTTTTTAATCTAATATTCAGTGATAGGAGAAAATCACTGAGCTGGTCTGGACTCTACCTAAACAAAGAAATGCAGTGTTTTTCCTAATATAGAAATGTAAGCTGTCTAGTTTACTATTTTTAAAATAAAAACCATTTTCTACCACTTCTTAGAATTGGAATTTAAATTTCTTGTAACCGTACCCTTTCTCACCTGTAAAATTTGGGAGGGAGGATGCAGACCTTTGTTTAATGTCTTCAACATGTGAATACATGGCATCTCTCTGTGATTGCCTGGACATTCCTGTGTATGCAAAAATAACTCTACAAAGTTAGTACAGAGTGTCTCAGCCTTTCAGGAAGGCTTAGATATATATATAAAGAGGCATAATAAACATACCGGGTTTCTTCTCGGTGTGTATAGACAGATTTTCAAGGTCAAGGGGGTTTTGTTTTATTTTTTTTAATAAGTGTATGCATTTTTAAATTTATTTTAGTATACAAAGTTCCTTGAAATAAAAAATCGAATTCAGAGTTATAATTTGAAATGGTATTACTTGTATCTTAGGTTTTTTTCCTCAAAAATGAGAACTGCTTAATGAGTTATCCTGCTGATGCCATGCAGTTTGTTTCCAAAGCAAACATTCTCTGTTGGAGAGAGCGGAGAAAGTTCCCTTTCTCTGTTGCTGATGTGGAGCAGGCGTGGTGCCAGCATATTGCACCTGTGTCTTGTAGGATACCTGTCGCTGTTCTTAGGGTCACCAAATCCTCCTGCACACAAATTCTATTCCAGGTGGTTATTAAGAATATGAGCTGCATCTGGATTTTGGAGAGCCTGTCCGAAGCCTATAAAGTGGAATCAGCTTCCCAGCTGGAAAGATCTGTCCTGAGGTTCTGAGTAGTGGCGTACAACAGCAGCCACGTGCATCCGTGTGCTGAATAATGAGACTCTTTCTCTCTTTATGGCAAACATGCTCTGCATTGTGGTTAAACAGCATCTTGAGGGGAAGATTGCTGCTCGGCTTTCCGACAGTCTTTCTCAGTGCTTCACCCGTTTTTAAACCCTCCGTGCGAGTAACTGTTTTAATGTTTTGGAACTAGTACTTCTTGAAGCAATTCAATTTGCGTTATGTGGCTGTTAACAGCAAAAAAGGTTTTGTAATGTGTGTAAAAAAAAAAGTAGACATAATACCATATTTCTGATAAATTTAGTAGTGATGCCATTTATGCAGGATGTGAGATTCACAAACTCCAGTGTGCGTGGTGCTTCAAATTCTAAGGTATCAAGACTAAGCCATTTAAATGCACTTTTTACTAGTCCATAATTAATTTAGTAAAATCACACCTAGAATGAGGATTCCTATTCAAACCCTTTACATTCAGCACACCTATTTAGAGACAACTCTAGAAAAATGCGAAGATTTATTTGGAAGGTGGCAATGCTAAAGGGTAATTATTCTGATTTATTCTTGAGATCCACTAAGTAAATTAAGCATTGAATCACAGAACGGTTTGGGTTGGAAGGGACCTTAAATATCATTCAGTTTCAAAACCCCACAGTGGGCAGGGTTGCCATTCACTAGAACGAGGTTGCTCCAAGCCCCATCCAGCCTGGCTTTGGACACTTCCAGGGACGTGGTAGCCACAACCTCTCTGATCAATTTCTGCTGTTATTCAGCCGCTGTGTTTTGTTTTACAGGTACTTATACTGGATCGATTGCTGCGAGTACCCTCACATCGGCCGTGTTGGGATGGATGGATCCAGGCAAACTGTGGTTATAGAAACACAGATCTCCAGACCTATGGCTCTTACCATAGACTACGTCAACCACAGACTGTATTGGGCTGACGAAAATCACATTGAGTTTTCTGACATGGATGGATCTCACAGACATAAAGGTTGGTCAACACTTCAGTTATTTTCTTTTTCCTGTTGATAATTTTTAAATCAAGGGTGCTTTCTGTGTATAACTATGTAAAAACTGTTCTTTAAAACATTTTTGCAACCTTTTTCAAGATGAATTTTTCCTTTTATCAATATTTTAAAATCTTTTTTTTTTTTTCCTTTTCTGTTGTGGATATGAATAGGTTTTAAATGTGCAGTAGTACATGTTTGTGGGAAAAATGTCAGATGCAGAAAGAAACTCTAGGAACAGACTCATCAATTTGAGGCAGCCGTGTCAGTTTTATACTCTGGCATATATAGACATGTTCTTTATTAAGTTACAAAGTGAGTGAAACTTGGTGTTAAAAGTAGAAGGGATATATCCTGTGTGCCATGTGTCAGAATAGGGCTAAAATCAGCCTTTTCTCCCACCTCAGAAAGCCTGGAAATGCCCATTAGTCTGCTCAGCATGAGACCAGTATTGCAAATGTAATTTGGGGCTTTCCTGGTAGATGGGTGAAATAATAACTTTTGAAATACTTACGTAATGAACTAATCTTTATCCTTGTGTTTTGCTTCTCACCTGACAGATAATTAAAAAGCTTGTGCCATTTATCTATAAAGTATTCAAAAAAAAAAATTCTACACTATGATGAATAGTTCTCATATTCCAAACTGTATCATTAAAGATCTTTCATTTTAATTCAAGTATATGAAATAGTATCAGTCTATTGAATTTTTTGTTGAGGTTTTATTTGAAATGAAATTGTTGCCTGAGCTCCTTCCACAAGCTTTACCCAAACCTCAGCACTGCTACTATGCTGGTAAAACCTCGTGGATTTGGGCATTTTTAGGCTTTTGTGTCATACTGGGTGCCTCCAGGTTTTCTCCAAACCACAGTTCATGAAATAACTACTTTATTTTCAGATCAAAGCTTCGCCATGAAATAAAAAAGAAAAAGAAAAACCAAAAGGAAAAGCAAAACAAGTTTTCTAGCCCTTATATTTGTGAATTGTAAGTTATAAATACATCATGAATAATTCAGTGGCAGTTGTTTGAGATGGTAGACTGGAGACACTCTAGCTATGAGAGCTGTAAACATTCCCATTAATCTCAGCATAATGTCCATGGTTTTTTTGGGATGAACGCCGGTCAGTCGTAACCTGCTCACCTAAGCAGCACTCACTCAGACACAGCCCCGAGCTGGATGCCTGCTGACAGTCTGTTCTTCTGACAGATGAAGCAAAGCTCCCTACTCGCCTTGATGTCATTCCCTGTGCTGCTATCCTGCTATTTTTGTTCTCATAAAATTATCCTCTTGCTCTTCTTTCTGGATCTTTCAAAGGAAGGAAGTAAATAATAGCCCGTGTGTCTCTCTTAGCCCTAAACAGACTGCAGGGGTCAAACCTTTCACAGTCTTCTCTTTCAGCCTGAGAATTTCAGAATTTTTCTTTCCCCAAGAATGTCCTCCTGTCACTAAACTCAGGAGAGGGCTGCAAAATTCCAGTCATCCCATCTTCGATGTCCATTGCCTTGGTCTTCAACCTGTGGGGTTCAACAGCCCAAGCGGATAAAATCAGCTTCAACTGCTTTGTATTCACAAAGTTAATGTCTTCTCCTGAGGATACATGATCCTGGACAAGCAGGAAATTTGTCCCAGTGCCACAGCAAATTTATCCAAATTTCATACCAGTGAAGTATCTGAGGAAAGCTCCAAAAGCAGTAGTGACTTTGTGTAAAGTTGGTATTGTGCTGCTTTTGAGGACGTGGCTCTTTGAAGTCCAGATGGTGTATAAATATTCAAGCCATAAGAAGTGAGCTTTGGGAGAAAGATCCTGAGGTATTTAAATGACGTGGAAGCGAGATTTTCTCCTTAGCTAATCACTGTAGATCGTGAGGTTGGAAGACACCTCACGGATCACCTAGTCCAACCTCATGGATCACCTAGTCCAACCTTTTCTGGGAAAAGCATGGTCTAGATGACCCAGAAATGTGTCCAGCTGAATCTCAGAAGTTCCCAATCCACCATTTCCCTAGGAAGATTATTCCAGTGGCTCAGTGTTCTCTCTGTAAAAAGTTTTCCTCTTGTCTCCAATCGGAATCTTCCCAAGAGTAACTTGTCCCCATCACCCCTCACCTTTTCCGTGTACAAAGGGAATGTCATCTTCTATGTAGCCCTCTTTAAAGGCTGGAATTGTGGTGATGAGGTCTCCCCTCAGCCCTCTTTTCTCAAGAGTGAACAAACCCAGTTCTCTCGGCCTTTGCTCTTGTGGCAGCTTCGCAAGCTTTGGATCATCTTTGTGGCCCTTCTCTGGATCCTCTCCAGCCTGCCCACATCTAATGCCATTTGTCACTTTCTGTTGTCAGGAGTTTCACTCAAAACTCAAATCAAAATCAGGTTGTAGAAAAGTTTCTGTGGATTTAACAAAACAGTGAGGGAATTCTCAGCAACTGAAACAGATGAAACAACCCTGTGGGTGCTCCAAGGGGAGCTTTGAGAGTTTTGCAAAGTTCACACATCATGATCAATTTGCCTTTAATCAGAGTCTTTTCCCCGCCTCCCACACTTTCTCCTGGAACAACCAACCAAATAAAATTTCAATTCTTTCATGGTTCCACACAAGACTAGAAATATTTTGGAAGATAAAATTTAGCCGTTGTAAAGTAATTATTTTAATATGGGAAACTCAGAGAAGTTCAGTGTTTGGAACTGTGATCCCCTCTGGCTATCTGATATCTGTAATCCCCGTTGATAAGCACCTAAATGAGAAAGATTAGGTTTTGTTTCTTGTGATAACTTTCTTTGAGGCATGTTTTTCGCATGGATTTCATGGTCTGTTTTCCTTTGTCAGTTTGGACATCTTGTATTGTCACAGTTGACTAAGGAGGAGATGGTTGAGTTTGCTCTTATCTTTTGTGTTTCCAAATGGAGAAGGATAAAGGCACAAATATGGCAACCACAAAATACATTCTCATGGAGCAGAGGAAAAAGTCTGAACGGGAATGCTGTGAGCGATGCAGTATGTGCTGTTAATGGCAAACGAAGCATTTTCTATCTCTGTGACCTCTGAGGATAACTCGGTGGCCGTTAGGTTTTTTCCTGAGAACGTGATTTTTGGATCTTAAATTATCTGTTACAAAATGTATCAGAAAATGCCACTGAGATTTCACAAGACCCAGCAAGTAAGTAACTGCTCAGAATGAGTGGATTTCATACCATTAAGGGATATTATGGTATGAGGGAGTGTGCAGTGCTCTGTGCTCCACATCAGATACTTTAGGATAAACGCAATAATCTTAGGCTAATTATTGACACACTGTTAATAAACCAAGGAGTACTTATTACATGCAGTGGGAGTTTACGTGTATTTAGATCTTGGCGTTAACACTTTTTTCAACAAGTATGAAGGGGTTTCTTTGTTTCTTATGAACTCTAAAGCTTTTTGAGGAGAACATCTGCTGCTTTCCTCTTGTAAAGTTCCTCTGCGTTTCAGTAGAAAAATGGGCTTTTATAATTGCCAAGAGAGTCCTAGTAAGAATTTTGAAAGCATGCTAACTAGGCCAGAAATCTTAGAGTACTTGGGAGCTCTTCTTGAAGCTGGGGGCAGCAATGACCTTGCTTAGCTGTTTGAAGTTTAATGCTTGGTTATGTAAACTGTCCTTAGAGCTTAGCCAATTCAGCACTGCAGCATTCACAAATGTTATACACTGTAAATGATTAAGCAAGTATTGAAGCACTAATCTGGCTAAGCACTAAGCTGGTTTACTTATGTGAGCCTTAAAAAAAAAATAAATAAAAAATTTAAGAATTTTGTCAGACTTAGCTGCTTTCAGTTCCCACCGCCCAGAGCAGATACAAGCTTCACCGTTCCCTGGGTATCTGGTTGCTTCATGCAGGTTTTCCCATCCTTCAGAGCTCCTAAAACCCAGAAGTGCCTACATTTCTCCATTTCACTTTGAAGATGAGCATTTTAGTATTATGAAATTATAAGAGGGAAATCTGTTCGTCCAGTTTAGGAAGTACAGAAACTTCTCTGAGATTAGGCTTTCAACTGTGTCAAGTGGATGCAAAGTTGGGCACTTCATTCCTTCATCTGACAGAGGAAATTAAGCAATGAAAAACTGTTGAACTTTAAATAAATTAAGTATTAATAAATTACTTCTTTAGCTGTAATACAGTTTACAGATAATAACTTTCCTGGAGTACTTCAATTTGAAAAAACACTTTTTTTCTTGAGCCTTAGCTTCTGCCTGAATGTTTGCAAGTCTCAGAATTGGTGAATATATATGCAAGTTTTGAAGTAACAAGTACAAGCATTTTTAAAGATTATAACCTTTTTAATTTTTAGCACCTGTAATTTCAGAAGTTGCTCATTGTAACGAGTTTGCAGGTAGAAAATGAGTATTTGTGTCTAATTCTGAACTCCGCCACCAGAGTTTTATAAGAGAGTATATCCAATTGTTTATAAAATTGTCCTAACATAGAAGTGATCTGAAAGGTTATAGAAACCAATTCCTTCCAGATTTATACTGGAAGTTTTCATAGCTCAAAAATTAGAGAAGTCTGAAAAGAGAGTTTGTTTTTCACAGCAGATGAGAAGTAGTTCTCACATGGCAGTAGTTTTTTCCCAACTTTGGAGGAGTCTATAGAATTATTCATTGTAGCCACATCTGATAGCACAAAGTGATGATTGCTTCCTCTCCTTTATTGCCTTCTGGATTCAGTTTTCATAATTGTTCTGATAAAATTCTCCAATCCATACATCTTCCCAAATTTGATTATTTTATTTTATTGTATTACTTCTCTTTTAAAGGATAATATTCAGGAAAAATTACTCAGATTCACCTATATTAAAGGCAGTTCACACAGTTACATTACTCTAAGGTTCCCCAGTCTCCAGTTTATGGGGCCCAATTTATGAACATTGCCAGCAGGTTGGTTTCTGTATATTCCACTGGTCTTGTTACAATATGATCAGATTAGATTAGATTATCAACTTCTGAAAACAGTTCACTATACTTTAAACTTCTACATGAGCTGGACTTGTGCCATCACAAATTTTAAGGGATGGGCATTACTTTCCATGCAGCTGTTCCTGTCAGAGAGCAATCACAACAGAGAACATAAACCACAGATTTTCTGTTATCTCCCTGTTCATATCAACACAATGGAAAATGGCAGGATTCTGATGAAGGAAGCTGAAGTGTTGAACAGCTCCCATGGTTGCAGTAGGAGATAAATGAGATAAACCAAAGGGGCTCAGTAGTTTATGTCCTCATAGTTGGATGATGGCAGGAGAGGGAAAGATAAAAGAAGGAATAGCTTGGGGGTCAGTGGGAATAAATACTGAAACCAGAAGCAAGGCAGGAGTCTAAGGTGAGGGGCTGGTAGGCAGGTAAAAGGTCTCTGTAAACCTGAAAAATAATTAAAAAACCTTTGGAACTTACTAGCACGCTGTGAGAGTTGTTCTGCTCAAATAGTGACTTGTATATGTTTGAGAATAATTTCATTTCTGCTCTGTACTGCTGTGGAGTAACTAGCATATAAACAACTGCTCACAGTGAATTAAAAAAGATAATAAAACATTTTGAAGTGGAACAATAAAATATTTCATTCCTAGTTTTGATCAACTGGTTTTATAGGCAGATTTTGGAAAAAATATTCCTCTCTTGTCATGGTGTTGTTATATCTAATAGTCAGCTTTAATATCTCAAATACATTAATGCCTTAAGATGTTTCGATTTAATTCTAAATTTTCTGCTTCTTTAGTGATAACAGTTTGAGGATGTAAAAGAGGTTTTTTGTGAATTTATTGTACTGAAATACTCTGTTTTCACTGTTTCAGTTACATTTTTATACTGGCAAAATATCCCACGACTGGATGCCAAGACTTTTATCTTCCGTACTTTACCCAATATGGATGTCTGATGTAGATAGTAATTTTGCAGAAAGAAATATTTATGCATGGACATGTTACTAAAGACATGAGTAATAACATCCTAAAACTGTATTTTTTTAATTTATTTTTTTTATGTGGAACATAGCTTCAATTACTGGTCTTAATCTATATAGTCCATGAATATTTTTTTCTGTTCATTGAGTTTGACAGGTTTAGGTTTTTAAACCAAGTGTCAATTTTGTAAAGTAATAATGATTATAAAATGTCTCATCTTTAAAATATAGTATTTTAATGTTATACACTTAAATTTAATTATGTCTGTCAAAACTACCTACTTTGTCACAAGCTTAATAGAGATAATCTTATTGTCATTATTCATTATTAATTTTATGGACTAAGCACTTCAAATTCTTTATCGAAGGGAGCAAACATCAGGAGTAGGTAGCATAGGAAATAAAAAAGTATTGACTATGTCTCAGAGAGGTTCCAAGTTGAATGTAAAATGAGACAGAAACAGCTACGAGGGAGTTCACAAGGAAAGAGGACAGTGGGGGCCAGTAATTGCTGCAGAAGAGAAGATCAGCAATTTCCAAGTTTATTTGGTTTTGTAGGTTTAATTGCTATTTTCTTATTGAGTGTTGTTCTTCCTTGATGCAATTTGTCTTTGGAGGGTTCTTAATCCTTCCTAGGAGATTACCACTGGTTCCATTTAGACCAAGATGTCAGTAGGCTTTTTATTTCTGTTTTATTGCAGTTCAGAAAATCAAGTTTCAGAGCATGGAATTCAAAATAGTGAAGCCTGGCTTTTCAGGTTTGATCACCCATGTATATTTATTGTGTTTGGGTGCCAAAATTCTTGAACAGAAACTGCTCTAATGCCATGGGGAGGTAGAAAGTCATTTAAATTGTTACTTAACAACAATTAATTACCTTTAGCAATTGCTTCCCAGCACTAGTTGGGTGAATTTTTGGGAAGAGCCTGATGGGAATCTTTCACTTCTACTGTTTTTGTAGATTTTGCACAAGGGCATGGCAAGGTTGCAGTACTTTGTTTTTGGAAAGGGAAGGGACACATCTCTTTCTGTCTTGAGGGAGATCAACCATCTTCTGGACATGATACGGCACTGATACTTTTTTTTGGGTTTGTTTTTTTTTTTCTCTTAGAAGGAGTCAACATTTGTCCTTTTTAAGGACACTTTTTCTTGGTACATTGATTTTACCACCTGACAGTGAGACCTTTCTGTTTTTATTATTTGTGTTATTGTATTTGCTTTTACTTTTGGAAATACTTGTGTTTCAAAAAGAGCCAAGGGAGGCTGGGCTTCACTTCTGTATGGCTTCTCCATAAGCAGGTTTTTGTAGCTAAGAAATCATAGATAGAATGATTTTCATTCCTGAAATCAAACAAACATTTTTTTATGCTTAAGTAAATGTGCTCAGAAAATATAAGGGAAGCAGAGTTCACAAAAGAGAAAAGTAAACATTTGTATCACAAATATGACTTACAGCCTATGAATTTATATTCTTGGATCAAAATTCATTCAAAATGCAGGGGAGAGAGAGAGAGACATATATTTTAAGTCTGTCATGTTTCTCATGTGTCTACATAATCATGTTCCCTCCTGTGGCTCTTCTCTTAAGTTCATGCAGCACTTTATCTCCCTTTATTATGTTATATATTGTCATTTTTATTTGTCTTCAAGTATCTAATAATTTTTATTTCCCACCGCTTCTGATCTGTTGCAAGCCTCTTCATTCTTCCCTTTTATTACCTGCCTGTGTTTTTACTCCTGTTTTCTGCAGCTTTCTGAAAGGCCTGTGCATTCTGTCTCCTTTCTGCCTCCTCTTTCTTACCCCTTTTCTCCTCTACTTGATTGGTCAAGGACTGGTTGGGATTAGCATTCAATGTCAGAAAATCCATGATCTATGGATAAAATCAAACACCACTAGAGAATTAGAGGTGGCAGCAGGCGTGTTAGAAGAGGAGGAATTGCAAGGAACTTGCCCATCTCTGGTAGGAGGAGGCTGTGGTGGGGAAAGGAATCACAAAAATGAATTTTTTATCTTTAGCAAAATGTATATTACTTTCTTACTAATGGGTTGCCAAGTTGATTAAATGTTTTCAAATAGGTGATGCAGAGGAAACAGAAGTGCTTAGTTATGACTAACGTGTCTTTACCTTAAATTTGCACAAAGTAGGCTGTTTTTGCAATGCTGTCCAAAGAAAGGGGATCAAGGAGTCTTTCTTTCCTGTTTCAAACTGTGACTCACACCACAGAGTTTGCTGTAGGGTTAGTAATTAGTATTGCAATTAAATGACTGTGTGTCATTTATGGCGAGGTCAATCAGCTGAAGCTTTTTTTGGAGTTAAAGAAAAGACTGAAGGAAGTGGGTGTTTCTTCTACTCCATACATTTATGAAAAATCAATATTTCCTGCCTGAAATTTTTGGAAAACGTGAAACATTGATATCCTTAAAGGCAAAGAATAAAGAGCATGAGAGACGATTTTAGTGCTCCATCAGAAAATCAAATGTAAAAATTACCTCAGTTTTCTGTTCATTTTTGTTTGGTCATTCATAGTTGATGGGAACTGTAGATTCTATAACCTGTTACATATCAACAGTTCTGATGTTTCCTTGCTTTTATAACATACTAAAAGCCAGAGAAAAGTTGTGTGCAGCTACGATAGAACTATTGCTTAAATAGTAAAGTCAGTCAGAATTGGTTGCCATCCAATGCCTGTTTTCAGTAACTTCTCTCAGGCTTTACAGGTTTATCTTCTACAAGAAAATACATTGAGTTTATGGTCAGCTTAGAAGAAATTTTGTAAGTTTTTTTGTTATGTAATTATTGCTAAGTCTTCTTTCATAAGAATTTTATATTTTTATGGTCAGGGTAGAATTGTTACAATAAATATTTGTCCAGTGATTCTGTACTTATTTTCTGTGTTTTACTTCAAGTGGATTTTTTATTTGCATATATTTGTACTATTCATTGCTTTCTTAATTGATTTTTTTTATAACTTTCTCTACGTTTCACAACAGAAAACGTGTAGCTTTTACAGCTTTAAACAGTACAAGTTTGTGTTGATCATGACCTGATGAAAAGGTAATGCAGAAGCCCATTAAAATTACAAAGTTGCTCAGAAATAAAAAATAATGGCAGGACACACTGCAACCTGAACCTGTGAGTGTTCAAGCCATTGAAAGTTTCAACTTTATACCTATAAATGGTAATAATGGGAAACACATTTTTTAGAAACAAATATAATTTGTCATTCTTCTTTTAAAGGACATAAAAAGAAGAGAATGTAATATTTGTTGCATTGTTCTTGATAAGGTGGGTTTATTTTTAAGAAGGTTAAAAGAGTTAAGCTTTTAAAGCTGGTGCTTACAGATTTTTTTTTTAATAAGAGGAAATTGTACTTGAATCAATGACCAGTTTTCTTATGTGCAGTGTTCTAACTGTAATATTTAATATTTTATGCAACAAACTTAACTTGACTTCCCTATTAATGCAGTGTGATGAGACAATTCCGGAAGTATATGTTAATCTCCTGAATCTTCTTTAGTTCATTAATGTAAAGTTTCATCTGGATTCTGATGTATGTCTAACCCATTGAAGCCAGGATAATTTGTATGGCAGCCCACAAACATGCACAGAAACAAAAAGTAAGTGTTTGTTCATAGGTCTGTGCTTAGGATATGGGGTTTGCTTCCTGGATAGCCAAGATAAGGATGACTATTAGGTGTATTTTTCATTGGTGGGGAATAATAAAGTTGATGAAATCAAAATAATTTCTTCTATGTAAATCCTCTACATGTGCATTAAGGCTTTCATATGCCTTTTTATTCTGATTTTAATCTTGACTTTGATCAGAAAAAGAGAAAACAGACAAATAAAAGAGGACTTTTTTGTCTTTAGAGAGACTGGAGTGGGACCTTTGACATCTTTAATTTGATGCCAAAAGTAGAAGCAAGGGTCATGATTTATAGGAACCAATATTGCTTCATTACTGAAGCAAAAATAAGATAATTAGTTTTATGGAAAGCTTCAGGGCCTCATTCAGGGCAGCAATTTCTGATGTCCCATCCTGCTTCTCCCCTCAGCCTGGTTTGTATTTCTCATTGGAAACGTTTCACAGTGGGATTCTACAAATGACAGAAATTGTAAGAGCTTTTCTTGTACTGTACCGTGTATGGAACTGTGGCACAGTTGCCTCTGTAATGAGTGCCAAAATTGAGATTTCTTTGGACTTTGACTGAGTTCTTGGAAATGCTCTGAAGCTCTTTCAAAAGTATGGCATTGTTATTTCAGTGTGATAGATGTGGTTCATGGAGATATATAAGAAGGGAAAATAATTTCAGGTCTAAGCAGCAAGGTGTCCTTGACCAGAAGGCAACATGCCCTGCATTGGAGTTCAGTACTGGGAGGACTACTGGATAGAAAATTGAGTTTTCTAAGTTGTTGTTCCATGTACTCAATATCAGCCATCAGATCTCAGTGAGCTATGAAATGTTGCAACAGGAATTTGGGATTTGCCCGACTCTGTCAGGACTTTCCAGGTAAAAAGATGCAGAAAATGAGGTAAAGGTGTTAAGGATATGCTGGTTAAATGTGACAGTCAGCTGCTCTGCTCTGCCTTTTCGCCTCTTTTTCACCTCTATCATTAATTAGGTGATTCAGCAACAAAAGTTTGTCATTTACAAATTAATTACTGTGGTCAGGTATTCTCCTGTGACATTTATGATTACTGCTGTTTATGTTAAAAGGAGGAAAAAAAGAAAAGTGGTGTTCAGTTACTGTTTACCAAGAACAAATACTTTAAGATTAAGGAGTGTACAGCAGGATAAAGAATGCTCCAAAGCTTTTTCTCCCTTTTGTCCTTCCATCGTTTTCCAAATGATGTTGGCTCATAGTTTTGTGATACTGTAGCAGTGGACTATCACCATCACTTTGTTTATTTTTTTTATATTGTGTGGTTGGTGATGTCAGGAATAATCAATAAGCCTTCTTACAGCAATGTTTATTTTTATGCCAATTTTTTTTATTTTCCTGTCTCTCTTGTCAGTATATTTTGATGAAGTAAAATGCTATTAATTGTATGAAAGAGTATTAAACACAGCATCAGGAGATGTATCTGTCATGTTCTGGATGTTTCCTAATAACTTTTATTCCAGTAAAAGAGCAAATTTATGTTGCTTATGCAAAAAGTAGAGAAAGTTATGTTTGCATATTACTTTAAAGTTTGATATGTCTTCAGTTTAGAATCTGGAGGGGTTTTTTAACTGAAATTCTTTCTTTTTCTCAACACTGATTGGGCCAACAAATTCTAAGCAAGCAGGGCTCCTGCTCCATCCACCTTCATTGTAACTGGTAATAAAGAGCCCTGCGGTCCTGATGTATTGTCACGATAATTACCCTCAGGACGTTCCACAGCAGTTGTTCTGCCAGCCCGTGCAGTGGGGAATATTTCCACTGGCAGTTTTCCGAGAGTGAGCATTAATCTGAGCATCTCTCCTTGCAGTCCCTAATCAAGACATCCCAGGGGTGATTGCGCTGACGTTGTTTGAAGACTACATCTACTGGACCGACGGGAAAACCAAATCCCTCAGCCGTGCCCACAAAACCTCTGGCGCAGACAGGCTCTCCCTGATTAACTCGTGGCACACCATCACAGACATCCAGGTGTATCACTCTTACAGGCAGCCTGATGGTAATTATCCTGACTCTGCTTTCCGAGCGGCGCGTTGATGTGTTTAACTTAGCAGCCACGTGCTGGGGCACTGCATGCTCATTTATCTGCAGTGATTCTTTCTGCTTCTGTTCTGTTGCAAATTGTGGAAGTTTTCAAATTAGCATTTTTGAACATAAATCTGTGGTTAATTTTCTAAGCATATCCGGTATTAAATATGTCTAACAAAACTTGTTCGGTAGAGAGATGATTTGTATGTTTAGAAATTAACCCAGGTACTGACTGAAAGTACAGAACTGTTCAGTCGCGTTACTGTACAAGTTACCATTTTTTAAGAAAGGAACAATGTTTTATGAAAACTTTTAACCTGGTTCTTTGAAAA
Organism: Rhagologus leucostigma; assembly: GCA_013397725.1. NCBI lineage: Eukaryota > Metazoa > Chordata > Aves > Passeriformes > Rhagologus > Rhagologus leucostigma. The sequence continues at coordinate 2,442,151 of VZTD01001174.1, read as the reverse complement.
AATGTTAATATTGCAGAAGAATACTGCTGGACTGACGGAATGTCAGAGAACGTGAGCGATGTGATTGCGTCTTACCTGCTGGTATCCCTGTATTTGAATTGTAACTGAATGCAATTTGGCAATTGACCTAGATAAGCTAATTTTTTCTCTCGTTATTAAAAAAAAAATAGAGCTTTTTTCTTCCGCTCATTCTTTCAGTATGGAACTTACAGCCATGGTAATAATTCATTTTTGTGTACAACAGAGAATAGCTTAAAGGCAAAAGGAAGAGGTTGCCTCTATGGGTTTTTGATTTGAGACATTCCATTGTAAAGACAGCACACGGAACACGATTTTCTTCCTCTATAAAGCAGATACCCCGAAGCGTGCTGAGATAAGAGGCTCTGATCTACCTCCCCTGTTCTGCCCACAGTGTCCAAACACGTGTGCACACTGAACAACGGCGGCTGCAGTCACCTGTGCCTGCTGGCCCCTGACAGGCTGCACTCGTGTGCCTGTCCCACCAACTTCTACCTGGCTGCGGATAACAAGACGTGCCTGTCCAACTGCACTGCCAGCCAGGTACGGGAGCGTCGTGGGGATGGTGTTTTACGGCTCCTCCTCCTGCTTTTGCATAGGGAATGCTGGCACCCAGGGAATGTGCAAGCTTTAAAAGGAGCTGAACGCTCAGGGATGCTCTAAAAGCATTTCATCTCCGAGGCTGTTAGTGGGAAACAGACTTGCAAATGGCTTTTTCTCCAGAGAATGCAGGACTTGTTCGCTTTCAAATGTCTATGTTCCTGCCAGTCACTAGAACAAATACAGCTGCTAAACCCATAAAAATTGCCTTGAAAAAACATTTGTCTGAAATAGCAAAATACGAAGTGTATATAACAAAGATTTGGGATGCATGAATAAACTTTGCATTACAAAAAGAAAATAAGCTCAGTCCAGTTAGAAAGATTGGAAAACGATAGGCTTGCGTTAAAAACAATCCAAGGGCTGAAATGGAAACAACTGCATCAATTAAAACACTAAGGTGTATTCCCTATTACTTAAAATAAACATTCATTACTTTTTTTCTTAAAATATAAGGTAGATATGTAGAACATACTGATTTCTTATAAGAGAACCACTTTGATAAAAGTCTTCGGACTATTCTAACTGGACGATTAATTAGTTGATTGTTATAGTACATATGGCATTTAAAATATTTCGAGTAGTCTGATTTTCTAGTAGTTCCCTTTTATTAAAGGTATGCTAGTGACCTCTTACGATGTTCTATATCATGATGCATGATAATGATTTCCAGCATTAAGGAAAATTATTGTAATCGTAATTTTTAGAGAACAGTGGCCATCTTAATAAAAGATGTACAGTTTCGCTCAAATAATAATCTTATTTAAGAGACTTCCTCACTGCCTTCCTCTGTTTCCTTAAGGTGTAAATCACTTGTAAAATGAGGAATTTTCACCCATATTTAGCTCCTCAAATTTGGTTTTAAAAAAAAAAAACGCACTTTTAAAAAGTTTTCTTTAAATGACACTAGAAGCTTCTTCCACAGTGAATTTATATGCTAACAGTTGACTGAATGGCTCCATTCTAGTCTAATTAATTCAGTGGTGGTGTGAATTCAAGAAAAAGCATCACCTCTTGGCTAGCTGAGGAGCAATATTTTATCACGTGTGGATTCCACAGAGTGGAGAGCAGAGCTGTATAAAAGAAACAGCTTCAGACAGTTACAGGTTGACGTTGGTTACTCGTCACTTTTCTCCACTTTTGAAATCTGTTTACTGTTTGATAATTCATCAGTCTGGTGTCAAATGCAGAGATCAATGGCAAAATTTTGTTCCTCCTTAAGATTTTCAGATGATGCTGTCAGATCAGATCTGCTGCTATGATGTAATTGCTCTTGACAGCACAGCCACTGTTGGCTACTTCTGATGAAAAGGAGTTGGATGGTCCATAAACTGGTCTTGCATCTCCAGACCATCCTGTGATGGCTAATCTGGCACGAGAAATTGTTTAGTACAAATACCATTAGACTCTTGAGCACCAAAACTCCATCCATTTAAGACCCGTATTACTCTGATCCCTGATTTTGCAGGGTTTTGTCTCCTCAGTTTAGAAGGGAATGCAAGTAATTTCACAACCACATCTATGAGTTAGTACCTATTTCCTGGAAATAACTTCATAATGCCATTTTAACAGCCTGAAGTCCCTTGTGGTGAGCAGAGCAAGTAGAAAAGGCAAAGAATGACAAATGTCTGAGTTTCTGTTTGTCTCTTGCACTTGGCTGCTGAGCCCATCTGTGTGGGGCAGTTTGATAGTTTAGAAGAGCTGCCCTTCAACCCAGCCTGTTACATAGCAAGTCCCTCAGGGTGGTACAGGAATGATGTAGCTCCAGCTATATGTTCTATAACACAAATGCCCTTGAAACCCTTCTTTCTCTTGGCAGAAAAGATAAACCGAGCTAAGGCACCAAATTTAATAGACCTTTTAAATACAGTTTTATTGAATAATCAATTATTTTTAAAATATGAGAAAGGGTTGCCCAATGACAGAAAATGAAATGTCTTGTCCTTCTAAACCTTTTGGTTTCCTTCCTTTCTGTGTTCATAGAGACAGCGGGTAGGAAAACCAACATTTCTTAAAAGCTGGCTGATAATCTACCCAGATTTTTCTCCCTTACATGAGCCACATAATGTACTGAGGTTTTAGGTTCAGCCCTAGAAAATTACGTCAATTTGTACCGTTTGTTTTGTTTGCATTCCTCTTTCAGTCAGAACAGAGGTACAGAGTTACCTGAGTAGACAGTAAAGGCACAGCCAGGGTCTTACAAAGGATTTTTCTGTTTTTTCTACAGGTGTTTTATCCTTTTGAAAGTCTGGAAGGCTTTACATTTGGTTTGTTCAATTAATTCAAACAGTATAAGCAATGCTGTACACAGCACCACACATTAAGGCCCTTTTCTATAATTGTGGGTGTTTAGGTTTATCTGGAAAAATGTTGTCTGCTTCAACAGTCTACAGAAACTGAGAATTGAAGTGTTCATTTTGAATAAGATCTTCAAGAATGAAATCACAGAATGCAGTAAAATGCAACGAGCAGTTTGTGTTGGGGCATTGTAAGACAGCATAGCACAGTCATTGAAACTATACTGATTTTTATCAGTTTGGCAACCGCAGTGCCAAACATCTCCAAACTAAAAACAATATTTAAAACACAAGTTTTGTAAAATTAACAGCCAGAAATTGCTAACAGAACAATGCCTCAAGCGGTGAACCTGATTTTCGCAAACTGCACTATTACTGCTTGTAAATAAATAAATAAATGTTAATACGAAAGCTTTTATTCCTGCTGGCCTTCTTCTCGCAGTTCCGCTGCAAAACCGACAAGTGCATCCCGTTCTGGTGGAAGTGTGACACTGTGGATGACTGTGGGGACGGCTCTGACGAGCCCGCCGAGTGCCGTAAGTGCTCGCTGGCTTTGGGGCCCGGTTGTGTGGGCAGAGTCCAAATCAAATGTAAAAATTTATAAAGTTTAGGGAAGGGATTTTTTGGACACTTTTGTTTGCAGCATTTTTTTATGTTCCTTGGTGTCTGAGTCTTTTGAGGTCTTTGGAAAAGCAGGCGTGGTTTTCATCTTTTAAATCTTCATCTCAGCCATGTTTTCGCTAAAAATTTTAACTTTGAAGCTGTGTTCTGAGGTTGTGGAATTCTTTGCATAAATACAAAATTCTGCTAGGTTTATGTGGTTTATTTTTCTATGTAATAAAACTGTGGGGTTCTAATCTCGTTTGCTTGTGTTTTGTTGCAATTGCAGAAGTTTAGATGCATGTTATTATTTACTGCAGTTTTCTGAGCAACAACAATGTTCTCCCTGTGATTCTTCCCTTCTTCCCTTAAGCTTATATTTAAAAAAAAGCTCTACTACGTGTTCTACAGTCTCCAGTTAACTAACAGTTAGTTTGATTTTTTTGTATTGAAATCCCTCACCCCTGTTTTTACAATTTTATAATTAGTTCTCTTTTCTTGCTGCAGAGGCTTTTGAAGCAAATTTTAATATTTGTAACCATTCTACATAAAATTCCATTTTAAGCTACTCTATGTTCATATAAAATATTACTATAGAGGTACATAATTTCTCGTTATTTCTAATGACACTGGCTGGAGTAGGAACAACGTTAGGCCTTTTTTTGGGAAATAGAATTACAGTGGGATAGGGAGTTTCTTAAAAGCAGATTTGAACTCAAGCGTTTAGATCCTAAATCGCAGGTCTCTGTTGAGGCTTTACCAAGCTTCAACCTGCAGGGGGTTTCACTCTGTGTCATTAGCACTGTAACTACAGTTGCACAAATTAAAGATATCGGACTTTGAAATCAGTCTTTCAATCTTATGTGTACCTTTTAGTTACTGAAATATACTCGGGTTGAGATTATAAAGGACATACAAAAGTTTATGTTTTTGAGTAGTCCATGGGGTAAGAACAACACTAGTGAGACTTTAACCATCCCTCCAGGAGTATTCATAAGCAATTTTGTCTTTTCCCAGCTGAATTCAGGTGCCAACCAGGACGTTTCCAGTGTGGAACTGGGCTTTGTGCTCTTCCAGCCTTTATCTGTGATGGAGAAAATGACTGTGGGGACAATTCTGACGAACTGAACTGTGGTAGGTGATTCTATACATTGTAGGCTTCGGAAACAGGCCAAACTGGTTTAAATGCCATGTTTCAAACTCTGTCAAAAAACTGTATTTTTCTTAATTTATCTTTGAAGTTTTAAATCTTTTCATTTTTAACTTTGAACCATTTTAACTTTTTTTATTTTCTTTTAATTTACAGACACCCACGTGTGTCTGTCGGGGCAGTTCAAGTGCACAAAGAACCAGAAGTGCATCCCAATCAACCTGAGATGCAACGGCCAGGATGACTGTGGTGATGAAGAAGATGAAAGAGACTGTCGTAAGTTATGCTTAGAGAATTTCGCTCTGTAGCTGTTTTTAAACAAGGAACTGGAGTAAAATACTGTAAATGTCCTCTGTCTAAAATAATTTGAGAACATGCAAACAGTTAATTCGTAGGATTGGCATGCAGTGCGTCGTATACAAGAGAGCACACTAAAATGTTATTTATTAACTTCAAATTTACAGTCATTGGAAAGAAGAGAGGGATATAAACAATTTCAGGCATTTAATTGCGTTTTTGACTGAGATTGAAACGCGTATTTGACTCTTAAACTTCACAAATGACTCATCTTCTTGAGGCTTTCATCTGCCATGCCTTGCAGCAATGCATTTCAATGGGAAAAGATGTTTCAGAATATTTTGTTGGAAAAGCTCTAGATCCAAAGCTCCTTCTACATCCTTTTTCTTTCATTGTTTTTTTTTACCTTTTCTCTTCACTTTTCTCTGGGGACTTCATTAATTTACCTATGTAACTGGATTTCCATTTGCTCAGCTTTTAATGCAGCTTACTTTTCCTAAATTCATTTTCACTCTATATTTCTTAGATAAAAGTGGAGAAAATATTTTCAGATTTATAATGGAAATTTATTGAATAAGTTTGTGTGTTTGATCATGGGGCTGACGATGGGGCTACCTTGAAATGTCGCTCTGTCTTTCACTCATTCCACTGCTCAGATCTGCTGCTGATCTGAGCTGCTTGTTCTGAATCAGCTTTCTCAAGGTTTGCATGTGCTGCATTTCTGCAAAGAACAAATCCTTCTCCAAGGGGAGAAGGGTTGCTAAGGACATAAAGGCTTTGTTGATGGTCGTGTTTAATGGCTGTCTTCCAATCTGCTCAGGAGAGATGTAAATACAAGTTTTGCAGAAAACATTTTTTATGTTGGTTTGCATGTTGGGTTTCTTTAAAAACTGATTAAGAGGGATCAGGTAAATCCCTGTGAATGATAAGGGAGATTACTTTTTTCCTTGGAAAGAACGGCACATGGTATGTGGAAGGTTCCCAAAAACCTTGAGGTGTAGCTGGCAGAAGTTAAATCAGAGCAGCAGAATCTACAGCTCAGGGACTGTGAGTTCATATTGACTTGGGCACAAGACAGGTAACAGGTGAGATTCTCTCTCACTCTAACTTCACCAGTCTAGGATCCATAAAATACTTCTTTTTTTAGCTCTGCCACTGTTTTGTTTTACTTACTGGCTGGCTCTTTCAAAGTCACATTTTATCCTGAAGGCTTTCCACATGTACAGTGAAGGTCATTGTGCTGGTCTCTCCTGTAAAGCACTGTGAAATCCGCTGCTGAGGTGTCCCAGCTGGGAGTCAGAATTATTTGTCATAGTGCAGTTAGGAACATACCCAGGTCTGTGGAAATGTGACACTGAAAGAAAAAATACACCAACTTCTAGCAAACCTAAAATTTTTCATCTTGCCAAACCCGAGAAACAAGAATGATAATATCGGGGAGCAAATTGCTTTTCAGCAAGCATAGGAAAGCTTTTTAGAAGCACTACAGAATTCCTCAGGTAAAGGTGGGACAGACATTCATGTGGGAAAACCTTATCAAAGGTTTTCTGTTTTCCCCCTATGGTCAATTCAGTTTAAAATTATTTGGAGTACATATGCTTATCTCTGAAGAAAATCTAGAATCCCATGGGTGCACTGAGGATCTGTTTTGTTTTTAAATGGCTGTTCTGAGGTTAATGCAGTTAAGCTTTAACTTAGAGCATCCTTAAAGAATAGGCTGAAAGCTCAGCTGCATCTTTGCATCTTTTTCTTGCTGTAGGATTCATTCAAAAATTGTTGTTCTAAACTGATAAGGTGAAATATTTGTCAAACTTTTCTCAACATTTACCCAATTTAACAGAGCACAGAATTTCACAAAAATTGTGCATAATTTTGGTTGCATTTCTGATCAAAGCATCCAGAGCTGCCTTAATCTTACAAACTGGCTCTCAGAATTTATAACTGGCATTTTAGAAAGTTAAGGAAAAAACTTGTCTGATTTCTGCTGAAGTGGTTTGATTCTATCAACGGTGAGTCTATTTGCTGTTAAAAGAATATCACAATGGTACTTTGTTTGTTATATTTGTTTTACCTTGATCTTATATATAAAATGATACATAAGAAAATGAAAAAATTATAAACAGTATGGACCTGAATGCTGTTTTCTTACAGATGTTACATAAATGATGCTAGAAAAATCCAATTTGTGATTCTTGGATCCTTAATATTTTTTCTTTAAAACACACGTTTTCAATATTAGCAGAAATTTCTAATTTTGATCTGGAATTCTTTCATTTAAAGCTGAAAACAGTTGTTCTCCAGACCACTTCCAGTGTAAAACAACCAAACACTGCATTTCCAAGCTGTGGGTGTGTGATGAAGACCCAGATTGTGCAGATGGGTCAGATGAAGCGAACTGTGGTGAGTATGCCAGTGGTTCTCAATCTATTGCTGTGGCTTGGCATTTTTCTAGTAAGGGGAAATACTCATCCCACTTCTTACCTCCTCTTTCAGTGTTTGATAATACCTATCTGGAACCTCTCTGGCTCATCCAGTTCTAACCGAATAGCAATCTTAGTATGACTAGCTCATAAAATTCATATTGTACCACTGCTTTATTGGCAGGAGCTGCAAATGAGTCTCTCATTTGGCATTTAGAATCGTAGAAGTGGCACAGAATGGAGTGACTGTCACAGGATACAGTGACATTCTTTATTTTTCTCACAGTGTTACCCACTTTCTGTCAATTCAGTCTGCACTTTATTGCTGCTGAATAAATAGTGGAAATACAATAATTTGCAAATCCTGGTAGTTAAGACTGATTGTGGAGAAGGGTTCAGAGCAGATTCCAAGTCATGGCCAACTTCTTTCTGTGAGCTCCAGGGAGTTATGAGTCAGCTCTTATTGTTGTAATTCGAGAAAATAATAAGTATAAGTATTCTACCTGGGAAATGGATTACAGACAATCAGAGGCAGAGTAAGTGGATCAGTACTGCTGGAAAATGCCTGAAGGTGGGTGTCAGTGCAAGACACACACACTAACCATGTGCAGAAACACTTGTGAAACTTTCAAGACTGGTCTATAAAGGAAAATACAGAAAAATGTTCTGAGGTGGAAGAGAACAAGACAAATGTGGAGCATTTAAAGCTCTCGCCATTATTCATCCACACATCAGTAAATGGTTTGATGAAACATCTGTGTCTGGGCAGGTTTATCTCTGCGACAACAGAGTAACAAAACTACAGGCCACAGTCAAGGACAAAGCACTGGGATGCTTTTCCATGGATGTGTTTCAGGTAATGGACACATGAGCACAACTGAAAATGCTGAAGGTGGCACATATGCCTAGGAAAATGAAGTCTTTCTCAACAGTGAAAATCCAAGACCATCGTTTGATTTACCAAGATGGAGAAAATAATTACTCCTATCAACTGTGGAGAAGTTTCCAGTCCAAGGAATGATTTGTCTTGACGAAACAGTGAATGCAAAGGAGATGAAGCTTCGTATGCACGTCCGGGCTGTTACTGAGCACCCCTGCACTGCTCACTCTCTGATTTACTTCACAGCTGCTTTCTCCTACACAATTTCGCATCACCTGGATCTCCAGCGTGCTGTTGCTTTCCAATTGGGACAGCATTCCAAGCTTCCAAGCTGTGGATTCATGTTTTGGCTAACCTGTGCACACCCAACTGATGTGGCACAAATGGTCTTAAAATAATTCATCTAGTAATATCCTCAAGTCACATTTTTTTTTTCCTAAAAGAGAAAAAGAAATAAAACTGACACTAAATAGGAAAAATTGTGTTTATAATAAGTGCTTCACTCTGAGCCATCATTTTACAATAGGAAGAATAAAAATTACCCAAACAACTAAAAAGCTTCGAGGAGCAATGTGTGCAATCCCAAGCTCAACAGGTTTTTTAGATCACAGCGTATACAACTGAAGGTGTTGGTTCACATCTGAGACTCATCTTGACTTTCATCCTGTCTCTGGCAGTGACTGAAAGTGAGTATCTAGGGAGAAATACATGAGCAAAGTAGGCTTGTACTGAAACTTCCCTGGGATACCCTTCCATCCTCTAACAACTTGAGAATCAGAGATATTGTGAGTCAAATATGTCTCTGTATGCAATAATTCATCATAGATTTCACTCTCTTTTTACTTTTGTAAACTTTTCACAGCATGCTGCAGCGAGGTGTTCCACAGCTTAATCATACCCTTCCCTGAAAACACCCACATTTTTATTTTTAATCTCCTGGCTGCATACACTGCTCTCGGTTTTCTTGTTGGAGGAGACAGAATAATTTATCCATAGTCCCAATTTCTGTGCCAAATACGGTTGTGTACACATGGAACAGCTAAGCGTTGACAAGAACAGGGTGTGTTTAATCACATCTTGAAGTTTTCTGTATTTTTAGTATTTGAAATATGTTTAAATGACCTTAATATGGCAGTAATTTCAACACAGTTTGGTCTTCTGCATTTTTTTTTTCAAGTTAAAGATTGTTATTTTTATAGACAAAGTTTGATAGAACTAAATTCTAAAGCTGCAAGCTGAGTATAAAAAGGATCTGCATATGTTGATGTAACACTAATTTGTTATTGTTTGGAGTTCATTTCTAAAATGCCTGCGATGCAAAACTTGTGTAAAGGGTGATCTCTTTTTGCTCGAGTGCTGCACGGCCATATGTATTTTGCTTAGTCAACATCTGCTGCTGTGTGTTATTGGGCATATTACACTGAGTAAATTTGCTAGAAGCAGTGTAAATGTGTTTAGTCTTCTGTGGTTACTCTCCAACTCAGTCAGCTGAGGTAGAATCAGGAAATGTGTGTTTATTAAGGAGTGTCTGGTGTTTCTCAGAGAACAGTAGGTAGCGTTAATTGGTGCTAACTGGCCAGGCAATTAAGGAAAGCCATTAGATTATGCTAGTCCTTGCTTACAACTTTGATACTTTATATCAAAATGGGCCAGTTTGAGTTACAATCTGAAGAAAGCTGTGTGTGGTCTTGGAAAGTGATTTTATAATGTGCTTTAAAGGTTATGTGTATTTCAGGTCTTTATTATCTTAATGTGTCAATATTGGCATGACTGTTTTCTGCTTCCTCACTTTTTTTAATATTAATTTTATTTTAGCTGCAAAAGTCATAAAGTAGGCCTTTTTCCAGATGATAAAGAATATTTTCTTTGAGGCATTTGAAGGATGCATTATATAAACTTCAACTTCCTTTAACAGGCTTATAATTTCCTCTATCCAGCATCGGTGACAGCCTGCCAAGCTCTAGGACAGCCAGCTGATCCTGTATCAATAGCAAATTCCTTTCAGTTTTGGATTTTATCCCTCTCAGACACAAATGGACACACATGAAAATACGTGGATTTAAAACCCCTACAGAGCAGTGCATGCAATTAGTGACAAAATAGTGTTTTCATTCACAGGGATTGATACTTGAATTAAAGAGCTTTTAGGGTGCATAAGGGTTTTGGGGCTCATTTTGTTTTGTTTTTCCAATTTTAAGTCTTCTTTGTGTTTTCCTCATGCTCATCTAGAAGTATTTCTAAAATAAAATCCTAGTTCAGTATGCACAAAAAAGTAAATCCCAACCCACCAGCAGCTACCTCAGGTGATCACAGAAATTTCTAAGGAAGGGCTTTGCTTGTTACAGTAGGTCAGTGAATCTCTTAATAACGATTTGAAGAGAGCAATATGAAAATGGAGTTATCAGTATTTGCTTCCTTGCCTTTGTACCATTTCTATCTGAACTTTCACGCTTTAAGGTGGTCTCATTTAAAGAAAAATAAGAAAGCAATTTAATGTTGAAGGCAGAGATGACAAAATGTGTGTGGGCCCCTGTGTGCTTTTCAAGGTTCCACAATACCCAGTAAATTAGGTCTTGCACTGTTTTCCTTTGAGGTGAGTGAATCCATCATTCTCAAAGATCAGATAACTGTTGCACAACTTTCCCAAAACTTCCCTCTTTTTTATATCCTATCTCTGGTATCCCAGTGTTTTCCTCAGTTCTCATTAATGTGAAGAAAGAAATACAAGCAAATCTGATTTGTAAGACATTTTTAGCTGTAAGATGCTACAAGAGATCATTCAACCGAGAGGAAAAATAAAATTGTTGGTTTTATGAAGAAGGGAACCTTACAAACATGCAAAATACTTTGTGTTAAAAAAAGATTATATTCCTTTATGTTTGGTAGAAACAGAGAGAGAAAGATTAACATTCAAGTAACAATCAGAGGTTAAGGTTGGATAAATTTAAAAAAAAGATCTAGACTTTCTTCGCATGTGTAGAAAGGCAATGCTGGAAAATGGATTTAGCACGCTTGAGAACTAAATAATTCTTTATGAAGAGTAAGAAAAGATATTTCATGTTCAGGCAACTGAAATGAATGGGTGTCGTCTCTGGCTTCTGTGTAGTACTGACTAGATCTTGGTATTTCTATTGGATGTGGAAGGATAAATAGAATATTTATATGTTGCTGTGATATCATCTGTCATTAGTGTTACAACCCATTTTGCGAGCAGATGCTCTAGTGGGAGATTGGAGACTACTAGAATTATTTTAATAAATATAGGCTGGATTTCGGGGTTGAAACTTTATCTTTTGGAAAGCTACAGAATGAAAATACAAGACTGTCGTAAGTCTGGGAGGAATAGTTTTATGTTTTGTAACGTTAAGTATTTTTAATTGTTTGCCAGTGCAAGTACTTGAAATATCATGATCAAAGTATCATAGACTGTAATACTGAAAAGTATCATAGAATAAAAATATTTTGGGAGTAAACTTCTTGCAATAAGGACGTTGGCAGAGAATACACAGAGAACACAAAAGGCAGACTTGCAATGACCAGATTTTTCAGTGCACACAGCTGAGCTGCAACACCAGTCTTGATATTCAAATGTAGTTTTATCAATCTTCTTCCACAGCCACCCTAAAACAACAGAGAAAAAGCAGCAGTTTGGACCACAGCAGCAAACCTAACACCTCTAATTTGTGCTTCACCAGCAGAGGAATCAGGTTGATTGAAGCTGCTGTTTCTGTCAGTCATTAGCAGCCCTCGAGTTGCCGTGAGAGCAGAGTGAAGCTGCTCTGACATGTTATGACTTTGCCTAACGGAAATTTAAAAAATTTCTAGTGAAGTATCACAGTGACATGTAATTTTTAAATATGTCACTGAGGCTTTTACAAAGCAAACTTTTTTTTTCCCCCAACCAAAATGTCACTGATAACTTTTTAATTTACTTCATTTCATCTCAGCCCTTAGAAGCTGAACGAATTATTCAAGAATTGCTCTCAGAAAACACAGAGGCAGCTCCTTCCTGCTGGAGGAGGTCAGGATGTTCATGTATCTCTAAGAGGCTTTGCCTCCAATGCTTCTCTGTAAATAGAAAAACTCATGGAAAATATACAACACGAAGGAAATTTCCCTCAGTTTAGCACTGTAGGCTTTATAATGTTATACCTCATACGAGTAAACTTTCAATTGAATACATCAGTAGGTAAAAATTTAAATCAAAGTGCAAAGTTTTCCGTCTTAAATTATTATATGTAAAAATAACTTTTGAGAAATACATTTTTTGTACATTTTTCAAATCAATATTCTAGTGGTTTACTGTGATCTGATCTTTTGTAAAGCAATCTTAGAGATAAATTCAAGGAAAAGTTACAGCAGTTTTTGAGATTTAGTGCACTAATACCCTCTCTTCTATCAACCTTGTGACCCCTTCTGAATTTCATATTTTTTTAACTTTATATGACAGTTTATACACTGCTTATTTTAATTTCATCAACTTTAAGATGAAGGTGTGGCTGTATAAATAGAAGCTTAAAGAATGTTATGAGAAATAAATTATTCCTGAAAGTAACATTTCAAGTATTATGGTTGCTCATTCTTAAATGTATCCAGCAACGTTGTCATGTATTTAGTGGAAGTCTTTCCCATTTTGACTCTTTGTTTGCAGTGCTGTAAATATTATTCACCTTAATTACAGATAAAAAAACCTGTGGACCTCATGAGTTCCAGTGCAAAAACAACAACTGCATTCCAGATCATTGGAGATGTGACAGCCAGAATGATTGTGGAGATAATTCTGATGAAGAAAACTGTAGTAAGTAACTTTCACCTTAGTCCATGTTATAATAGAGTCAGTTTAGCAACGTGCAGGAGGAAACTTTTGAATTTGACGAAACACATGTGCATATTTTCATTCAACACCCTCTGATCTGCTGAAAATCAGTTGACCACAACTGAAAATGTCCCTTGGTGTTAAATCTCCACTTCTATTCACTCTTACAAAGAGCTGTATCAGCTATGAAAAAATGCCTGACCTCCAACTTCTCAAGAATCTGGTGAATTAAAAGCAAATATTATAATTAGTTTACTTTTGTCAGTTAGTTACATATCACATTTCTTATTTCTGAATAAAAATCATAAAACACTGTTCAGAGGTAAAGTGATAAGCATCTGTTAACAAGGAATTTTGATCAAACGCTACTTGCTCATTCTATTCGTTATATTCCTGAGATGATTTGCCTTGTTCCGTGTTGAGAAGTCAATTTCTATAGTACCTAATTGCATTGAGAAGTAGATGTGGTTATTCAAAGTAGCTCAGTTACCTGGTTCTCTCAGACCCATGAGGAAACTGAAGGCCTGATAAATCTCTGTAATACCACTTTCAGGGAGTTAATTTCCATCTGCTTCTCAGGAAGAAATGAAAAATTTTTAATGGTTTAATCTGACAATTATTGTCTTTATAAAATATTTCAAGAGGGACATTCCCTAAATAGCTCTGAAGTGCCTTCTCCTGACAATTTCTGTGGTTTTTTTCGTTGGTACTCAGAAATCCAATGAGTTAATATCTTGTTCTTGCAAATAATCTTGCATACACATTCCTGATTGTATATCATGAGTTTATATTTAGTATCTTCAAGGTAATGGTCTAGAAAGCTTAATAAATTAGGTATTTTAATGCTGAGTAAATGCTGCTGCCCCTTTCTCCCATTCAAGATGCGGTGTCCATAGGCACAGAGTGTCTCATTCAGCTTGGGAGGCTAAAGTGGATTTGTCTGCCTGGTGATTACTACCTGCATTTGAAAATGTTGTGAGTTTTATTAGTGCGAGCAATAGTGCTGTGGTTTTCATATGCAAGTGTTTCGAATAAAAGGGAAAATGTCGTGTGGCTCAGTAATCACTCAGAACCTTTTGTTGTTATACCCTGGGGGGATCAGCACACAAAAGCTTTCCTAGCTTTGTGGGAGATTTTATTTTAGAATAGATTATTGGTGTCAGTTTCCTGTATTACAAGTAGCAAGAAATTATTTTATGATCTTTTATTCTCATGTAGAAATCAAATAGAGAGTCATAGTTTTGCTGTAGCAGTGTTCATCTACAGGACTGGGCAGTCTGTTGAAAATGAGGAAAAAAAAAAACCAAACCAAAAACTTCCACAAAATGTTATTGCTGTTTGCAAAATAAGAGTTGAGTATCATATTTGGAATTAGCCATGTGTATGACCCAGCAGTAATAATTTTCTTCCTTAAAATTCAGCGCTTTATACTACAAAGTGATATAAAAAAGTTCAAATAATGAGAGAGAAATAATCTATTTGGGTTTTTTAAAAAAAAAATTAGTTTGCCAGCTGTGTTCATATCAATAACTAAGCTATTTATTCAGTTCTTGGTTGTTGCCTAAACTTGAAGGTAAAGAAATTTTAATTAATTGTAATGAATGGAATTAGTGAGTTGAGAGTACCCAGACACAGAAGGTGAATCCAACTAAAGGGTGTTAGATTGGTTTTTTTAGTTTACTTTTGGTTGTCAAATGCACACTTAAATTCTAACTATAGATTCTGCTATTTAAATTAAGCACAACAGGCTGGCACAGATTTAAAATTCAAAATCTTGGAAGCGCTGGGACAATACATAATACTGTTCAGCTGTTTGAAATAGTTGTATAAATTTTTTATAGACCATCAAGCCACTTATAGAACAAAGTGTAATGAAACAAATATATGTGAAATTAGAACTTCAAAAGCATTTGACAAAATATGTTACATTGCACAGTGAGATAAATTGTTCATGGCATACATGAATATAATATACAAAGGGCTGTCAGGGAACTGTATCAGAAAATGAGTTGTTTCTCAAGAATGCAGAATGAATTCACTAAATTATAGAAATTCAGTTCAAGCATTTACACTTTTCTATATAGTTTCTTCACATGCAAGAGATTCACTCTTCTGCTAAAGTTATCAGAAGTGAAACAATACATGTTAAAAAACCTTGTGTGGGTGTGAAAAATTATTAGTGCTGTCATGCAAATCATTGTGCCCGTTATGACTTTGGTATTTAACTGTATTTGTCTTACAGTCTATTGTTCTTTAACTCTATTTGGACACTGCGAAATAAGAGTTATTAGCATGGATATTGGTACATAATGAGTCTGCAATAAGAAATGTAGGATACATTGTTAACTCTTCTGAGGTAATATCTGTCTGGAGGGAGAATTTGCTTTCAGAGTTTATTTATTTTTAAAAATAAATTAGAGCAAAAATAGTGTTTCTTCTTTCAGGAAACTCCAAAAAAAGGAAAATGCCAGAGTAATGGATCTTATTCTAGCTATCTAATCTATCTCCTTCCTGCTAAAAAGAAGGCATCAGTATTTTTTTTATTTAATGTGATTAAAGAAAATGTAACATACTGTAAACACTGAAGCAAAGCAAACATAATAATGTTGTAGAAAGACATTAATTCAATCAGCGTACAAATATTAATGCTGCTAGGAGTTCTTCCTAATGCTCCTTTTTTGCTTCTACAAGTTGCCAAGAAAACAAATGAGTTAATTTTGTTCTGGGATACATTTATATCCCAAATGCTTTTTTTGGGAAGGAGTTTCAGTGATTTTATAAAGCAGAAGCGAAACAGTGCTGTCCTTCATGGGTTATACAGAAGTCTATTAATGCTTATTCCTTCAAAACTGTTTTGTATTAATATTTATTCTTCTCACTAACAATCTGAGCACTGATGGAAAAGTACTTTGCTGTGTCCATATGTAAATCACAGAGCTGGATTCCAGCAGCAGAAGAAATATTTCTTGCAAAGAGAGAATTGAGTGCTTAGCTCTTTGTGTACATTTTTTCCAGTATCAAATCTCTGCTTATAAATAATTTATTAGCAGTATAGCAAAAGTATTTGCTTTTATTTTTCAAATCAATATGGAAACATGACAAATGTTTTTTTGCATGTAAATTATTTTTCCCACAAATTATTTCTTTTATATATTTTATCATATCATGAAATTCTCCTTGGCCCATTGAAAACATAAAGAATCAAACGTCGAGGATTTGCTAAAGCTTACACTTTGAAAAAAAATTTCAGGTAGCGTGCACATAATCTGAGTCTACATAAATGCCAACCTTTGATTTGCTGAAATATAACATTTCCGGAGAACCGATGCAATTGCTGTAGATCTGCTTTTAAAATGACTTTCCTACAACCTCAAAATTAAAATTTGTACCTACCTGAAAAATTAAATTTCTCTTTAAAAATTTCCAGTGGAGTCATTTTGAGTCATTTTGTGAAGTAAAGAGGGGAAAAGGCAGTGGAAAAGTTGATTAAAACTGTTCCTTTCCTGAAACAGGTTTTGATTTTTATAAATCCTGAAAAAAAAAACCCACCCTAAATTCAACTTTATTAGATCCATGCAAGTCATATCTGGTGTATTCCCATGCTGATATTTACCAAATTCTTCTCAGTTTGAGGCCTCTAATTTTGTGTTTTCTTTCCTAGATGAGTATGTTGTGTTTTATAAAAGCACTCATGCTTGCACCCTCCATAACTTGCTAAAGGACCTTTCAGCATTACTCAGTTTATTACTGGCCAGTGCTGCCATCTGCTCTGTCTCTCCTCTATTTTTTTTCACTCTTCTTCTTTCAGTTCAGTCAGTGTCATTTGCTGTTTCCCATCTCTCTGCTGAAAAGGTCTTGCTAATTAATCCTTATTCTTGATTTTACATCATTTACATAATGCATTGTTTACTGTGCTGGAAATAATCCCACAAATAATCCTTGTTTGCCTTTTAAGTCCTTTTTTCTCCAAAGGCCTCTGACCGGCAGATCTAAATTGCATATAGAGACTTGCTTAACTTCTCCTAAATCCCGAATACCTCTCTACCTTTGTTTAATCTAATGTCCAGCACCCAGAAAATGTCTTTTGTAGTGGTCCTCATTTTCAGGAGGAAAGCACATGATGTTCTGCTGGGGGAATCTTCCAGAGGGCTCTTCTTGCCAATGTTCTTGTGTCAGCAGTAGTGAAAACTTTTATTTTACTTGAAACACCAAACTTTTGTGATCCATTTGACATCTCAATACCATTTCCCCAAATGCTGAGCACAGGGGAAGCTGACTCTTGACACACACACACTAAAAGGTATGTGATAAATTATGTGCTACTGTGCGATGGAAAGCCAAAAATCTGGTAAGTTCTAATTACCTTGGATATTAAGACATGCGAAATGTGTTTCTGGTCTGTGGTGCATATCTCACAAACCCTGTACTGACATACATGCGTTGAAATTAATACAATATGTATAGTCAACATCATGTTATTTTCCAAAGAAATTTGATAGAACTGAAATGTATGAAAGTAATGAAAGTATTTTCATTACTATCTTACTATATGTAAATGAAATTTAGTTAAAAGATGTTGTGGAATAAAATCCTACAGAAAACCAATCCTTATCATTTGCAAGCTAATTGTTTTGAATTTTTCATGTTTATTCACTGATTGATTGGGGGGTTTTATGTACAAAATACTTAATGGAAATGCTAATAAACCAAGGGTTGTTTGTTTTCTTTCTTCAGAGCCTCAAACATGCACTTTGAAAGACTTTCTTTGTGCAAACGGAGACTGTGTTTCAGCAAGATTCTGGTGTGATGGAGACTATGACTGTGCAGACGGCTCAGATGAGGTAGGCATCTTCTATAAAAAGTATTTCTTTAGAGAATTAGTAGTTTTATATTGTTGGACGATGGATTCCTGCATATGAACATTTTAAAAGACAGCAATGGGATCTCTACATGAATCCACATATGTAAATACCATTACTAAATTTAAACGAAACCTCTTGAAGTAGTTGTTGTAAAAAGAGAACATGCAAATAAATCAAGTTTAAGAGTATTCTACATCCTTTTGTCCCAGCAATGGTCTGAACCTCTTCCCATCCTGGAAATACTTTGTCTCCTGATTGGGAAACCATTCTTTTTATACACAGCAGTGGTTTGGATTGTGGGGTTTTTTTGAGAGACCAGTGTAGACTGTTTGTCGTGTACCAGGAGCTCACTGGATAATACTTTGCTGGTTTTCTGTTCTTTTTTTTTTTTTTTTTCCCCTTTATTCTCTTCCAGGCAATACAAAACCTCAGGTGTTTCCCAGCTATTTAGAGGGTGCAAGCCACCTTTCTTGAGTCATATCCACAAATATATTTCATATCACAAGACTTTAATTACTATGTATTTCGTAACGTGTAGGATTATAGGCTGTAACTCCTGTGCCCAGCTGCATATTTACCAATGCTTATATTAAACTCTCGGTCTTGTGTATTGGTTGCTTCTTTTGTACCAGAGGTATTGTGAAACAGGCTGCTCAAGGGATCAGTTCCAGTGCTCCAACGGCCAGTGCATCTCAGCAAAATGGAAATGTGATGGTCACGAGGACTGCAAACTTGGGGATGACGAGAAAAATTGCGAACCAGGTACTGTTTTAAGTAATGCTGAGATTTAAAACGAAGCCAGGAATAATTTAGAGTGAGAGAAGGAGCATAAATCATCAAATCATGATTCCGTGGACAATAGAAGTAGCAAGGAGTGCAAAGAAATCTGAAATACTTTACCTTTTGAGTTTGCATCGTGTCTTCCTACTGGTGTTTTGAAAACCCCACTTATGTACAATGTGAATCTTGTTGGGGCATGGGTATAAAATGTAATTATTTTGAATTGTAATTTGGTAAAGAATACTCAACATATAAAATTCTCCTCTGAAAACGTCAGTATTTCTTGGAGTGTACTGAAGTGCTTTGCTTCGTGGTCTTCATTCAAAGTTTAATAGTCCTTATGAGAATATTTTGTCTACTAAATTATTATTATTGTTATTTTATTTTCTTTTTGCTTTCTTGGAAAATACAGTTGTTTATTTTTGCAGGAATTTTCCTAATTTTTTTTTCAAGCTTCATGCAGATAGATGTAACTGATAAAAGCTTGTGACAAAACTCTCCTGATTTACCGTGAGACAAAAATATCCACCTTTATATTAAAAAATCCTGCTTAATATTTATGTATTTTAATTGTAATAATGTATACTTTCCAAAAAGATGGTTTCCTATAAATTTAACTTATTCAATTATAAATTAGCTAAATTTAGCTAAACTCTAAGCCCATTTTAAAGAATGCAATTTTTAAAATATATTCATTCCATGAATATATGCATGTGTGTAATTGCCTTTGTTACCAAGCATAAGGAGAAAACAAAATTAACTTTCTAAGTAGTAAAACACAAATACCTTTTCATTATCATTATAAAATTTACTTACGATGCAACA
Organism: Rhagologus leucostigma; assembly: GCA_013397725.1. Lineage (NCBI taxonomy): Eukaryota > Metazoa > Chordata > Aves > Passeriformes > Rhagologus > Rhagologus leucostigma. Next base: position 2,422,606 of record VZTD01001174.1, on the reverse strand, counting down.
ATTCAGATTTGTCGAATATTTTATTGTAGTTTATGAAAGTGCTCAGGCACAAGTTTGCTCACTATATTAACCAGAAGAAAACTTTAAATTAAAAATCAACTTATTCATAGATTGTCTTTTTCTTCATGCTAAAATATGTGTTTGTAACCAGCATCTCCAACCTGCTCTTCAAGTGAGTACGTGTGTGCAAGTGGGGGCTGCATTTCGGCATCTTTGAAATGCAACGGAGAGTTCGACTGTGCTGATGGATCTGATGAGGTATGTGACACATTTCTGGTGATTTTTTTTCTCCCCCGATGTGATTTTTTGTATATTTTTTTGGTCTCAAAATAACTGAAAAGGCAAACAGGGTTTTCTTGCATCCATTGAGTACTGTCAGATAACTCAGCCCATGATTTTATGTTTCTGTGCTCTGTGGACAGGTTTTGAAGTGGACAAATTTGTTTTCTCAAAGGCAAACCCCAAGCATTGTTCTGGGGCAGTTTCCATCAGGGACTGCTCCCTCCTGGCAGCATAGACAAGCGTGTTGTGGTCTCATTCATTAATACATAGCTCATGTCTGTGTTCACACAGATGGATTGTGTAACAGAATGTAAAGAAGATCAGTTTCGATGCAGAAATAAGGCCTACTGTATCCCTGTGCGATGGCTGTGTGATGGGATCCATGACTGTGTGGATGGCAGTGATGAAGAAAACTGCGACCAAGGCAAGAGATGCTTTTCTAAAGAAGTTTTTTGGGCTTTTTATGAACACACACATTGCAAGTTAGTGGTACCTTGAGTGGAGAAGGGAAAGTTCTGTGACCTCTTTTGGCAAAGACAGCACAGAAGCTTAACAAGTGATCTGCAGGAATAAGCAAAATGTAGGTTGTTTATGACTTGTTCCTCCTTTGTGTTCCCCTCCCCAGTGACGAAAAGGTCATGTTGTTACTGGAAGCATATTCTTTTTCATCAAGGAAACCAGCAGTAAATCTGGTTAATTTAAACTTTTGTAGGCCACAATAAATTACAAAGCCATGCACAATAAATTACACAGCTGTGCAATATAATGAGCTAAATAAGTCATCTTAAGAGCCTGGGTTTCTGTTTATTTCAGAGAATCATAGAACACTTTGGATTGCAAGAGACCTTAACGTTCATCCAGTTCCACCCTCTGCCATGGGCAGGGACACCTTCCACTAGACCAGGTTGCTCCAAGCCCCATCTAACCTGGCTGTGAACACTTCCAGAGATGGGCACCCAGAGCTTCCCAGGGCAACCTGTGCCAGTGCTTCACCTTCTTTTTGTGTTTGTCCAGGAGCAACTTGTTCATCCACAGAGTCTTGGCACATTTTGACTTTCTCTTTGTTGGGATATATAACTCCTGGGCTTGGATGAGGTGATGCTTGGATATCAGCCAGACTCTCCTGAGCCCTTCCTCCCTCCAAGGCTTTCCCAAGCAGACACTTGAAGAAACCCAGTGTAGGGAGCTTGCTGTGCACCCTCCCTAAGGGTCTTGAATTCCCCCATTCCATGGTCACTGCATCCCAAGCTGCCCTTGAGCTTCACGTTCCTCGCCAGCCCCTCCTCTTTGTCAAATTAAAGAATTTTTTTTCTAAAGAATAGTTTTACTTGGCATCTTATCGTGTTCCTGGGGTTTTTCCTGGATTTTTCATTCTTCTTTTTCTTCAAAATGGGTAGTTCTGTGTGTTAGCCATCTACAGTCACATGTTGTGTGCATAAATTCGAAGGATAATGAAGTACAATTATATGCGATAATAATCAGATATGAAGCAAACACAGTAAAATATCCTTTCCTTGTTTTAAGTCTATTAGGCAATGCTTAAGACAAAGGGGAAAAAAAGATGTCGTGTGGGGATGATTAAGTTTGAAAGAGAGACCAGAAAATGGGAAGAATATTCCAGAGATGTTTAGATGCAAGAAGACAGATAGCAAAGTTAAATAAATAAATAAAAACCATCTAGTCCATTTTAAAACTGCTTTTAAAATATCTGGACTGTATCTCTTTAAAACCCAATGGAGTGTAAGTAAATAGTAACACACTTATTTTATCTGATGCCCACATTATTCTTTGGGTAGCATAATGGAGCTTCTGTGAACTGCAAATTGCTTATAATGCAATAAGAAGCCTATTCCTAGTTGGTTATTGCTATCATACTTTGTATTTATGTCACAATTATGATTCTGTTGCAGAAATCTATTTTATAAAGGAATTATGACAGGCAGAGCAATCACGTGAAACAAATGCCAGTTTATCTCACTGATAACTAATTTTTTCATCTTTGGAAATACAGCGAACACAAATGGAGTTTTATTCCACAACATTCTAAAATAATATCCATAATATTTATCTGTAGCCCACTGTGCATGTTTATAAAAATAACTCTCTTCAATCTTATTAAACAACTAGAATGATGGTTATATTGTGATTGCACACACAATTATTTGGATTCATGCCTTTCATCATGAAGAGTACTTGAATTTTATATATTTTCCTTGGATGATTATACAAGATATTCCTGTTAATGTTCATAAGTTATATTTGCCATGGGAGTGAATTATACCTGGTAGCAGAGTGTGAGAGTTCGAGCATCCTCTTATGCAATGGGCATTTCATGGAAATTAATTTTTTGGGGGAAAAAAGTTCAGCCATTCTGAACCTTTATAGCAAAAGAAAGCCTTCTGTTGATTTTAATGAGGTGTGAACAGGGCACTGAATGAATGAGTAAAAAGCCACTGAAGCCTGATCTAGCTCTTTGAGTGGGTGTGATGCAGTGAGGTAAGCCGCAGTGAGAGTTTTGGCATTATCATATAAAATTTCATTGTTTCCTCCTCTGCAGGTACACAGCTTTATTTCTTTTATGCTCCACTCCTCTCAGGAAACTGAAAATCCAGTTACCATAAAAATGTGTTTTATAGGAAATTAATTGCAAGAACTTTCCATAACTTTGTTGATTAGTAGTGATAAAATTTAGTCATAGTTGTGAGACAAATTCCTTCTTACCACAGCACACGTTAAAACTGAATCCACCTTGAACTAATTTTTAAAGCCTGAACACTCCACCCTAGAATACTTTCCCTCACCCTCTGTTCCCTTTTGTTAGATGACTCAAAATTCAATACCTCCTGAAATTGCATGGAAGATTTTATTCTTGCTGCTTTCTGTGTTCAATAAATATCCTGATGAGACATTTCAGAAGTTACAGAAAGGAAGATCCTGTCAGAGGTCACCTCATCTTATCTGTTCTGTGCCGACATGGCTGGACCTTTCCTAATTACAGCATTTAGAGGTGATTGGTTTATTACAAACCTGGCCAAACCTGGTGCTCCTCAGGTGAAGAAAAAGGTGCTACCTCACGGCTAATGGGCTGCAGTCACTTTGTCTCTGATGTGTGACTCTGAGAGTGGAGTAGGAATAAGTGGAGGATCAGACATTCATGTGAAACAAACCTGGACTGAAGTGGCTTTTCAGTGTTTGGCCCTATTTCTGTTTAGATTGTTCTCTGATGGCCCAAGTTACTGATGTACCAGCCAGGCGTTTGCTGAGAGGCTGCATCAAAGAGAGTTGCAGGCAGGGAGTTTAAACATCTCCTGGCTAAATGCAAGTGGAATGTGCCCAGCTGGTCACTCGTCAGTGTCTCTGGTACCTGCATTTGGTAATTCCCAGGCAGCAGTCAGGAAAAGGAAGTGTTTGGTCAAGGAAGAGATTTTTGAATGAGTATTCCTCTGCGTCTCCAAACCATTCCTTTGGGATCTGTAAATTTAGTTATCCTGCCCGTGTTATTCTCTGCAAATAATATGTGAAACTGGCTTTACTCGTTTTATCAAAAACTGACATCCTTTTGTCTTTTTGTTTTCCTGCCTTTTTTTTTTTCTGTTGTCTTTTCATCTTCCCAGGGGGAAATATATGTAGAGCTGATGAATTTTTGTGCAACAATTCCCTGTGCAAACTACATTTTTGGGTTTGTGATGGTGAGGATGACTGTGGAGATAACTCCGATGAAGTTGCTGAAATGTGTGGTATGACATTACATTTTTCAGAGTTTTTTGTATAATAAATCAAGAAAGACATGTAAGACACACAAATACGTAAAGGCACATGTGTCTTAAGTTTTGTTTTGCTTTTAGAAGATAAGTTTGAAACATGGTGTATAGTTTTCTTTTGGTATTGCTTTTCTTGTAATTTCAGATATTTGATATTTGATATTTTTGAGAAATGAATCTTTTCCATAGGAAACCCACAGAGGGAGGAAAAAGTTACTCGTATGATGTAATATTGAGCATCGTTACACTTTCTACTTCCTTTGTTTTAATTCTGCCATATTTACTGGTTCTCAAAAAAAGGTATAGATTGCCCTTATCACACAGAATCTCTAAATTAAGAACCTAGAGTGTCAACATGTATCTGGCTTTGATAATGTGTCATTAAAAAGGTATTAATAGCTGGGTAACAGCTGATTCTTTTCTTTCCTGTGCAGTAAAGTTTCCCTGCCCTCCAACGAGGCCGTACAGATGTAGAAACAACAGGGTTTGTCTGCGGCGTGAGCAGATTTGCAATGAGGTCGATGACTGTGGTGATAACTCGGATGAAGATCACTGTGGTAGGTGATGTTACCTTTCAAGGCATTCAGATCAGAGAAAACTCCTTGAAGGCAAACTTTGTTACAGAGATCTGCTTGTCCTTCAGTAAAGCTTAACTGGAGGTTAGTAGGTCAGAGTTTGAAACTGCAAGAAATTAAGCTTGAAATAATTTCCAGTTTCTTAATGCTTCATGGTCATTCCCATTTGTATGTGTCTAAAATAATTTGAGAATCTTAAATACTGATTTATTTTTCTCTTATTAATCTGTAATTATGTAGATAAAATCACGTATAAAGCCAGACCGTGTAAGAAAGATGAGTTTGCTTGCAATGACAAGAAATGCATTCCCATGGAGCTGCAGTGCGATTGGTTCGATGACTGCGGAGATGGCTCCGATGAGCAAGACTGCAAAATAAGTGAGTTGGGCTGACAGGATCTGTTTTCTTGATTGTAGCAGAACAGAAACAATTAACCGAGACATTCATCTGTGCAAAACCTATTGAACAATCCAGAAGTCAGTTTAAAGTAGTTCTTTCTTTTAGTCAAAAATGGATGGAATTCTGTACCACAAGAGCAAGGCAGATTTTATAGCAATTCAATTTGTAGAGGTTTTTTGGAGTAGTTACGAGTTTTTTGCAAAATTTAAGTACAAGTTGATTGTGTTTTGTTTCATATTTGCAACAAGAAAAATTTTAGTATTAAATTCTTGATGTGAAATGTAGTGTCTCAGTTAAATACTGTCATTACATGAAATGTAATACATTAAATTATGCAGATGTAGATAAACACTGTAAAGTCATTTATTTGTTAAAATTTACCTGATACTCTTTAAACAGAAAGATGCATTTGTTATTTGCTGTTGTTACTTTAGGTCTCATTTTTAACACTTTAAACAAATCTATCAGGGATTTTTTAGACATTTGTTTATGTTTAGGTGTCGCTGAATATACATGTGAAGATAATGTGAATCCTTGTGGAGATGATGCATTCTGTAATCAAACAAAATCATCCCTTTTGTGTCAGTGTAAACCTGGGTTTCAGAGAAACAGGAGGAATAGACAATGTGAAGGTACAGATATTTTCCATCTTGCCTTGTTGTAAAGTATTAAAAGTCAATTCTGTAGTCAATTTTCTATGCTGGAGAAGGAGATGCGTATCATGGTTTTGTTTGTTGTTTTTTTCTTCCACAGAGTAAAAGCTGTTTCATAGCTATGGGATTAAGAAATAATAATAATAAAAAAAAAGAAACAGGATTTACAAGATGTAGATCCATGCATTTTACCTGGAGAGGTTATGAAAAATTTAACATTAGTTGTGAATGTCAAAAGGTTCCAGTCAGGCTATTAAATAATTTAAGGGGTAAATGGTTTTTTTAAGGTCTAGTAGATTATTTAACATTGGTGTTGAGGTAGGCATATGAGAATATTTTAGAGATATTTAAAATAATGAAGATGCATAATACAAAACTGAAATCAAAGTAAACGGAAAGTAAAATTCCTTAAAAAATGTAGTCTTAATATGTATGATGCCATAACAGTCAGCAGGAAAAGTTGTTATAGTGAAAGGGTTGATGGAAAAGATAAGCCAAATCTGCCTTCCCAAAGAATGGGTTGTGAATTTATTTTCTTACTGGTGAGCAGTAATTGACAGAAGTTCAGGTCACTTCCATGGGACTATTGAAGAGAACATATCCTCAATTTTTTGGCTCTTAAGAAAAAAGTGTAAAGAGGAGCTTTTCCAATAAGGATAATCATGTAGTTTTGGCTGTAGCAGAGGAAGGTATGTTGGACATAACTGTAGCACAAGTTTTCATTTTCAAAGTTTCTTTCAAATTCTAGAGATGAGAGGCTGACAAACAAAGGACAGAGAAATAAAATAAAAAGTTCTCTGAGATATGTTGATTGCAGTGGAAATAACATCAGTGATAAACGTGAAGGATTTCCTTTTGCTGTTGCAAGATCCAGCACTGCTTCTGAGTTCCCTTTGTTCATCTGCTTTGTTCCATGATTTTATGAACATGTTAAATAATTGTGTATTAAATTGCAGGTGTATAAGTTACAATTGTTTTCTTCATAGATATCAATGAGTGCATGGTATTTGGTGCCTGCTCCCAACACTGCCATAATTTAAAGGGCTCTTACAGATGCGCATGTGAGAAAAATTACAAGGAGAGGAATAACAGTTGCATAGCAAAAGGTAAGGCTGTAGAAATCAGAATAGTACTGTCATTTGTTATATACATTGTCCACATTTTTTTGAAGCAAATTTGCCATGGGAAGATTATATTAATGAGTCATTAGTATTTCACGCATAACATGGACTCTCTCAGGATTTTGCATCATTGCCTGTTAGTAAAGAAATCAGATTATGACATGGGAACAAACAGGGTTACTAATTGAAGGTAATGGTTTGTTATTATAGGAACGCAGACATAATTCTGAGGGCTTATAATGTAAAAATCTGGGAATCATCCTAAATCTGAATTTTTCACAAGCTTCATTTCCATTGTAGTAAAGCTCATGCTTCCCTCTTTCCTTCATTGATACTTGCTTTAACCAAACTCCTCTTTGTTCCTGCATTTATCAGGAGAAAGGGAACAAATGTTGTTTGGTATTTTATACTTGTAAGGAGGGAATGTGTTGGACAGACATTTTAAGTTGATTCTCTATGGACAAATGTTATATGAATGTGGAAATAAAAATAATCCAAACACATTCTAAAGTATCCAGCATATTCTAAGCTTTCTCAAAACACAACGAATTGATATCAGAGAGCATTTTCTTATGAATAATATACTTTACATCTGGATCAAGATAGTATATGGCTATCTGAAATGAGATGTAAGACACAGCTGCACATGTTCTGTTGTAGTCAATTTCCAAACTTCACATAGTGAAGTTTTTATCTTCACTAAAGATAAAACAATTCCACTTCTAATTTCCAATTGAGCAACTTAAAAACATGTTTATTGACAGCTCTGTGTTCCTTTAATATATATATTTAGGACCTTCTAAAGACAGCATGCATATAAAAATATGGGATTCATATGGGCTTAATACATAATATCCTGTATTTTGGGATACTGCTAAAAAATGTTCAAATTCTTATATTACATGCTCCTTAAAATATAGTCCTGGGTGTCACACCTTGAAGAGCACTGAAGTTGATATGTTGATAACAGAGTATCAAGAATTGCATTTATTGCCCAGAATGTGGGTGGTTTTGCAGTCTTCAACAACCAGAAAATTTAACATAAGAAATGATATCAGCTAAACACCAAAAAGCTACTTGAGTTAAACCCACTGGTTTTGCATTAGTTGACATTTACCTTATTTTTGTTTCATTATAATAATTCCTAGGCTCTGAAGATCAAGTTCTCTATGTTGCTAATGACACTGACATCCTGGGTTTTGCATATCCATTCAACTACAGTGATGCTCATCAGCAAATATCACATATTGAACACAATTCAAGGATAACTGGAATGGATGCATATTTTCAAGGGGATATGATTGTTTGGAGCACTCAGTTTAATCCAGGAGGGATTTTCTACAGAAAACTTCACGACAGAGAGAGAAGGCAGAGTAACAGTGGCTTGATAGTAAGTGATCAAAATCAAAGATTAAATCACACAAATTTCATTCAATTTGTTTTACTGTTCTGACTATAATATCATGTGCTGATTTAGTAAATAAAAATGTCTGTCTGAGAGTGATTTTATTTCAGTGATAAGTATGGCTACTAAAGCCTTTCTGTTCAAGTCTCTTGACAAATTTGGTAGAGTCTCCAAGACAACACAATTGCAGGATTTAAAAACCTTTCCTACAGAGAAATAATCACTATATTAGAAGCTTGGAAAGTCTGTATGCCATCAAGATTTTTTTATTTCAAGAGGGGAAAGGGAAGAATATAATATATATGTAAGAAGAAAACCATGAATTTCAAATCCTCGGAAGACAGAAAATGGCGATAGGCTAAACACGAGCTTAATTTCTACAGTGATGATATAAACAATAATATTGACAAAGTTGTGACGTATATTTAAACATTAGAACAATTAGTATTCAGTCCTGAATTTGTTGAACTGCATGGTATCTTATTTTGAATGAACATAAATGTAAGTTTGGACTTCACAACAGAAATGTGGATTTTTAGAAGCTTGGGTAATTTCAGAACTTCACTGCCTTCGTTAAAGGCACTTGTTCGTTGCTGTTACTCATTTTGCCTAAAATATTTCTACAAAATTCTCTGAGATGTGATAGTACTGAACTGAAGATAACGATGTGGTCTTTACATTGGTGTTTCTATAAGGCTGTAAATTTAGATTTTGGGTTTTTTGCTCTTTATTGAATTTGATAGCAGAGTACAGTTTTTAGTTTTTTTGTTGCCCAGTAGTAAATCCAGTTAGAAAAAACACCAGTCTGGCTGTTTCATGTTTCCTTAAACTTAGGAGAGATAAGTGATGACCTTCCATCATGTGACTGCTTTCATACACCCAGCAGAATAAACAGGAGTAGCAGCAGTAGTCCAATCTTTCATCTATAATTCATACACGTCTGAAACTGCTTCTGAGTACATTCTATCCAAGGATATTTCGTCTCCAAATGAATGACGTTCCTGACCTTTGACACCAGCAGGGCAAAAAGCCTTGGGATGTAGACACCAATGGACCCTGAAGATACCTTGAGTCTGTTATGGCATCTTTATAAGAGTGGTTAAAAACAACACTTCCAACTGCTCAGCAGAAAGGTCTGGATTTTGTTGAGAGAAAGTGCATGTAAAGTAGATCTGAAGCAGGAAATAATTCCTAAGATTTCCAGTAAGTCAGCTCTGTCATTCGAGTTCTGCAGAAGGATACCTGTATTGAAGATCTGGAGTAATGCTGCTATGGTGTTTTTCTCGTTGTATATTTGTGCTTAAAAAATCCTGATAAACAGGTCTCTGTATTGAGTTCATTATTAGAAAATAATGAACTTCTAAAACCTTTTGGAGTTAAAGTGTTGAGAAGGTGGTGGTGTTATTTATTTATTTTCTTTCTTTTTGGGGGGTAATATGCAGATGCATTCTGCAGCAAAAGCAGTCTGCCGACCCACAGCCTCTGTAATGGACCTAAGGGTTTCTTACAGGTCCATAAATTCAGCATAAGCTTCCTTCAGACTTCTTCGTAGTCCGGGGGTTGAAACTTTCACAGCTGGTTTGTCATTGTCTCTCTGTTTATACTGATAGAGATAAAATATTCCTAGAATTATTTTCCTAATGTACTGAAATATATTTTGGTTTTTTGTATCTTTTTCACTGTTATCTGAGAATACTTTTTAGTCACTTCCTTTTCGATTCAAAGATACTGAAAAAATGATGTTTCTCTTTGTACCCCATGTTCCCCTGCCTCCTCAGTGCAAGTAGGTCCTCATGACAGTGCTTGATCCAAGCCAGGCAAAGCTTTTTTACAAATCTGAATGTGGAAAATGCACAGATAGTATTCAAATACTATCTTGGACACTTCTCATTTGTTTTTGTGAAACATTTGCTTCTTATTGTGCTTAACTATTCGGTTATTTTCCCAGCATTACCTCATTAATATTCAAATATTGTTGCCTTATTTGCTGCTGATCAATAGGTTAATTGGTTTTATAGTGTTGCTTTAATATTGTCACCGAAATTTGGTTTTAAAAAGCTTGAGAATTCCTTAATTGTAACCCAAGTTTTTTTAATGGATAAGTTTTCAAAGGTTACATTATAACTTTTATATCTAGACTTTGATATGTAAATCAGGACAGTAAACTTGAACAAAGTCACCTGCATTTTCAGGTAATTACATTAATGCAAAAATCCATCTTAACTGAAATTGCTCCATGGAATTAGCATATCAAGAGCCTTCCTCAGAGAATAACTTTAAGTAGCTCTCGTGTTTTTCTGTGAAAAGGGGTTTAAGACTGGTACAAATTCAAGCATTAAAGGAAATAGTAAATACCAACTCTTCAGAGTTTATTGACAGATGCAGAAGAGGATTTCATCCCCATCAAGCTCAGACAGTCAAAGTGAGTTGGTGATAACTGGAGCAGCTGTTCGCTGCCTAATCCTTGGAGAGAGATGGAGAAGTTATTTGAGGTGAACACTCAACAGGGAGCGACCCCACACTTCAACTCAAGTGCTTAATTTTATGGAAGAAGACAAAAAGATGAACATTAAAATACTGATACGGTATAATAGGGAGAAAAGCATAGGTTTTGTGGTGTATCCAGTCAGTTTATTGTTAGCCAGCTCCAGCCCCAGTGTTCTGAGAGCTTCAGGAGGACTCTTAACCACTCTTGGGACACATCCACGCGTGTTCTCCCAACACTTGCCCCAAGGCCCAGTGGAATGCAGTACATCCTATGAATGCAAACTATTTCCAGACCGTTTTCTCTAAATGGCACGAGTTTACGGTTTGGAGCTACAGCTCTGTCTGGATGAAGTTTGTGTACTTAGGAGACTCTTTCTGGAATGAGCTGGTTGGGTTTTATAAATGATCCTACTTTATGTAATACAAATGGTGGTTTGGTGAACCACTGCACCCACTGGGATGCTCATCTGTAGAGGAAAATGTTGTATTTCAGTGGGTAAAAGTCTAAAAGTTTTGTTGTTTCTCATTTCTTTTTACTGTTCTAGTAATATAACATTAGATAATTTTTAAATGAAGATATTTTAAGCAAAATATTAATTTACTGTGTTCCACAGAAATTCCACACCAAAAATATGTGCAAAGTAAATAAGATAAAATATTGATTCACATGTGCTTATGATACAAACTAGAGTTGTCATCTACTTTGGGAACTTAAAATTTTTCTGTGATCTACCATTATATGAAAATGGTTGCCAGATCCAAGCTGTTACTGCAGCTTCTTTTTTTGGCTGGTTGTTTGTTTTGGTAGTTGGTTTTTGGGGGTTTTTCTTGTTATTAATTCTTTACCTTGAAAACAGAATTTACAAAAGACAGCAGTTGTGATCAAAAGTCATCAAGCTGACGTGGTCTGTAGCTGTGCAGAGACTGCCAAATTGTAAAAGGCAATTAGGTTTCAAACCCCAATTTTTCTAATAAGTTGTAGTACATTATATTTAGCATCAAAGTGAGCTAAAATCCCTGTAGAAAACATTAATGTGATTTTCTTCCTGTATTTTCATCCTTATTTTGTATGCAGAATTATTCTTCAAAATTAGCATAATCCAAATAAGCTATTAGGTAAGAGCTCATTTCCAGTAAGTTATTTTACTAGACAGTGTGAGAAGATGCATAAGACCTCAGAAAAATCACGTAGCTGAAACTTAATGAACACAGCTGGAAATTACACAGCCATAGCATCAGCTAGTGGGTTTTTTTCTCTTTTTTAAATCTCTTACACCAGATGGCTCCTTGCCATTTCTTCTGTTTTTCTCCTTCTTCGTTTGATCTTTAATATTCCCCCCCAGAATTACTGGAATTTCACTTTTTCTGTCTGGTTGAAGAGAAAGGGTCAGTATTCCTCAGCAATCCTATCCTTGTTCTGTAATCTTTTTAGGATGTCCCTTTTAGGATGTCTCATCTGCTTCTAGAACCAGCTTTTTTTGGGAACCATCTCTCGTTCTGCTTGGTAACTCACATCCTGGTCTTTCCAGGCTCTCAAAAAAACAGTCCTATTGTAAACTGTGGGTTTGAACAGTCAAAAAAAAAGGTGAGAGGATTTTCTGGCCATGACAGCTGCTCTGCTTTTAAAAGAATATTTGGTTCCAGAGTTATAAGCCAGTGCCATTAATCCATGCAGTATCCAAAGAGATCTCCAGGTATGAGAGGCTTCTTGACTCAGGTGCCTGAATGCTGCCCAGAATTAAAAGGAGTTTGGATTGAAAATACAATTAGTTTTATCTGAAAATATACTTTTTTTTTGGCATCTGTTCATTTCTGTGAATGTTGCTTGGATAGTAACAAAGAAAAAAGTTTGTTATAAGTAAATGCTGCACTTATAAAAAAAAAAAATCTTTTTTTGTGGAAGCATGTGCTGCTACTGTGATCACCTCATACCAAAGAATTATGATACAATATTTTGTTTAAGTTTAAAAGCCAACTGTGACCCTGTTTTTAAAGAAATACTGTTTTATAAATGCAGTGATTGATTTTGCTGCTTTCCTATTCCTCTAAATAGAAAATCAAGGTTCTATATATCTGTAAAACATACCTTCTATATCTATAAAACATACCTGCTATGACATTTTTGCAGAATTAAAAGTTTATGAACAATGAACTCTCTAAATTCACCCTTGTGGTCCTATTATTTCACCTAGAGAATGAGATGACCTTTATTTTATGATGAAAATAGTCTACAAATGTCTTGTGGTATTAGGGAACTCTGACACCTGAGGGAAAACAAGTTATTTTAGGATTTTCTTTCCTGGTTTTCAGTTATGTAGCTTAGTAGCGTTCTATTGCTTCGTTTTTTTAAGGAATGTATGTTTTTTGTTCATAATTTAACTTGATGTCATTAGAGGTAAACAGGGAAACAATTGTATATGTATTTAGCTCATGCTGGTCTTGAGTTTTTTATGATACACTGCATTCATGTTAGAAAGAGCTGAGTAATCCTATTTTACACGTGCTACTCATTTCTGCAGGAATTCCAGTAAACTTTAGGGAAACTTGTTCATATGGCTCTCCTGTTTGCAATATGGACCCCTATCCTTAGGACCATCTTTTAGATCTAGGCCTTAATGATTATGGAAAAGAATCATGATGGAGATCCTACAGTTGATAAATTTGATGTTATAATCCGTCAAGCCTCTTTTATGTGTGAAGCTGAATATTCATGAATACAGAGGGAATTTTATGCAATTTTCTAAATTCAGTGGTTTTTCTCTACCCTTGGCAGCCATGCCTCAGGATGGGCTCACACGCTGTTTTCACTGAGGACTTTGGGGTGGATCACCATACTGTGGTTCTGCATGGAATAAAATAGCTGTATAATCTTAAAACTTCCTTTTCCTTTGGTTTTGAATTACAGCCCGTGAAACTTGCTTCAGGATCCATAGTTCAAGTAGCTGATGCCAAAGTGCCTTTTTCCTAAAGTGGGTAGCCTTAAACTTGAGAAAACAGATTTGAAGCATTAACTTGTTCTTCTGCATTGCGCAGATGTGTCAGCAGATCCCTTGGAGCTGAACTCCGGCAGGTGCATTTTATGCCTTTCCAGTGCAGTGTTTCTGATGTTTCACTGTAAAAAATTACATGAAAATCACACAAAAGAATTCCACTGTGGCTGTGCAGCTGCTGTGAAAGACCATTTCCACAAACCTGACTGCTACATCTCTTCTTTTTAGTGCCCAGAGTTCAAAAGGCCGAGGGGCATTGCTGTGGACTGGGTGGCTGGGAATATTTACTGGACTGATCACTCCCGAATGCATTGGTTCAGCTACTACACAACTCACTGGACCAGCCTGAGGTACTCCATCAATGTGGGACAGCTGAAGGGACCAAACTGCACCAGGCTCCTCACCAGCATTGCGGGAGAACCATATGCAATTGCTGTGAATCCCAGAAAGGGGTACGTATCCTTCAGCATGACTCTGGTCTAGTAATTCTGATAAAGTTGCAAAACGGAGCAAGGGAAAGAAAATGATATCTGCAATTTTCTAAACTTTTCCAAGTCGCTCACTTAACTTTCCTGCTCAATTTATCTGTACGTAAACTAGGATCAGCTATCACCCATCTGCCAGGAACGTTGAAAGGCTCACAACAATTTCGTGTCAGTGAAGTGTTTTGAGGTTTTGTGTAGGCATTCAGCTTAATTTTTGTGTTAAATACTTTCAGGATGATGTACTGGACAGTTATTGGGGACCGGTCCCACATAGAGGAATCATCTATGGATGGTACTCTGAGAAGGATATTGGTTCAAAAGAACCTGCAAAGACCTACAGGTAAACAGATTATAATTTTTCCTAAGTACATGGTATCTGCTAACTAGCTGTGGATTTCAATTTCTCAGTTTCCAGAAAGAACCAATCAAAAAAACCCCAAACAAACCAAAACCAACAACAACAAAATGCATTTTTCTGTATTTACTGCCTGAAAATGCTTCCATGATATCCTTCTGTTATTTAACTCCTTTACTTCATGGTAGAAGATAGATGTTTATGAAGTCTTTTATTTTTTTTGTCAGATATTTAACACAGGCCCATGGAGAGGGAGTGCAAAGAAAGAGTTCAAACCTTTACTATTTCCTGCCAAATAGGACTTTACTAATACTGTTTACACTGTTCTTAAATTTATTACCATATGTGCCTTTCCTGTTTTAAATAAGAGGGAGTGAGAGTTTGAGCATTTGGGCTTGATTTTGTAGGATTTACATAGAAATAACTATCACAGGAGTGTTATATGCACAAAACAAATATAAATGCTTCTTTTATCTCTGATACCATGAAAGTTACGTTGAGAATGTTAGTTATTTATTAATTTGTATTTAAATATTCTCATTAAAATGCAAAGAATAATTTAAAGCTGGGGAATGGGGACTGCTTCAGAAACATGCCCCTTATAGGTCCCGTGTATCACACAGAACTGACACGTTGTTATTGCCTTTTACCAGAAATTATTCTCTTTAGCCACATCCCTGAATATCAGTGTTTCTTTTAAAGAGGATTTTTTTAATGGAGTTTTGCATGTAAACATATTTCACTGGTCTGTGAGTCAGATTTTCTCCACTTCCTCTCATCTATCTGTAGCTGATTAATTTATGATCTTAAGAGGAGTATTTTTGCTGTTATGTATAATTTCTTTTGATGTATTTTTTCTGACTTACCTACTTACGTAAATAGGAAGAAAAATACCTTTTCCCGTTCTTATTAAAGATGCACTGCAACTTCAAAAGCTCAGAATGAAATTATTTTATGGTTCCAATATTTTCTTCAGGCTAAAGTTTTTGACATGACCTAAAATGGCATATTAACCATTTAACCTTCCTCTGTGTAGCATGGGCTACTTGATTTAATTATTTAACTATTGCCTGGAGGCTGGGTATTCGTAATGACAGCTATCTTTTATTCTCTTTTGTTTTCATATATAGATGAATATATATATATAAATAATATCTCCCAATATTGCTGTTTAAGTCTTACAGCACTAATGTAATTAAAATAATCTGATTTTTAGTTCTGTAAAACTGCACGTGAACTATTGGTGATAAAAATGAGAACACAATTACATATGTGTGGAAACAGGGTACAAAGACTCCATGAATTCTGAATGCCTTGTTTTTAACACAGGATCACACTGGTGCAATTGACATATTAGATTTTGGTTGGGAGAACAGGTTAGAGGATTTGGTTCTATATTTAATTCCCACCTGGTATTTATATCCCTACCTGCTGAGGAGAATGGGCTAGAAAAGGTGCTGACGTTGGGCAGAGTAAGGTAAAGAAAGTGAAAAACCATGGTTGCCCCAAGGGGAAGGTTTAAGTGGGAGTTGTTATATTTTATTCTCCTTGGTTTCCAGTCAAGTCTTTTCATTGTCACAATATTTGATGTACATAAGAATATGAGTTGTACAAAAATGTAAAGTTGCATAAAAATATTAATTTTTTTTCAGGTTTATGTACCTATTTGAACTTTATCTCCTTTGTAGGTCTCGTAGTTGATCAGTTCAGTCAGCGCTTGTTCTGGGCTGATTTTGAGTTATCTGTTATTGGCAGTGTTCTTTTTGATGGTTCCGATTCAGTTGTGTCTGTGAGCACAAAACAAGGTATGGAGAGCCTTTGTACAACATGATTCCTATTTTATTTTATTTGGCTGATGTTTCACTGTTCAGAGGAACTATGTAAGCAAAAATCAGTGACTATTAAGTAATATTTTGTGGTTTTGTTAGCCAGTGCTTCAAATTTAAGTAAGATAATTTTAAGATAATCTAATAAAATTACCTTAGGGGCACAAAGATTCAGTGATATGTGCAGATCTCCAAGTTTAGGTATTATTGAGTAACATTGTGGTTAACATTTAGGCTTGATCTCACTTGGGCTTACATCAGAGTTGCGTGCACTGAATGGGAGTTTTAGGGGTTGTAGAACAGTTGATCTGAATCAGTTCTGGGAGAAATAATGGACTTGACTTACAGGTTAGTGACTAATCACAGAATTGTGCTAACAGAATGGGAATGAAGAAAGTTCCTTTTGATAAAAAAGGAGATTCTGGTTAAGCAAACTGTTTTCGTAGAATTGCACGATGGCTTTTTAACAATTCGTTAAGTAAAAAAATTATGAAATTTGAGTAGAAAAGAGAAGGAATACGTTAAAAAAGTTTTTAAAAGCAGGCTTTTGGGAAGGATTGCTTAGTGGGCAGTTGGTTCCGGAGAATCATCAGGGTGTTATTACACCTGGTGCTCTTGAGTGTTTTAACCCAGAATTCACCAGGATATCCTGGAATATACTAGGAGGAATCTCCCATAATCCTAACTTGGCAGGACAAGATTTAAATAATCTTATTTTGGTTTAAAAGCATTTTATTCCGCAATTTGTATCAATATACATGAAGATAATCATCTGAAGAGAGATCACTGAATGTGGGGAGCTGACCACAACCTCCTCTAGCACTGGACCAAAG
The DNA here is from genome assembly GCA_013397725.1 of Rhagologus leucostigma. Lineage (NCBI taxonomy): Eukaryota > Metazoa > Chordata > Aves > Passeriformes > Rhagologus > Rhagologus leucostigma. The sequence goes on along the minus strand of VZTD01001174.1, from coordinate 2,405,434 downwards.
AAAAACTGGGGGAGTTAGAAATTGCTTTGCAATGAGCCTAAAAACTTCTACCCATTGAATTAATACAATAATTAATTAGAATTCGTACATGTTTTCATGAAAATGAAATACTGAGTACCAAGTACTGATAGCCTGAAAAAACAGTGGGAAGAAATAAAGGCTGATAGATTAAATTAAATAAATACGAGGAAAATAAAAAACCATTTTTAGAGTAAATAGAGAAAATAGCAGGCACAAGGTATCACAAGGAATCGTAGAGGATAGATTCTGTTTCTTTATGGCTTCAGGAAGAGATGCATCTCAGGCAAAGAAGTTTTAGTTAGAAGCCATTGCCTTGTTAGAGGGTAAATGTGAAATTCAACAGCCAGTTGTACACAGGAAATCCAACTGGTGGCCTAATAGGCCCTCATAGCTCTTAAAAATAAGGAATTGGTAGAGTTAACAATTTCTTTTGCATTAATTTATTGTAATTATGAATTAAAATAAGTGTAGTACAAAAGCTAGCATTTCAAGTATGTTAGGAAGGAGTTGAAGAAATGTTTTGTCAGAATAGTTTATTTGATGTGAAGCAAAGCGATCTCTTTCTTCCTTGTCACATACATCTAGTTAAAGTGTTGTACCTGAGGTACAACAAGTACCTTACTACAAGTCTGTTCTAATTAGCAAGCTATTACTACAGAGTTTACTTATTTTTCCATGATCAGCCAGTTTCTGGGGCTCAGTTGTGTGCAAAACTGATAAAAAGCTTGAGATTTCAGTTGTCTGGAGTATGGGAAGAGTTCCTTTGAGGAAGGTTGCTTTTTTAAAGGTAGATTTTGTGGGGACCAAACAAGATGTCTGAAAAATAATGTCCTTAGGTGCTAATCATAGTAATTAATTGAAGTTTTTATTAAAACAAAGTTCGTTATTGTTTATATATGAATATATATTTATTATCCATTTTTATTCAAGGTTTACTTCATCCACATAGAATTGACATTTTTGAGGATTACATATATGGAGCAGGCCCTAAAAATGGTGCATTTAGAGTGCACAAATTTGGCAGGAGCCTTGTAGAATATCTAAGTGTGGATGTTGATAAAGCAAAAAGTGCCTTGATTTTTCACCGCTACAAACAAATGGACTGTGAGTAAGCATAATTACTTTAAACTCAATATCACCTCGGGGGGGAAAAAGTAACCTAGTTGTATAAATATAAACCAGAGCCTTATTGTACAAACTGAAAATAGATTTAGCCATATTTCTTTATATAATTTTGATTTAGGTTATTTGATGCATTTTCACTCATTTGAAAGGACGCTGGGCAAATTTGTACACAAATGCCTTCTGTACCTGCATTGTAAATGACATATAAAAAAAAAATTAGAAGAGAGATGAATAAAATCCCTTCAGCCAGAAGCAAATGAAATTTTTTACTCCATCTTACCAGTGCGTTTTTTGGTAACGGAATAAATTCTGTCCTTCTGTGGGTCTTGCACTGCTGTTCACAGACTTTAGGCTGTTGATATCCTGGAAAGTGGAAGTGTATCAACATTTTTGTATCTGATCATTTATCTTTTCTTAGCTTTAGAACATAATTCTAAATTCTTTAAATAGAAAAATAAAAATCAATATTTCTAATATTTTTTTTTAAACAGTGCCTAATCCCTGCTTGGACCTGACGTGTGAATTCATTTGTTTACTCAACCCTTCTGGTGCAACATGTGCTTGTCCAGAGGGAAAATCATTGATGAATGGAACATGCATTGATCAGAGCCTCCTGGGTAGGTATTGCAAACTGCAGGAGAACCAGAAAATAAACATCTGGTCAGTTTTTGTCATTGCAAAAGGCCAGGCTGGCTGTGAGTCCAGAGGTTTGTGATGTCGGTCAATACACACATTACTGAGCTGGAATGGAAAGGAAATGTAAAGAACCAAAATCCCTGATTCAAAAAAATACCTCCACTGCTAATATTCATCAAAATGAAAAATGAGCTTTCAGCTTAACTGATACAAGAGGATACTTGAAAGTGAGTGGGTATAAATGCTGACCAAAAGATGTTTGAAAAGCTCGGAGGTGTTTTGGATCCCAAATTAAACATGAGCCATTAAGGAGAAAAAAATATTGCAGCAGTGCTGAAAAGGCAGTGAGATCAACATGGCAAATAATAATGACTTTGAAGTGACAGTCAAAGAAAAAAAGAAACCTGCAGCATTTTTATCTAAAATTATATCTTCTGGGAACTTCTATAATGACTAACATTGAGACACAGGAAACCGGATTTCATGGGAAAAGAGCCTCTAAGCTCTTGCTATATTTTAGGGAGGGGGAGGGAATCTTTTTCACAGAAGATTTTTCAGTACTTTGACTGTCTTCACTCTAATTTAGGCCAAACCTAACATGGTCAGACTGCTGGAATGACTTCTTAGCCAGCTTGAATTTTTAAATGTTCTAGAAATCACAGAATAGCATTTCTTGTGTGTACTACGTTCATTAGGATGTTTTTCTGATGTTTAATTCCAGGCTCAGAAGTGTAAGCAATGGATATTTTGGTGAGATCCTCAGTGCTTAAAGTGCTCAATTTAGCAATTAAATCAATTTACCTCAAATGTCATAATTCCCTGGAGAGAATCTCACCAATCTATACTGCCTAGGCTTTAAATATTGAATTAACAGGACTGTGTTTTAGTGGTTCATGATGTGGAATTAATAAAATTGTCCAACTCTGGACACAAATCAGTCTGAACACCCTCCCTACCCCTCCAAGTGTCAGCTCTTTGTCCATCTCAGGTGGATACTTGTCAAGAATTTCTGCTGTTACAGCACGACCTAAAATCTATTCCAAATTACCCGTAGTTACTACTTAGGTGTTGAAGAATGGACAAATAAAAGAAATTTGCTTTTCACTGCTGACTTGTACCAGCTCGAACCCATAATTTCAGTAATGCTCCATTTTACTAGCAGGCAAAGGATTATGTTGTGGTAATGTTTTCAGGAATATGTGTTTTTATTAAAGAAAGATCTGAAGAGGTTTTTAAATGACTTGTTATAAATTTTTATGGATAGACAGAAAATGCCTAGAGAAGCATTTTTAATATATTGATAATTTTCAGTGCCTTCCCATGGCTGCAATATCTGTTATGACTTTTTAAAGGGCTGCTGAATAAGTGTTTCTTAGGTTTTTGTTTACAATTATATTTCAAGTAATGTCTAGCGTAGGCTTTTTCTTACATTTTTTTCTCATGTATGCTATTTTTGTAATAGTAGACTGCAGGTTTTGTAGTATCACAGTTTGTAAATTATGAATTGAAACAAACTTCTGTGTCAGAGTACTCTCTAATAATGTTTTTGCACTATTTTGATTTTTTTTTTTTTAAAGTGTAAGTGGATGTTAAAGGTTTGTCTTTTGCTGACACTCCAGCTTCCAAGGACCAGCAGAAATTTCTGGAAAGATCAGAGTTGACCCCAAGATCAGCATCTTTAATCTTATGATTAAAAGGTGACTGACAGTCCACTTGCCATTAATAGGTCACTAATAGCCTGCAAACAAAAGAAAAATCAATTTATAAATCAGGTTCTTTTCCTTTAGGAGGTTACACAGTATGGAATAAAAATTTGGAGCTGCATTTTTCCTTTTCTGATGAAGATCTAGAAAATATATCTGAAATATTCCAGACCCCACACATTCACCTCGTTTACAGCTGTTACTCAGAGCATTTTTGGCACAGTTATGGATATCAGTAACCCAAAACAGCAGTTCCTGCCTAAGTTGCCTGTATATTGTTGAAGGGTGACCTGACAATCCAAAGGGAGGTTATACAGCCATATTTTTTTGTTGGTCTGCAATAAAATCCTGATTCAAAGTCAGTCAAAATATTCCTGTTAATTTTGATGGTCTTCTGGTTTCTGGAGGTGTTCTGGTTTTATTGAACTTGCACATGGCTGTTTTAGGTCATGTAAGAAGTCTTTTACTCTCAGAAATTAGTAGTAATTGTGAATATCCAGAAATAGTAGGGTTGAACTGTACTTTTTCAATAATATATAATTCAAGTTACAATAGAAAACAGTAGTAAATTGAATATTCATAGTATTTTTTTAATGCCTCTGAGTGTTTTCTGGGTCTTTTTTAATGTGATAAGGAAACTAGTGATAGATTTTCATGACTCGGCAGAGCCAAAACAGGACAGCCATCTCCAGTTCAATTCAATTTCTTCTTAGTCTGTCTACCATAAATTTTGGTGACTGCAAGGTAATCTCAGTCTTGCTCTGTTCCCTGTGTTATATCCCAGAAACTGACTCAGATTCTTATTCACTGGATCGTTCTGTGTCTTCCTTTTTTTATTTTTTTTATTTTTTTTAATCAGAAGAAAATTAGCTGAGTCCTAAAATTCAGCATCATATTACTACTGGCTTCATCCATTAGGTTGATTTTTCTTCGTAAATCCTACATGAGGAATTTTAAATATTAAATCCTCAGTGGCTTTCTGTAGGACTGAATCCAGATTGCCTCAGACAGCTGTTTCACCAGCACCTCAAGCAACTGGTGAGAAAACAGCTTCTGGGTTTGATTTGGAGTTTTCAGGCTGGAGTTATTACAACATATGGGTGTGTTGCATCGTTCAGAATGGTTTTCTAACAAAATGAAAAAAAGTTCCAGTTTATCCTTAGATCAGCTTCCATCTCATTTCTCCCAGGATGATTGTGACGGACAGACCAGAGTTCTTTTGGAGTTTATTTATTGACTGAAATAGGCTGAACTTTGTCAGTTTAAAAGCTACCCTTTAGTTTTCTTAAAGGAAAGAGCCGAGTACCACCTCATTTTCCTAAAAGAGACCCCTGGATTTGCATCCATTAGGTTTCTTGTATCTAATTGTCCGTAGCACAATGAAGCTAAAAATGTACGCAGAGGATGAAAATGGAGAGACTTGCACTGGAGGAAGACGTTGTGTCCCACAGCTGAACGAGCAGGAGTAATGAACACTTCCAAGAATTCCCTGTTCTGGAGCCTCACGTTTATCACTTTCCTCTTAAGAGGGGAATATTTCTGCTCTTTTGTTTGAGTGGAAAACCTGAGGAAAAATTACAAAGGCTCAGGACTGATGTTGCTTCTGAACAGAGATGAAACATTTAATTTATCGTGTTGCTTCCCTCAGCACGTTTCTGTAGGGACTTGCCCACTGCATACGGAGTGCAGGCAGAGAAAGTGCTTCGGCTGGGGATGGAGAGGTTCATCCCTATGAACCTTCTTTTTCAACTCCGAAGTCTGCCTCAGGGAGCAAGAGCTTACAGCAGTTTTGTCCATGCTATCTTCTTGGGGGTGCTCCTGCTTTCAGCCTCCTTAGAGATCAAAAAAACACGGGTCATGCAGAAATCTGCTTCTGGTTTGAAAAAAAAAATCTGTTTACAGCATTTCTTCTGTATTTACAAAGGGGTTTTGGTGTTGGGATTGGTGTTTCCCAGTACAGAAGAAAATGGGTGTCAGTTAGATTTTCTCACTGTTCATCCTTTTCTCGGCCATTCTCTTCCTTTTAAAATTGTAAAGCAAACAGATTTTTTAAGACAAAAAAAAAATGGGAAGGGGAAAAAAAGAGTAGCATCTGTCTTACAGCCTTCAGATAAAATTTGCAAAAAACAACTTGTTCTGATACTTTTCAGCATATGGAAAATTGGCAGGTAGCAAGACTCTCATCTGAGGGAAGATTTTGTAGAACCTTACCTCAACATTAGATCTCTGCTCTCTGTCTTTATTAGGTGTATTCAGCTCAGTAAAGGATGAGCTACACCTTCGTCCAAGGGAGAGCCAAGAGCAAATATCTTTCTGCCCCGTGAGATCAGAATTTTCCGCTGCGGGGAGGGAAACTGTTCTTGTCCCAAAGAATGTAGGTCCTTAACCTTGTGCTCTATGACATCAGCTCCGCATTTAACTTTTCTAGTCCAGAAATTGAGGGATACTTCAAAAGGGAGAAAATAGCCAAAAGATACATTTTCCTCAAGAAAGAATAGGGTTGTTACAGAAATGCCAGTAAAAGAGGTGTGTCTTGTGTAAGTGGAGGAGAGGAATGGAATATCAAAAAATTTAACAAGTGAAGGAAAAAAAATACCAGTAGAGTTCACAAAGCTTTGATTTGCTGTTTTATCAGTGTTTCTTCTTTGTAAGATTTTCTTTTTGCTTCCAGTAAAAGGGAAGAGTCAAAGATGAAGCTGATAAGCCAAAGTCCATTGATGTTTGTGTCAAACAGTTTTACTGGGAAGAAAAACATAAGAGAAATGGTAAATCAAAATTAAGATTGAAATGGGCAAATCAAGGCAGCAGAAGGCTAAATATCCAGACTAGGAGAGAATATATTGAGTTACATGATCTGTAATCCTTTCTTTCCTTCACGTTAGAGAGAGTCAGTAGCTAGATTAGGGGTAGGATAACAAGTGAAATGATTTACCTCTGTCGTTTCAAATGTAAAAAGAACAGTTGAGAGGTCTTCAAGTGTGAGTTCAGCAAGCTCAGAGCAGCATTGAAGACTGAAGTTAGAAACTTTTCTGGTGGTTTTTTTTTTTTTTTAATTTTATTCCAAGGGTGGATACTTGCTAGACCTGTTCCCACTTCTTCTTTCTGAGGTATTTATTCAGTAATTCCAATTAACTGTATTCCACTTTTTATACTAATTCTTCTGTGTTTTTGCCCCGTATTCCTTTTCTTCCTGTCTTCTCCCATGGGACTGTTGTGCTCGTGTCTCCCACACAAAGGCGGGCATGTCATCCCCTTTTGTGCTCAGTTGATGTGAATCAGTGTAATTTGTTTCTTGTATTTACCTCCAGACAACCAAGCAGCAGCATTAAACCCCCTGTATTGTTCAAATCTAACAGACTATTTTAAAACTCTCTTATGCATTGCATCTTTCAATCCTCTTTATTAGTTTATTGAAAGTCCAACATTGCTGTATTACCATTTCTCTGTTTCATATTAAAGTCGTATTGAAAGTCTTGAATTTAAAATGTTTCATAGAGAACAAAATCAGTAGTAATTTCCATTTTTTTTTTCCAAATTTTATATCCTTATTCTGTGGAATTGCTCTAAAAGAGAAATAGAACATGTTTTTAATACACCATCAGAAAGGTTCATAAAAATGAGCAGTTGTCTGTACTTCACTGTTATTTATTCTGTTTTTGCCAAGTTCTGCTCCATAAACTCATGACTAATGATAAGTAAAACAGATAAGATAAGCAACACAAAAATAGACCTTCTCTCCAATAAGACATGGTACATTAGCCATTCAAACAACTTTTATAATGAGTAACCAAAGAATGGTTCATGGAACATCAAAGGATTTAATGAGCCACCCAAATAAAATAAAACACTGAAGGAGCCTCAAACTCCCAAAGACAAAGTAGCTTTCTTACAGCAATTGTATATATCCAGGGTGGATACCAAAAAATTAAGTGCAAACAGGATTTCATATTTTTATTGTGAAACACGTGAAATAACAACATGCCAGTCAGTCCACCATGGTAACTTTAAGATTTGCTGCCTAGTTGCAGCTTAATTTTAGAAAGGTACAGTTATCTGAAAGATGCCAGTTTCCAGAGGTTTTGTTTAAAGACGTTTGATCCCAGGTGATGTGTCCGCACCATCTAAGCACTGCTGTGAAAGGAGGCAGCAGACCCTGCTGAGGAGGGGTGCACACAGGCAGGACAGAGAGGCTTGGGTGCATCCAAAGAAAGGGCTCTGCACAAGCACAGTTGTATTCCTGGGTTTTACAGAGTCTGTGTTGGAGAGAACTGTTTAGGTAGAGAACATCCAGCATTCCCAAAATCTGCGGTTGCCGCACAGTGTGTTTCTTTAAGCATCAAAGGATTTGCTGTGCTGTGTCATGCCACTCAATGTTAGACCTCAACCAGTAAGGGACAAATGGGAACCTTGACTCTTTTTCATGAATGGTTCGACTAAAGCAGATGAACTCAGCAAAACTCCTGCAGGTGGTGGACGTGTTACTGAGGAGTTCTCGGTACTTGTGGCAATCCCTCTTGTTTAAAGCCATGTAGGGCTCAAATGCTGGATTACTTAGGAAGCAGTCTGGCTTCACAGGATTGTGTTGCTTTGTGAGAAATGAAAAGTCTCATTGCTGAAAGCATGATTTGAGCTGGAAAGGTACATTTCTGCTTCTTTAGGATTACAGTTATTTGGATGTTTGAGCATTGTGTGTGCGCTCCACTATAATTAATTTGTTGTTATTATCATTGAGGGATTTTATACCTTGTTCATTGAAATTAATAGAAGTTTACTGTTCAAAGTGTTTCCAAGAGAGGCACGACTCTAAATACTAAAGAGCTTTACACAAAGACTGAATCTGGCCTAATCAGAGTTTGTGTCCCCTCATACCTCACCACTAAGAGGGTGGCACTGCTGCCATAAGAATTGCGAGTGCAGAGCAGCAGGCAGCCTCCCTTCTCAGGGATTTTACAGTCTGAGCAGAAAAAAAGGAATAATTGGAAAATGTGACTTAGGAGCAACAAGTTTGTATGCAAATATCAATTTTTGAAGAGGGTTTAAAGGCTAAATCATTTCCTTTTAAATATTTTGGACAGGGCTTAGTTAAGAAGGCTGAGAGAGTTAGCATAGAGAGTAGAAGAGAGATCCAAAAAAGCTCATAAAAAGGACTGATGTCACCAGAAAATTACTGTGAAGTTTTCTGAGGTCTCCCAGATGAAACCAACATTCAATTTGCCAGTTCTCAAACTAGAAATTATAGTTTCAAACGAGAATTCATACTATCAGTACTTAGATCCTAGGGAGGTCAACTTCCCTGTCCCATGCAAAAGTTCCCACCAGCTCTACAGGTCCTGACAGCCTTTCCAGGGCTTGCGGTCTCCTAAGTGTGTGGGGTTTTATCTGTCACTGTGGAAACAGAAGGGATCATTTACTTTCTCCTTTTTGAAAAGTGGTATTTTGCCCCTCACTGATGGGGATCTGTGGCTGTGTTTAAGAGGCAAGGTTCTGTTTTGCCACTCACGTGGAACTGTGGCTGTTGAAGCGCTCTGTGCGTGTGCTCTTGCTGCAGATGACAGCTGTAAATTAACCTGTGAGAATGGAGGGAAGTGCATCATAAACGAGAAGGGGGATCCCCGATGCCACTGCTGGCCAAGCTACTCTGGTGAAAGGTGTGAAACCAATCATTGCTACAACTACTGCCAGAATGGAGGAACCTGTGGGGCCTCTCTCCTTGGTAAGTATTTCTGAACAGCTCTATCTTGCTGTTATACCTGCGTTAAATGTTTGGATTTGTTCCTTTTTATGATATTTTTTTCTCTTTGTTATTTGCTTTGTGTGTACTTAAACAATGTGCAAAAATAGCAGCATACTACATACATATTCTTTGAAGTAAATTGGGCTTTTCATTCACTTATCTTGGTGTTTCAGCACAATTAAACTGTATACCAGAAAAGGGAGAATATAAGTAAATATTCAGTGTAAAGATTCACATGCTGAGGTGTAGCAGTGGAATTGTAAAGCAAAATGTCCGGTCAAACCAGATCTGCAACAATTGTTCTCTCAACTTATAACAATTCACCCCCTAAATTTATATGAGCATGCACAGAGATATTTGCTTAAATACCTGACCTCAATCCTTTACTTTTGTCTTACTGGAGTTCACAAAATAGGGATTTTACTCATCTAATTCTCAGGAAGGCTTTGTTGATGTGAACTCAGATCCTTCATTTTCCTGAAGGAATTTGAAATTACATTTCTTAGGTTCAGGGAGATTATCCTGTTAAAAAGCGGAAATTTGACAGTTGATCTTTGACCCTAACACATTTTTGTATCTTGTATAAAATTTGGGCTGGAGAGGAAAAGTGTGGAAAGAAGTGTTCTAATATGTAGGAATTCTGTGAGAAAGGAGAAATAGAATTATATTTTCTACTTCAAGGAATATTTAAATATTTGATTCAGAATCCAAGAGCTGGAGAAGAGTTTGCTGTCTCCTTCTCAGAAGCTTTCATCTGCTTAAGATGTTGGGAATCGTTTTCTCCTGTGTGATGAAGTGACCAACACCCTGATCTCTGAAAGAAAAGTCCAGGCACCTGACCTTAAAAAGTTTGTGACTGTTCAGCACAGAGATTCCTCCTTGCAGTGCAGAATTATGTATCTGAGCCTCTGTGGCAGAGGGGCTTAGATCGTAAAGATTTCCTCAGCAGTCCTTACTAATTAACATTAGCCTGTGTAGTTTGGTAATTTAGCCCCACTTGCTGGCTTCTCTGGAGCCTCCTCCCATTGCCTGAGGTGTGGTGGCAAAATTCCAAGTGAATGCAAGTCTAGTAATTTATTCTTTCAGTTCTGAGTAGTTGAGGGTTAATAATGTTGTTCATAATAATGACTAAATATCAGAAAATGAGGATTACTTGTACTGGAAGTTGATGAATTATACTTTAAACTGCTCCTAACAGCTGATGGGACTACTGACACAAATGATAAGCAGCGATTTTTATCAATGTAGTGAGATCAATACATGCTAAGTGAGGACATGAGAGTGAATGGAAGTGATGGTTTAAAAGGCGTGCAGGACTTCCTCATCATCTGAAGAGAGGATGTTTATTCCCACATTTTTACACGTCTGGCGTCTAATTGATTCTTTTGTGGGGTTAAAAGGCTTAATAAAATTAATAACTTGGCTCCTGGAACTCAGCTCTGTTGTGAGTCCTGCAGAGACCCCAGGGTTTTATTTAATCCTTTTCTTTTGGCAGTAGTCATGGGGCTTGCTCACCTCCAGCAGTTTGTTTTCCCTCTCCCACGCAGCTCACACTTGCTGTGCTCACACGGCTATGCTATCGCATGGATATTTTTAATTTTCATTTTCCTGCTAAATCCGGCTTCTGAAATCTCTCAGCCTTGCTGAAACAATTGGTGAAGTAGGTTTTGCCACCAGTGGGTAGAGGTGAGATATGAGCAGGGTCTACAATACGCTTCTGTTCAGTTCTTAACGTGGATCTGGGGAGGCAGGAATCAGCCTGGGAGGGCAGGAACCAGCCTGATGCTTGGTCCCAAATGAAACGACGTATCTGCACTAAAGTGCATCAGGAGAGCCAGCATGGGTGTCACCACAGTCCACATTTCATTGTTCAACTGCCTGATTTGGGGGAATCTGAACCTTTAACAGCAGCTAAAGTTTATTGTAGCACACATGACCAAAGTGTGCCTGTAAGAGCTGAGACCAACACAGAGCTGGTTCTGATGGCCATACCTGCTGATAGGAGTATTCTTCTGCTGTGCTGGGTCCCTTTAGTTTCATCAAATTTTTAGGACTCATATTTCAAGTTCACCAGATGTCCGATCTGCCATTTCCAATTCATGAGGGTAGCCGTGCCTTGAAGCCCACACCATAATGTGTGGCTGGAAATGTGGAAAAAAGACCTTATAGCTTTCTAAATCACAGTGCCTCCATCCAGTATTCCGGATAAAATTTTGAAGTTGATGTGCATCTCATCTTCCTTACATGCCTAGCCCCTGGACCCTGTAAATATTCTATTAAGAGGAAATCTCTATTTTTTATCAGGCTGTATTTCTTATCTGTATCAGTCCATAAATCGTGTATTACTGAAACAAACTAGCATGCCAGTGAGATGCCCCTTATCACAGTTTAATCTAATCCATTATATACTGAGGCTGTTATGTATTTTACAGAGAGAAGTTATGCTGGACTCCCCAGAATCACTGAAAAATGTAATTAAGTCAAGAAAGCTTAATTCCCCAAGTGTTTTTGCGACAACTATTTCCTCTTTCCCATCGAATACACCACTGTGTGTCCTTCAGTCCTTGAAGTGGGCGGGGCACTTGTAGCTGCAGGTGTTCTTTGCAGCTGGACTGAGGGTGTGAAATCCAGACAGAGCAGTGTTCCTTCTCCTTGTCTCAGCCTTCCAGGCAGAGCTGACCTGCTGTGTCAGGCTCATGTGAGAGGTGTTAGTCTGTGTGTTACTTTATTCTTGCACATTTCTACACGTGGGAATGAAAAGGCTCTTTATTACCAGGAATTGGTCAGTTTCTTATTAATGGTTTTAGGATTTCATCACTGTATTTTGTCTAGATTTATAGTTTGTCCTATGAGGTTGATCTGTCTGATAGCAATAGAATCACAGAATCATTAAGACTGGAAAATACCTCTAAGATTGAGTCCAGCCCTTAACCCACCTTGGCCAGGGCCACCATTAAACCAGATCTGCAAGTGGCATATCCTTTAAACCCCCGTGTTCCAATAGGTATATTGCAAACTCATTTTGTTAAAGAACTCCCTCAATTTCTGTGAAGTATAGGATTACTATTTTAAAATTAAGTCAGCTCAGTATCATTTTGCTTTGATCTGCTGTGCTATTGCTGTGCATGCTGCCTCCTGTACTACAGCGCTCAGAAACACCTCAACAAGCAGCACTTATACTTCTCATCCGTTACACAACTGACTCATCAAACTGACCTGCTAAACTCATGCACTCAAGTTCCACAATATTTTCCCAATTTCGCCTTTTGTTAAAAGTGTATTTTTGTTCGAAATTATGAAGATTTTTCCTCTGGAAGGTGCAGAAGCTATGTGTGTGCAAGTGCTAATCTAAACCCATCTGCAAAATATCAGTGACCTGTGATCACTTCAGCTTGCTTGACCTTCTCTTTCTTGGAAGCTTGGATTGCCCTTGTCAATTCTCACATATTATTCTAACAGCTTTGATGCAGTCGATCTCACAAGTGTCATTTTACACACATGACCTCTGGAGAGCTTAGGGACTGCCAGCAATTTTAGCCTCATGAGATGATGCTTCCAGTGGGTCCCCACAGCTGGAAGCTTCCCCAGGAGTCAGGGAATTTCCTCACTGTTCATTTCTGGCTCAAAAAATGAGGAGATTTCCTGGGAATGAACCTTGCCTCTTATTCTGATCCAAATAAAATGATGCAGCAGACAAAATACTCTTCTGGTGAATGTGTGTGTTCTAGTGAATGTGTAAATCCTCTTCTCTTTCCCCACCTAATATAGAATAGTAATGTGATAACTAATTAAGTAAATTGCAGAGTATTACTAATTTTTTAAAACATGATTGTGCTAAATCTTTGCTGGATGTGTTAAGTTGTAGAACCTCATTATCTGCACACAAATGTTAATTTGTTAAACAAATCCCACTGGCAATTCAGGGATTATTCACTGTTGGCTTACTTACTGCTAAGCCTTTTGGCAAATTCCTATGTGAACGTTATATAGCCAGAGATTGGAGCAGCTTTAATTAAAATTTATAAGTTTACTACAGTTGTATTGAACTACAATAATTGAACAAAGAAAATGTCATCAGTTAATTAAAAGTACACATCTGAGACATGTAATTAAAAGTTTGGGTGTAATAATGAACACTTTCCAGTAAGCCAAATGAATGAGAATTTGGGAAAAACACACTTTGTTTCTCCATGTAGTTTAAAGTAAAAATATTGCAGCAATAGGTTGCTGATTGTCTCAAACACGTTAACTAAGTTAACTAGTTCGCAAAATCAGATAAATCCCTTTGTACTATACGAAAGGTGTGTCTAATCATACAGAACTGTGATGTTTGTATCAAAATGAGTGAAAAAATATTATGTCTTTCCTCTAAATGAAAACTGATTAAATATTCTGAAATAATCATTGTTTATAAAACAGATATTATTTTGTATTCTATTTTATGAGCAAAACAAGGTGATTTGGTGCATACTGAAAACACTGTCAGTGAAGAACCTGTTTTTTTGTGGTGTCAGCGGGACAGGGACTGTGGGAAGGATGAGGGTGGTATTTCACTGGGGCTGATCTCCGGTCTCAGCAGAACCACCACCACCAGTGTTGGAAAGAGCAGCCTCTGAGAGTACTCAGAGATATTTAGATAGTGTTCTTTTCTCCTTTTCAATGACACAGAGAGACTGTATCTGTTGGGATAGATCCCAATCAGCTCACCTACTAATTATCTTCAATAATGCAGCTTCTCTCCACTCCTATTTTTTCAGTAAAGCTAATTATGGTTCATCAGCCACACAGAAATGAATTATTATGATTCCCACAGACTGCTGATAACAACACCAAAGGCCAAGATACTGCTTACAGAAAGCTCGTGTAGAGCCACCTCATTTTCTTTAATAGTGACAGCAAGTTAAATCTTGAAATTAAATGTGCGTATTCACACCTAACAACTTAAAATCACACATTGCTGGTAGTGAATTTACCAGTGACTGGAGGAAATAAATAATGTTGGTCTTGATGAAGACATTCATCTGGATGATCTCATTTTTCAAATCTTGCAGAAAGCTTACAAAAATAATGCTATTGACCTAGTTCTTAATTATTTTTTTTTTTAACTTTCTATGGTTATCGAAAACGCACAGCATTTCTCTGTTGCTTAGGCAATAGCGTGAATGAAAATCGATCTCCTTAGAATTCTGATTCTTGCAAAATGTAAATATGAGCTTAAGATATATGAATGAATTCCCAAAAGAAGTCACCAACATATTCTAGAGAAAGTAAAAGAAGATATTTATGAGCAATTTTTGAAGATTATTTGAAAAGTTATTATATAGACAATTGTTATTATGTAGCAAATTAAACTGACAAACCAGAAGTAACTACAGCTCTGTATCAAAACCTAGTTGAACATTGAAAGATTTTGATCCCTTGCATCCTTTCTTCTTTTGAATGATTTATGTTTTGTAAGAAAGGAGGAAACTACATTTCATTTCTATGTCAAAAAGTTCTTTTTTTTTTTTCATATCCTACTGTTGAAAATAACTTATGTCTTAGGGTCACCATAATTTATTCTCCTTTATTCTACTAAATTCTGTTCTGAATTTGAAGCAGTTTAGCATTCCGTAAGCCACTCTCCATGTGAATATTTTCTATATGCTAATGTGTTGTGAGTCTTTCTGTGGTGGTGAGGATCAAGAATTAAGAAGGAGTTTTAATTCTGTGTCTGCAGAGCTCTAATCCTGAGATTTCATGACCAGGGAAGGCGCTGGAGCTCTCTGTGCATGAGCTCATCCTGCAATTGTTGTTAATTGGGTTATGTGACATCTTGGTTACATGGCTGTTTCCTTTGCAAACGTAAATCTATGTTCTGATTCCATGATACAAAATGTTATGGCATTTTTTTTTGGCGTTGTTTAATGCTGCAGTTTTCCTAAATTGTTCCTGGAACCATTTTTTTTTTGTATCAGAAATAATTTATGAGAATAAGGCAAATGAAAATGTCATTATTAGTATTATTTCAGATGTCAACAGTCTGTGTATAAATAGGCAATGGACTGTTAACATTACTGAAAGTCATGTTAAATTGAGTGACAAAAGTGGGGTTTAGGCTCTACCGTATTAAATTTTCATAGAACTGTCAGCAGTTTGGCATATTTATAAGTATACATTAGTAAAGAATAGAATAATCTTTTCTACAAACTAGAAAAATATCATTGTCTCATCATTTTAACAAATAGAGGAGTATTAATAATGAAAACTGATTTCAGACCTCCAGATCTATGTTTTATCACTATTTTATCTCTTTTTTTACTGAAACACTGATTCAGATGAAGGATTATGTGAAACCCCCTGTCTTGGGGGCAGAAATTTAAATACAACTGTATACATGGGGAAAAACAAGTGGAATCTGTGCTAACATCTGAGTTCAACATCTCTGATTTGATGTTTAGATCACAGGGGACAGATATGAATAACCGGGCTGATGCATATTAAAGTAGTCAGAGCTATTTTTAGGTCAATGGTTTTGTTCCTGCTGTACTCATTAGAGAAAGAGACTAACTGATCTCATGGCCCTTAGGATGATTTGCAAAACACTTTAAATTATCATAGCTTAAAATAGAAAATACAGAAAAGACTTACGTGAAGTGTGTCATGTAAGAAGGGTAAGAAGTGAGTGAAGGAAAAAGAGTGAATAAATCGTTCTGCATGAATCGGAGAGAGGAGACAAAATGAGGGTGCTTCACTTGCATTGAAAAATTCTCCAATGAATTTGATATTAAATGATTGCACAGTATTAAAAGAAAGGCAGACCAGAAGACAATTTGAATTGTAGGGTTTGTGGAATACTCAGTTTAATCTTAATTACTCAATAACACGGCCAACTAAATGGAGAAGAGAGCATAGCAAGGTAAGCAGGGTTGCACATCTCAGAGTTTCAGATGCAGCTGTGGTGAAAGGAGGCAAGAGGGAAAGTAGGTGTGGATACCCGCACCAGATACGGTGTTAAACTCAGAAAACCATGAGACAAAAACCAGCAAAGAAGGGGCCTGTTCATAGAGCAGCTGTAAATCAGGCAGCAGTAGAGTTCTTGTTAGATCACCATGAAAATCGGGGAGAAGTACTATGGAAAAGTGACCCTTAATGTTATTTCATTTGACTACTTAGCATTTTGGCTCTTCTGTGCATTTTAAACCAGGTCAGGCCCAAGTCAAGCATAGATTTTTTTGTGAGCTCACCAAGCCATCCACCCATAAGGTAGGATTGTTTCTATGTAAGAAGCTTGTTCCTTCCTTATGGCATGGCGTGAAGTTTTTCAAACGTAAATCCAGGGAAAACTATGGCCTGTAATATATAACTTGTTCCCTGATTTTCTCTGATCTCTTCTGGGCTCTACAGTCATATCATTATCTTGATTGGGCTGTCAATAATAAAGTCTGAGAAGTTATTTTTTCCTGTTTACACATGTAATTCCAGTCCGAAGGGATTCTACATCACATGTGCTGTACATTATGTAGTTACCTTGATAAACACAAAATCATGAAATGTTTTGGGTTGGAAGGAACTTTAATGCTCCTCTTGTTCCAACCCATCCTGTCTGCCCTTTTATTTCAGAATAAAAGGGTCCTCAGGTACTGCTTAGTCTTCATCTCTTTCCTTCCTGGAAAGCCAAGAAAAATAAAAGTGTTAAACGTGATTGTCCTTAAATTTAAGAAAATCCTTAAAGCTGAATGAAAGCAAAGAGAAGGAGGGTGGGAGAAAAATAACATCTAGTAAGAGATAATCAAGAATGAGAATAGTTTATTAGGAATTGAGAAGGGAGATGGCTGGTTGGACACATCAGGTCATTTACTTGAAGATTATAAATGAGATAGGAAAGCAAAGTCGGGAGATGGAAGAACATTAATGGAATCTAGAAGTTCGTTTTAAAGACGATAAGCCTTAAGAAAATAAGACAGGAAAGTGGAAGGGTTTAATAAAACAGTGGAATTGTAACAAAGCTATAAATCCTTTAGACATGAGATTTAGATAAAGAAAAAAACAGGGAAATTACAATAGAGAAGAATCATAGGAGGAAAATGCATTGGGTTTTTAAGACTATTTTCAAATCCTTTGAAAAGAAGGTGTAGACTAGGAGTTCATTGTGAGCAAATGTTCATCCCAAAGTGTTTACTGCTTTTCAGACATTGAATATTGATGTTACAGGCATCTTTGGTCTGATGCCAGACAGCAATTTTTATGTAACAGTCTTCATTATCTGAGCGGGGTGGCATAACAAAACAGGCACAGATACATGCGATTTATTAAAAATTGTTATGTAAAGTGTAACTATTAGTGCATTAGTAAATGTTTGTATATTCATGTGATTATATATCAAGGTTTGTAGATTTGAGAAGAGAATCTGAAGAGATACCAGTGGTGATTATAGAAACAGTTATCCTCTGCAAATGGAGGAACCCAGCATGGCAAGATGACTTGAGGAGTTCAGTCATATCTTAAATTCCTGCTTAAGACCATCTTTTGAAACGACTGTATATTTTAAATAATTACTTCATTCTCATAAAAGAGTCAATGACTGTACATGAACAAGTGTAAAAACGCATAGATGCAGTTTTTGAGGTGCCCATATCTCCCAGAGCCAACCTTGTTTTTCAAAAGTTCTGCATTCGAGCAATGTTTGCAAAGGCACGTTCTGTCAGCGTCTAGAGAAACACAGCTGGGCTCAAACCTTGAAACTTCCTACTCTTATGATAAATCTATGTTGAGAAAGTGCTGATTATTGTTTTAATTTATATTTATTTTTATCATAAAATAGCTTTCTCTGTTTTGGACAGGTCGGCCGACCTGCAGCTGCGCGCTGGGTTTTACAGGGCCGAGCTGCAACCAGACGGTGTGCGAGCGCTTCTGCCAGAACGGGGGCACCTGCAGTGTCACTGCGGGCAACCAGCCCTTCTGTGCCTGCCTGCCCGAGTACACAGGAGACAGGTGCCAGTACTGTAAGTAATCTCCACAAATTATTCCATCTGGGTTTGCAGTAAAAGTTCTACACAATGGACGTTTAAAACCCGCGTGGGTGAATTTTTTTTTTACGGCGTTGTTAAATTTAGCCCCAGATTGTTCGTGTTGCTGAGGCAATGTCATCTGATGTATTCAAGTGATCTCTGAGCATATTTCTCCCCTTCTACATGGCTAGCTGAAGAAAGAGCTTTTTTAAGAATGATTTGTTATTATTTTCATGAATGAGCAATCGAGTGGAGCAGTCAGTAGCCATGAGATAATTGTGTTAAAATTTTTTACTCTAATTTATGTATGTTTTCTTATGCTAGTATAATACCTAAACATAATGAATTGAAATAGTTGGTTAAAGAACCTTCTGATGTCCCTTATCTTTGCAGACCAACAAGTCTTTTAAACTACTCCTGTGCCTTTGTTTTCTATTTCCAACCCCAGCAAGCAGTACATTGAGGACAGCTTTGAGTTTCACATTGCTATATTCCTTCAACTTGCTCAAATGTCACCCTGAGTATGGTTTCTGCCCCATCATGGTATTGAAATTGTTGAGGATTTCTGAACATTACTCTAGTTTACTTCTCAGGACTTAGGGTTCTGTCTTTTGCATCTGATTTTCTCCCCAGTTTTTCATTCCACTGACCCATCACTCTCTTCTTATTGAGATAGTTTTCTGAAGGTTTCCACGCCTTTTCTCACTTTCTACGACTTCCTCTAATTTTTTACTTCTTTTACAGAGGAGTAAGAAAAGTAGGTTATCAACCAGTAGGCATTCTGTTCTTACTCCATTTATATTTCTTTTCTCCCCATGCTTTTGTTTTCTTTCACCATTATCTCTTTTCAATAACTCAACACATTTGAACATAATCTTGAATTTCTTCTTTTGGTCACTCATTTACAGGTTATAGTTTGTCATCCCCATGTCTCTTCAAAATGATGACTCACAAGCAACCTTAAGTTAGAACAACTTATTTTACTGAGATCTGAATGACGTTTTTTAATCATCTCCTTTTTTCTACTCCTGCTTTGCTTTGACTGTAACATTCTAAAGGCAAGGCCTCTCATAGTCTTGTTAGATTGCCATAGTGCTTGTCATAGAACATTAAATGTGAAAGCCATCATCTCTTTTGTACCTTCGGTGAATTTGCTGAAGAAGGCTTGATTTAAGAAAAAAGAGAAGGGAAATTAGCTGTTATAAAGGTCTAGTTTAGAATTATCTAAAAGATGCAAAAAGTATTTAGTTTTAGAGAAAGGTCTGTCAAACAAGGAGAGGGATAATGTGTATCTTAAATAGGATTTGTACTGAAGTAAACTGAATATATTTCCAGTTGGGAGACTATGAAATAGATTGAAACCTTTGAATGGAAAACCAGCAGTAATTGTGATTCTCTTCCCCTTGGTATTAAACAAGCTGCATGAATCCACAAATAAGTATCTGCAAACACAATTGGGTGTATTTGAAAATAGTATAGTACATAAATCATGCACAGACAGACACACAGATTAAGGAAAAATATTTACATGAGGCTTACGCAAAACCAAACAAATTGTTTCTAGTTGAATGCTTCTGCAAACATCTTTTTTCTTACTTTTTTTTTAAGAGAATTAATTTAAATGTAAATTTAAGAGTACTTTTTGAAGTGCTTATTATCAGATTTGGATTGTCTGGGAAACTGCCAAAATACAGAGACTCAAACACATTATAAAATACAAAATAAAATTAAGCTTTTGCTGATTTAAAACTTAAGTCTTTTAGAGGGGAAAAAAAAGTCTTACAATCTTTCAGAGTATTTTTTGGTGGCCAATGACAGTTTTGTGAAATTGTACTGCTTAACAGTTAGTAATATCAAGTCACATCTGTTGTTTTTTTGCTCTATTCACACTTGTGTGATCTTTTGCTTTTTTAATCACTTTCACTTTGTATGCACGTTGGAATACATTAATATGGCATTATTGCCAAGACTGGTTGCCTCCCAGATATCTTTTTCAGTCTGTCTTTGCTGTGATTGAAGGCAGTTCATATGCAAAGGATGACACATGAATGTGTGTAGGTATTTTACTCCTGCTCCCAAGCTTAAAGTATTATTTAGTGGGGTTTTATGGCAGGGGGAAGACATTTGCTTGCAGTATTACCAGCTTGCAAAGACCTTATTTTCCCCATACTTATCGTCTCCAATTACCCAGTGCAGAGTTTCTCCTGTGATTAGTTCACATAAGGGCTAATAACCAAAATGTGTGCTCCGTGTCAAGGCACTGGCACTGCTGAAATAAATTTAAGTGAGTGAATTTACATAGAATTCTACTAACATTGCACATGTTATTAAATACACATAAATCTGATGTATTTGAATGTAGCTCCCTGTTTTAAATTCCAGAAAAAAGACACACAGAGTAGCTAAAGTTCATTTCTTGTATCATTTAAGGCCCAAACTACCTAAAAAATAGGAAACATTTTCATGCAGTTACAATCATTCAAAGTGGATAGAGTGATCCCACAAGCTGTGACTTTCTCTGAAACTGAACTCCCTTTCTTTAGGAAAAAAAAATATTTGTGTCATTTCAGCCCAAATGTAGCACAAACATTTTACATACAGCAGATTACTAAAGATGTTTCTGACTACAATCAATACTAAAACCCAATATTTTTGTTTAATGTATGACCTTTCTATTCCTAGTTTTCGGGTTTGTGTTTTTTGGTTTTGGTTTTTTTTGTCCTAATGTACATGCAAACGTATGCCCCCCTTGCACTACTCTTACATAAAGTCATTCTCAATATTAGCTTTCAAACTGCAGTAGTTTTTGTTCCAAAAACAGCCCCCCTGCTGCAAATTGCCATTCTATACCTGGAACCGGGGAACCAGAAGCAATGAAGAACTTCATTTAGTGTCTTTTGAGCCGCTCTGGTTGCTGAGCAGTGATTCCTCAAGCAGCTGAGCCTACAGCCTGCACACACAGGCGGAGACACATAATGAATATTCAAACAGAAGTAACTCCTCCAACAGCCGTGCTCTGTCCCCCACAGAACTCTTCCAGCAGGACTCACTCCTTGGAGAGGAGGAAAAACACCCCAGAGTAGCATAAGCAAAACGTGTTTCTGACTTTGAGACACCCTCACAAGTGGTGCACAGAGAAGCTGTGGCTGCCCCATCCCTGGAAGTGTTCAGGGCCAGGTTGGGGTGAGGCTTGGAGCAGTCTGGGACAGTGGAACATGTCCCTGCCCATTAAGGAGCTTAAATAATGACTTTAAGGAAAAAAAAAAAAACAAAACCAGAAACCACAAAATAAAATTGTCACTACCATATAAATAAAAATTAACCAAAAATGTTAAGATACCAGTATTTTGTAGCTGTTGGAAGTTTCTTCATTATGGCAATTTGATTTTTTAAAAAGTATGAAAACTGAGAGAGTTACTGGTGGTTCTGAAGAGTTAAAGAATTCACTACTTGAAATCTCAGTCCTGCTGGCATTTAAACAGTTAAATACTGTGATGGGGTCTTGCACAGTCTGTAAAGATAAGCGTATGTGTAGTACGTTGTAGAACTTATGGATTATGTCTTTGTATATTATTATTAGAACTTAATGAAATTTTAATATGTGGATAAATGAAAATAAAACTTAATTATTTCAAAATATCGCTTCAATTTCAGTTTAGCATAATGCTGTTAATGGTAATGTGAATGTACCAGAAGATTTTTATTCAGCCAACGTCCCATTAAATACATTAATGTTGCTCTGCTTTTCTCATCAGTAGTCTTTATATTATGTGGGATGATGCCATAAATGGTTAGACAACTAGAAGGGGAAAAAAAACCCCTCTTATGAGTTTATATTTCCATTTCACTTCCCGAGACTACATCATTAATATATTATATATCTGTTTATTGGGTATTCTTGATTCCTGTGGTTGCCAGTGAGTCACCAGCTTCAGTGTTCATTTGGTTTTTATTACAGTGCCTTTTAAAACATGTCAGTACTGTATTATTTTTTCTTCTATAACACTCCTTAATGCGTTCTAGTAATTAGGTCTCGTGTTGCTTTCAGATGTTTGCCACCATTACTGTGTGAATTCCGAATCGTGCACGATTTCCGATGATGGAAGTGTGGAATGTGTCTGTCCAGTACGGTTTGAAGGTCCCAAGTGTGAGCTGGACAAGTGCATCAGGTGCCATGGGGGACGCTGCGTAGTAAACAAGGACAGCAGTGACATAGTATGCAAGTAAGTGTGTGTAGGGGAGAGATTTTGCTCAAAATCAGACATTCAACAGCAATTCTACTGCATTATCCTTTAAATCTCTCACACAGTAGCTTGTCCGTGAAGCGGTCACATCAGATCAGTCCCTTTGTGTGGTTTCTGCCCGTACGAAAACCAGCTGACTCCTGACTTTTAAAACCAACTTGTGGAGCACTCCTCGCTGGAGGACGCATAATGTAGCAGGAGTGAATGTGACTTTCACTTGGAAACATTGAAATTAATCAAGTTAACAGTGGGGTTTTACCATACTGTTGAAATTTCTTCATTCTACATTATCTGTGACAGTGATAGAGACATACTAAATGCTATTGGAGGCATAGGTAACATGTGCTGCTGTATTGCTGAGTGCTTATTTTGTACTGTAATAGTTTATTTTCATAAAAATAAATATTAAAGATATTTTGTGTAATCTCATTGCTGTGCTAGCTTTTCAAACTGGAAACCTAGAATTCTTGCAATGTATACATGTCGTAATTATCTATTAAAATATTGATTTTGCGAGGAAATACTCAGACTTACTAAAATACCGATTGCTCTTTGCATTTTTTTTTTAACCATGGCAGTTGCACTAATGGAAAGATTGCCTCTACCTGTCAGCTGTGTGATGGCTACTGCTACAATGGTGGTACCTGTCAGCTGGACCCAGAGACAAATATACCTGTCTGTCTGTGAGTATCCTGCATCCTGTAGATCACTAAAATGCCTGTGTGACAACAAATAATAAAATTATTATGCATGTGTCTGTATTTTTGGTCTCTCTAGGATAAATAATGTGCTGGTTGCAGTTTCAACTTACAGTATCTGTTTTCTAGCTATTTCTGTAACCTCATACTTTGCATAATTTTGCAAAATGTGTGTTGAAATTTACACCTAGGGACTCTATTGTGAATGCATATAGATACAAAGATATATCTTTGAGACTTATAGTAATTTCAGGTCTGTTCAGGCATTTATTTCTGGAATGGAATCTTGAGGTTGCCTGCCCTGCTTCTCAGAGGTGGATGAAGTCTTTTCTCCTACAGAGATGGTCAGAGGTGGAGGCAAAACCCTCCTCCTGATGGCTAGGGAATAGGAAAAATAATGCCAGTGTTATTTCTCTTATGGGGATATGCTCATGTGTCTCTCGTTTCTGCCCTAACCTTCACGCTGCCCACAGTGGTGTGGCTGTTCTGGGGTGACGTTGTGCTGTCCCTCCTGTGCCATGATAGAGTAATTCAAGGTGCTTTTCTTAAGCTCAGACATAAAATGCCAAAGAAATTTGGATTCTGTAGCTTAGAAGTGTGAAGTACAGTTGTAAGAAGTAGAAAAATCTACATTCTACTCCTTTCTTGAGAGCTATGGTGTATCTTCTTTTTCAGCTGCTCAATGTGAAATACTGATGTAGTCACCTTAGCAAGGAATTAATTTCTTTCCTGCTCTCAGTTACACTGAGTTACTTATTCATAGTCTTTTTTTAATATCTTTTCTTTATTCATTTATATTTTCTCTTTAGAAGATTCATGTCAGAATTGTCTTCCACTTCTCCAAACAACCTGGAGGTCAGAGCATCTTCCAGGCTGGAAGACAGAATTTGATTCGAGTGTCTCATTTCCTCGGTGACATAAGCAAATTGTTGCCCAAAGGGATCTGGCACTACACCTTTGTGAATACAGATACAGGCATTCCTTCATTTTGTTGATCCTGAAAGAGTTTTATTCAGGCTCTCAAAGGAGTTTCACAAACGCCTAGATTTTGTTAGTCTGACCAGTGGAAGAGATGGGCTACGGGTTCCTCCCTGTGAGAGCTGAAGCACTTCTGCACAAGAAAAGGGACACAACTGTAGTGGCACTCCCATTGAAAAATTATCAGTGTATGCTTGCAGGTCTGGGGCTAAAGACAATGTAATTTAGTTTTGCATGGTAGCCCTTATTCAGTTGAAAATACTTTAAGTCCTTATTTTTCTTTTTCATTATTTTTTTTTACCCTTTTTTACCATTTTTCCTGTTATTTGTACTTCCTTAAATGTCTTTAGTTGAGACTGATAAATCCTGGCAAAAGGAGAATATCACAGCTGTAATATGTAAGGCCCAAATATGATGACTAAATCTGCTGATTCATTTGCTGAAACACCTAGAATGAGTATTTTGAAAGGTTGTATTTTTAGGTTTTTTTTCTTATAAAACTGTCACGTTCTTTTTCAATTCACATGGAACACCATAGCATCTCAAGGAAAAAAACCAACTTTTGTGCTTTAATTTGTGTGTGGATTTGCAATACAAAAATGCTGCAGCATACACCAACACCATTAGCAATGCTAAGAAAATGGTCATGAACGTTTTTAAGGCCATTGCAATCTGGATCAATCAATAGAAATGTACAGTGCATCTGACAATAATACTCTGAGAACCCTTCAGGCAGTACAGGCTCATTGTTTTAAAAACTGTTTGATCAACACTCATGAGCAAACTTTTCAGTATTGTCAGATGGACCTTCCACGAAAAAAAGAATATTGATTTTGTCTCGTGTGAGTGTGTGCCCGTGTATGTGTGCGTGGCTTGCCGTCATTATATATAATGCGTTTAAAATCTGTTCAGCACAAGGCAGAATATTTATGTAGGTCTATTTTACTGAAATTCTGCAGATGCTCTGTGGGGTTTAAAAGTCAGCGCTGTGACCAGAAAGTGAACCCTTGTGATTACTACTGTCAGAATGAGGGAATTTGCACTTTAACCACGTTTAATGAACCGAGATGCAAGTAGGTTTAACCTTCCACTTAATGCTGCACATTGTGTGACATCATTCCAGGCCACAGTTCATTGGTTCAAGTCATGCACATTCACATACATTTCACAATATATACTTAATCCGGGGGACCATTTCTCTAATACACACTCACCCTTTGAGAGTTGCACTGATGAGTGTATTTAAAAATACATTTGGAGTGTGTGTGTATCATTAGAGGAAGAAATAAAAAGCTTTATTTTTACTAAATAAATTGGAAAAGAAATGAAAATGCCGCTTGGCTTCTATTGCTCATGTTTTGAGATATTTTACCAAGTTAATCTTACATAGCATAAAGTTTAGTGAACAGTGATGTTGCACGTGTTCTGTAGTCCAAACCCGACTTCCTTTTTCTTATCTGTACAGGGAAAGGAACAGAACAGGTATTTAGGTACAACTTCAGGAGTTAAGGTTGTATTTATAAGTCTTGTTGTTAATTTTATAGAAATAATGCTGTAAAACAAACTGTTAAACAAAAGAATGTGAGCTACATCATAATGTTGACTTCTCTGATTAAAAAAGAAACTTACGTTTGTGTTCTCTACTTCCCTAAAGGATTTTAGGTCTATTTCTTAAAGAGAAAATTTTGACCTTCATCAAGGAAAGAAACAACTCTAGTCTTTGAAAATCCTGAAAGGCAGATGTGCAGAGAGATGCAGAACACCTGTCAGATGAGCATAGCCTCACTCAGTGGTTGTGATGCAAAAGTCAGTAGTGAAATCATGAACCAAAGACCTAGACTTGGGATAAAATGTGAAACTCACACAGATCTAAACCTATCTCAGTGCATGGCTTGTGAACCCACAGAATGCTGTGGGGATGTGATGTGGGTGTCTGGTGGGTAGCAAAGACAGTGACTGTTTAGGGTGAATAATCTAATTTTTTTTTTAAAACGTGATCTCAGTTGCTTTGTCAGTGTTCTCATGCAGTGAAACTCTCTGACTTGAAGTACCATAAATCCATTGGAAACAAGTTTAATGTCCTGACTACTGCTTCTTAGACTTGGAAGACTATGGGGTGAATCTGTTGATCAGCAGTGTATGGAACAGGGGTGCTTGGAACTTTTTATATCTCCGTGTATCATACTTGTGTTTTCAGAATCATGCAGCCCTAAGACCAACACGTTGTTGCCTATAAAGTCACATACTGGATGTCCCTTTCCTTCTTTTTTCTCTCAAATGCTCCAGGAGACAGTTGTCCAAGGGCTCCTTTTTCCTTAACCGGTCTCTAATTCACAAGTGGGTGATTTTTAGAAATAGGAGATGCCTGGGTTTATTGCCATTCAGCAGGAACTCTGCTCTATCTCTCAGCTAGCACCAGTTGAGAATGCAAACTTTATACGTAATCAAGCCCTTATTATCATTCAGTAAAGACAATAGACAATAAGATTTATCTGTTCCAAAAAGGCAATCCTAAAGCTGTAATTATACAGAGCAACTCTAAGCCTGCCAGAATGGGCTCTCCTTTCAACAACCTGTACTGCTAGCATACATTTTCATTTTGTCTTCCTGTCTCAAGGTGTCTTTTTAATGTTGAATGCACTAAATGACTTAAATATCAGTTGTACTCTGGAAGAAGGGGTTGCGGTTTCCACCTAACCATTTTAGGAATGAATTAAGGCCTTACTGTGGCTTCGTATAAGCCACCAGAAAAGAGAAGGTTTTATGAAGGCCAGTTTCAACGAGTGGTCTGTCAGGGTTTAAAATATGCAGAATATGCTGTGATTTCTCTTTGGACATCTATGCAATCTAGATTATTAATTCTCAGCATTATTTTTAGGTATGTGATGACTATTATTCTCCCTCCTCCCACGTTACCGTTCTTGCTCAATTACAGAGGTTGTGAGAGAATTTCAGAATATTAAAATTTGGGGTAATGCCCTTTGCTGAAAAATGTACCCCTTAGGGTGTCTTAAAGTAGCATAATCTTTCTAGTTACTGTCATTTTGGTGTTCTCGTACTACATTTTTTAAGGATCTCTTTAGTACTGCTCACTGTTGGGTGGGGTCTGTGTGTGATGTGCATAACAGCAGAAGCATGTGAGATATGTCTGAATTGCACCAGTAAGTTCACAAATCTGTTGAAAAAAAGAATGATCGGGAGATCGGATTCGTATGGGAAATAATCAAGGAATGCTTTTTCTGTGTATTTCACAAACTGCCCGTTCCATCTGTCCTATCAGTCTGTCTTTTAATAAATACCTTTATTTATCTGTTTCCTTTTCACTAATTACCTACCTGCATATACATTCCTGCAAGAGAAGCAGGGTTTAGAGAGAGATTACACCTTGCATGATACCAGTGAAGAAAACTGGAAAGAGTTAAAACTTTGAAGTACTCAAGAGTGGCTCTGGTTGTTGAATGGGCAGGGCTTTTACTACAGAATCTTTAGCAGAGAATATTGCTCTCTCTCAGCTTTGTTTCTTTTATACCATCATAACAACTATATGTTGCTGTAATTCCATCTTTTTATTTGTATTACTGTTGTTATTTATACCTGCACATGGATGTGTTCTATTATTATTATATGCAAATAAATGTGATCAAATCATAACCCCCTTACACTAGGCATTATAGAAATATAAAAATCAGAAGACAGAGTACAGCATTACATTAGTTGCCTGTGGCTGGATGTGCTGACTGTTCAGAGGGATTCAAGTGTGTGTTGTATTTCAATATTATAACAAACCTCAGTTCCTCTGTAATGAAGAACAAGTCATCCTGGAGAGTTAATGAGAAAGCACAGACCATGCAGGAGCTTGAAAGAAAGCCTAAGTTTGGTAACAGAGGAAACTGAAAAGTGAAGGGTGGAGAAAGAATAAATTACTTCATTTCTTGATGGAGAATTTTGGTCAAGTAATGGGTTAAAAACAGTGAACAGCTGGGGAGAGAACAAGTTGTGGAATTGTTTAAAGGTGATACCAAAGTTTGAACCTGGAGGTGTAGACATGGATAAATGAGGAAAAATAGCTCCTGCAGGAGTGAAATAAACAAGAGGGCTGTTCTTACAGAAGCCTAGAATGGTTTTGGTTGGAAGGGACCTTAAAGCTCATCTTGTTCCAACCCCCCCTGCCATGGGCAGGGACACCTTCACTAGACCAGGCTGCTCAGAGCCCCACCCAGCCTGGCCTCCACACTTCCAGGGATGGGGCAGCCACAGCTTTTCTGGGAAACCTGGTCCATTGTTGCCAAGCTGTTCTTGCCAGCTTTATATCCAGTAGGCTGGAGAGAGACACGGTGTGAGGAAAGTGTGTGGGGGTGAGCACCCGTGTGGGCAGATGTGTGCTTGTGTTTGGGTCACAGAACTGAGAAAGAGAAGAGTGCATTCCTCTCTATGGAGGAGCTCCCCTGCAGCTCAAAGTGCCTGTGATGCTGTACCTTCCTCCTGGCATTCCCTTCCTGTTGAAAAATCTTCAAATATGAACTGTTTTTATGTAAGTGCACGTGCAGCTTGTACAAGTGCTGCATTTACACCCAGGTTTTTAATAAATAAACTCATCGCTACAGTAAGCCTCTGCTCAAAAGAAGATTCAGGTACATCCATAGTCCATAGTTGTGGACAAGAAAGGGACCATAGCATGCAGTCCTCTGACTGGCATTTTCTGAAGGCTGAGTAAAAAAGGCCACTGTGGTGTAGAACAAATGCAGGATTGAAAAGCCTGACTAAGAGAAGGCCCTGAGAGACAGTACAAACCAGGAAATTTTATCAAGTATCTTGCAATAAATGCTTTCCATATGATTTCCCAGGGTATATTTAATGAGCTCCCCAGTTTCAATTACAACAGGAAATTCACAGCATCCTGTCAGTCCTTTGAGAGCTTTCTTTTTTAACTAAAAATATCTTTGTTATAAATATCTTGAAATTGAACATAATCCGCAGGTTATACCTTTGTACGATAAAAGATCTTTTATCCACTTTGTACCATGAACCAGTATTAGTTCAAGAACTAAATGCAAACAGGTGTTTGAAGAGTGGTTGTCAGAGGAGGAAATTTTAAGATCTTGGAAAAGAGGAATATGTATATTTTTCATAGAGCATTTACTAACTAGGCTGTAATGCAGATCTTTGTACATGAGTTTAAAATTTTTCGGATAAAACTTGCATAGTATTTGCTGCTGTACATCACTGCTGGGGAAAAACACAGAGTTTTTATCTACCTACTTAGCGAGTCCTTTCTCATTCCTTTTTAGTTTTACCATTTCAATCTCTTTTCCTTTTGTTTTATTGCTCAGTGTAATTTCAGCTACAGCAGTAGTCACCTGGACTTGCTTCTTATATATTTTCTGCATATTATTTTTAATAGTTGTATAGTCTCTGTAATGTACACATATTGCTAATAGCAATATTATATATATATAATAACAATATAATATATATATCTATAGCATGGTGTTTAACGCCCCTCAGTTTCCTCTTTTTCTTACCCTTGGGATGAATGAGGCTGAGTCGCACTTGGAAGCTTTTCCTCTACAGTGAACATCATGCAGCAACTGTGGATAATGATTTTTGTGTAGTAATGTCATGCGCAAATTAAAATGCATTTGTAAAGTCACATTTTCTTTTTTTCACGTATGTTCTGACTACATTTAAGGATTTTTTTGGTGTTCCTCAAAAGTAATTTTTTATTGTTTTGCCTGCTTTTTGGATGATGTAATTTTCCTGTTCTGAATGTATTGGATTGCAAGGTAATTTGTATTTCATTTTCAGGTAACAAGTGTAAATTTTCTATCCCTTTGCTTCTACATTATTTTCCTTTCATGATGTCAAGGGATGCTCATTAGACAAAACTACTAAAATGTGGTCTGTTCATGTATAAAATGATTATGGAAAAGTTATTACTTGAAAATAATGAAACCCTACAATAACGGAGAAGATACAGAATGTGCAGTTATTGATCAGTACTAGAGTGGGATTTTTAGTCTTTCTTTGTTACAAAAGTTCTTTACTTTAGAGAGTTTATCAGTGGGTTTAACTCTACTATATCAGCTCCCTGTATGAACAAAGGATATCTGTAGAAGCATTCCTAAATTTATTATAAGGAGTAGTTTAATGATTTGGTTTAGCGCAGGGATTTTATCATCCTCTGGCATCCTGCAGAGTTGTGGGAGAAAAGGGGATTTTGATTTCTCTCTTTCAATGCAGTTTAATGTAGATAGTAAATAACTCTCATCCAGATGTTCTCTTGTCTTACAAACAGTTTTAATATTAATGATGAGACAACTTCCAGTGAAATTTTAATTTAATTGTTCTTGAAATAGTGAGGTAGGATACCTTCATTAATATCTTCTAGTATATATTGCTATGTCACAACTAAAAGAAAAAGCCAAGTTAGAAAATTACTTTGTATAGTGAAGAAATATCATTTATAGCTAAGAAACATTTTCAGTTCCCCTTCCACCTCATGTGTTGTAAGGACTGTTCCACAGATTCTGTTACACTTCTAGACTAATCTTTCAATGCTGCTGTCATTTTTGGATCTGCACTGGTACATTTTGGAAAGCAGTTGTCTACAAAAGCATTTTTAACTGCATATTATGCCTGCCATATTATATTTTTATGACAATGCCTCTATGGCACAAAGAGGGAGGAAAAAAGAGAAGCAATTTTTTTAAAAAAATTGCACACTGCCACCAAATTAGCCTTTCTTTTTTACTACTTTTTTCTATGTATTCAGACATTTCATAGTGAAATGGTCAAGTGCCTGCATAACTGAGTTCAGAATGTTTGAGAACATTGGCATGTAAGGGTTATATAGAAATAGAGGAGAGACATTTTCTGTCGTGAATAGATTCTGTAACAACGTGATCAATCTCAGAAACGTAAATATCCTCATTCTAAACATTCCTCACTCCAAGCGCAAAACCTTCATCATCTCAATTGAAAATTTTTTAAAACGTCTCTCTTTGCAATGCCATTTCCTCAAAATAGATAATTCCAATGGCATAGGCATTCTGTACCTCAGAAGGCACTTCCCAAGCACTCATCTCTTTATAAATGTATAACTGAATTGTTACAGAGAGAGCTGTAGCAGATTTATTAATGACCTTGGCAGCAGAACGTGTACAAACATTATTTATTACATTCACTCTCAGTTTTCATATTGGCATCCCCTGTGATGCTGCTGCTCTTTGATCTTTCTCTGGTTCTGCTGGGAACTGGAGATTTGCACCTTAAGATGTTCTCTGTAGCACCTTGCACCACGCAGCTGACTCCAGCCTGTCCTTCACTGTCAACTTCCCCATCTGTTTCCATCTGTATTTGTCTGTGTGTGACTCAAATTAGGCATTTTCACTGTTCTTTCTCCTGAGTTTGTGATGATGTGAATGTCTCGGATGAGACAAAGTGGCTTTATGTGGTTCTGCTTCGTTAATGCCTTTTTGTTTACTGCAAATGTCCTGTCTGACCATACAGCCCCAGAAAACGGTACAGAAGAACAGCTCCTGGTACCAAAGAATTTGGAAAGGGACAAGATAATGTGCGTCAAATTGAACCAGGAGCCAGTTCCCATGCTAGGAACTGGGCAGTCTGAATTTAGATGTCCTGATACCAGAAAATGCTCTAAATAAGAACAGTTGAAGGTTGTTCTGAAGACAACTGAAGCTGGTTAAGATCTGCTCATTTCCCATGTTCCTGCATGAACAGTTGTCCATGTCCCAAGCCCATCACTATCCATGCGCCTGCTCGCGGCTGATTTTGTGTCGAATTCCCTTGCAGAAAACGTCCCTTTCCCCTGGGCTTTATTTCTTTTTCTGCTCTGTCTGCCCAAGACAAGCCTTTAGTAGCTTGCTGGACCATCAAAGGGCAATCATTTCACCTCAAAGTGCAGAAGGAAATGACTGCCATCCTGCCAGCTTCAGTCTCTTTGAAGTTTATTGGAGAAAGCAAGCATTTGGAAAAAAATTTAAATGTAGTGGCAACTAACAATGTTTTCATGAGACTTCTATCAAATGCCTCAGATGTTTCAATATTGTTCATTTTTGCAATTAGAATGCCAAGATAAGTAAAGAACTTTTAATATTTTTGCTTTAATTTTTTTCCTCTGTTTATTGCATATCTAGCTGTAGGATTTATTTCTTCACCAGCTGTTCTGGTATCATATCTGCTATAAGGTTTTTGAAGAATGTAATTGTACATTATGCAATTTTCTCATGAGCTTGTACTTGAATGCTTCATGGTGATTCTTTTGTTAGTCTCATTGTCTTATGTTCTTTAAACTGTTTTTAGGACAGATTTATCATAATGATTCTTAAATACGGTGGAAGCATTTGAAACATTTAATATAAGAATTGAGTTGCAAAGTTAGATATGTCTAACTCTAAAATAAACCTTTCCCTTTCAATAGTGTAGTATTAAATGCAAATTACCTGTCAGTAAGTTTTAATCGTGTGAGCTGAATCCTGAGCAGGAATGATGCAAAATTTCAGTAAGAAATATAAAGACTTTGTTTCGTGTTTGTCACATGCCAACAGCTTGGAGCTGAGTAGAATATTCTAAGTATAAAGACATACAGTGTTTCTCTACAAGAATGGAGACACTTACTTTGCAGCTGTATGTGGAAAATTGATATTTTTAGAAAGCAAGTTCCTTGAATAGTATCTTAGTAAGGTAAGCTGTCGGTGCAAGCATTTCTATCTTATATAATTGCTAAAAAGAGATCTGGAAAGAAAAAGGAACAGATGCATCTTCTGAAAGATTAAAGTCAGGTGTTCCCTGTGACTTACGGTGTGCTGAAGTGATGGTAAGCAGGTGGAAAAGTCAGTTGGGTTCAATTATAAAATATATCACTGTGAAGCATGTGTGTAATTAGTAGTTGGGGGTTCTTTGCAGTGAGGAAACCTAAGTGTGTATTTACCATTTTTATTAAGTAAACAAACTTATTTCAAGAAACACAAAGAACTTCTAAATTATAATGCAATTTGGCTAGCGTGTGACAATTTATGAGTCAAGTAGCAATAACAATCAATATATAAAAATAAATCAATAATGCTTTTAAAACTATCTGAGCCTTCCCTCTGCAAAGTTTAAGCACCTTCATAATGTTTCATACCAAAAATGAAATTAATTTCAAAAAAAAAGTTCAAGCTTAATATGAAACCCAGTAAAGAGATTTATCTGAATGTCAGGTTGGGCTGGAATAGGCTTAGGAGCAAGGAGAGAAACGAGCCAGTCTTCTGCAGTGACCTGCAAAGACAAAAGAGAGCCCAAAGCATCACCAGCAAAGCTGCCTAGGGCTCTTCTGTTAGAATGGCACCATTTTTTCTAGAATATTTGTATCTCTCCAAAACTTCTTTTATTATAGAACAATAGCAGCTGTTAAGAATGTCCACCTGTAAACTTTGCAATTTATTAAATCCTTAGGAAGGCATCAAATAGCAGTAGTTCCTGGAACTGTGTGAAGGTAACGCTTTGCTGCACCTCCCTAAAGATAACTCATGTTGAAATGCATAAATAATTCAAAAATACTTAAAAAAAACATGACTCATTGCACAATATGCAACAGAGACAGATGAAAAGTGACTACTTCCTGCTGTTTCCACAAGGAGAGTTTGAGGGTCTGTAGTAAACTTAATCATATTTATGGCAGGTTGAATAAGCAATTGAATTTCATTCAGGTATTTGTTTCTGGTTTTGATGGATTTTGCTGAGTCTGCTGCCGTGGACTCCTTGTGTTTGCTTGTATGCATGGAGAGTGTTCTGAATCCCAATTGAAGAAATATTTGCATATTGATATTCACATGAGGAAATTATAGCAGAGTAGCTGTGTATAATCCAGGCACCTGGCTCCTGGAACACATATTCTGAATATAAACAGTATTTAGGGCTTTCTGAGGCCAGGAGATGCTCCTGTCCCTTTAGGACAACTCTTTATTCTTTAACTCTCATGCCTGCTTACACATGAATATATTTCTGCAAATGCATATCTGCTTATACAGTTCGAAATTTAAGAAGATAAAATGTTAATATATCTTTGATTAAACTTGTTTTATCATTTGAGAAATTAGAAAAGAACTCTGGAATGAAGGTTGCAGTGATAATAACAGGAATCAAATATACAAAGGTGTAGTTTTAAATTAAATCTCTACTCTGTGTGTTGTCAGTGCCATGGCAGAGTCCTGCTGACTCCTTCCATGAGGCTTCTTGTTGGTTTTGTAGAAGGACTGTTGTCATTCGTGTAGCTCTTGAGAAGATGCTGGTGGTCTCTTTCATGGGTTACTGGGTTAATAGCTGACATTTATTATCTTTCCCATCTTAATTGGATCCTTTCAGATGTTCAGCCAACTGGTCAGGCACACAGTGTGAGAGGCCAGCTCCCAAAAGCAGCAAGTCTGACAACATCAGTACCAGTAAGTACTTCCAATAACTGCTGTCACTTGTCACATTTGGCTCAGTTTAGAAATCTAAGCCTTTGTGATATTTTAAAATGTGAGTTTGTGTCATGAAAAATGCTCGTTACCTGTATCTTTTTCTTTAAAAAAAACCCCAAATGTAGATATTTCTCGACTTTTTGATTGCCTTTTGGTGTTGCACGAGGCAGTTTGGGTGCAGTTCTTAGGCCATACGCTCCCCACTCCGAGGGCTAGCTGCACTTTTCTTAAGGACAGCGTGTCGAGTGACGAGCATTTGGCCATATCAGCCCTGTGCAGGGAACTAGTGTGAGACCTCTGACCATTTAAATCCTGCTGAAAGCATCAAAAATAGAGCTGTAAGTAGTGCATAACTTTTGTATTGGCCGTCTGCAGAGGGTTGAATTTTACCTACTGTGAAAATCCTCCTGAAAGTAAGAATAGCTCCTGCCGTGTTTTTTCAAACGTGTGTGTAAGCATAAAAGGATGGCATTGCTGCACCACTGGCAGCTTAAACTGGACAAGGTTCCCTGCAGAGTCTTGAGTGTGCTGCTGGTGCCCTGCTGTACCCGCCTTGGTCACATTTAGCCCAAGTGGAGCAGCAAAATGAGCTGCCCACTATTCAGGTCAGCTTGGTGCTTAGATGAAACCTTCCCAGCGATCCACACAAGTGAAAGAACACTCGCGAGCTGGAAATAGGCAAAAAAGCAGGCAAAGCCTGGATCACTGCTTCATTTTGAGGGAATCACAGCTACGGTTTGGGGAATGGGTGTTTGTCTTGGGCTTCTCCCAGGCCCCAGGCTGCACCAGAGCTACCAAATGGCAACTAATGCCTGGTGGGATGTTTTTCAGGGTTTTTTTCCTGAATGTTTACGTGCCAAGAAAAAATTAATTTTTTTTTTTTTTTTGACTTCTAAGTAGAACTTAATGCAGTTATTTATCAAATGTTTTCTTAAAAGAGCCTTGTTGTAATGTCCTTTACATGCTGAATCTTCATAAGCTGAAGTGACCTCAGGATGCTTCAAGTTTTTATTCAGTATTTCATTTCGTGTCTCTGACAACCTGACTTGGCTTTCAGTAAGCCTTCAGGCAGAATTCAAAACATTTTTCAATTCTTTATTTAGACTGTGTTTAATGTAGAGCAGACGCTGCCAGAAGCTTTTTCCTTTTAATAAATCAATACATATAGCCAATGAAACAACCAGCAATATTTTTGTTTTCCACTGGTTAAGGATTGTGATATTAAAGAAAATACATGCCACTCCACACTGGCTTTATGCTGGAGTCCTGTTTTTATAAGTCCTTTATTTATAACATAAAATTATTTGTTGCATGCATTTCTTTACGAGCAGATACTTAAAGTAAGGCTGAGAAATAAGGGTACAGTTACTGACCTTATTTTTGCAGATAGTCTCATCTCAGTGAAATTATCTGCCAAAATAATGTGAAGCCCATTTTCTTCTTTCCTGTTCCCTCCTCTCCTTTAACATCGCTGTCTGATCTGTGCACTGTTTTTCTGCTGCATTAAGCATTATTGTAGTTTTTGTGATTGCCTATATCAACATAACAAAATTGTTGGCTCTCGAGTACAATGCAGTAAAATGCAGCAAAATGCAGGAATGCACCAACCACCTAGAAATGGAGATTGCTCACTGCCTTTTATTTTCCCACAAATAAAGATAATAGATACCTATAAATACTAATTAATTCTTCAACCAGAGCCAAGCCTACTGAATATTTTAAATTCAAAATTGCGTGACCTAAACTGCTGAAGATCCTGGTGGTTGTCAGTGGCCGTGCCGCTCCAGTCCAAATTGTCCAGCAATTCCACACATTTTCATGGACTATTGCTGCAAATGAGGGCAGGGAATTAGCCCAAAGTATATTGGTATCCAGAAAGAGGAAACTCCTGATTTGTTTACAAAAGTGCGTATGCTATTATCTGTAATGAAGTTGGGCTTTTTATTGATCAGCATTAAAATCTCAAATTGATGGGTGAAGCTCATCACATGAAATTGCATTGTTGGTGTGGGAAATTATTCTCTTTTAATTAATTTAACTGTTTTAGAGCTGTGAAGCCATGGTTATTCAATGGTATTTCCTTCTGTTTTAGGAAGCATAGCAATCATTGTTCCTCTTGTTTTACTGGTGACTTTGATCACTACTCTTGTAATTGGACTATTTCTTTGCAAAAGAAAACGAAGGTAAGTAATTTTATATTTATTTATGAAGTTAAAAAAAAATATTTTTAAGTATTTTCATCTTTCTGATATACAAAAAATCACTTTATCACTTTTGTCACTATTTATATGAGAAACAAAATACACAACCCAAAATGACCAAAAACATGTTTCTGGAGGCAGCAAGTCAGTTACATTTTGGTCCTTGGTGGAACAACCACTTTCTGTTATTGATATGTTCCACATGCAGTATGTAAAAAATTGTAGGTCTTACTCACTTTTCTCAATCCTGACAAGGCTGTGTAAGCGTTAATAACTTTATCCAGAGACTTAGAGAACTTAACAGAATTCATGTATTTCATTAAAACCACATACTCAAATTTTGAGTATTGTTTACATCTTCGAGTTATATCGAAGATGTAAGCAATACTCAAAATATTTACTGTAGAGTCCCAAACCTTTTCCTCATTACTGTGTTCCTTTGGTATCTTGCACAGGAAGCCAAATTCCAGCACTGAGCATATTTTGTAGAATATAGCAGAATATTTTGTTCTCTTGAATTTAGCTGCCTTAGAGCCGATAATATACTTGAGGACTTGTATTTGACTTTTTGACTTTGGGCATTTCTTCCAAGACCGCGTTTGGTGGCCAGGGGAGGCAGGAGTGTTTCTGCTGTATGAGACACCTGAGAGAGCTGGTCCCCTCCACATGTTCAGAGACAAAAACATAATGTTGATGGTGATGCAGATTTAACAAGGGAAGAGTCCTGGTAATAAGGACATGGCCCACTAGGGAAGGCCCAGAGAGGGAATCAGACAGCAAACCATTTACTTCAGGCCTGTAGCTATCCTGCTTGCTGGCCTTGAGCAGCTGTCTTCCTTTCTCTTGGGGCTTGTTACCCCGCGTCTGAACCAAGATAATATCTCTTTGTTAAGTCCTTCAGAAATATGTGATGAATCTGCTGTTTCTGCAAACGTGGCCATTTATGAGACTATTTCAGTGCTTCAGGCTAAAAGTATCTTATAAGTTACTAAGATATGGCATCACACACAGCGTGTCCCCTGAAAACTCTGGTGTAAACTAGTAAACATCAATTTTTAAACCTTTTCGTAAAGCCAACAAGATAAATACTTTTCCTGACCATACTGTTAGTAATGCTGACCCTGCCAGGCTCCATGGATGTCATTATGAGCTGCTGTACCTAAAACACCGAGTTTAGTGATAGCCAAATCCTGAGACCAGTTGCTGCTCTGTGAATTATTTAGGTTACTGAGAATCACTTGTTAAATAATAGATTTGCAGTAGAGAAATAGAACTGGCCTCAATAAAGGACTTTCTTCTAAAATTATATTTGAAAATGTATTCTAGAGTTGTTTTACCTCTTCAGAGAAGACTGTCAAGTATTAAACTAGGTGTAGTTGTTCAACACTTGCATGCTACTGTTAAGTGCCTATTTTAGGAAATATTTTTTCAATGACGTTTCTGAAAAATACAGATCATTTAGTATATTGGATTTCAGACACTGACTGCATCTTACTCAGCCAACAAGAGGACTTGACTGTTATCATACTGACTGTGACCTCTCTATTATTCCCTTGTAATTCTAGAGAACATATTGCATTGGGAAAAAATTACCCTCTTGAGGTTATTTCAATTGCTCGGGCTGAAATCACCTCCTTAGCTAAAAGAAGAGAATTCAACAACAGAAACAATTCAACTCAATCACTTATCTTTACTGATACCTTATTCAAGGTTAGGTATAAAAATAAGGCTCTGTCTTTTATTAAAGCTTGAAAGAAAACTCAAGTTGAACTTCAGTGTTCCAATAACCACTGGCAGGGAATACAAACTGGAACGACGACAAGTTCATACATTTTTTATGCATCGTGATGAAACTATTTGCTTGTCCTCAGTTTACAACTGACTTTGGGCAACTGGTTTGAAATAGAAGTGAAACGAACAAGCAAGGGGACATGACTCATGTTCGCTCCGTTTTCATTCCTGCAGGGAGTCTGCAATGAGTTTGCAAGGCTTTCCTTGCAAGGGAGGGAAATCTGGGAATAGTTGGAGGAAGTCAGGATTGTAGACAGTGAGTTAGCACTTTGTATGGATTCATACCACTACAGCCGAACTGAGAAAAACAATAAAAGGCTGCTTCCAGCTTCTGTGAGATCTATATATAGGCTCAGATTGCTAGTTTGCTTGGAAAATGGAAGCATTTTGTAATTGTCCCTGCAGGAAACACTTTTTCATCCTGTTGGTCTTAGAGATTAAAGAGAAACAAAATATCCAACAATTTGCTGGAAAGTTCACTAGCTTCTTTTGTATGTTTATGCATTACAGGACAAA
Organism: Rhagologus leucostigma; assembly: GCA_013397725.1. Classification (NCBI taxonomy): domain Eukaryota; kingdom Metazoa; phylum Chordata; class Aves; order Passeriformes; genus Rhagologus; species Rhagologus leucostigma. The sequence goes on along the minus strand of VZTD01001174.1, from coordinate 2,366,334 downwards.
AACTATCAGAAGACAACCCATGATAAATGGAGGAATCAATGTAGAAATCGGCAATCCATCATATAACATGTATGAGGTGGGCCATGACCACAGTGAAGGTGGTCTTTTAGCCTCAGATTTTACTCTAAATGCAGAAAAGGTAATTTCTTTTCTCTTTCTAGTGGCAAAGCCACTACTTATTTTATGTCTTGCAAAGGTTTTGTCTCTAAATGTAACAAATGGAAATGTAGAACAATGACATTTAGATTTAGTTAATGAATATAAAACCAAGTTAGATTTCATTAGAATAAATGTCATGTATATATTAACAGCTGTTTTGTAGTCTGATGCTTGCTGATGGTCATTTTTCCTAGTGCCTGTATTTTACCAAAATAGAGTTAGAAATTAACTACAAAATGATTGGGGTTTTTTTTTGTCAAGGCAGACGTGTCTATAAGCTGCCAAACCACAACCTGTCCTTTGAGCCTAGTGGCAAATATTGAAAATTGGAAATATATTATTGTCCAGCCTCTGTTTGAAGCACGAAAGAGTTCATGCATACATATGAGACTAACTTATTTCACGTGTGAAGGCTTCCCAAGGCATGAGGAACTGGGATTCCTGGCAGGGCAGATAGATTAAATGTTTACACAAAGCTAGTAAGTATTATCATTTCCTTGTAAGAGATGCTGTCACTCCTGCAGCACCACTCCAGTGATTGAACTCCCTGAGTGATGTGACACGGGATGAGCGGGGTAATGCTGCGATATCTTTCCTAGAGCTCCATAATCAGACACACACCAAAGGGCAGCCATCACTCTGTGGCATTTCTGACAAAGCAATAACGGGATTACTGATAGCTCTAGGAATGTCATCGCTGAATCACACAGGCAGTGTGCTCAGTGCAGGAGGTAAGCTGAAAATGGAGTTACTCACTGGAGGCAGAGTGGCTGAGCCAGTGCTTATTGTGAAGCCTGGCCCTAATCCTTAGTGGAAAATGGTCATAAAATGCTGAATTTTATTCTCGTATTGAATGTAAGAATTTTTCATGCTGAGGAATACCTGGAAGGAGGTTTTTATAAATGTAGATCCCTCCAAAATAATGTTCTTAGCTGGTGCACTGTTTACTTAGCAGTGTTGATAAGTACACGTGGAAAATGCTCTATTAGCACAGAAACTAAAATTTTGTGTTTATACAGGCCAGATACATAGGGGGAGGGTCCACTGCATTCAAGCTTCCCCACACAGCTCCATCAATCTACCTAAACTCTGACTTGAAAGGACCACTATCAACAGGGGTGAGAAATGATGATCCGAGTCCATTTCATTCCACCACAGCCCCTTTATAAAGAAAGTTTGTCTGTCATTTTTGAGTAGAGGCATTTTCTGTTTGTTTTTAATTTTGTTTTTCTTCTTTTAATGGAAAGAAGAATGACAGTAAATAATACATTTCTATTTGAAATGAAGGGTTCCCCTCTACATACAAAATTTCATCCGTAACCATCACTGTAACGTGACCTAAAACTGCAAATGTGTCTTTGCAAAGCAATAAAAAACCAGTAAGCAATGTGGTGCTTTTCCATATTGTATAAGTCTATCATGGCATTCACAGCCATGTATCCTGATATATTTGCAATTTGTATGTAATTACAGGCCTTTAGTGAAGTTTATGAAACTTAAAGATGTTCCCAAATAATGGAAATGAGTGTTTTTATTTTAGAGGAATTTGCACATAAAAGTTAACAATTTCCTTCTATATTTGCAAAGCATATTTTAATTGTTCAGATTTCAATGGATTTGTATCATAAAGCAGTTCCTTCCAAAACATCAGATTTTTTGCTGCAACTTAGCATGAGGTTTGCAAACGTGAAAATTTAAAATACAAAAGGGACACCAATATGACATCCATTTTCATGTGCCTCAATATATATCCATCTTTTGTGCCATTCATGTTCTTGCATGATTGTAATATGTTGTATTTGGAAGTTTAATAATTTTTATGAGATGTGATTTTTCTGATGGAGCACGGAACCATGGATTATGAAAGCCAGAATATTCACCCATCTTTAACTTTTTCTCTTGAATTCTGGTCACTCCAGCTTCTTTCTGTACCTCACTGTATTGCCTTGTGCAATCAGTACCACTTAAAGAAGTATCATGAGGCAGACCCTACTATTACATATCATTTTAATAACTCAATAAGGCACTGTACAGATGCCAAGGGTCTCTGTTGTGTTGTGGTCATCATCGTTAATAATGGTTGCCAATGAAATAAAAAAGTCCTGACAATTGAAATAGAACTAAATTGCTGTTTTCCTAAATTTCTAATCTTACAAATGTAGAGATCTATGGGGACAGACAAGTAGAACTGAGAGTAGCTTTTCTTTTTCTTTTTTTTTTTTCTTCTTTTTTTTTAATTAAATAGATGTGGCTCACCTTGTTCTGCCTCCATTCCAGGAAAGTCTGGACCATGAGGCAGTCACTTTGTCATCTGTAATAGATGGAATGGGCAGCTTTTAACTCACTAACTGAGCAGCTGCTGTAGCTGTCCAGCCCGAGGAATATCTGAATCCTGGGCTCAGAAAGAGAGTTGATCAACAAGGAAAGGAAGAACTAAGGCTGTAGTCATCCTTCATTCCTTGTTTCCCATGGTGTACTCAGAATATTTTCAAGCCAGGAAAACCTATCCAATTCTTTCGAGTTCTTTTGGTTTGGGCGATTCAAAGTTTAGCCACTTCTTCTTACACCAAACAAATTAATTTCCCTTTTTTTAGAGCTTGCTGGTGTTCCACTCAGTATTTGATTAAGCAGAGCAGTGCTGATAAATTAGTTGTAAGAAAGAGGGGGGTTTTGACCACAAGATGCCCTTTCCTGTTATTATGGGTAAAAGCTGAACTCTAATTGGATAGCAAAGTTCTTCTAGAGACAATAAAGGCACGAAGTATGAAGGAGGTAGTGGAGACTCAGGGGATTTCTCATGCAACGAAGTGCTTTGCAGCATTAAAAATGGACTTGTACTGAAGTGCCACTCATTTCAACAGATGTTTTTCATTACAGTCCAAACTACCAAAATTGTTGAGAAAAGTCTTCTCAATTTGTAACTACGATGATATATTAACCGTTATGCTGGTTTATTATTAAAGTTTAATTTACATTACAAAAGTATTGAATTTTTTGGTCAAATCATGTTGTGTATTTGGGCCACAGAATTCGAAAACATGGTCAGCTATTGATGGGATGCTGATGTCTTAGAACAGGTAATATATGGAAACTGTTGGCTGCAGTTTTCTACTGTTAAACTTGTCACATGGTCTCACAGTGCACCTTCTCTATAAACTCCTTCATATCTATTCTGAAATCTTCCAGTGTAATAAGGTGGACAAGTCAACATCAGAGACATTTTTTCAAGGTTTTTCATTTAATTTTGTTGTTGTTTTTATGGTTTTAATATCATAATATGCTGCATGTCATGTCATTGGTTACTTTAATAGCATGTCTCATCATGAATTTAATTTTCAACTAAATAATTAACTCATCATCAGGTTTGCAGACGTCCAGGTATCTATTAAATATGTCCTGTTATATTTTATGTGTACTTGTTCTTGTTTTAACAAAGTCATTCCCATTTCCATAAATGCTAATTTTGATTCAATCTGACTGATCTAATGTTTGCTTAATTTCTCTGCAGCCAACAAATTACGCCAATCCAGTATATGCAAAGTTATACGTGGATGGACAAAACTGTCGAAACTCCTTAGCAAGTGTTGATGAAAGAAGAGAACTTCTTCCAAAGAAAATAGATATTGGGATAAGGGAGACTGTGGCATAATCTGCTGTTACCTTTTATACTCTGTATAAATGTATAAAATATAAGGATTACTTTTCTATGTACCAACAGTATTATAATTGTTTTGGCATCAGCATTACCTCTGTTTTTTGTTTGGTTGATTGTTTTCTGGATTTTTCTTTTGCTGATGACTTTTGACTGACCATTTGTAAGGTATTTTTATGAAAAAGAAACTGCACTACGGTACAATTTACAACAATGCTGCTGAAATAACACACCTTTAAATTTGTTAAAATGGCAAACAACATATTCGTTTGTAGCGTGAAAATGAGCAATCTATTTTCTATGAACTTTTTTGGTTCTACTTAATCGATGAAGATGGTATCTGCACTTTTTCATTATGTAGTCTGGAAGCTGTAGTACAGTGTGTAATTTTGTTTATTTTAAATGGTGAAAGAATGATTGAATGGTCTACTCTCTTCTTTGTGCCCATTAGAACTTCTCTTCAGATCCTGATGAAGCTAGATAACTTTTCACAAACAAACATAACTTGCTTTTAAATTAGCTTTAGGTTGCCAAGAAGTAAACAAGACTATAGAAGTGAAACATCTAATGATCTGCATGAACACAATGATTATGTTTCAGAAATTCAGTGACTGTACATGATATACTAAACATATATACCATGTAAACAAGCTTTGTATTTATTAAAACCTTATAGAACATAGTAACGATATATCTTGGAAGCTGAAACCTTACTTGCTGTGGGACAAAGCATACGAACTCCAACAGTCCTGTAGGACAGTAGCCACCCTAGAGCACAAGAGGGCATTGCCTACACATGCTTTACATGTTTATTCACTCAATCACACGCAGTACTTATGGATTAATAACTCCCCAACACATATCGAGCAGTAGGGAAAAAGCCGGACCCCAAACCTTAAGCACACTCAGATGATCACAGCATTCGGTTTTGACAATCACCTAAAAGCCCTTCACACCTGTTTAGTGATAGTAAAGGATTCAAAACACAGCAGTTTCTTTAAATTAAGATAAACTGTGGTATTGTGGAAGTAAAACAAACAAAGCTGCATCTTAGTGAAACCTTAGGAAAGCCCAAATTTCAGTAGTCTGGGTTCAATATCAAAGCCCAAGGATCAAAAGTGAAAAGCATCAGTATCAGTTTCCAGCACTTCTCTGACCTGGTCTGTTTTCTGTTGTTGCTAAGAGGCAAACTCCAACTCACCTTTTTTAATTTTGATGGAAATAAAGAATACAATTACTTTCAGGTTTGAACTGAATCAAAATATTTTATACATAACTTTAAAGGCACAAAAGACGTATTCACACATATGCTGTGGAGGACTCTTCCTTCCTCTGCTAGACATGACTGACTTTTAGCTATCATAATATATTAACCTAACAGATTAAATATGTTTGTGGTTGCTCTTTATTCCCTTTGTACAAGCATTACAAAAATAACTGCTGTTTTATAAGAGATTTTTGTTGTACTATTGTGCATGCATACTACCTATTTCTAAACTTTGCCATATTGGGGCCTTTATAAAACTCTTGATTTATGTAATACTAGTGCAATTTTGCTTGAACAATGTTATGCATATCATAAACTTTTTCAGGTTCTTGTTTAAGTACATTTTTTTAAATTGAACAGTATTTTTCATTTTGGTTATAATAGTCATTTTGCCTATGTTTCTACAATGAAGTGGTAAATACTTTATAAAAAAATTGTTGACTGATTTATTTAAATGAAAATCTACATACTTAATTCAGTGTGTTGACTAATTTTTAAATTTAACTTATAAAATGAAAGCTAAAGAAAGAGCAAATTGAAGCGGAAGGACGTTACTTTGTACAAATGGCTAAATCCCTTCTCTTAATGAAAATTTTTGCTTTTTATACAAATTCTATTTGAATGTTTTTGCAGCTCTGCACGTGTTTGGGTAACTTAGGTGTATAGCTGTATATTAATGTCAATAGAATTTTAAAGCTATTATTTTTTCTATAAAAATACTGTATTAAATAGTTTCATATCACACAGCTACGATTCCACAGGTTCTGCCTTTGTTCTGCTAACATTACCAGAGATGGATTAGGCCCTCTTTTTTTTTTTTTTCCACAATTACAGTTGTTATGAGGCGTAAGTAGTTGGACATTTCAGAAACTTTACCATTCATTTACTGGCAGAGAATATCTTGTCTTCAAAACTCAGGTAAAACTAAATTTTATCTAGCGGATATAGAAGTAACATGAGTTTGAAATAATGAATTCTTACACAGGCTTGAGGAATTTTACTTGTTGTGATGTCTCAGTTTCCCTTCAGTGAGACATTTTATTTACTTTACACTCTCTTGAGAGTAAATTAGTTTATAAAAAATAAATTTATTTCCTTATAAATACACAGTTGTTGTTAGTGGAGCAATTAAATATTGGATATTAGATCAGAATGAGGTCATAAGCATGCAGGCAGAATTTTGATGGAGATACTGATCTCTACCAGTGACACACTTTAAATTGCATAGGGGTGTAATAATCCACAATGGACTTGTTTGTTTGTTTGTTTTTTGTTTTACCAAGGTTCTCCTCAGGAACTGTTTCCACAATCCTTTAACAGCCCCAGAATCCCCAGGTTCTGTAGGTGGGCAGAAGACACAAGGAGCTGAAGGGTTGAAAGACTGAGGACCTGATAAATTACTCACATGTGCATCCTCATAAGTTCAGAAAAATGTTTGTGGGCAGGAAATTCTATAAAATTTTAGAAGGGACAAGAAAAATGTTTAAATTTTACATTCCCAAAGCCTTTTTACTGTCATTAATGGCACAGATTCAAGCGTGTTCTAAGTTGACACAAGCTTAGAAGTAAAAAAAAATTAGCTGCATTGCTGATTAAAGCATCTGTCTCTGAAGAGTGTAGTTGCAAGGCTTTTTCTGGTTGCTTTCCTGTGAAAGCATTCAGTGAACATTCATGTGGAATGCCAGTTCCGTACTATTCCACAGAATTCATTGGGGTAAAATTTTTCTTTCACAGTGCTAATGATTTTTCTTAGCCATGTGAAGCCATCTGTGGGTTCCACAAATAGCAGGTATTAAAATTTTTAGGGAAATGGAAATTCTGATCAATCTTACCCTGAAATACACTGTTCATTGACTTTGTGCTCTTAGGCTAAGGAGTTCCCACATTTTCATTCAACAGGCAACAAAAATGCACGTCAGTTTGAAGGGGGACATGATGTGCTCCCTCACAAACTAGGTTCTAAAATTCTTTGCTAAATGCGGAATCTCTGTGCAAAACATGAAAAAAAAAAGGATTTGTTAAAAATTTTATAATCCTGTCTAACGGATTTACTTTTCCCCACAGAGGTTATTCTACTTTATTTGCATATTAGTGCAGTGGAGTCTATTCCTTGTGATTGGCCTCTTGGTCTAGGCAAGAGTTTGCATAAACTCTAAACGATGACAACAAAAGTTCTAAATGATAAATTGAGATGGGTGATGCTCTCGGTACTCTGCTTAGTCACTCCACGCAACTGAGATTGCCAACATGAATGCAGTCCTGTTGATAAACACACCAGGAAGCACGTTTGGGAATATTTATTTTGAGAATGTTTATTTTGCTGTGCATTTTCTAATTGTTTCCTTTGCATTTCTAAGGCAGTCATGCTGTTTGATATTTGCAGAAGGAATGTCATGGAATGCCTTTAAAATTTTTACCCCAGTCTATTACCTAGCAGTGAGATTGCGGAGAAAGTCCTAATACAGCAGCAATGGTTTTATTTTTATTAGAGTCAGTGCAGTCACATATATTAATTGAATTTTGTGTAAACATTTCAGAAAATTTGTGGAAGTACCTAACGTATCAGAATAGAACCAAGCATCTTCTCATGCATCCCCTTTTTGGAGGATGAGAAGATGATATAGGGAAGCAATGTCAGCGATGATAAAAGGTCCTCAAGGTTGTCGGCCTTAAAAGTAAAGACATTTTTCATGTGGAACAAGCAGACCAACAATGAATCTTGTCTGTCCAGCCCTGGGCATCTCTGCAAAAGTGTTGAAGCATTTGAAATTTTTCAAGTCTTAGATGGACAGAAGGATGGCTGGTGGAGGGAAGGATAATTTATCATCCTAGGTCATTAATTTATCGTGCCTACCATCTCCACATGTGAAACACAGATCTCATGGGTTTCTCATTTAGTGCCCATATTTTAAGGTGACAAAAAGGAGGAAAAAAGCATAAAGCATCTTTTTTGCTTTCCTGTGCCAGCTGCACATCACTTGGTACGTGTTGTGCCTCTCGTGACCTCGGACAGTGATGTTCAAAGTCACACCTGTATAGAGGGAACTGTCTGCTGGCCTCAAAGGATGTTCAATGAGTTTTCCCTGGAAAGAAGATAATGATGCTTCTGACCTCCACTACTGCTACTAAGCCTACTAATGATCCATTTTTTGATAAAAAGAAATAACTTTAAAATACCAAGATACGTACGTACATATACACAACGTGTATAGTATCAGAACTCATCTGTAGTTATTCTGAGTAAAAAATTATTTTCATAGGTGAGTAAAAAGTCTGAAGCTACCATGGAAACGCAAATGACATATTAATTTAGGATTACTACTAGAGCTCTTTTGAAGTATCTGTTCATCCTGGAGAGAAAAAAAAAGGTATCATAGAAGCTGCTCACTGACTTTTTCTTAAAATATTTCTTAAATAAACAATTTTGAATGTTACAAGAGTTGGCACCTCAGAAGATTTCAGGAAACAAGCTGTGTAGTCCAAGACTTTCTCACTGTGTTTGTAATGTGGTAATGCACAATCAGCATTCTGTCACAGGAGTTGGTGTTTGATGGTTCGATAGCGATAAACAGAATAAGGTAAGTCCGTGTAGATGCATGAAAACACTGGCTGAAGAGATGGCCTGCTCAACAGGTGAGTTTCCAGGCACCTGAATAACTCAAGGGGTTGGCAGGGGATTGCATTTGAGCCTCAGGGAATAGGTTTACACTTGATGATGTTTAAATCTGGTGCCCTGTGTGTGAGCCTCTCACCGAGCTCTGTGACAGACCAACACCTCAATCAGGGCAGGAGCCACGATGGAATTGCTGTGTCCAAAGAGCAGCAGAAAATGTTAGGACGAAGTTTTAATTCCATTGAGGACTGAGCTTTGGGGTATCCCATGTGGTGGAGTCCTGTTCTATTAGGAAGGCAGGAATGCAGCTCTGAAGAGCACCAGGTCGCTGGGTGTGAGAGCAGTGACACCTGATAGGGAAACTGTAGCAGGGAGCATCAGGTGGAGCTTTCTGCCTTCTGCCTCAGCCCTCATGGCGTGCTGGGGACATCATCACACACTGCCTTTCCTCCATGGCCAGGTGTCCCCAGAGCTGTTCAACAGAAATTCTTCACTCTTGGTGAAATACATGAGATTAACTACTTTGTAAATTAGGAAGTGATTACAGAGGTGTAAGTACAGCAGTTATAGTTATGCTGTCATCTTGAGGTGTTAGAGGTCCATAACCAGTTTTCTTCCTAAAGAAAGGAAATTTTTCTTTTTAAAAGGAAAAGTAAGAAATGTTCAAGTAATATTCCCACATAATACACCAGGAGAGATATCCTTCAGGAAGAGTAAAACAAGATGGGATGAGTGGTCTGGTTTATGTGTAAGGTTAAGGTTGCCCTTCTCCAGGTCTGTAATTCTGGACATCTCTCTTCTCCTCCTACCTCACACAAAAATGTCACATGTGCGTATCCTACCCTTGCGTGTACACTTATAAACGTTCAACTTTAGAAGTCTGGTCTTATCTGCTGCTTTTCAGAGCAGGAGGAGCACGGCATCCAGATAGCTTTAAGGTGCCCAGTGGTCAGATTTGTTGGATCAACTTAAGCCATGTAATTATGCAATGCTGCACGTCTGTCCTTACTTCAGGAGTCACGATATTCCAATTACAGCTCCTTGGCAGTCATTTGAACTTCTTTTATGTAGTCAGGCTGTAGCAGGGCTCTTTGTACAGCAGAACCAGGGTCACTGTGCAGTAAAAGCCTTGCTGTGTGTGAGCTCCCCAAGGCTGGTGTGCAGCCCCGGCTCCCCCAGGCTGGAGATCCCATGGACTTTTGGTGTCCTTTCCACTGGCTGTGGTGGGCTATGATGGTACAAAAAAACCCTGTCTACCTTGTAGGCCTTTGTAGATCAGTAGGCAGTTTGAAAATTGGTCTGTCATAAAGAGAGAGTGCCCTTCTTTGGGATTTGTCTGCGTGTCCGTGATTGGGTTCAGACCTTGTTCTGCCCTGATGTGTCTAATCTGACACTTTTCAGAAGATGTTAAGCCTTTGTGGAAGATCTGTGATGATTTTCTGCATATATTCAGCTATTTTAATCATCTTGAAATTCCTGAAATCCTAGTTGTTCATTGCCCTGAAAAGAATTTTAATGTAAATTTTTCTACAGTTTTAGCTTTAGTTCATTTTTCCCAGTTTGTTTCCTACACTGCAGAATCAGATATATTTCTGCCCTATTCTTAATGAACATGAATAAAATAAAACAAAACATAATGCCTAATTTGAGATTGCTATTATATATACATATATATAGTACCATGGTTGTGTCTGACAGGATTAAGTTGTGCTTTTTTCTGCTTAAATTAAAACATTAATGTAGCTTTCAGTGATAGGTACTAGAACATCTTTATAAATATTTGAAAAGACGCTGTTCAATGAACTGTGCAAGACAGGAGGCTGACCTCGCGCAACTAATTAATTACCACAATCAGAGGAACTCCAGACAAAGTACCCTCTCCAGCAATTTGAAAGGTGATTAACATTCATGTCTCGTAAAAGTCACTTGACTTCCAATTATGATTAAATATGCAAGGGCACGGGGACACTGCAAGTGGAAGGCCTGAGAGTAATCCCCGAGTACGGCGGCAGCAGTTGGAAAGCAGTGTCAGGCACGGAAAGACTGTGTGGGAAATAGGGAGTACACATCTTTGTGTCCTGCTGAAGGGCTTATGGGGTGAAGGACTACCTTCACCACCACCGGGTTTGGCCCCACTTCTTTAGACCAACAAAATTCTTAGCTGGTTATTTCCCAGACTGAATCCCACTGGACAGTTACAGTTGTCCATAATCCTAACCAAAATATTATCTACCCAGTTTTAAGAATATCTGGCAAACTATATGACAGCTCTCATGCCTTTTGTTATAAAATTAATAAGTCTTAAAGGATTGAACAGCATCTCTTGTCACTGAAAAGTCCTAATTAAGCACATCTGACTAGACAACAGTGTCCTTTAAGGAATATCAAAATTGAAAGAAACTATTAAATTACTTTTAAGGGTCTATGATCAGCAGGGCAAACCTCTCTTTTGTACTAAAAGCTTCATACATCCATTACAATTTATGTCTACTGCTATAAGTGTTTTAAAACATAAATTACATTTCAGTATTTGAAAATAACTCAAAGAATTTTTTTCTCATGTATCTTTTAAAAGTAGACTTTTAGACTTTTCTTTAAATGAATATTTTAATGAAGGAATAAAATAATTTAGGTTAACAAGCACATTAGCAAATCATTCACCGTAATGAAAATGCAATTGAAAAGCAGCAAGCATTATTGTCTGTTTGAATAGCCATATCCCATAAATACAATATGACAACCTGAATCTTGTCACATATTACTGTATCACATCCTACTTTCATTGACATCATTATTATTAGAACAATTGTTACAGTCCACCAAAGAGAAAACTGCTGAGGTCAGTCACCCCGAGGTCACCCCAGGGTGGTTAATTGCTTCCATGTCAGCCAGGAACAGGCAATAACCTGCGAACACGGAAACTCCATCACAGTGCTGGGTCAGGTGTGTTTATTTGTACAGCTTGATGTAAAATACAAAAGTTCATTGAAAAGGACACTTCACCCTGAGAGGAGCTCGGTGACTCTCCGAAGGGGAGGGGATAGGAAGCGTTGCCTTCACTGAGTTAATCAGTCCATCAGGAGAGGAGATGTTTCTTGACCTAATAAAGCAACAGTTGTGTCTCAGAGGAAGGGAAACGAGGCCTTTCTTAATTAAGAAAAACACCTGCACAGTCTTGTAATGGCAAGAGAGCAAGATTAGATCTGGAACGAGCCTTCGGGGAACTCAAAAAATCTGCCTGGCTCCATGAACAAGTGCTGTGAGAGGGAGAAGTGTCTCCAGAGGTGTGGAGCAAAAGGATGGAGACTCCAAGAGGTATGTGGAAAGCTACATGTAAGTTACCTAAAACTCAAAAAAAAGAGGAGAAAAAATGAGACTTATGATTTTTGTGAGGTTTCTTCATTTGCAGCTATGTGGTGTATTTTAAATATGGATATTATGAAGAAATAATTCTGTTTAGATTTTCTCTTAGCTGGCTGAGGGGGCTTTGAGGGATGTCAAAGTCCAGGATAATAACTCCACACAGGAAGTTATGGAAAAGGAGTCTAGCGAGTAAAACACCTTATATATCAGATGGGATCCTTTTAATTCTTGTTTTCAGCTATTTCAGAGAGTATCTATCTCTAGAGATACTATTCATATCCAAAGTCTGTAGGACTCAGTTACTGGAAGCCTCTTATTTCTTAAATTGTTTTCAACCCTTCCTTATTCGTATTCCAAAGTACTCAAATGCAATTCTATTTCTTTAATGTTTTCATAGGGTTTTTTACTTCCTGCTCTCTGGCAGGTTGAAAAAAGTTAGGGAAATCAACTGGATTTACATGGGTACAGCTAATATGAAATAGAGTTCTTTGTGCAGAGCTGTTCCTTTTATTTATACTTCCTGCAATTTTAGAGTTTGAATTGCAGTTTAAAAACTTGTGGTGTTTTGGAAGAGTTGAATTACAGAAAAGCCGAATCATACTCATTACACATGACAAAAACCCTACGGACAGCACCAAGTGAGGGAGCTACTTAATTAAGAATAACAAATACACAATCACAGGGCTTGACAATACCTTGGGGGTCTTCTTGCCCTCTCCACATTTCCCCAACAGCATCAGCTATAGCTCAGCCAGCCTCCATAGACATTTCTCCAGAATTTTTTGAAGAGTGACAGCAGTGTCCTTAAACAGCCAATTTCAGCACTTGATGACCTTTTTTTTTTTTTTTTGGATGATGCATAAGTCTCAGTTTCCACTGGTGAAGTTTAAAGCTGCTTGTCCCACCCATCACGGACAAACCATTCTTCTTTCTACAGCCCTTAAGAAAGTGAAGAGTTAAAATGAAGCAGAGATGACCCCGTCGTGGTGGGCACATCTTGGTCCTGCTCTACATCTCACAAACACAGAGGGTCCTGCTGGAATGTCATCTCCAGCCAGACTGTGGGGCAGCACAAAGGCCAGAGGTGTCTTGTTGTCCTCTTTCACTGCACCTCATGGTCTGTGCCTGATATCTGAGGAGGGAGGGACTCACGGAGACACTTGGCTTTCTGTCTCCTTTCTGCTGCAGCCCAAGTGAACACAGAGCTCTGAATTCTCACTTGTAAATCTTGCTCTGTAAGTGAAGACACACATTGATCCCTTGCTGTTGCCAGGCACGATCTGTAAGGAGCCAACCCTCAAATGGAATTGGCACTGTGAGCAGACATCTTCATATTTCAGCAGAGGAAAAACCCCAAATAAGGTTGTATCCATACCTCTGCAAAATTCTGGACATCAGAGAATCATGTAGACAGTATTTGATGTATCTAGGAAGTTGGACTCGATCCCTGTGGGTTACTTTGAACCCAGGATGTTGTATGATTTTATGATAATGTAGCCAATGTATCTAATTTCATTAGGTCTATAAGAGCAAGGCTTGTGCCTACAAAACATTCTGAATCATTTCTGCTGGAGAAACCTCTGAGCTTTGCCGGGTTGAAGGAAGCTGCTAGAATGAAGAAGAGACTTTCTCCAGGATGACATTTCAGATAGATGGTGTCTTGTCATGTTCCCAGGTGCTCTAGTGAGGTGGGGTTTTTGTTGTTTGGGGTTCCTCTTACCTACTCCTTCAGCATTATTAGCTGCTAAAAAGAGGATTCCAGAAAACGGAAAAGAAGGCAAGAGGAGTGAACACTAGAGAACAGTCCCAGCAAGGCCCTGACCCCACATTTCCTCCATGAAGAGCAAAAAAAAAAATGCTTCTGTGTAAAGGTTACAGTTGTAAAAGGCGCTGGGTCTGTTCTGTGCAATTGCAGTGATCACATCCATTCTCTCTCGAGCTGCTTTCAGCAGCCCTTAACTTGCACTCCAGTTCCCTTCTCTCACTCTTCACCCTTGCCACCAAGTTCTCTGGCCCCGAGGAACTGAAGTTCTGCCTTTTCTCCTCCTGATGGCTCTTGAATTCTCTCTCAGCTCCACTTTATGCTGACCTCTGGGCACCAGACTGATGAGCTCCAGAGGATGGACATCTCAGCCAGCTTGGCTGGCCTGGCTCGCTTCCCTCAGGGCTCATGATAACCTTACAAAGTAATGAGGTTCATGAAAAGTTATATTTCTAAGGGATACATAGGGAAATGGATATTCATGATAATAAGGGAGTCTCCTACTTCAGTTTTCATTGCTGTCACTGAATAGAAATTTTTTGTTTTCACTGAAAATTCTGCCTGACGTAACCTGGAGCAGCCTTGCATAGCAAAGTGCTCCATTATCACACCTTTTTTTCCCCTGTAATTTCAGTTGTGATTGCTTTTAAGAGTTCTCTGTACCTGTTCTGCTTGCTAAACTGGGGGGAACTTGGCAGCAATCACCACAGAGAGGGATCTGCTTTACTTGATACTGCTCATGGTGCTGCTTAGTTTTGCATTTGAATATCAAAATCACTTTTGTAAGTATTTCTTGTGCCAATGTGAGATATGGTGACACTGTTTTTTAGGAATTTTTAGGAATTTCAGAGTATTTGAGACTATCATGCTACAGAAACACATGGATGTCTTCTACAGTCCAGGTACATGGGCAGGAAGTGAATTTCTGATTTTCGTAGCCTGGTCTCACGTAATTAAATTTCTAATGGGAAATGGGTATTTACATAACCTGCTCTTTATGAGTGCTCTGAATTCCAAGCTTGCCAGGAACAGAGCATTTATCGTGATATAAATGACATGTATTCAGTGTCCATTGCTTTCCTTAGATGATGGCAAAAAAAAATGCCACTCATAGGGACTAAAGAGCTTTACTCATGAAGCACTGCAAGTGTTGAATTTTAATCTAATCTACTTAACTATTTTATCAACATGCTTTAAGCTGATTAAATCAGCTTCTTTATGCTTTAGGATTTAAAATCCCTTCTCTGGATGTTTCCTGTGTGAGCTTGCAGTTCATCCACTGTGTGTGGGAATGTACAGTGGCTGGGAAATTAAAGGCCGTTTGAAATTCTGTGCAGCAAACCTGCTTCTTAATGACAGGACTTTTTTTCTAGGTTCACTGTGCAGTCAGGGCATATCAGTTTGTTTTTTTTTTTCCTGAACCAAGTTTACTGCTGAAGGTAGCAATGTAGTTCACACTAGAGCATAAATCTGCGGGCTGAAACCCATGTAAGAACACACAGTATTACTATTGAGAGTACTCAAGTGAAAAATTTGAAAAATTGTGTGTTTTAAAGTGCTTGTAAAACCCTGTTGCCCTATGGATATGTCCAGGCCCCTTGTTTACTGTCATTTTTCAACAACAATAGCAACAATGTCAGTGCAATGAACATTGTTTGGACACTGCTGATGGGCATCTGGATGTGAAATGATAGTCACGGCCCAAAGGCCAAAAAGAAATAAGAACCATCACTCTGTCAGAGCAGCACCATCTTCTCCACAAAGCCTGGAGAAAACCTTGTTTTCCCAATGTACACCTCAGGACATTCCATGATTTAATGCTGCAAGTAACAGTTTGGCCATTTCCTGATCCCGTGGGCTCTTTCATGCATTGATGGAGCTTTTTTTTCTATAAAAAGTATTGCCCAAAGGGCAGGGGCTGTTAGTGCCCCACTCCCTGGAGCACAGGCTGGCCTTGGACAGGGACACTCCCACACAGACACCAAAATTTCACAGAAAACAGTTACAAACAGTTTCGTATGGTCTCTACTTTCCCATCTTCATTCTCAGTAGTTTTTGCTCCTGAAACTATTTCATAAATTCAGAGTCTATTCAGAATATTTCACTAGGAAAATACGCTGATCTAAAGTGAACACTTAGATTTTAACCAAGACTACAATATATAGAATATACCTGCTGGAAGAAGGAAAAATCCAGTTCTTGGGAGACAGAGAAAATGTAATTAACTTGAGTTACATCACTTACTGCTGTATTCATGGACCCAAATTCAATTCTCTTTGACATACCTTTTAAAAAATCCATTGTTATGAAAAGTAAAGTGCAGCTTCACTGCTGAAACTCATTTTGAGTTCCTGCTTTTCTCTGCACTTTAAAGTTCAGTGCAGAATGGACAGGGAGCCCCGCTCGGTTCCTGAGCCTGGACAACTCGGGCTGAAAGCAGCACAGGATCATTGATCTGTGTCCCTTCCTCGGACTCCATCCTGTCCCATCGCTCCTCCTGGCATAAGCAGGTGGTTTTATCTTCCTTCAGCATTAAGGATCCTATACAAATAGTAATCTTTTATATATGTTATCCATTCATGAGGGATAATTAGCATTGTCAATTGGCCCCTGTGTCCAGCATCTTCTCTTGCCTTTGCTGTCAATGCTCTGACACCTGTATGCACCTTCCATTGCATTGCCCTATATTATTACATTATATTAATTATATTATTTACAGTTCTCATCTGGTACTTTAAGTGGAGTTCCTCTGATTTAATTCCATATGCTGTTCATCAAGTAGATGCAGCTGGGAAACATGGTGCTGGCACTTAAAAGAGAATCAAATCGCACAACAAATATTTTGCCTCACCACCTTACCTTTCTTCGTCTGGGCTGTGTATGCCCTGTTCATGCAAATATCCTGCAAGCGTGGGACTCTCCATGACCAGTATGAACTGTGCTCACAAATTCCAGGCTCCTGGTGGGTGTGACATAGCAGAGGATAGAGCAGTGGGAAGCACAGCTGGTGGCACACTCAAGTGGAGGGTTAATTGCGCTTAATGAACCAGTGAGGTGGAAAGCAAAATATTCACCCACTCCCAGCTTTAGTTCTCCATGGCCCTGGCAAATTGTTCTGTAAAACTCTTTGCTCAGGAATAAAGGCTGCAGGAGGCTGTTTTTAATGGCAGGGCATTGTGAAACTCATATAAGGCGCCTCTGGCTTTGCTATTGTTCTTTCTTTGTCTATAAAAATAAGTTGGTGAGTTGTTTTGTGTGTATCCTGAGTGTCACACAGCACGTCTGGCTGCTGCTGGCTGGGATGGCTGGAAGCTGCAAGCTATGGACGCCAGGTGCTCTCACAGTGAGAGTAATTTTCAGCTCTGGAACAGCTTTTGTATGTCTGAAAACCAACAGGGGCATTCGTGAAATGGAAGAGGAAAAGATAAACTGCAACAAAATCAGTGCCTGTTATCAAGCATTTTACCCACTTTTGGAGGCTCAGCTCATCTCTGCTCCACACGTCGGCCTCTCCCCAACCTCCCTCATGACCACGGCCACCTTTGCCGAGAAGAAAACTCATCTGCCTGTGTCCATGCACTTGCTGCTCCTGCTTCGGGGAAGGTAAGCCGAGGAAAGCGTCCTTTTTGGAGCAATAATACCTGTGGCTCTGAGGTGTGCTTACAGCAAATATCTCCTGTGCTAATTTAAAATCCCCAGTCTTCACTGTTTAATCAACTGCAAAAGCTGTTTATTGCTTTCTATACATGAGCGTCTCAACGCTGTGCTTTAATTAACTGTGTCCGCCTTGGCTGTCACTCGACACAGCTTTTATTGGAAGAGATGTTCAACCCTGTCTTTCATAACTGTGTCTTAAACACATCTGTACTGCACTCTTTTAGGCAGTGATTAGTTTCCATCAGCTGTCTTTTATTCATTTTGCATTTGCCCACAGGCAGCCTCATTAAAGTCCAGCACAACTTTCCTACCCTGCGACTTCTCCCAGCTCCTTGGCCAGAGTGGGGAAGCTGCGGCCCAAATTTGTTTGCTCTTCTCTTGGAGAGCACTCCCAGGGCTGATCTTCACCAACCCAACCTTCTGCTGGGGCTCCTGCAGCTGTCTGAAAGTCACCTCATGCTGGGGAGCTCCAGCACAGACTCCCACAGTGGTAGTGAAGTGTCAGCCCTGGGTGCACCTGAGAGGTTGCAAATTTCTCCAGATCTGTCTTGGTGTTGCCTCTTTTTCCTCCTTGCCCTGCCTGAAGATCCATAACCACGTCCTTCACTTCTTTCTCTCTTTCCTTTGTGCAAGGCCGAGGCAGGGATGCATTGCTTAAGCCTGCAGGCTGCTGCAGCACCCGGGGCGAGCAGCCTGTGTTCCCTCAAGGCCACTTCAGAGCTCCACACTCCTCCCTCCCACTGGTGTATCCTCCTGGCTGCACTTCATCACACGGGATGTCATTTTCCTGGCTTTCCAGCCTGATTTAACCAACTGCTTACCCACCAGTGCAATATTTTTTATTCCTCTTTTATATTCCTTTTTATAAATGTTAGGTTAGAGCTTTCTAATTTTACTGTTGTGGATCCTTGGAGAGTTTTTGGAAGGGAGGAGGGTATATTTCTCTGTTGCTTTAACCAGAAGCAGCTAGAAATCTGGAGGTGACGTATCTGAGCTGCTCTCCTCCCCTCCAGCCTTGTCCTGGGGGCCAGCAGTGCTTGGTCTCTGAGGAACCCCTAAACACCACCACCCTTCAAACCCACAGCATGGTCCCTGGAAGGCTCCAGTCCCACCTCCCACACAGACCGAGGCTGCTGGCTTATTCACTGACAGAGGTGCTTTCATGTCTCCATTACCCCTGTATCTGTGTTTCTCTATTTCCCCCTCCTTGCTGGCATTTTAGACACTCTCATTTGCCAGCTAGCACAGCCCAGCTCTTTCTAGGTTAAACAAGGTGGCCAGTTTTCTCTTCATGGCTGGTGGCTGAATATTTGAAAGAATTTAGGTATCAACCCGAGGGTTTTCTGTAGATCACTTCCAAATATCTGTTGTTTTCTTTAGCACACTGACCCAAACATCTCCCACCTGAGCCTCCCACTCCACCACTGCCCACCCTCAGGAAGCACCCAGATCACAGGGCAAGAGGAAACCAAAGCAAAAACAAAACAAAAAACAACCAGAAAAAGTACTCTATGTCTGACCCAAAACTGTTGCAGATTCCAGGCTTTTGTGTTCATTGGTGAGGCTGAGTCGAGGCACACACCTGTGAATGTTCTCCAGGGCTTTTGTCTCAGTGTGAATTTGTGCTTTGGGCTGCCTTGACGTTACAGATCTCTAAATAGAGGATTGGACATTATCGGAATAAATTTACCCCTCCAGGAGAGACCTAGAGGGAAAGTTGTAAGGAGAATATTTAGTGTGCAGAAATGTGCATTCCTATGCACCCTGGTGCTATTGATGCTGTGATTGTGCCTGGAGTTTTCCCATCATTTTTAGTTTCTTTTGGGAGATGCTGTGAGACTCATCTTTCTCTATAATGCTATTTGTTGATGAAGCTGGCTTGAACTACCTTGAAAGGATCATGCATTTATATTTAACATTTAATTGTTGCTATTTTCTCAGGCCTTTAGAGAATGATCTATTTTAATATTCCTCTGATACCCGCTGTGAACTTAGATACTATTGCTTGTAATAGGAAAAACAAACAAACAAACAAAAAGAAAAATCAGTCTTTCCTTTTTGTCTTTATTATTCTAGAAGTGACCAAACCCACCGAGCTGTCGGCTGTTTATGCTCAGGAGCCTTAATACCAAACTGCCCCAAAGAGCTCACAGAGAAAGATGGTCCAGAAGCTGTCAAAATGGCTCATTTAGTGAGGAGATGAACTGCTTGTGGGAAAACCTTGCCACTAAATGGTTTCCTGTAAAATCCTAACGGCAGATGTGTGGATATTTGGCCTTACTCCAAGGGCCACACATCCTAAAGTCAAGATTGCGCGTATTTTGAGACAACGTATTAATGTCAGTGGTAGGGTAGGGATGATACATTTTATATCCTTTCTGGACAAAAAATTCTCTAGCCTAGGTGCAGGCTACTATCAGGAAAAAAGAAAGGCTTTTTCTTCTTCTTTATATTTATGTAGCGTGTCTGTCCTGTGTTCCAGTGAAAGCAGGGCAAAATTTGGAGGTGTGAGAGCTCGTGGAGGTGCAGCCAGCCCCACTGCTGCCATCACATCCCCCAGTCTGTGCTAGACAGGTGTGCACTGAGAAAAGTGTCAGCTCTGAGCCCTGTCCTCTCTCTCTCTCACAGCTAGAATACCTCGGGTTTGTGAGCTCGTCCTCTCTTGCCAGTGCAGATCATGTTTTCTTCTCCCACACTTACACTTCACCAATGCCATCAATAATGTCCCTCTTCTTCCACATATTTCTGTTTTTCACTTCTTCTGCTACATTCCTGGTGCTTGCTCCTTATTCCCCTCCTTCCAGCCCAAGCAAAACCCCTATAACCATTAGCTGCCTGCTGTATTTCCAAATTAAACTGGGATGTGAGGGGGCTAGGGAGTGTTGTTCTGGAGACTGGCTCTTCCCTGAGTGCTGCCTTTGCCCTGCTGTCCCCCACCCGTGTCTCAAGAGAGGCTCCTCCCTCCCTGCCCTCCCTATCACCCTCGGTGGATACTGATAAGGGCCAAAACCTCAGAGAGGGATGTGGCACCTTCTCCTCCTCCAGCCGGACATCCCTTCACTTGCCGTGCTGGTCTCCATCCAACAGCAGGAAGCTCTTAAAGGACAAAACATTGGAGAAAAGGGCACAGTTTGGTTGCTAAAGGAAGAAGCTCATCTCTCCATGAGCTGGAAAGTGCAGAGAGAGACACAGTGACCCTTCTTGTACTTAAAGGTGTGGAAAAAGCATCACTGCTTTTCCCTAAAATTGTAGCTGTGTCCTGGCACAGGAAAAGGGGTTTGTCACACAAATGTGTCCCAGCAGTGAGCATTGGGGTACAGGCTGTGCTGATGTCAAAGCTGCACAGCTGCCAAGTGCATGCTGTTTCAAAGCCACCTCTGCCTTCCAGCCTGGACTTTTACTCTCATTCCCATCCTAATTCCTTGATAAGAGTACAAAAGTAGGTTCCCACTTGTATGCACAGCACTCCTTTTGATCCTGTGCATTACCAGAGCCCAGCTCCTCCTGACACCTGCAGCAAAGCCAGAGATGAGGTGCCCCACACCGAGTCTTGTTGTCCAGCTTGGGCAAACCAAATGGGTTACTAATTTGGCAAAGCAGGAGCTGGTGGCTGGAGCCAAGAGCTCTCAGGAAACCACTGCTGCTGTCTGGGATAGAGCCTGTTCCTCATCTTGCAGCAGCCACAGCAGCACTGGTCCATGACTGGGATCAGCCTCTCGCTGCTGCTGCTCCACCACCACACTGGGGGTGTTTGTGGTTATTTATTTGATCCTTTCTCTGCAGCAGCCCAGCTGCAGATGTAAGATAACACCCGGAACAATCAAGCCCCGCTCACAATGCAGCTCCTGCTCCGAGAGCTCGTCAAGGGGAGGTGTGTGGACGGGAGACTGGAGTGTCGGGGAGCTGACAGCCGAGGCGGACACGAGAAGAGTTATAGGCATTCAACAGACATTAAAAGGACAATAACACACTGGCTTATGGCTATTTATTTTTTACGAGCGACTTTGGCAGTATTTTGTTTGAAGTTTTGATGGCCATATGTTTTCCAGGGAGGCACAGCGTTTTCCTCTGTTTGTAAACTGTGCTATAATTGAAATTGAATTTTTATGAAATCTATGTGAAATATGATAACACATTAAAACACTCTCCTTTGGAGAGTTTCCTCATTGATTTTTGTTGCATTAAATCTGTTTACACATCAAAGAAAAATATTGCATTCTGTCTGTCTTCATTTCAGTCACACCCTTCCTTTTGTTTCCCAGAGACCACACATGGCAAAGCAAAATCCTCTCTGTTCAGAGCTCTTCCAGCACTCACACTTCTCTTGGTGAAATGATGCTTTACACTATAATTGGCCTTCTTTCACCCATCTGCTTCAGAAACCAGGAACTTTATGATGTCTTTTTCTTCCTTCATCTTTTCAGCAATTCAGCTATGTCTATACAATGGAACCAATCCTTCCCTACTGAAAAAAATGTGGGATTTGATGGCTGACTTCATGTCCATCAGGATCAGTCTGATATGGACAAACTCTGTAGCTGGAGTACATAAAGTTGTGGGTCAGTTCACTTCAGAGGAGCTGTGCAGATTTATGTGAGAATCTGTCCCCACAAAAGTTTTTTTTTTTATTATGCCAGAAATAATTTTAAATTCAACCAGCATGTCTTATCTCTGGCTTCTCAACTATTTCTTTCGTGTATGTGTGTGTAAAGAACGGAGCTTTAATTTTTGTGTGTGAAAATGCCATTTTGCATATGCATATGTGTGTGCATCAAACTATTTTGTGCTGTTGAAAAGCGTAAACAAAGACCAGAAATGCTGCGGGTGAAGGAAAAACATGAGCTTATCTTTAGCCTGATGCTAAGGCAAGACCTGCAGAGTGAGAATACATCTTAATGACCAAACTAAAATCGAAAGTTTTCTTAGGACTGATGCCTAGATCTGTGGTGATAAACCTTCCCTTGCTTTTCTGTCATGGTTCCTTGTCAGAGCTCTGGCGTCAGGATAAGGCTGGTGCTGTTACCCAGCCCTGGCTGTGAGTGTGGAGAGAGGACAAAGGCCTCTCTCAGACAGAAAGGAAATTATCTATTTGGATGTTTTTCTCTGTCACTGTAGGGATCACAGCTTAATGCAGTCACCAGAGCTTGTTGGGTGTGCTTCTGGGTTAAAGTTGAGCTCTAGCCAAGTCTTATTTTCATTTCTCTGCTGTGAGCTGCAAAATTGTCCTGTTTTTAACTCGTCTCCTTGCACTTGACTGACTTTTATAATCTGTTCTTTCAGAGCATAAATTGTGGTTCAGACCCTGGGCCCACCAAAGCTGCCCCTTCCCTCTACCCACAGAGCCTCCCACCGCTTTCAGGCCTCCTCCTTGGCACAGCTCCGTAAGGTGGTGGGAGGCACCTCGGCTCTCTGCACTGCCCAGAGCATGGGATTGCCTTGCCTTTATTATCTTTGCTGCCATGGGGTGGCTGCAAGTGCTTTTATTGATGACAAAAATTATCCAAGTGCTGTTAAAAGCCAGCAGACGTGCAGACCATTGTGGCCTTCCGGGTGGGTACACTCCAAGCTGCCAGCAGGCTACTTGGGGGGTTCTCTCTTTGTTTTTCTTTGCTGTGTCTTTGCTTTGGTTAACTGGGGGTTTTTTACATGTAAGAAAATTTGGATTAGGACAAAGAGTGCCCAGAGAAGAGGTAGCTGAGCTGTACCTATAGGAATACCTTCTCTGGCTGAGGTGGAGGGGCAGCGGTGATGCAGTGATGGCTTGTGAGGATAGAATGTGAAATAAATAAAACCACAGCCATTTGTATTGGTATTTAGAGGAAGCACTTGGATGCTGAGGTCTAAAAGATCAGTCCAGGCACTAAGAGAGAACATTTCCCATTTAAAGGATGTGATCTATTTACATCAAGAATAATTTCCCAAAGTGTTAAGGGTGCTGACTGCTGTGAAAATTCCTTTAGGCAGCAGCAAAGTTAACATAGACACATGTTTAATTGATTTATTTACATCATGAATTAGCGTCCTAGAAAAAGCTTGTAAGGTGGCAAGGTAAACTGATGCTTACTTTGAAATGAATACATTCTGAAAGCGTTAATTTTAACTTAGTGCTCTCTATGATTAGCCCAATGCAGAGGTTTCTTCTCCCTCCGTCCTCCTGCCCATATGTATGGCAGTGTGTGTGAGGAGAGAAAATTCAAGCTTTGGGGGTGCCAAATATTGTTGCAAATATTTGTTGCAAAGCCTGATGTTGTGGTATCGGCAAGTGACCTCTTTTTCTACCCACAGGCTGCTGGTCCAGAGTGGGCAACATTCCTGCACGCCAGTGAGGAGAGGTGCATGGATGATTGTCCTACACAAGTTAAAGAAAAGGTGAGGTCTGTTGTGCCCAGTTTCCTGCTTGGAAGAGTGGAAATAAGGTTGATTTATAGCTAAATCCTATCCTTCACTAAACACAAGGTGTGACACAGTGTCCCAGCAGGAGCCCAAACCTGTGAAATTTTGAGGGATTTATATTCCTAACCCTTATAGGCATAAAGAAACCCCCCACAAAAACCCACCAAATACAAATCTCAAATTGTTTTCTGATCTTATAAAATTGAATGTCTTCCCCTGCCTGATGCACTATGCAGGGAGCCAGTGCTGCTCATTCCTGTTTCTGTCTCCCAGGGCAGATGTGATAGGACCTCAAAGCAGCCCAGTCAGAAATGGTCTGCACTTGCCTCTTTCTGCTTTTAAGATCTCAAGAAGGAACAGAGTGTTTAAATTTAAAAAACAAAAAGAAAAAAACAAATAAAACCACCCAAAAATTATACTTCAATTCACATTTGCCTAGTATTTGCCGTCTAAAACAAACAAACAGAAACCTTCAAAGGAATGAGCTGAGCAGTGAGAGGACAACAGCAAAAAAGGGTTTCTGTGCATCTCCTCTTGTCTGCCCTGCCACGCTCGCAGGTCTGTGCTGGCTTGTGGGATTTGCTTTGGTTAATTCTCTTTCTGAGCTGCAGCAAACTGTGCCTTCCTCTCTCTCATATCTGGGCAGGTTCATTTGCTCACCTCCTCTGAGCCCAGGCTGTTGGCTCCTCACCTTCCCTGCATCCTCTCTCCCTGAGCTACGTGCTCCCCATCTTTGCTCTTTCATGCCCTCACACCTGTGGCACAAGGGGCAGGTAGCTCCCACGTGCCAGCCCTTGTGCTGCCTCTGTGCACGTGGGGCCACTTGCTCCTTTCCCTCCTTTATGGGCTTCCAAGGAAAATGGAAAACAAACAAATCCAAGCTGCTGCCTGCCAGGGTAGGTAGAGTGAAATAATGTTACAGCTAAGTGTTGTAAGCAAAAGGGAAAAGAGATAAAAATGAGAGAATTAAAAGTAAAAAACAGGAGAAAGTGGTGGAGAAGGGCAGAGAAAACATGTGAAACAAAATAGAATGATATCATAGAATCGTGGAATGGTTTGGGTTGGAGGGGACCTTAAAAATCATCTGGTTCCAACCACCTGCCATGGGCAGAGATGCCACCCACTGAGGACTAGTTTAGGAGAAGTTGTGGTGCTCCAGCTGATGTGAGACCAGGTAGGACGAGAAATCACAACCGGTGTCTGCTGCCAGCAGACCCTTTAAAGAGCTCACCATACTGAAGCAGCGTGTGCATTTTGTATTCAAAATTAATCATAGCACCTCCTCCTGCGACAAATTATTAAATAAAACATTAGGAGTTGCTGGGGCTGGATATACAGAGTGCCACTTCCCTGTTCCATATGCCGAGTGATAGTGGTGCAGGGAGCAGGCTCCAAACCCCATCCCTTAAATCACGCAGTGCCGTGGATGTGGCAGTGCCTGCGGGGAGCAGGGACTGTCCTCACGGGGACACGCTCTGTGCCAGCAGCAGCACAGGATCCTCGCCTCTTTCTTCCTCAAATTGTGGCCGTGCCCTGCAGAAATAAGGCTAATCTGTATTTCTGACATGGATGGGAGGAGAGGAGAGAGCAGAGGTTGGAGGCTTCTGTACAGATTGTGTGTGTGTGTACACACAGACGGCTCTGTGTCCATATGCAAATACACGTTATACATATACTTATTAAAAAATGTGTATAGATTTGAGTCAGAACATGAATTAACTGCATTAAACAGTGTCCTTGCCCATAGCATGGGGGTTGGAACTAGCTTAAGGGTAGTTAAGATTAGTTTAAGATCCCTTAACCTTAACTTAAGGTTAAGATCCCCTAACTAGTTAAATGGATCTTTAAGGTCTCTTCTCACCCACACCATTCTGTGATTCTATGTCTCTATGAAATGTAAAGACAAACATCCTGTTTACAAAAAATGTTGCTTATGCTTTCAGAGCCACCTCCTCAGCACTCATTCAGAAGGAGACAGCAACCCCAGGAAGAACTCATCCTGCATGTTTTTATGGGCTGCCCAGGTTTCCGGCACACCTGTGCCGGAAACACACAGTTTTCTGTGCTCACCTGGAAGTTAGGTAAACTCTTGGAGTCCCTTTCTGGTTATTGAATATTGGTCTTATTAGATGCATAAACCATTTAGCTCATGTTTAGGGTGAAAAATCTCGCTTGATGTTGTTCTGGCACCTAATTCTTTATGAAGCTCAGTGAAATCGGTGGTTCTGAGGCACAGACGAGTGGTACAGTGCTTGAGGTACTACAGAGGAGACTTCCGTGGCATTAGAGGTGTGCATCTTAAGGAATTACAACTTGATTATCCACAGTTACTGATGTCCTGGGGGTATTCTGCTGCTTTTGGCAATAAGTTTAAGTCACAATTTGAACTCACAGCACCAACACCAGGTACATGGGCAACCAGGGAAGGGTTTGGGTGGGAATGGGATTCCATCCTGCAGGTCAGTATGGATTCAGCCTACACTGAGGCAGAATCAGGGCTGAGGATGGACAGAATGCAGTGCACTTCCCGCAGGAAACTTGGCTTCCCTTAATTATGAAGTAGGGTTAGACCAAAGAGGCGTAGAACAAAAATAGCAACAGCACACAATTTAAGAAATAGTATTTCACAAGTCGATTAATTACCCAGTCACGTTGTGGCTGATAGCAAACACATGGCTGGTTAGTTTTGACATAATAAAAAGTAAACGTAGACACTAGTAAATAATTGTGCACTTCTGCCAAAAACTTGGATGTTAATTGTAGATTTTGTGGTACTTGTTAAATGAGACCTATAACACAAGAGCTGTTTTTTCTATTAATTAAATATAGCGCAAAAAGTATTTCTTATATCTGTGTTTATGAAGATATTAATATACAATAGCTGACCAAAATGTTCACTTGTTTTAAGTAAAGGCTGAAGCAATGGTCTATACAGTTAATATGTTTTCAAAATTAATTTTTTTTTAGTGCTTGTTCTTGTTTTCTTTCTTGGTATCTCTTAAGCTTTCTAATCTTTCTAGAACTATGTTCAAAATAATATTTAGCATAGAGAGAAACACTAAATATTTCATGGTATAATTAAGTCTTATTAATGTAATTGTCTGCACAGTTCATATTAAAAATTTACAAGAACCTTTTTCCTTTTCATTAGGAGGTATATTTTTGTATGAATTTTCATAAATTTTTGAGCTTAACCTAACTTAACTGTGGGAAGCATCAGAAGTTTTCTCATGATTTGATGTTGAATCTAAGTTGACCTACTTGTATTTTTCTTACCCCAGCCAGAGACTCTTTGTCATGGAATTAGTACTCATGTAATTAAGGTGAAAAAGATTAAGTATTTGCTTTACCATTTGTGGATCTAACTGCTGGCATTTAATGTTTTCCAACTTTTAGCATTCTCTTTTCTGTTTTACATGAGCAGATGTTTTTAATACTTAATTTCTTCTATTTCTGCGCTGTGCTACATTCAAGGCATTTACAGAACAATATTAAATTTTAACTTTAAAAAACACCTTTCTAGACAACCAAGTTTTTCTAAGCTGAACAATTCCACACAAGTCCATTCTACTGCTTACTTGTAACACCAGGGAAGCTGCAATGTAGCCTGTGAATACAGAGGAACAGCATGTGGTTGTGGTTCATCCCAACTCAGTGCTTTCCCTATTGGTATTCTGGAAAATTTCCTTCTCTCCCTCAAGCCCCCTGCCCCAAATATCCCTTCTGCTGCAGACTGAATCAATATTTCAGGCCTTCCCTGAAGACTGACTTGTCTACACCTATAGAGACTCTATCCTCACTATTCCTTGTCTTCAAAAATTTCATATTTTCTGATGGAAAAAAACCCACCATGATTCCCTTTAAACAGCAGGAAAGGAATATGTTTCTGTCATTGTCTAGTTTCCAAGACCTCTACAACAAAATGTAAATCCTTATGAAGTTCTCCTGAATCCATCAAATATTCATCCAAATGGTTCTGTTTATTGGCACTCCCACATTAGCATATTGGCCTGTTAATATTCAGGCAGCTATTCATCTGCCTGGTGCTCCCCATCTAAGCAGACTTCGCTCAGACACCACTACCATTAAAATAAGCTTTTTCACTTGAACTTGCTTTCATTTAAGTCACCACTAACGTAGAAAGGAGCTCATTTAGTGATGCTTTTTCACCTTTATGTTAACTCTGAATGCATCATTAACGGGGAGATGTTGACTAATTTGGAAGGAGTTTAGCGAAAAGCTCTAAAAATGGTTCACAGGTCGGCAAAGCAGGCACTGTGTGGAAAGATAAAATGAGCTATCAATGTCTAGACTGGCTGGAAAACCATGATTAGAAATTCTTAAAGGATGTAAAAGTGGATAGTGAAAGAATTCAGTGCATTAAAACTCTTCTGAAGGGCTGACACAGGTAATGGGAGCACAAAGCAGAAAATCCCTCTTTACATATCTATGGTGGCCAGCTGGGGTTGGTCGGGACACCATAGTGCAGGGAGACAGACCAAAGGATCTCAGGAGCTCTTGCTTAGTGCAAAAATGTGTGTTTTAGTAGTTAAATGGCGAGAAATGCAACAAAAGCTAGAGAAAATGAATACAAAATGGACAGAATCACCACTTATTTGTGGCAACATTTTTTCTGTTGAAACATTCATCGAGTTATAGAAGTCTCCCTTCCGAACTGCTGGGGGGGTTTAGCATGCACAGCTTTCGAAATCGGGAAACAGTAATGTGAAATAGGGAACATTCTGTCATTTCCAGAGACTTTTGACCCAAATCTCCACAGTGGGGCAGCTCTAATAGCAATTGCCACCACCCAACAGCGTTACATCGGCATTGCTCCATCACAGAGCCTCTGGGTGGTCCGAGAGAGTATTCACTTGCAATTTGTTGCCTATTTTACTTTGATTTGACTCACAGCTGTGCAACTCAGGGACTCTGGATTTGCAATTTCAGTATCGCTGCAGAGTGATGCACATCACACAGGCTTTAGGTTGTGCCCACTTTGTTTCATCTGTCCTTCATCCTCACAGAGAGCAGGCTATAAACCAGGGACAAAATCACGTGCCAGAATCCCACACAGGAGCTACTTTGCGCAGTCTCAAAATACTATTTAATTTGTGGATACACTGCAGGAGCACTGGATGATGGAGTTTATAAAAGAAATTAAGTTGGGAAGAATTCAAATAAAATATCTTCTTGGGAGAGTAAACTCATTTGTATTCCAAAATGCAATTATAAAGTGGCCTCGGGAAACTCGGTGCTCCTTCTGGTCAGCAGCACTGGCAATATCTTTGCACAAGATCATGGACAGCTTTAATTTCCGAGGAAGAAGCTCAGCGAGAGGAACACGAAAGCCACTGTAAAGGTAAACATTTCATAAGCCAGCTGACAACTGCACTAGAAATATTAAACAAGTTTAGAAAGCGTTACTGAGTTCACCTACAAATTGTAATGTGGTTGGAGAGGAAAATGCTCTTGAGTGCATCTGAGGATCGAGTGATTAGGAATGGAACGAGACCTAAAGACCACACATTTCAGTAATCTGTCTCTGTCAGTGGTGAGACATCAGAAAAAAAAAAGTAAGCTCATTCCCTAAACTCAGGATGTAAAGACACGAAATTGAATCCAGCCCACTAATATCTGAAATATAAATGCTTGAACTTCTTTTCAACTTCTTTGAGCTGCTAATTATGTCTCTGGATACCTTGGCTGTCCACAGGATTATCTACTCCCTTTGAAAATTCTTGTCCTGTGGCAGATTTAATCTACAAGTCAGGCCGTAGTGTAGGGACTGCTCCTGCACAGGGATTAAGTTGTTGTTTGACTCAAGTAGGGATGTACTTTAAACACTCCTGATTGTTTGCCTATAACTAAAATTCTGTGTAAGCTTTCACAACTCAGAGGCAAAACTTGTGACAATCCTTATGGATGCCTCATCCCTGGCAGTGTCCACGGCCAGGTTGGACGGGGCTTGGAGCAACATGGTCTAGTGGAAGGTGTCCCTGCCCATGGCAGGGGGTTGGGCCGAGACGTTCTTTAAGGTCCTGTCCAACTCAAACCATTCCGTGATTCTATGATATTAAGAAAGCAAAACCGACCACAACCAACCAAGAAAAAAGCATCAAAGGAGAGCTTGAGAGGAGGATCTGGCTTGATCACAGCATCCAGCCCTCCCAAACCAAAGCCAGGCACCTTCACCCAGGTAATGTTTAAAAAGTAATAAAGTGAAGTAGCTTTGTCCAGTCCAATGGCTTCCTCTGTGTCTACCTGTGGTTTATTGGGTTTTTTTTCTGGGACCACTGACCGCTGTATTCCTAAGGAAAATTTCCGTAATATAGTGGATCTGCAGCAAATCCACCACACTCGCCATTGTTCCAACGGGTGTTGCAAGTGACATTTGGTCCAAAGGCCAAAGCTTCCCTGCTTAAACAGCAGAAAGGAGCACATATTTCCGAGGGAGCGATGTGCGCAGGGTAGGGAGCACGGTGTAATATCCTCTCCTGCAAGCTGGGCTGGCTCTGCTCCGAGATGGCAACCTCGAGATTGTTTGTTGTGCTTAAAAAGCTGGTGAAGCATGAGTTTAGCTGGAGGGAAATGCTGATGCGAAGGATACTCCAGGAGAAAAATGATGGGTAGAAAAAGTAATTTATCTTGTTCTTCCATCCTAATAGTTGGAATGGGAAGAAAAAAGGCAAATCCAACACCACCCCCTAATCACCCGAAAAGCCTCCAAAGACCAGCCTAAAGGACAAAATAGAAGTAAAAAAGTAAGAGAAGGAAACTACTTAATGACAGTAAGTAGCCCTTTATGTTTTAGATATTAACTGCAGAAATAGCAAAAAAAAAAAAAATAGGAACCTTTTTTAATTGTGTGAAGATGTTGATATTTTATAGCAATATTTGCATGAAAAAGTCTCATGTTGTATACAGTCTTGATGAAAATCAGAAGGTTTTTTTTCTTATACTTCTCCTTTAAAAAAAATCAATTAGGAAAAAATGCACTTTGGAGTCAAATCAGTCCCTAACATGACGTGTTCAGTATTTTCTGTAAAATACGTGGTAAATTGAGGTTTACCAAAATTATTGAAAATTAAGTTGTCTCTCTTCACTGCACCAAAGTTCAGTGGAATCTAACGAACGAATACGCTATGCCAAAGGTAACAAAATGCTATTTCACTATTAAAAGCCTGAAGTATTATCACTTACAAAGGCAAGAAGATAAGACATGTTTATTCTTTCCAGTGCTTATAGCTCTCTGCATTCAGCAGTACGCATTACCATAATTTGTTTTTATATAAAGTGCAACACAAGCGTGCTCCTGCAAGCAAATTTAACCACATTTATTAAAATCTGCTTGAAAATTCTTGGCTGGGAATCAACAGAAATATATTGCAAATGTTTGATATGCACCTGTGTAAGGTGTATCTAGATCGGAGGGGATCTCAAACCAGCGCCCTCCATCCCAGCTCCTGATCTGTATCCCTCGTTTGCCTTCCAGATAACACCAGCAATGAGCAATTTCACAGCCTCAATTAGCAAATTAACTGACAGCTTGAGGTAAGAGGGGGAATGCAACACTCTTCCCTTTCTCTTAGGAGGCTTTTTAAACATGACAGTGCTGGCATCTAAACACGCCCTGTATCTTCCCTGAGCGCCTCAGGAACGAGACATTCAGCGCAAAGCTTTGTTTCATCTTTACATCCTAAGTGCTTTATAGGGGATCACAGCAGCCCCCACGGGCATGGATCCAGGTGTCCCACAGCAATAACACAGCTAACAGGAAAGGAAGGAGGAAAAACAACTTTATTTTTGTGAAAGCAGTGAGGGATTTAGATGATGTCTGCTTGCTGGGAGCTGCCTGTGCTATGTCTAAGTGGGAAACCTTTATTTCAGAGCTCTGCTTGGATTAGACGATGTGCCTGTGAAATAGGGGAATGTGGGAGGAGCTGAGGGCTGCTATTCCATGGCCAAGGTGCTCCGACTGCCTGACAGAGCTCATATTATTAAAACGATATTATAATATTAAAGACTATGATGATATCAGCAATTCTCTTTTTTTTTTCAGGGAAGACGGTTTTATTTACTTATTTGTAATTTTTTACTGTGAGGGTAGTGAAGCACTGGAACTGTTCTCCCACAGAAGTTGTGGATCCTCCATCTGTGGAAGTATTCAAGGCCAGGTTGGATGGAACTTGGAGCAACCTGGTCTAGTAGAAGATGTCGCTGTGCATGGCAGAGGGGTCAGAAGGAGATGAGCTTTAAGGACCCTTACAACCCAAACCATTCTATAATTTTATTATTTAGTTGCTCTAGTATTACAGTACTGCCAATATAAAAGTCTAAATAATATGGGATTAACCTCTGTTTTGCAAAGTTAATGAGCATATGATTCAGCAACAGAGTGATTAAGATTTAAGATGAAAAATTCAGTTAAAAACCAAACATGCAAAATCCTTTCTTCAGGTATCATGCCTTACACTAAAGTGATGGTGACTTGAAGGAAGAACAGCTGGTCTCCAAGACTACATGTCCCAGAAATCTTCTATGCTGAGGGCTGCTGCTCCCAAAGTAACTTCTCTAAAGAACTTCTCTTAAGAACTCACTACATCATCGCATAGGCAACATTTAGAGCTGCTAATATTATTAATAAGGATATTGTGACTTTCGGCAAGCCTAAAACAAAATATCAATGAACCCTAATGTCTGAAACTAAATATAGTTCACATTAAATTTTAAAGCTTTGAATTGCATGAAGAGCTTCACAAGTTCTAGTTCAATCAACAGTAATTTCAATTCGCCTTCAGCTACTGTGTCTCTGTGTTATTTTTCCTTGTTGGTGTGGGAGATAACAAATGTGTGAATGACATTTCAGTCTGGTAATTGGGCCATTTATAGCTCCTTGTTAGTTCCTGCTGGATAAGGGCTCTGGTGCTGATTTTACATAAGGATCAAGCACCTCATTAAAAGCCCGGCACTGAAAGCATGCCGGCGATACTTGACTGCGAGACAAGTGTTGCCATGTAATACACGAAAAATAAGTGACTTTGCACTTGCCATTTTCATTAAAAGACAGCACTTTTGACAGCTAAAGCAATCCCTTAGTCTTTTTTTATATTGACCTCCCTGTTAGGGAAGGCTGTGTTGGTTTGAGTGGTGTTACCTCCTTCTTGTCCCGCCTGTTTCTGCAGGAGTTGGGCCAGGATGACTGGCCCCATGCCAGCCCTGCTCCTCGCTGTCTTCTGGGGACAAGGCTGGTGGAAGGCTCCAGGAGATGCTGGTGGTTCCCCTGTGCAAAGCCCTGAGCGCATTCATCTCAGCTGGGTCTGCACGTGGACACAGAGGCTGCACAGGGCATCATCTTCCTGGGGGTTTTTAGCCATCCTCTGTGCTAATCACGCCGTGAAGGCACTTGTGGGATTCTTGGGATAATCCTGTTCAGGGCCAGCAGCTGGACTCAGTGATCCTTGTGAGTCTCTTCCAACACAGAATATTCTATGATTCTATGTTTGTTCCTCTTTATGTGTCACCTGCTTGCAGAGGTAGGTAAGCCAGGACAGAGAACTGCAGCCCTGTTTGTCTCATGATTTTTTCGCAATTTTCACCCCAAAGGCCATGGAGAAGCTCTAAGTGTCTCTTTAGAGTAATATTTTCACCGTCTTCAGCAATGTCAGAGACAGTGAGGGTTGGAGGATTCTCTGACATAGGTGGTGTAAATGAATTACAAGTGATTGTAGGAAGAAAATTGCTCTCAGTAGAGGGGAAAAAACACCAAGCCCCAATAGATACTTTCAGACACAAAACTTTTACCGCAGACACAGAGTGATCATTCTTGCAGCTATGTTTTAATAGAAGGTATTTCCTCCCTTCCTGAAAACCTCATCTCTCTTATATTCCAGTTATTACAACACTACTATCATAACATTAGCAGGAAAAGACAAACATCTATCCATCTGCAAACCATTCCCTGATACCATCAGGGACTATGATTTTTTTAACTTGGATACATAAAAACAAGATGCACAAGTTATAAATACCAGTTTTGTAGCAAAAAAAGGTTATTTCCCCACCACTCTCCACCGAGGGTTTGTAACACCATTTTATGTTTGGTTTTGGCTGCACTGTTGCACTGAGGAGGCTGCTGGAAATTTTCAGTGGCAAAATGGGAGGAATTCAGTGAACATGTGGGAGAAAAAGCCTGTCTAGACTTGTCAAGATTTGTCACTTAGGAAAAAAACTTATGAGGAATACAGGTTGCATTTAGCACTACTCTAGCACTGACTTGGAACCTTTCTCATTATTAAATTCATGATGTTCACAGTGCTCAAAAGTGAGTGCAAAATGTGCCTGAATTCTCTAATGGGTTTTGGAATCAGAAAAATACGTAAATGCCTTAAGATATTCCCAGTGATGTTGTCGTCATCCATCTGCATTGCATTTCTGCTTCAAACTAGAAGATTCCTTCACGATGAATAGGATGCTGAAAGGGAAGGCTTCTATTGCTTCTTTTATTGATTATTAATGAAATCACAGTGCTCTCAGTCTGTTACAGCTGCAGCCCTAAAATAAGCTTTGGCAGTGATAATTGCTTCTCTTAAATCATGGATATATTAAGAAAGGGAGCTTTTCTGGAATAGTTTATGATTTGTGAAAACTGTTTAGTAATTGCTGCCTGATTTGCTGGGAATTTGGACAAATATTTGAAGCGCCTTAGGAGAAACCAGCATATTTCATGTTTTTTGTAGTTCCAGGCATTGGGTCAGGAGGAATAGTTGGAAAAACCCAATAGATAGTGATAAAAAATGTGACAACACTCTTGGTAAGCCATTGCCCTGCTTAGTATCTAAGAAAGCAGAAAGTGTTTATAAAGAAATCACACGTGTTTTTATTGGTTTGCAAAGACAGGTGATGTGTCAAATAGCAACTAAATTTTCCCCCTGGAATATGGAGGCATCAAGAAGAATTCCATGCCCAGACTGTGAAAACAGAGAGGGCCATTGGTGGATCTGCACTGGACCAGGGATGCGTCCTTAGAGAAACAAGGCCAAAGTGTCTTGTGTGCCAGAGCATCTCACCCTGATGTTACAGAAAAAACTGAATTTGGTTATATAGGTAGAGGGTAACTTCATGCAAAAATGCAGGAACTATGCTTGATATACTAAACCATTTTAAATAAATGGTTTTAGAACTGGTCAAAGCTGAATTTTCAATTAAATCTTGTCAGACCGATGAAAATAATGAAAACAAGGGTTCTTGGAGGAAGTGTTTGTGCTCGCCTGGCACCACCACGTATCACACAGCATGAAACACCACCTCTGCCAGGCGCTGGCTGATAAAAATCCTCGTTCCTTTAACTTTTTTCATTGGCACAGTGTTTCCATGGAATTGCCATGCCAGCAGGATCAGGTCACCCCTAGTTAATATGCTACACCATGTGCGGGTTGGGTTATAATTTTTCCTGAGCTTGACGGCTGCGTGTCCTTTGTGTGGGCAGAAATTACTGAGCATTGTAAAAGTTTCCATTTTATTCTTCCACACAGGACATTCCTTGAGCTACACCTTTAAGTTTCAGAGGAGTTGAAAAGGAGCTGAAATGCTGTTTCAGGTCAGTTCATTCTTACTTGAACAAAGACAGACTTCCAGCTCCAAGCATGTCTGCTTAAATTCACTTCTCACAAAGGCTTTGTACGGAGTGATCACCAAAGCAGGTATTGTCTCTTTTTAAGTATCTTTGTAGGGATATTTCTCTCTAGTTTTGGCAAGGAAATTGCTTAAGAATTGCCAGATAATGACTGCCTAAAGAATTTTGACTTTGTAGTCAATGGAAGGAAGATCAAAAAGACACGAAAATGTAATTTTCAGAGTTATCATTTTAAAAAATTCTGTAATTTTGATTGCAGCAAAACACAAAACACCTGAAAATAGGCACCTCAGAAGAGCATATCATTTGGGGTCTGTTGAGAAATGTGTGTAACTTTTCACCTTTAAGCAGGCAGATAGATTTGCAGTAAGAAACTTTTTCTATAAAACATTTCTCAGTAGCAAGTGTTCTTAGCATTTAAGGAATTAAGAATTTAGAATGCTTCAAAAGAGAATTAATTTGTATCTAAGTTATTCACACCCACACAAAGGCTTCTAAAATAAGATATTTTCCTGCAAATGGGGATAAGGAAAGAGCTGTGCATGTGCCAGTTTGGGGGTTTGCTGTTCTCCTGCTGGAGAAGGAAAAGCACCTGGTGGCAAATCTGTGGGGGGTGAGAAGACGCTGAGATAAAACCAGGGTAGATGAGGAGCTGTGAAAGAACACCTGCTTTGTACAGCATAGATGGAGCCTGATTTTTCGTGATGCACAGGGAAATAATGAAGTATGTGAATCAGAGACTCCCTTCACTCTGCAGCTTTATATCTGCTCTTCTCTGAGACAGCAACATCATCATTAGCCTACCCAGCCAGGAGTAGGAGTATCTCTCACACAGAGCTATTTGGATTTAATACCCATGAGGATATTAAGCAGGTTTTGAGTTGAGTTGTTTTGGGTTTTTTTGAACCATCTTCTGGAAGTTTCCCACCCAGGAGACCAAGTCTGTCAAGCGAAGAATGATTTTACAGATCCATTTTCAATCCAAACCCAATGAAAATGCTCTGTTTCCTCTTCATCTAGCTAGTAGAAATAAAAGGAAAACAAAAAAAACAGTCCCCAAAGCCATAACTAGCTATTTTTGTGTCTTTGACTTTCACATGAAGAGCTCTACCTGTGTGTCTCCTGCCAGCTCTCACAGACAACATCTTCATCTTCTCCCACATCCTCCCCCTCAAAACAACCTCCCAGGATTTCTGACTATGCCCATGTTGTGTTAGAACTCCCAGGCTGACAGAGGGTAGCTACCCAAGGCAGCATCTTTTCTCTTCAAATTTTTCTTGTCCTCTCTTTTCCCTCCCTTCATCACTAATGCTGGATGGGTCTATTCACCCTCTGACCTCCCCAGGTCTCTGACTGTCCCCGTTGTCCCAGTTCTGGTGGCCCTCCAGGGTAAAGAGGGAGGAACAAGGAGGGAATGTAGGTGCTTAAAGCCCACCTTCAAGAGCGCAGATAAAGAGCCTCCTTCCTTGTTCTCATCTTTAAAAGCCACTCGAGTCTTGCCTGCATAATTGTAAGCCCTTCCACAAAGTGGGGTAGAATTTCACTTATGAAGTGTTAAAGATTTGTCTTTGCTGTGTTGGCCCAATCTTTTATAACTTGGCTGCTATCACATGGAGTATTCCAAGAGCATCATGCTGCAATATTTGTTTCACATATGTAATGCATATAATGCTTTTTAAATGGAATTTTTTACAAAGATATGCAGAGTTTAATATGGTTATAGATAATCACAGTCTCCTGGTGTGTTTGTTAAAGATTGCCATCATTTAATTTAAGTGAATAGGGTTCTTTTTCTGAAGCAAAGCAAGATTTTCTAATTGATAAAAAGGATATATACATCTGTTTATCCTCTATAGTTTACATTAACTTTCAGCAATAGTCTTCAAACTCACACAGTTATCACAATCAAATATAGGAAAGTGCCACAGATGCTGTCTGAGTCATACAGACAGTGATTTAACAAGTACTAAGTTAGTCAGGTTTCCAACTCCACTAAACTATAGTTCTCTGAGAACCAAATCTTTCAGGTTCCCTTGAAAATTTCTGGCCTTAAAACTTAGAATGAGTTTTTGTCAGAGTGAAGTTAATGCTTCATCTTTTCTAGGTTATTAAGTTTCAGCGTTCCACCACCCGTAAGAGCAGCGGTAGGTACACAGAGAGGGCAATTGACTGTCTCAAAAGGTTAACTGCCTTCTGGCTGAAAATGAGCACAATTACTCACCAAAAAGCAAATTACTAAAACCTTCATCTGAGGAGTTTTCAAATGCACCCAGAATAGACATGTTCAGCTGGGGAAGGATGGAATTCATAGAAAGAAATCAAAAAATATCTCAAGAAAGGAAAGATTAAAGTGATTCATGGTAGCGTTCCAAAACAAATGTAGATTATTTGGGGATTTGGAAGAGAACACACCATTTACTGTTCTTCCTGAACTTGGTTGCCTTGGAGTTGTATTAATTTTTCCAATTCCATGGTGGAAGGCAGAGAAATAAGAGAAGGACACAGATCACTGCATGGGTCAGTTCATCCTTGTTTCCAGTACTGTGAGGAGACATCATTGACCAAATTGAACAGAGCATTAGATATTGTTCATTTCAGGCCAAGCCTGGCTCTGCTAAAACCACTGAAAGGTCTGCTATTCCGTGAAAGCAGCATCAGGACACCACTGCATGGGACTGTGTGGGAGCAAGAGAAGAAAAGTCTGAACAATGTAAAATATCTACAAGATCGAAACACATAATAATTTGGGCAAGAAAAACTGTTTAGTTCACCCTAATGTGGTAAGTCTTGCAGCATTTTCAACTTTTTTGAAGTTCTGATATTTTTGCCATTTGGTCATTGTTTTTGACTATGTGATGTGTAGAAATTTCAAGTGCTTGTAGGTGCAGCTGATGGCAACAGGAGGGGTGCACTGCACGTACCTCATGTCACATAATGTTGACCACTCTCAAAAAATTCACCTCCCAGAGGCCCCAGGCTGGACATTCAAAATTAGCAAACTGTTTTGACCTTCATCTGTTGGTGCTTCAGTTTCCCACAAGGAGATTAGCAGGTTCCTGCCCTGTCCTTGTGGTGTCGGCATGCGGATCAAACAGTTGCTCCACCCAAAACCAGGGGAGTAATGAATGTGATCAAAAAGTCAGTGGGGAATGTTTAAACAGTGCTGGTAAATGTGCTACAGCCACACAATTAACAGTGGGGCTGAAATAAAATATTGACGAGCTGTGCTCATTAGAGGAGCCCTGGTTGATCCGTGCACCAAAGGAGCCGAGGGTCCTACAGAAATAATGGCAAGTCTTGCTGTAATTACAGATCTCATCAATACAGTGCACGAGAGAGCAAAAGAGAAGGTTGCCCAGACAACCCAGCTTATGAATACTTGACTTTGCAATATTAATGACAAATGGTAATAAATTATTAACATTTCTATATTGTGTGTGGTGGGTACAAAACGCAACAGAAAGCTTATCTAACCTTTCTGTCAGGTGCAGTTTGGCAAGACAGACCAAGGTCAGCAGCGAAGACACGTGCAAGAAGCATTGACCCAGGCTGTCCTA
Source organism: Rhagologus leucostigma (assembly GCA_013397725.1). Lineage (NCBI taxonomy): Eukaryota > Metazoa > Chordata > Aves > Passeriformes > Rhagologus > Rhagologus leucostigma. The sequence continues at coordinate 2,327,276 of VZTD01001174.1, read as the reverse complement.
GGACCCTAAACTACCTCATCTCGGCGCTTGCCAGGCCCTTAGTTTTCAAACAAAACTCTGTACTTTTAGTTTTCTCAAGCAACAATTGTCTGCAGATGCAATATCCATAGATTTCTGCTGAATTTGATTGAATTCACTTATTTAGGCATAAACTATGGCAGGTAGCTCTGGAATAAACCAGCTTCAGGTCCCTTCCCCCAACACATCCCCAGCCTTTTCTCCCCACCAGAGGCAGCTGGGGTATCATCTGGCCAAGCAAAAGTTGCAGCTAATTTGGAGAGAAGCCTTTATATCTTCTGGCTTTTAAGAATAAAAAATATTATGACTCTGCTATCTTTTTCCTTTCTACATTTGACTGATCTTAACTGACCCACAGTATTTAATACGAAATTCAAGCTTTTTTCTAAAGCTTTTCTGAGCATATGTCTTGTTGTTGCCTAAACTCGTTAGCAGCTCCATCTGTTTCACAGTCTTCATTTCCCAACATCATAAGGTATTCAGGAATAATAAAAGGTCGTTTAGGCCTTGCAGCTTTGTTCTCCTTATCTCTGAAAGTTTTGTACCCACCCATCTCACATTCTATCTGATCTCTTGGGCAATATATTTTAATAAGCCTCAAATGCAGAACTTAATTATCTGGAACTGAAAATCCAAGTTCCTGAGCATCCTTCCCCCCCACCCCTTCTTCAGACAGCCTCAAAAATACAGAGAAGTACATAATTTGCTTAATTACATTTTGTTTTAATCTGGCCATTTTTAGAAGCAAATGATTTTGTATTTATGTGACCTGTATTAATTACTGCCAGACGTTGCTGCCTGCTTAGCACTGTGGCCTGTTTTTTGTTTTTTTTTTGCTGTGGGACGTGACTGCCCTCTCCTTCCAGGGGCTCTGGAGTGGCCGACGTTGGAACTACCTGCTGAGAGGCCTCTGAATACAGGGAAAACTCAGAATATAAACCAGAAAACTGGATTAGGCTGTGGAGCCATTCCGTTCAGGGTTTCGTCTCTGGCAGTGGCTGTCAGCAAATGCCTGAGGAAGGAGAGCGCACCTGCAGCCTGGCTCCTCTGGTCTCACCCACACAGCATCCACATCATTGCAGATTGGCCCCAGAAGTGTGTTCCTTCCCTCTATTAGTTTAATTGCTTTTGAACCTCTTTATAATTTCAGCACCTGTAACACCCTATAATTATCGGTTCCACAATTTAATCGTGAATGTGTGAAAAAAACGCTGCCCTTTGCCTTTTCTTAAATTACATAAATTAATTTAGTGCACCATCCCAAACCCTTCTGTGGTGAGAAATAGCAGATAATTGCTCCCTATTAACTTTTTCAGTGCTGTTCATAACTTTCCTCTGCGACATCCCACCTCAGCCATCTCTTTCCCAGATTGCACACCAGCTCATTTAATCTCTCCCTACTCGGAGGCTGTATCTATTTCTATACAGATCCAGCAGTCTTTTCCTCTCCTATATGCCTTTCCTAGCACTGCTATGTGTCTCACATTTAATACCTCCCTACTTGGTTTCTAGTTTGAGTTGTATCACTTGAATTGTATAAAGTCAACTCTGTGTAATACATGTAAGAAAAACTGTTCTAAAATCATGCTTTGATGTTACTTCAGAGGTATCTTTTAGACTGGAGATCAAACCAAGGCACTAAATAGGGCCCCAGTGTGAATACATGCATTTCCATGGAGCAGTACTTAGGTGTCTTTTACGGGAGACAGTTCCACAATTCCTGTTTCAGATAAATCCGAGACGCACAAAGTGCGAATGAAACGAGAGCAGGACCCTTAAATTCTGAATTTTTTCTCTTTATATTTATATTTTTTTTTCTCTTTTCCTTCTTTCACTGCTCGTTACCATGGATCAGGAACAGACCTTGATGTTGCAAGATCAGGTAAACCACGATGTGTGTAACCAGGAGCAAGTTACAGGATTGTCCATGGAGCAGGAATGTGGAGTGACACCTAAATTGCTCTGATAGGAATTAATTTTCGAGGTAGGCTAACGAGGATTTGTACTAATTATATTTGAAACATTTGCTCATACCTAAAGATAGTCCAAAATCTGGACATATAAACCAATCGTCCCTTGGCATCCTTACTTTAATTTAATGAGGGCGTACACCTCTTATGCTGCCCACTGGAAAGATGTTCTCAGGTTGTTCCTGTGCTACATTTGTGGAGCAGCACTGCGAGAAATGCTGCCCACAGGCACAAGTGTTTGCAGACCAAGCCCAGAAAATGGGTGGGTTTTTTTCGTGTGTGTGGTTAAAGGGGCACATGTGGAGGGGCCCAGGGCACAGTGGCAAAATGTGTAACGTGGGATGTTGAGGAACGAAACTAAAGTTGAGGAAAATCCTAACTCAGAGCTGGCTCAGAGTTCATGTTTCTGTTGCATTTATTCATGAGTAAGGATAATTCGTTCTAAAGATGCACTAAAAGTTAGGTCAAGTCTAAATTCACACAACTTTGATGGAATTGTCTGTGATGTATCAGCTGGCCCAGATACGAAGAATATATTTAAACTGCGAGGACGGAATTTGTCTTTGTTTCTTTTAGTCTACGGCTGTGTGCTTAAATGTACAAACCAACAGCTCCCCATCCTCTCTGCATTAGCTTCCCAGCCAACCTGCTTTAGAGGAATGATCGGGCTTGCTGAGATCATGTCAAAGTTATGATAAGTAAATTACAAGCTGCGTGTTACCTTTTATTTTTACCAAATAAGAAACCTTCAACTGAGTGGTAATTGCCACACCAACTATATTTTTGCTGCCTTAAAGGTGGTTAAATAGTATGTTGTTTTATCTTGTGGATAATAGGAACATTTTATACAACATTATTCCTTCACCTAAAGATCTGTCTCATGGGGATCACTGGAGAAAATTGTACTTTACGGTGGAGGTCTGGCTGGGTAGGACATCAGCCACCAGTGCTAATGGTTCTCTGCTGAGAAAATCACTCTGAAAATGTAAATGCAAAAGAAGATGCATTTCAGATAATCTTAGAAAATGAGGGAGGAATAAACAAGGCAGCTGGGACTCGGTGGCATTTCCTGATTTGTGTAGGTCCTGTTCCCCTCTTGTTACCAGCATGTGTGCAAACAGTGGCCATGCATTTTGCACTGATTAGCCTGACGGTTTGAAAGATTAGCTTGGTTTGACGTGGAACGGTGGATGCAATTAGGAAAATAGGACCATATGTTATAAGGACCTTAGCTGGATAATGAGAATGGAGGGAGATGAAAAGTGTGTTCCAAAGTCTCAGTGAAGTGATTCGTTTAACAAACAGAGGCTGTCAAATCTCGACTGACTAGACAGAAGGGCTGTTGCATGTAGTTATTACTGCAGAGGATTTGCAGAACATGATGAGCAAATGGCAGATAATTTCACAAAGCAAAGACAAATAAGTTAACAAAGACAAAGTCATCAAGACTGTGCTTGAACTGAAAACAGCATTGTCATGGGCACTGGTTCTCTTTAGCTACAATACTTGGAGTTATAAATAACACATTTAAGGAGAGCGGAAACCTGTAAGATGAAGGTAATTTAGAAACTGTTTGGAAAATGAAGATGAAACTGATCTGAAATTTGTATACCAATTTTTCCAGTGGGTTAGGTTTTTCTTACTCAAGATGTGTCATCCTGCTTGTCAGACACACCAAGAAGGCTTCTTCTCTTGCCTTTTTTTTGACAACATTTCTTGAGAAGTGCAAAAACTGCCAAGAAACCCAAGAGCAACTTGGTCAGGTACAGTTAGAAAAACTTGTCCTCAGAATCTGTCTGATCTCAAGCATTTTTGGCCTTGCCTTTATCTATGATATCACTGTATCACCTTGTCATACAGACCATGCCTCTTCTTTTCCCCAAAATCAGAGATGGCAGCTGTATGTATGTGCCTATGTGAGCTACACATTCTGTAAACCTCTGGTCACACTTTCTGCTCTTCTCAGCCACTTTTGGTTGAGCTCCTCAACTGTTTCTGATTTACAGCACCCATAACTGGGTGCTTTCCACCACCCTGTAGTTGTGCAGCTGATTCTCCCTGTTTAAACAGGAAATTTGTTTCTACTGAATTTTCCTCCTTTATTTTTCTTTTCAGATCAACTCCACCACTCAAGGTCATCTTGATTTTTTAAAACTTGCTTTCATATTCCAACATGTTTGCAGTTCCCTTCTGCTTCATGTTTAGCGTAAATTTTATAAGTCTGTGCTTTGACCTTCACTGGTCACTAATAAAACCTGTCCTTGCAGGAATCTGAGGGTGCAGCAGCTCTCTCAGGAGCTGCTTGCCAGGTCCTCACCTTGTGACACTCCAGCCCCTCCTGTCTTCCTTCTTAGTGCGTGTTTGCTGGCAGTTTTTCGCTCTCCAACCTGTTAGTGTGAGAAAATGGCATGGAAGTAGCACAAGTCTTCTATTATGATACAGGAAAATAGTTGACACAACTCACAATGAAAAAATTGTCACAATTATGTCACAGTTTTGATAAACTTGTGTTGGTTGCTACCCATTTCCCTAATGTCTTCTGGATACAAGCAATGACTTAATTTAACAATTTGTTCTAATATTTTTCCAGTAAGAGAGGTTAAATTGCCTGGTTTGTAAACCTCTGGGTCTTCTGGTTTGGTTTGGTTTAGGTTTGTATCTCCCTAGGGACTTGAGGGTTTTTACATTTTAAAAGTCTGACATTTTCCAGTCTTCCTTTTCCTTACCCACTTGCAATGCATTTTAGCTGACAGGCTTGAAGTCAGACAGAGCCACCCATCATAAAAGATTATGTTATAAAACCTTTTCCAAACGTGCACAATAGATTTACAAATGTTTCTCAAAATCTACATGCTCCGTTTTTCAAAACATCGACAAAAAACCCCTCTGGGAGCAGAGAAGCACAAACACAAGAGAACAGATGAATCCCACAGAAAATACTGGTTTGTTGCAGTATTAACCTGCTTATCTCATCAAAGGTTATCAAACACTTTAAAGAGACCTTTTCCCTTCTCTGAGTGATTATATTTTTTTCTCCTGTGATGTTTTCATTTCTCTTACACACAGAGAAGTCAGGATTTTTTCTAATTGTTGCCTAATTAAAAACAAAACAAAAAAAAATTACCTCTAATAAAATAATGACTCCTACTTGAGGCCATCAGCTCTCCCAGCTAATCATTAATCCCAAGGAAATGAGACAGGCTTGATTGTTATTACGAAAGTATATTGCTAATGTAATTTAGAGCTTCCTAGAAACAGATTTCTTGGCTGTGTTCTCATCCTCCTGGTCCACCTAAGAAATTGTGCATGAATTTATCCACATACAAATTAAAAGATTATTACAATAAACAAATTTAGGGTGTTACACAGAAAAGTAAGATAGTGAGACTTTAAACCAGCAATGGAAATAGCAAATTTAATTTTAAGGCATGGTTGGGGCCATAACAAGGCAGATTTTTTCTAAACAGATTAGCTGTCTAGAGGAGGAGGACAAGTTGTGAAAGCACCATGGTGAAGCCTTCAATCTGTGCTACCTCAGATTCCAGCTGTGTTTTTTTCCTGTGTCTGAGAGTTTGTGAGCAGACCCTCTCAATTTTTTACAATTTTTGAATCTTTTTTTTCGTTGTGTAGATCTTAATTGCTAAATCATGTTAATGTAGACAGCTAAAAAAAGTAGTTATATAAAGGTATTCAGAACAGTTAATTATATAATTAATTGGAGCATTTATCCGTCATTACTGAGATGCAGAAAGAATTTAATCACAATCAGTGAGACTCTTCATATGTGAATGGCTGTTGAACTTGGAGAGTTTGGTCTACGATGAAATAAGAATTAATTACGAAAAACATACATGTCAACCAATTCAGAAATTTTTTCAATGCTTTAGAGGTGGTCCAGGCTTCTAAATTTCACTCCATTTGCAGAGAAGAGTATTAATAGTGTTCTGGAAGGACAAGAACACTAACTTCCTCTTTTTTATATTATGAACCCAGATTGAACACCGAATTATTTGAGACCTGATAAGTTCTTTAGTTTGAAACTCTGTAAGAGAAAAGCAGACAAACCTGTCTCAAGTTTCACTTTAAGTAGTTTAAACACTCAGTGAGTAACTGAGACTTTAACATCCTGTAAAAAATGACAAAAAAGATATAGCAAACCATGACATGGAAATGTTTTATTTCAGCCTTCTTTATTTTGTCAAGCTGGCAATAAATCTAAAGAGATAAGAATTTAACAGATGGGTTGTGAAATTGCTAATGTATGAACTGTACCTCTGGTGGACTCTGTGCCCTTTCTTTCATGACTGTCACCTCTTAAATATATGTGACAGCAATAACCCTGAGTTTGGCCTTTGTTTTGCAGCTGGAAGTGCTGTGCTAAGAACAAGCTTCACAGCTTGGTGGAAGCCCTGACCTCTCTGTCATCTGTGGTTATGTGCTCAGCGACTTCACCAGCTCTCACTCTTACGCAGAATAAAAAGGAATAAAAAAAAGGCAGATTACTGAAAACCTCTCAAAACTCCTTTTGGTCTCTGGACAGCAATTCCCAATGCATTATTGGATTCAAGGACAGCCTGCGTGGGAGCAACCTAGTCTCATGGAAGGTGTCCCTGCACGTGGCAGGGCGTTGGACTGCAAGACCTTTGAAAGGTCCCTTCCAACCCAAACCAAACCACTCCATGATTCTATATTTCCAAGATGAAGCAATAGTGCCCCCGTGCCTTTTTACTGGCACCCCAGGATGATGCTGAAGCTCCAGTGCAACCCATAGGTGACCAGCTTGAGCCAGCAGCACAGCATGACTGTCCCAGACCTTTATCCTCTCCGGGTTAACCAGGACAAAGGTATATCCTGCGTCTGTTTAGCTTCAAAAGTTGCACTTTTCTCTCAGCAGTGTGTTTACACCGGCATAATTGCCTCCATAAACAACAGCACTGCCTTGACAAGGTCCAAGGATTCCCACAGAAATTGGTTTTGCTGTATCCTTGATGCATTTCGTATGCTGTAGTTCTTTTATTATTTTTCTTCTCTTCAAAATGATAGCTTTTGGGTTTTTATGATACATATTTGATGATGTTGGTTGATTGGTTTGAACTTCTGTGGCTGACGTTGCCATGGATGTTCAACGGAGCTGATGCCTCCCTCGTGCTCTTCCTCCACAAACAGCAACAATGTTTGACTACCAAGCCACCAAATGAGGAAAGGAAAGTGTCAGCTCAGGTAAACTTCATATAGGAACAGGAAGATTGTGAATATGAGATCACATCACAGTTGAATGGAACAGGCTTACCGGTGATTAGCAGTTGGGAAATAAGAAAAACACCTGGTTTTGTGCAAAAAATCCAAGTTTTAATCCTAAGCAAAACATGAATTATCATTGCTAAGCTGTTTTAAATCAGTATTTCTTGTATGTTTTAGAGAAGTAACTATCAAAAATGTTGCTATGTCTGTGTTCTCACAGGCAGCTCACGGGGTGGAGGGCAGGAGGAGCAGCTGTGCTCTCTTGGTGTGAACTCCCCTCCAGCAGAATTTCCACTTCATTGCTGTTTCTCATGAACCCCACTGCAAACTTCTGACCCAAACCACTCTGAAGTTAAAGGAAATTATCCTATGGGCTCCACTTTACATTGCTGCTGACCCTAGCAGAAAACCAGGGAAGTTTGGAGGAAAGATGTGGGGTTTTTGGTACACTGAAGCGGACATCATTATATTTGGTTTATTTATTTTGTTGCTTTGAATATCAAGTTAGAAACTGGTAAGCTGTGCAGTCTGCAGGGCCCCAGTGAAAACACCTCAGAGAAATTTTGTTTTGATGGACAGAGTAATTGCTGAATGCTTCAGGCTACTGATGTACCCAGCACCTAGATCACGTGTGAGGCAGGGGATCTTTGCACAGCACAGTCCCATTTGTAATTAGTCAGTGACGGGGTATTGTTTTCTGCGTTTCTCGTATGTACAGAGTGATTTCTGCCTGGCTGATGACTGTAAACATCATTCTAAGTACTATTTTATGATCCCTGTAGGAATAACAATGTAAACAGCGTAATTATGTTCACCTTTGAGGCATATCTAGAAACTTTGTTCTTCCAGAAGAGTGATAACAGAAATGAGTACTGTTGACAAGGTAAACAGAGAGCCACCACAACCTGCTTTTTAGAGACAGCTAATGCTTGAGGGAGCTACACATTCAACACCATAAAAAAAAAATAAATAAGAAAAAGGCTGTTATATAGTTATCCTGAGATTTATTCATAAATGTATTACTACACGGGAAAAAATATTGAAAGCAATACATTTTGAGATCTTTCTTCTTCTGAAAGAAGCATGAATACTTATTACTAGTAAACCATATTTCTCTGGGTAATTATTATGAGTTCCATAGATCATAGGCATATTTGTGTCTATTTTTACCCACATTTTCACAGCACTGGCAGGGTTCCTCCAGGGTCGATCTGTACTTAAAAGACACTCACTATCTTCAGACTTCAGCTCTTCTTTGTTTGAACAGTGTATAGCAAAGCACCCTACTCTAGACTCCCAGGTTGTTAGCTCTTCACAGAGAGGAAACCTCAAGAATATTTCCTATCTCTGGGACTCTTCAGCGTAACACAATTAGATAATTTTCACTGCAGGTCTTTTCAAGGGGTTTTGATACTGAAGATAAACATGCAGCTATGGTTAGGAGTCACAGAGCATAATTTAACCATTTGCTTTAGATTTACCTACCATAAAACAGTAAGATCTGGGGCATGGGGGAGAGAAATGTGTACAATTCTGAGAAAATTCTCTACAGATTTCTCAGTTTCTATACCAAGACTGAACGTTTTTGGAGTTCTGTCTGGAGACACTGAAAGGCTCCTGAGTCCTTGCACACAGCTTTCATTCCACTGCTCATCTCCCTCCTCTGCATCGCAGAGCTCATCTGAACAGCAGAGACTGCAAAAACCAGTCCCTTCCTCCAGCTCTAGCCTCCTTCAAGCTGGTGTTTTTTTGAAGCTGTCCTTTTCTTCTCTGACTTTTGGGAGAAAAGCTAACATATTTCCTCCTTTTTTCACACGTGAGTCTGTCCCACCTTGCAAACCCAGGTGCTTTGAAAACCAAATATTAGATGGACTGATTTCTTGATGTTTTGCAGCAAAGTATCATCCCGGTTTGAACAGAGATCCTCATCTCTTCATGACCCTCCATTTCTGTATTAATTTGGGTTAATTGCACAGGTGGCATGTTCCTGTTGACAGGCCTGAGAATGAATGCTGGATGCTAAACACACAGAGGCATTCGTGATACACTAGTTTCACAGCACTGAAGACAGTTTCATAACTTAAGACAAATTCTACAAATAGATGCACCTGCTTATCTGCAGATGGAGAATATAAAGTGTGTTATTACTGTGAAACTTCTGAATGCAATTTATGTGTTTGCCTTACTCATAAATTATATTCGCAGGTTTAGGATAAACATCTCTGGCTTCCCACTGCAGAGAAAATTATTCTCAGCTTTTAAATACTGCTTTTCAGCAGATTAGTCCTGCCTGTAAGACATCATAAGGTAATAAAGGTACATTTTCCACCTAACTACATTTGGGCATGGAAAATACCTAACGCTAACAATAACAACAATTCTTGGCATTATTATAGCCACGTTGATCCAAAGATCTCCAAATGCTTTCCAATAAGTAATTAATTAGGCCTCACAGCACCCTGGAGAGTTAATTACAAATTATCAAGCATAATCACAAACTGCTTCCATTGAAACTATTCTTGTACTCTTTCCAGAGGAAAACAAAATATGTTGGCTATAATGCTGTGACCTTTTTCTCCCCTACTTCATTTTGCAAATGTAATTAGATGAGAATTTGGATATATCTCGTTTTAGGGAAAGCTAATATGATCACTGCTGACCACAAAACTCATTACAATTTTCTGTTTCTTCAGTGAGATGGTACTTTATAATCTTGCTCTGTTCCGTAAATCAACAGCAGCAATAACAACAAAATAAAAACTGCTAAGTATTCCAGTGAAATTCCAGAGAGATTCTAAATCGTGGTTGTCCATCTGTTCTTTTTTCACAAGGGTGGTGATTTTGAGGATGTTTGATCCAGGGTTTAGTTCTTAGCAAGAAGAGGAGGGCAAGCCTGTTCTGCCTTCATTCCTTCTGGGATGCAGCAAGCTCTGCTAATCCAAATAGGATAATTTGGGTCTGAGAACGTATTTGTGAGAGCATGTTGAGTCCGAGGGAATATCAGGAGAGAACAACAGTATTTCATCTCATGTTTTCAAAGTGGCCCACAGTACATGAACTCAAACACTTATAGGGGGTGAGCTGCTCTAAGCCGGCCTTCTGAAGAAATTAAATTCCATCTCTTGGTAAAATAGGAATAAAAATGGGAGGAGGCAAAGAGGGGAAAATATTGACATCTAAAACAGCGGCCCAAAACAGCATAACTAGAAACATCCTGGATTTCCACAAATGACAAGATGAGATACAGCTTTTGCCCATCAGAGACCTGTGATTTTACCTTCATCTCATATAATTGTAGGAGTAATTAAACCCCTTTTATTTATGCTAGGTTATGTCTTTTGTTGCACCATAGTTATTGGCTTGCTTTTGATATAGGATGAAACCAGTTTACTTGAGTAATTATCTGAGGGCAGAGTGCTCTCTCTTTTCATATACCAATTTTTGAAAAGAAATGAAAGAAGAAACTAATAATGCTCTTGTTTACAAGAATAAATCTCGTGGACAATTTGCCATCTGAAAAAATTCCAATATTTTAGCAGTGAAAATATGGTACATACTTATGTTCATAGGAAATATGTACAAGAATCATACAGAAGTATTAAAGGTTACTCTGCTTAATATGTGAAATTAACAGTGAAGATCATTTTTGTCCCTCTAGCAGAAAAGTCTAAAAGCAGTGGAGAGAGAAAACCTGGAACTGTAGAAGCTGACTGAAAGTTTCTCTTCCCTACTTGCTGTTGGAGTGGGATCCACATGTGAGCAGTAATATTTAAATCTGCATATGACAAACCAGAGCAGTACAGTGCATGACCTACCTTCTCCCCTTGTTTTTTTCTTAAATTCTAGAGGTAAGTCATTAATAAGAAAATAACAGATTTATGAAGGGCTACTAGAGAGAATTACCGTCCTAGTAAATTTACAGACAATAAAAATAACCTTTAGGAAAATAATTGAGGACTCTGTGTTGTAAGTATGTGTTTATGGTTAATTTTGTGCCACTGCTCTATCCCATCAGAGAAGAGAGCTAATTTTCTGAAAGTATTAATTTATTAAGCATCCACTGGTCTTGTTGTACTCTGTTTTCATATCTGCACATATCCCAGTGAAGTCAACAGCTTCATTCAGATGTGAAAGATAATTTGATCCCAGAAGTGATTCCAAAGCATAATAGAAATGAGTGCTATTTGTCTCTACAGTTTTTTAAGGGCAATCAAACTAATGAGAAAGGGTGCATAGTCTGAATTCAGTTTGGTTAAAGCTCTAAACATTGATTGGGTCCAGAAGATAATTTAAAGGCAGACACAGAGAAGTTTAGTGCTGGTGAAGGCATAATGAGAAGGAGAAGAAAGCCCTAGGAAAAAGCTGGACTGATATAATTACATAAGGGAACCGGGTTGATGATATGTGCTGTGAAATGCTCATATGCAAATATGCACAGTAACTGCTCAAGCATTCTGTTTTTCAAAAAAAAGAAGATACATGGTGAGAAATGAGGATGTGTAATTGCTCTGTGGGACAGAATTGAAGTGAGGAGTTTCCTTACAAACACAAGAAGCCCTGGCTGTTAAACAATCCTTACCAGCACAGATTCATCCATCTCCTGGAAACGAGTGCTTGATTGGCAGCCTTTCCCTTGCGAAGTATTGAGTGAGGAAAATCTATCTGCTCACCTGTTTGTACAACTCTGCAAGAGCTACACAGGGAGAACAAGACTGATTTTATCCCCTGTTCTGGGACACAGCAGCTCTATGTTTATTTGCAATGGGTGAGGCCAACTAGAGCACCTTGAACACAGGTTTCTCTGGTTTATGTTTACCATGACTTTTCGTAAGAGTGGTATTTTTCTGTATCAGAGATGGGCTGAGGCTTGATATATTTAGGGGAACTTTAGGTTATGAATTCTCCTCTAATAATCGTCTTTAAAGAAACACTAAAGTTTCTTTAAAGAAACAATACAGCGTTAATCTTTTGCCAGTAAATTTCCTGATTTCCTTGTAGAATTTAAGTCCCTCTTCTTCATTTCCGTGTAATTTATCAGACAAAAAAGGGCAATTATGAATCATAATACAATGCAGATTCAATACAGAGCAAAATATCTACTATGGGAACTCAAAAAGGAAGCTAAAATCTCATAGTGCACTTTCTTGCAATTTAATGAAACTAAAAATTGCACGTCCTTTCAAGAAGAAATAGAAATAATGTTAATCAAGTAACACTTTTACTTTGTTTTAAAAATATCCATCATCAGCATAAGTTTAGGTGAAGCTATTTAGATGCTACCCATCATTAAAAGGCTGAACTTAAATCCAAATGGGGTCCACCTTTCTTTTAACTGCTCCAGATATGAACGTCCACATCTTATTCAGAACACACAGGCAGCTGGCCAAGGGGAATACAGAGAGGTCCGGGCAGGTCCCCAAGGTGGGAATGTCAAAATAAGAGAGGGAGCTTTGGGATGGCTGGAAAATGAGCACCCATTTCCAAAGGAAAGTCCCAAAACATCTTTTTTCGAGACTATAGACACAGAGTAAAGCAACACCTGGATAAAGTAAAAAAATCTCAGCTCCAGTGACCCAGAAGGTTGATAAGTAAAATTTAGAGAACTGATGCAAATTGGGTCATAGTAATTTTTGATTTTTTTAATCATTTAACAATGAAAATACAGATCCGTGAAAAACATGTTTTTTCAGCCAAATCTATGTAAACCTAGACGTCTTCTTCAGTCTTTTTTTTTCTGCACTCTTCTTTTTTGTGTGGGATTTTTTTTCTTTTCTGCGACTGTTTTATGAGACCCTTTTAATATTAAGCCTTCTTTTGCTTCAGGAGTGATGCTGCCCAGGAAAGTGGATGGTCTAGTGACATTTTCCAGAGTGGGACTCGTCCTGGGAAAGGTGGTGATGACACTCAGCAAGTTTTACTCTGTGCAAACTCATCAGCATCAGCAGACAGGATAAATAGATTGGCCAGTGTGTTTTTCTGTCCATGTCTGTCCTGTATTTTCTCCCTCGGTCCTCATGTGAATCCCAAACCACATTAAACCAGCTTTCAGCAAAGTTCTTTTTAAACAGGATAGTATGAGCTTGTTAAAAAGTTCACCTAGAGAACACAGACTATTGATTGGTTTTAAGAGAAGAAAATTTGAATTATAGTAGTGAGGCTTTAGGTTTCAACTTCTATATTTTTCAAATCCTGTAGTGCCTAGTGTGTAACTCCGAAGTTTCGTGTGGCCTGTTAGCTGCTGTTCTCTCATGCTGGTTAGACATAACAAACCCTCTCTAGGTTTGCTCTCCAGGGACACCTTGTTTGCCCCAGGCCCCAAAATGTGTAAATTAAAAGCCCCTGAAGAGGAGGGACAAACGTAGGGTAATTACATCATTAACTGAAGTTATAATCGGAGAATTAACCTTGATATGCAAATGGACCAAGCTTATAAAAGTGTGAAGAACCCGTGACCCAGCGTCCATCTTGGGTGTAGCCTTTTTGACTGCCCAGGGTGCACCTTTGAAGGCCCTTCAAATGAACACCTACTTTTATTCTCTTATTCCTGTCTAGCCTCTTCTTCCAGGGAGCTACTTCCAGGCATCAGATTTGGCACCCCAGATGGGACAAGGAGTGGTGCTTTATGGGGGTAAAAGCCATGGCTGAGTCTTTCCTTGGACGTGACCCTGCCCAGACAGAGGCAGAAAAGTGCAACTCAGAGCAGGGTTTATCTCCACTGGGCTTGAGGGACAGCAGAAGTCATTCCTTTCTCTTACTTCTGCTTTCCGTGGGGACAGGAATGCTGGGTATTTCTGGACATAGTGTTTGTCAGTGGTAATTGAAACCTGGATAATGTGAAATATTGCTCTTTTTTTCCCCCATGATTCTTTCCCAAAAACTTCACATGGTCAAAGATACATGGAAAAAAGGAAGCTGGCCTTGCTGTTAATGTAATTATTTGGGAAGAAAGGTAATCAGCTGTTTTCATGCACTCTGATAATGAACTACAAGCTGTGAGAAATCTGCTTGCATAATAATAAGAAAGATGCACAATAAACACTGAGTGTGATTAATTATCCGAGTACATTTGTATCCAATTTAGCATCAAAGAGTGACACGATCAGAATATTTGGTCTGTCTGGAGCCTGGGACAGAAGTATGAATGAAAGAAGCTCAAGTGCATTCTGGCAAATGCTACACTTAATGTATTTGGTTTAGAATATAAAGCCTTGGAGGTAATTAGTAAATGAGGTCCTGAAAGCAGTATGTGCATGACTGCCATTATTGTTAATGGTGAACATGTGCTTAACACCCTGAGCTCTCTACCAAAAACTTTATTGAAGTAGTTGCAAAAAGATGTCCAAAATGCTGCAGAGCCTGGAGTAAAACAGACTGCTAATGTCAACCAATGTGTGCAATAAAGAGAGCACACTGATTAGGTGATGTTATTCGGAATCTCATCTTTAGAGACTAATTATTAATCTTGAACACTCAGTCAGCAGACACCGCACAATACAGAGCACAACCTGCTCTGTGATATAACTAAATAAAATACCTTCTTACGAGTCAGACTCCTAAAGCCATAAAGCTGGTGAGAGAATAGGCTCCAGCCATTGCTCGGAGCAGTAGCATATTGATGCATTCTTGTCTCTCTACTTTACATACAATCAAAGTCTAAAATTCATCATCCTTTGATTCCTGCTTAGTGCTGTGGACAAATCTTTTAAAAACCTAAGCAGACTGTTGAAGAAGGGCAAAACTAAGAAATGACAGAGCTCAGACTAAAAATTTTGACATCTCAGGGGAAGGTCAAGAAAGTTTTGCAATAATAAGTAACCTTAGGATGAGACATATTACATATCTGTGTTAATTTGCCTGGCTTTAAAAGGATGTGGGGTTTTTTTAAGACTTCTGATGTCATCTCTTGTTGAAAAATAAATTATGATTGTCACTCCTTAGACAGTGTCAATTATCTGTAATTTATTCTGACACCTTAGGAGTCTCCAAGCTGCTTCCCTGTCCTGCCAGGGGCTCACTCCCTCAGCCCACGTCCCTGCACTCCGGAGCTCAGATGGGCAGCTTTCTGAAACTCGCCGTGGTAACCATGGTGAACAGGCACCTGAGGCAAGTTACAACCATTATTCTGTATCCTTGAAAACAAAACCCTAGAGAAACTATTTATTAGGTTTTACTGAAAATAGCAAGCAGCAGAAAGTTGGGATAAGGGAAGAATTATAACCAGAATGGCTTTCATAATGGAGCATTCGATACTTGGGAGCATGGGTAAAAAAAATCTCTGGTGGCTGTTTCTATTTATTTTCCCAGAACTTACTATTTTAGAGTTATTCCTTGTGATCAATACCAGCTTCAAGACCCACAGAGTAAATCCAGATGACTGCTGCTCAAAGTCTTGTTAAATGGTTGGGTGGTGTTTTCTTCTGGCTGCTCCTCAGCATGCAAGCCAGGTTCTGCGGGAGCTGCAGCAGGGAGAAGAATGATCAATGCAAGGAAGGGCTGGGGCTTTGCACGCTGCTGGATGGGAGAAGGACAAAGGGAAAGCACAGGTGCAAGAATTTGGTTGTGCGTGGGTGTAATGATTATGTGTCACAAAGATGTAGTTAAATGAATGTTTAGCGAAGGACTAAAGGTACAGAATGTATCTTCACAGAATAAACAGGCAAGGAATTAGCGTGAAGTTCACATCCCTGTGAACACCTCCTTGCTACTTCTGTGCAGCAACATGCACTAGAGTGAAACAACAGAGAGCAGGATGTGGTTTGTGAATGCTCTCAAGCCTCACCTCTACATCTCTGAAATAGATGCTCTCATGGAAGAGGCTGCATGTCCCCCCCATGTGAGACTACCTAAAAGTTGCCTGAAGTACCTGTCATGACTGAGTCAAGATATTTCCACATTAAAAAGCTGAAATTTGCTCTAAATGCAAACACTCTAACACAGTTATGGAATCAGCAGTCTCTTTATGCACAAGAGGAAAGAAGTAGTTCTGAGCAAGACAAAGCTCTACAAGATGCTTAACAGCTGCTCATTGTCACTACAGGTGACATGCATATAGAAATGTAAATACTGCCAGAAAATACTCATCTGAAACACCCACACACACAATGCACACAGACTAGGCTCACAAAGGAAAATATTTACTGAAAGCACAAAGAGACTCTATAACTCAAATGAGTTCAGCACATTGCTATTCAAAGAAAAGGTGTTTCTTCTAGTTGGGGAGATGAATATTTTAACAATGAAGGTTGACCCTATACTTATTCGACACTTCTGTGCATGTACCTCATTATTCATGGTTTATTAAACTGGTTGAAGTGGTCAACAGGCACTGCAAATGCCTTTACTTTAATGTTGCATGTTACATTAGAAATGGCTGGATAAACTTATCTAAGACATTTAGCAGCGTGAAGTGCAACCCTAAAATTCAAGTAAATGGGTTTTTAATAGTGGTTGATGTGTTATGACTATGCTGTGCCATAAATGTTATGCATACTATTTTTGAGGTATTTACACATTGTTAAATTCCATCTACCAGTACTGTTGTGTTTATTAAATTGTATAAACAAACATTAAAATAAATGTAAGAGTCAAGTGTAGACTTCTCCCTCAGATCTGCAGAGCGGAAACCAGTTTGGATATTCCAGTGCTGTTAAGTTTCCGGGGCTCTCCCTGAAAGCATTAAGATCAAAACTGCAGTTCAAACAAGCAGTCGAGGTGTTGGCATGTTTATCTGAGTTCTGTTGGTATGGAAATCCAGAACAGCAGATTTGCTTGTTTCCATACATTCTCAGTGAAATCAGATAAGGTAGAACTTAAAAGTGTTAAGGTCAGTTTTTGAAGGATGGAAAACTCCTTGTGCTGGGGCATTTCAGTAGATCTAAGCCTGTTTATAAACAATATGTGAGCCATATCTATAGAGAGGATTCTATGTTTCAGCTAAGGTTGTCTAACAGTTCCCATAATCAGCCTCTAATTTTCAGTTGTTTATAACTCTCCACACTTATGTTTGCTTCTGGCTACATAATTTAAGCCACATCACTTAGATTTAATCTCCTGCTATGAGAGCTTCTTATTTGTCAGCACCAAAGGTGCTTTTTGCTGACTTTGCAATCAAAACTTCCCCAAAGGGGAAACCTTTGCAAACCTCTTCATGTGTCCCCAGCTTTGCAGAGAGTTGTTGCAGAGCTTTGCATGAGGCATGCACTGCCCGTACTTCCACTGCTCCTACTGAGGGGTGACAGCTCGCTCAAATGTCTAGTGGAAGGTGGCCCTGCCCTTGGCAGGAGTTTGGAACAAGATAATCTTTAAGATCCCTTCCAACCCAAATCATTCCATGACTGCGTCTCCAGCTGCTGGAGCAGTCATATCTCTTTGCATTTGGGGGTTTCTCTCACAGCAAGGCTCAAGCTGACAACAAAATGCTGTCTCATCTTTGCTTTTAGCTGTGCAGGTGCCAGAGGCAGGCAGGGGATCAGAAAACATATCTGGCTCAAATGATGAAAGGTAAACACTGAGAAAGATGGAAAGGAGGGAAATGAAGGAGCAGGACCAAATGAGGTGATAGGAAATGGGTGAGATGTGAGCTGAAAGTAAAAGGAAGCTGATGAGAATATTAAGAGCCACAAAGATGAAGGGATAGAAGTGATGATGGTGCTAAAGGGGGGATTTGAATTGATGCAAGGGCATTTTTCCAAGCCAGCAGTGGGGCAGGAGAAGGGGGAAATAGCAGGAAACAGAAGGAGTTAGGGGAAGGAGAACTGAAAATGAAGAGTGAGTTAGACCCACACAATAACCTAAGCCAGCTGACCACCAGCATGCCCAGGTCAGCCATGTTTGTTGAAAAGATAATTTATTACCCTGGGCACTGTTAATAAGCACGCTTCTGGTAAAATGTGGGCCTGTGCCTATATCTTGTGTCCAGCTGTGCTGTGGGTTGTAAAGCAAGTGCACAAGGAGGACGCTGCAGTTCATGACTCCTTTAGTGTTTAGCAGTCACTCTGAACACGCTCTGGGGACACACAAGCACACTCCTGAAGAAGGGCGGTTGCAGGATGTCCCCGTGAGATGTGTCCCAGTGGCTGTGTGCCTGGGCTTTTATGTGCTTGCAGCGAAGAAGATGAATCTGAGTAATTCAGTTCTGGAATGGATGTGTTGGGAAAAGAGGCCTCTCCGTGCTAAGCCTGCAGTGAGCCTTGACAGGATGCCACTGCTGGGGAAGCAGTCTGGGATAAAGGAAAGGTCCCTCCAGGTATCACCCATGGGGTAGGAAGACCTGTTTCCCCCCTGGCTGTCAGTGAGGGGAGGAGGGGATGTTGGTGAACAGTGTTTGGAAACTTCCCCCTTTCTCATTTCCATCCCAGCAGGGACCCGGAGATGCTGAAATCACCAGAATCACCAATCTGCACACAGGGTGGTGTGCTGTGCATCAAGTGGCTGAGATGGGGAGGGTTTATGCCTGGAACTGGGAGTGTCCAAACTGCTCTTGCATAAATGAGAAAACAGGTCTCCTTGCCTGGACAGAACGTAATCATTTTCATGCTTTTATGTACTGTAAAACCTCTTACGGCATTGACTACAGTCTGACCTTCCTTAAATGAAAATTTCATCTCAGCAGCTTGTAGTATTTTCAGCCTGGGAGGAGACCCA
This sequence comes from Rhagologus leucostigma, assembly GCA_013397725.1. Lineage (NCBI taxonomy): Eukaryota > Metazoa > Chordata > Aves > Passeriformes > Rhagologus > Rhagologus leucostigma. The sequence goes on along the minus strand of VZTD01001174.1, from coordinate 2,308,404 downwards.
TTGAAAAATTAATATTAGAGCATTTCAACACCAGCCACAGCTCTGTTTAGCTCCAAATGATATGATTCTTGAATTAGCTACTGTCTGTTTTCAGTAGTTTTCCATTACAAAGGGTCAGGCACCAGAGGAAATAGTTTTCTAAACCAGAAAGGAATATTAAATGACACAGCTGATAAGTATGAACAGTGGTGCAGGAGATTTATTGAGTAATGTGTTAGGTTGATAAATGATAACATTTATTTGCAATTTGAGGATGTGACCCAAATGACACTCATTAGCTCAGCTTGTGTAGAACCGATTAGTTTTGTAAATGTATTATTTGTCTGGTGCTATTGGAAGGAGAGTCTGTTTTAATTGATTGGAAATCTGCTTTATTTCAGTGAATATTATGTATTCTGTTTTTAATTGTATTCTGTTTTTTACATCCTGAATGTCAGGGATATTACAGTCTATTACTTGGGCAGTGGAGTGCTGGAAGGCTGCAGTGAGTGCATTAATCCATACATAGAGAGGTTGTAATAAAGCAACATTTTTGTTACCCACTGGGATTCTTAGGAGTGCTCTGGGAGGGAAATGAGGAGGCAGCTGGCTCACACAAGTGGCCCTCCTTCTGCTGGTGGAGCTTGAACAACATATGTTCAGCTTCCCAAAAAGGGTCACGGATTTCAAAGCATGATTCCAATTACATGGAGCTTTTTGGCTGTGCCCATCACCAGTGCCAGGTGGGGACACCGAGGAAATGTCTCATGCTCTCTTCGGGAACCCCAACTATAAAGTGTAGGGGTTTAGAGAACCTGAGAATAAATGTTTGTGTTTCTGGCGTTGCTGCGAAACTCCAGTGGATGTTAAACAATTACAGTTTTCCATAGGTCTTTCTGTCCCAGAAAATGGAACAGAAACTGGTGCCTTTGTTTTAGGAAAGTTCAAAAAGCCTAAAGAAAGTAATAGGATTTCTGAAGTTGTGGCTGTGTGATATTCTGAATTAGGTGAGAGCCTTGAAAGGTATTTTAAGGAGAAACACTGGCCTGTTGAAATCAGGAAAATGTTTGTTTCCACAAAGATATTGATGTGAAACTCTTCAGAGAGGAAGGCTTGCATGTTATTGAAGTATTTCATTCCAACCTTTTCTAAGCCCACTTATATATTTTCTGAAGGCTGGAAATGAGTTTTGTTTTGATACTTTGCTCTCCCTTACTGCCGTGTAAACATAAGAAAATCAAAACTGAAATGAAACCTGAGAAAAATAAAAGTTTTGGTGGACCCGTGAGAACTCCATCAGCCTCACAGCTCTTTTGTAATGGGGGGTGAGATCTCAGCCCTCACTCATTCCTGGCAGCCACAAATGTCCCAGACTGAAAACATTTGAGTGAGACCAGAAAACTCTTTCCTGCCTGGTTGTCACAAACCTTTATCATGGATAGTTGTTTCACTTAGTTTCAACTAATTCCTGCTTCTTTCAAATAAGCTGTTATGTACTGGGGAGAGGAGACAAAAATGAAAGCTGTCCATTTGTTTCAATAGGTGCTTTTTTTATTATACCACTAGGGTAGATAGTCATATTTCCTAAATCTCAAAAAGAATCCCCAACAAAAAGCTGGCATTTTTTTCCTGGTGCCCAGGTTTTCTAGAACACCACAAATTAACTTTAGAGTGAGGAAAGTCTGCAAACACACATGGCACAAGAAAAAAGTGATTAGAGCCAATGGCTCCTGAGAAGTTGTGGTGAAAGGTGGAAATGCAATGCTGGCTGGCTGTTGTTCCAGAACAAGCACTTTCTTCCTAAAAAAGACACATTTCCCTCATGAGAAGAATTTTCCCTTCCTAGGAAGCATTGAGATTTAAATAATTTTCCTGGGCAGAGGTGATGTCTTCTGTTTGGAAGTGACTCATGTCCTTGTGCTGCCATTCCTCCATGTTTCAAGAGCATCCCTCACCACAGGGTTGTGCAGACAAGAGGCTTTAGGATTCTATTGTTTGAGCCTTATGGTGCGCTCCTGGGAAAAAGGACCTTTCCTCGTACATCCCTGTTTCCTGTCCTGGGCATCAGCCTGCTGGTTCCTTCAGGGAAGGCATTTTTCATCCTGAACAGAACCTCCAGCTAAAAAGTATTTCCTGACATATTTCATTGCTCCGGCAGTGTTTTCTACCAAAAATGCTTCAGCTGTGATAAATTATTCTCCACTGATGGCAATTCATCAAAAAAATTCCCAAGCGTGGTGGGTACAAACCCGTTTGTTTGTTTGTTTGCGCAGTCAGCGCTCGGGGCTGGGTGACGGCAATCGCTCTGCTCGAGGCAGGACAGCACAACTCCTGCTGTGACCAAGGGAGCCTGGGCATGCAAGAGGCTCCTGCATCCTTCTCATGTGCAACAAAAACAAGAGCAGCCTGCTTTTCCACAGAAATACCTTTCTAAAACTCACCTGTAACTTTCTTTGGCTATTTGTTTGCTTCAGTATCGGTTTCAGAGCCATCCTGGGCTGAGACATTAACATTTTCCTGTCTCTTTGTATTCTCACATTATTCTCAAGGTTATTTTAGATCTTCTTTTCCTGGGTGTGACTTTTATTTCCTTCAAAAAACACATCTTACTTCATGCAGTTGTGAGCTGCTAAAACCACGGAGCTCTTGGATAGACCAGAGCTATGGCACGTGCTGCAAAAGGCAGCTCAGTGGAGCCCTGTGGGCTTTCCACACTTACTGACATAAATCCTGGCACCAGGGTTTGTGCCAAAGCTTTGCTCAAGTGAAGCGTGAGAGGACAAAACACACACAATCTGGGGAGATCTGACCAGTGCTGCCATCTCCAGGCTGGGCTGCCTAAAGTGCATCTCTTGTTTTTGCTCCTGGAGCAAAAAGAGGCTCTAAGTCCATCTCTGCCCAGGCAATTTTCATCAGTGTGGGAGAGCTGTGTGAGAAGCATGGCATAAGACGATACTTAAGCGACATTTTAAAAATCAGCATAGAAATGTGTTTAATCTGGATTTAAATTTCCTGGAACAAATATTTTATTTTGGTCTGCTATTTTAACCAAACACATCAAGCAGACAGGTCTTTGGAGCAGAAAATGAGAGGAGAGAACATAAACCTGCTCACAAGTACAGAGCTGCTACTTGCGCCTCCATAATGACATTATCCCTTTTGTTGTTCACACATTATCATGTGCAGTGCAAAATAAATATGCATGGTAGAGCTGTTAATGAATATCACTTGGATCCAGTTTCAGGAATAGATCTTAGGCGTGCTTTGGAGGATGTGAGGAAGTGCAGTTCTGTGCTTACACAATCAGCCAGACTTGAGAAAATGAAGCTGATGATGGCTTTTTTTCTCCTGATAATTATCATTTTAATCTAGTCCTAGTCTGATAATATTAAAAAATATGTGCTTGTGGTGCTTTATCTGTTACATGGTCTTTTTCTGCTGAGAAACTTTCCCATCTCTTTAGAAACACCTGAGTAGGACCCACAGCAGCCAAGCAAAGCAGCTGCAGCTCATACACAGAATTGCAGCTAGAAACAAATATTTTAAAGTGATACAGAATGCATGTCTGTGAGCTAGGCTTGCAGGAAAGGATGGCAATACAGGCATCAGCCCACCATCTTTCTTGTACTCGTGTTACCTTGTCCCTGCTACTCCCTGTCCTGGCTGCTGAGCATCAGCTCCAGCACTCTTTTATGTGTCTGACAACTCCGAGCACATCTACCTCCAAATTCAACATCAAGATGCTCTTATTTATACAACAGTGGTAAATAGCACCCCCCAATTACTTTTTCCTTCCTTGTGAGCAGAACAAATTATTGTCTTTTCTTGGTACAAACCATGCTGTCCCCACAAGACTGAAGACAGTACTGAAAAATAAATGCAGTATTTCCTCTGGATTTTCGACTTACTCCTGCCAAATAACTCAGGGATATAGGAATTAATATTGCCAAACACTGAGAGAAAGGACAGAGTAATTTCATTACTGGCCCACAGATCTGGAAGAACTTGCTACAATTATCTAACGGTGCAGAACAATCCATGGGTTTGATGTTTCACAGTTTCTTCTCATTAATAAGTCCAGAAGAAAAAATTACCTTCGTAAGGCAGCATTATGCACATTCCAGGGCAGAACTTGAGTTGTTTTGCTGAGAATTTACTCAATTTCCTACCTAATTCTGTGACCTGTGTGGTTTATAAGGCAGGAACAAGAAAGTCTTGAGCCTTTATCCTTCTTTCCAAGCTGAGGGTGGGATGCTGGTAAGAATAACCCATGGAACAACCAGCATTTAGGAAATAGCAGCCACCTTTTGGTTTTTGGTTTTTTTTGACTAGTGCTCTCAAATGGCAGCTTCTGCAACGCTCAGCAGTGTCACGGATGCAGAACATTCTGCTTAAGAAAGAAAGGGCGAGAACTGCACCAAAGCTGGACCCACAAAATTTTAAAATTGAAAAACCAAAACATCTTTGACACTTCAGACAGTTTTTAGAGTAGTGTGGTGAAGGTAAGGAGTTAAATTCATGCCATAGATAAGAAAGGGACTCAAGAAGCATAGCATATTTAGCCTGAAAGAAAAAAGCACACTGGACGATGATCTCATTACAGTGTCTAAATATATAAAAAGATTATGGAAGAATCTGGTCATGACCTACCTGGCTGGACTTTGTGAAAATTAAGGGAAGATATATTGGCTATGATGGACAATGAAATCTGCACAGAAATGAAATGGATAAAGTCTTAATAATAAAACCTTTTGAGCTGGTCTGGAGCACAAAGTCTTGAAATAGAAAATGCATATGAGAGACTTTTATAGGTAGCCCAAGCTGAGGTGTAAAGAATAGAGCTGCATATGAATAGAGATATATGCGAACATTGTATTCTTATTACTGTTTGTCAAAGTTTTTAATATTCCAAGTACTGCAAAAATTATCAAGACAGTCAAGAGGAACATTTTTGCAGAAGGTGCATTCATAGTTGATGCAGTAGAGGATAATGGTTCAAAACACACAATCCATAGAACAGGAGAAAAGAACACTGTGCTGGGAAGAAACTTGCCAAAGCCAGTAACTTGACTCAGGGCTGTGTTTATCTGGCTCACACCCAACCCTGGTACAGAGTCCCTGCTCCAGGTATAGTATTGATATGTATAGTTTTAAAACTCTTTCCAAACTTACATCTGGTAGAAAATATGAAAAAGGCTGCCCATGGGTGTTTTAGTAAATGAACTTCCATTTAAAAAAAAAAAGAAATAATACCTCCCCTCAGCTTTTTAGCTGGTGAGAAAACTAAATATCCATAAATATAATGCTTATATTGGTGAGGGATTGAATAACTAGGACCAACAGCCACAAAACCTCAAAATTAGGAAATTAAGGCCAACGAGGAAATTCATTCAGGCAGAGCTTTTTACTCGGGATAGAAAATACAAAGAGTAAGTTATCAAGAAAGGTCATAAAAGGCAATGACATAAATGAATTTAAGAGACAGCTAGACATTTTTATGGAGAGAAGGGATTGAAGAATTCAGAGCCAGTGCAAATCAGAGAGATGAGGTTGAGATAAAATTAACGAGGACAGGCTTGCTTGTGGCCAGAGGCATTTTACTGTCCAGCAATACCTTATGTCCTCTGTCATCACATCCTAATCTAATGCTGACATCTGAAGATAGCATGAAATCTTTTACACCTCTTAGTATATTAAAAAGGAAAAAAGGCTTTCAGTGTTTTCCCCCACGGGGAAACACATAAAGTTGTTTCTTCACTTCTCAACACATGCACGTCGTTGCCGCGGCTGCTGAAAGGACTCAGTCTCCGACAGTACAGCGTGGCCTGATTACAAACTCTCAGTGTGTTCCCTTGGTTGCTTTAAAACTCTCCACAGAGGGGTTTCAATCATATCTCCTTCTGTTTGTAAGCAAAATGTTGTTTATTTTTCTGTAGTTACTTTTTTAAATTGTGGGGAACAAGTGGAGACTCCCACAGAGGTGTCGTGCTTCTCCAGCGCTGGGTTAACTCATCCTGCAGTGGCATCACCTCTGCCTGCTGGTGGATGGGCATATCCTCACAGGGCTGTAGCAGACTTTGGCACTGTCCCTGGGCCTCCAGCAGCCAGGCACTGCATCCAGAGGTGTCTGATGACCTTTTTAGTCCCCAGACTTCAAGGGCTTGGTGCAAAACTACGACCTTGAATAGAGGGAAGAGCAGCTCATGCTGTTAATGTGTCTGGAATTGGAAGAGAGAGCTATGTGCCAGTCAGGAAACCATATGTGTCCCACACTGTTTAGGAGTTAATGCTCATGAAGGGAAGATTGAAGGAAATGGGCCTTGACGTTTTGGAGGATGTAGATTTACATTAGTTCAGGCTTAAAATTATAGAGGGCAAGTAGAAGACATTGACAAAGACATCTGGGATAACAGGACAACTTCACAGACTGACATGAGAACTTTTCCAGGCAGTGGATAAAGTTCAGGTAACTCTTTCTCAGGTAACCTTTCTGAGAGAGTGCTGGGCACTTCTGGGGCAACAGATCTGCCTGGCAGCCCATGCCTTTCCCTGGGTCCAGGACAGTTTTCCACAGCCAGAGAGGCCAAGCAGCAAATAACGTGTATTCCACCCTCAAAAATTCATGGTGGTGTCACGTAGCTGTGCTTTGATGGAAATAAATGTCTGTGTTTCTGCTTCTTCCCTGTGAGGGTGATGAGGCCCTGGCACAGGGTGCCCAGAGAAGCTGTGGCTGCCCCATCCCTGGAAGTGTTCAAGGCCACGTTGGACAGGGCTTGGAGCAACCTGGGATAGTGGAAGGTGTCCCTGCCCATGGCAGGGGGTTGAAAAGATGGTCTTTGAGGTTCCTTTCCACCCAAACCATTCTGTACATGTCCCAGAACATGAAGAGGCGCTGAACCCAGACTCTGGGGCAATGTCAGGGGTGGTGAGCTCTACAATATGCATATTCTAAAGAAAATACCCACCTACAGAACATTTCTGTCATGCTGACAAATGCAGAGATGCTCCCTTATTAACAGAATCTTTTTCTTTCATGTCACTAGCTCCATATTACTAATATGAATTAAATTCACACAAAAGCACCTGTGGTTTTTTGTTATTAATTTTTTTTATTTATTTATAATAATAATAATGTTGTTACTATTATTATTTATTTTTATACGTTATTTATATTTTTATTTATGTGGTCTTTTCCATTGATCTCTATAAATATACAGCCCCCAGGCCTCTTTGCACAGAAGCTTAAGCACGTTCTTGTTTCTGCAGGGTTTACAGCAACCAACTGCTCAAGCTGAACTGTGCTAATGAAGGCTAAACACAAATAACGCTAATTTGAAAAAAAAAATGCCTGATGTGATTAGATGTTCATTGAACACAACAGCAAGACTAGAACATATTTTTCTTCCTTTTTAGGTGCTTCTGCCCTAATCTGAATATCAAGATCTTAAATCCATCAGGAGCTCAGCAGGCAGCCCACCTTTACAGACAACTTTACCCTTAAAAATAGATTGAAAACAGCTCTTACGATCCATCAGGGGATGGGCAGTCCTGCCGACTCAGTGTGCTTAGCTAATATGGAACAGGAGGTGGTGGAAGTCCTCAGATTTATTTTTGTATTAAACAGCCCCTCTGCTTCAGAAGGAGCTGTATTGATGGACTCCGAAAGAAAGCTGAGGTCAACTCTTTGTCTTGATGAGTTAGTGGAGAAATGTTTAACTGAGACCTTATGAAAACTACTTAGCTGTAATAATAACATCAAATTGCTGCTGAATGTGTTTCAGGAACTGCCACTAACCACATAGCTATACAACCTAATTCTATTTGTTTAAATAAAGGTCTCCCGAGGTCACATTATTTTAGCATAAATTTGAAAAGCTCGGCTGCTGAAAACAGAAAGCTGGAGACAGAAAGAAGGGTTTGGATGACATCCAAGCTTTATCATATCCATTCTTTGGTGTGGGCATGTGGGGCCAGAGATCTCGCTAGGACTTTATGAGCTCCCTAAGCAGCAACACCGTGCAATTCCTTTTTGCCATTCTGGGATGCAGCCGCAATATGAAATCAGCAGCTCCATCTTATCATGAGGGTCCTGGCAGGAAATATTTATGGTGGCTTAGGGAAAACTGTCCATTTCTCTGTACTTTCCTGTTGATCAGAGTATCACTCAGCAGTGAAGACAGGCTGTTACCCAAAGATAGGATGAGCGGCCGCTAGTGCAAATGTTGCTTAAGACTGAACTCATTAAAAGGGACAGAATAGATTATTTTCACTTAGAAGAGACCCTACAATGATAATGTAGTCCAACTAAATGAAAAAAAAAACAAGCCCTAATTTTTAAAAAAGAAGATTTCAGTTATTTGCATTCTAGCCTTTCTCCTAAGTATTTGGGATACGAAATTTTACAGTGAGGAGACACCCTCAGTGATTAAGGTCTTTAACTGTACAATTTAGGACACATCCGCTTAAAAGAAGTAAGTGTAAGATATTAAAGAGGAAAGTCCTTTGCATGCTGTCCCCACTGCAGCACAGGTTTCTCGCTTGGGGCTTCGTAGACCTGTCAACATCCACGTGCATCTCACTCTAAAAGATTAAATTAAGAGAGGTATCTCGTGCTTGCTTCTGAACAGCTGATGAAGGGTCACTTAAGAACAGTATCCCTGGCTAAATGTGGAGTACAGCTCCTAAAAGGGAGGTAGTTTGGAATTTTTTATTAGTGGGCTGAGGTTAGTCTTGTAGTGTTGGGGCAGGGCTGAAAGTCCTCCTCAGCCAGGGGTGAGATCAATTTCATGTCTCCTTCTCAGCAGTTTTAGGTGACGATGCAATCAATATCCCTCCCTTTGACTGTATTCCACATTTCAGAAGTTAGATAAGATTCATTCCGGGAAAATAGAACATGCAGCCCAAAAAAGCAAGGCTAGCTGCAACAGAATCACTGCAAAGAGGATGTAGCAGAGAGACTTTATAAAGAAACACGTTTACGACTGGTATGGATGGTCTAATTGTAAAGTGAAAATACAAAAGTCTCATTGATAAAAGGGTAAAAAGGTCAGAAGTGTCTTAAGCACCCACTTCCAACTGAGAGAGGCTGGAGTGCCCCTCAGTGCACTCAGGTGCTCTGCGAGAAACATTTTAGACCTGCAGAAAGTACTTTCATAGCACCACTGAGAGGAGGAGATAAAAATGGTAAATATCGTAGTTATTACCTGGAATAATATATTTGAAGTGGAGGGATGAAAACCCAAAGGATTGTGAAATAACTCTCAGAATCCAGATGAAATGCTTAGAAAGGAAAATATTTCTTTCCAGTCTGGAACTTGTATTATCCAGTTGTGCCTCTCCTGAAGGTGAAACTGGAAAAAGGCATTCTTAAGACTAGCTAAAGATATTTTTACTTGTGGATTATTGCTCTGAGTAAAATTCTCTGGCTAACCAATATTGCATTTCTTTAACTAGTTTCCATATCCTTTCACGTTTCACTCAGAATGAGAGCATATTGCAGGTGGTTGATGGTCCTTGAGACTCCACTCGGAGCAGGATTGGCCCATATGAACAGTTCTTCGAGCAGGGAAGGAGTCATTGCTCAAAAAACTCCCAGAGCTCAATGCGGTCAAGATCTGACTGCGTTTGAACCAGTACTGAAATCAAAGGTATTACTGTGACTTTATCCAAAAGCAGAATTTCATGTAAAATCTTCATTACATGCAAATTCCACCAGGATATTGCATAGTTAAGGTCTCTGAATACATTTGAAATAATCCTCTTTTCCTTTATGTAATGAATAGAATAGATGGAATTGCTTCCCCAGACTTTCTGAGGAAATTGAAGTGATGTGCTAAAGATTTAACAGCTTTTATTTCTCTTTTCAGATCTTAACCAAATATGAAATATTAAAGTACTAACATATTTAATGAAACCAGAAGTTGCTGTTATAATTAATTTCCTTTCCGAGAAAAAGTATTGCCAGCTTCTTTTGGAAAGAATGTGAGTAATCCTTTAAAAGAAAGCCAGAGCAAATGTATGAAAACCTTTCTCTTCTCTTCCCTAAATCTCTACCATAAAGCCTTTTATTAATCACCTGAGGAGCACGGAATGGCTCCATGAAGCAGAGCTAGTGGTAGTCCATGTGCATGTCTTCACTACCAGCACAGACACACCAAATTGCTCCTGTTTCCTTCCTAGCTGGAGACAAAGCAAAAGGGAGTCTTGCCAAGCATCTAAAATAGATTTTTTTTTGTTCTATCTTCAGTATTTTAAACAGCCATTTTTTTATCTTCTAAGTTTTTTTGTGGACTATTCTGTGAAAGGCTAACAATGCATTTTTAAAAAACCCTGGTAGCTGCTGCTAATAGAAAGAGCTGTACAGATAAACCAGTTACCTCAGAAACTCCCATGTAAAACCTGTGAACAAGGAAGAGGGAAAAGAAAACTTCAGAGCTAAGCAATAGAAATATTTTGAACTGTTTTTCCATACTAATAACCAGAAGGGTTGCCATTTGGCAACAGGTTTCTCCTCCTTGCAGTTACCCCTGGAGAAAGGGACACTTCATTTGACACACCCAGTATTCCTGGATGAAGATCATGGCTTGCAGTGGTTCTGCACCCACACAGCCTCTCTTTCCTCAGTGCACAATGAGACTCAGCAGGATGGGAAGGCAATGCCTTGGTTTCACTCCTTTTGAGAAAACGATCTCCAGTTCAGTGGATCCACGCTTGCCATCAGCCACGAGGAGGTATTGCTTCAGGGGGTTGTTTTGTTTTGGTGGGTTGGGGTGTTGCTTGCTTTTTATTTTTTGCGGTATAACATTTTGGAGTGAAAAATAAATCCCAGAGAACAGGACCCTCCTTTATGTGTGCAACATATGAAGGGATTTTAAATTATTATAATTTTCTAGTTTGCTTGTTTATTCAAAAAGTCAATGGAGACATCTGGTGCTTTTGTAACTAGATGAGCACGCCAAAAATACAGAAATAATAAAAAAACCCATGAACAAAACCTTCCTCAGGGCCACAGCTGGGAGCAAAATGATGTCTGACATAAAAGTGACTAACCCTGTCACCTGTTTTCATTTGCACTTTGGTATGATGCAAAACAAGCATGTGAAAAAGGTAAACTCATCTAGAAAAAACCAATATAATCGGAAGAGATTGGTTAACTTATTTTTTTTTCCTCTCACTTGTTCAGCTTCATCAAAGATTCATTTAAAATACTAATGTTTTTCAGCCTATTATTTGAAGTTAAAAGAAGCATATGGTGCTCTGCGACAAAAGATAATTAGATTTCTTGTCTGCCTTCAGTATTATAGTTTGTTAATGCACTTTAATGGAGTTTACAAACAGAATAGGCAGAATAAATGATAGAACAGATTAAGAGGTTTAAACTGATGAGTGTTGATTTTCTGAGTTTGTTCTCTGGAATATCACAACTGTCCTACGGTCCATCTACTGCAGCATCCTTTGCACTTTAGGCGCTGTTTGATAAGAATAAGAAAATCCAATAGTCCTGGTGATGATGGAAAGACCCAGTCATAACCGTGTTTTCCTCCTAAGCACTGCAGCTCTTGTTGTGGCCTGAAGCAAAGGCCTCCTAGCCCTTCATTATGTCCTTATTTGATGTTCATCCACGCCAGTGGCTGATCATTCATTTGAATCCTTCTAAACTTCCCTGTGTAGCATCTGACAGCAATCAGTTCAACAAATTGCAAATGCGTGGTCTAAAACCCAGGTCTTTCATTAGCCTAATTGTTTGATGCCAACCATGTAACCAAATAATAACCTAGAGTCTTTAGAATCTTAAATAATCTATTGACACACGACTTCACACAAACACTATCTAGACATTTTGATGTCACCTTTACAACTCCTAGAAGGAGGCCAGAAGAAAAAAAACAGTTTCGAGGCAAGATGTGAAACCACTGCTGTACATATGCTCGGCTCACCTCCATCTGAGCTCAGAATGAAAAAATGCATATGAGGAAATTAAGTAAAATACTCTATAAATTTACTGTCTCTAAATCATCATGATTTTTTAAGACATGATACGCTCCTGAAAAAAAAAAAGAAAATGAAAAGTAAATTAATATTTTGGGGGTTGAGTTTCGGCAGTGGATCTGATATGTTGCAAGATGGAAAATTATTACTTCAGGTAGAGAAGCTGGCGATAAAGTTATCAGTTTGACACCTGAGAAAATATAAGATACAATATTCAGCTGCATATTGCTTACAAACTGCTCTGTGGGGCTGCAATCACGGGATCTTTCCAGTGAAGTTAATTAAATCTTCAGGTGTCTTAATGAATCAGACTCTGAAATGTGTTGCTGCATACCTTGACTGCTGTCTCTCTTCAGAGATGGTGAATCCAGACCGGATTTGCTACAGAAAGGGATAAAGGATCAGCAGATGAGGAGAATTTGTTTACAAAATCAGACTCTTTTCTGCTAAAACATTGAGAGGGGGAGATATGATTGCCCTTGATAATTGAATTTGCTGAAGTCGCTACTGGTATAACCTTTTCAAACAACCCAAACTCAACAAGACGTGGGTCACAGTGACAAGGTTTGCACTGAAGAGGAACAGCTTTCATCTTCTCCTAAAATGGCAGTGGAAGACAACATTCCTCTGTGGCTCGTGTATTGCTGAGGTGTAGGAGTCAAATGAAATGCAGTCCTCTTGACAGGAAGAGAAAATATAGTCCTGCCTGTATAGTGTCTTCTCTTAATGCAACACGGACCCAGCCAAAATTGATTTAATAATTCAAACAATATTGTCTCATTTCCCTTATTTCTCATCTAATTTCATTTTATGCTGAGGGGCTTGCATGTAATAATTATTTTTGCATTGACATACCTCTCAAAGATGGGTTTTCTTATTTCTTAAAATAAATTTATAAGATGAAACATTAGACCTCTGCCCTCCTTGGCCAACAGGACACAGGCAAAGTAGTTTTTTACACTTATGTGCTGATTTAGAATATTAAAAAGACATTGACTGTAAAGTTTTATGTATCTTCTTCTTTGTATGCAGACCTGCAGCTGATACTGTTACATTGCAGCATATTCTGGGTTATTTGATATTATTCTCCTGTAGCATACCATGAAAGATACGGATGACTCTTTTTTTTGCTCACTAAAGTTTGCATAAATGGTTGCTACAGGGTCTGTGATTTCCAGTCATTAATGAATCCCAAGGTCTAGTTACGAGGCAGTAAAAGTAAACAGCCACTCATAAATGACACAACTCCAGAATTTTATCCCTTCCTTGGAGAACAAGCATAATTTCAAGCCTGTCTGTGATCCATCTTGTCCATCTGGTTTTCCTCATTTAGTATGAAAAATAACAAGATTGGTCTAAAATCCTTCAGGAATGGGTAAAGTGAGAAACAAACTGAGAAGTAACTAATAATAACATTGCGCTTAAACTTCCAACTAGTACCAGCATCAGCAGAAGAAGTTGCTGCATTTGGTGAGTCCTGAACAATCTATTTGAAATGAGCTCTCCAGAGCAGGTGTGTGGCTACATCTACTCAATATTATTACTCTCCTATAAAATAGTGTTAACACTATGCAGGATTTCGATTTCCTAGTGTTTATACAAATACTTGCATTGAGTACTTTGACGGCTAGTCCCTACCAACTCCCCAAATTTTAAGTCCTTCCCAGACACTGACTGTCCATCATAAGGGGAGACACAAACACAGGAAAATTACTGACTCCCTCAGAGTGAAGCCCTCAAATTCCCCCTCAGAAAACAAAGAAGAAACCAGAAGTTGGCTTGAAATGGCTTGTTTAAAAGCCTGGCAACAAGGACCTTTTAAAACACGATTAAAAAAAAAGGAGAAAAGGAATATAAACATCTCTTGCCAGCTCAGCAGCGTGGAGGCCAGATTTGTTTAAGCTGAGGAATGGGCATGTCCGCCTTCAACTCTTTTGAAACAGGTGACAGATATTGTGCCAGAAATAATTTACTGACACAATTATTGTTTTTTTAAGTCAATGTTTGACCTACACCTATGGCCAAGTGTGTTTGTTTTCCCAACATAATCTCAAGCCGTTTTTTCCCTGAAGGTGAGGAAGTTTAGAGTAAGGAAAAGAATTAATGTGCACAAGCACACAGAAAGTTTACTAGTTGGTGGCAATCCAAAGTCAAAAATATTTGAAACACTGTGCAAGCACATGCATGTACCTGAGAGTCAGAGCCTGTTTGCACAGCCAAAAGCTTGTGTCCTTGCAGGCTAGTCCAGAAAAATCCTTCCTTCTGCTTCAGCTCCTTTCCAGCTGAGAGGCTGCATATAAATGTACCCTGACTGTCAAAACAGATCATGGTCTTTGACAACAATTAACATTAATAAAATAAATACTGAGGTTGCATATTTTCATCATATCTTTTGAAACTGTGGAAGGAAGATATGAAGATATTTAGATCTGTAGGAAAGCACAGGTTGATTTCAGGATTTGACCAAACTGCAAATATATATTTGCTCTGAAGAAATCTTTTAGGGAAGGTCTTTATCTTCTTTACAAACAATTGCAGTATTTGCAGGAGAAGCTACCAAATATCTCAGTCTCTCTCTTTTTACCAGTTTATCATCTCTTTCTCACTCTCTACTTCTTCTGTTTGCTAGCCGTCCCTTCTTTTCCTCTATATTTAGAAAACTTCTGACCTTCTTATAGCCACCATCTAGATAAGGTGTTTGAAAAGTGTTCAGAAGCCTCTAAATTTGAGTAACAACTGTGAATCATGCATACTCTCAAGAGGAAGGGACAGTATAGTTATTCTTATGTGAGCAATGCTAAATCTTCTCACCATATATTATGATTTCACCTTCTATTAATAATATCAAATATAATTTGTAGCTCAATTTCTATTAGTTTACTTCATATTGAAGGATATGAACCAAATGCACTGGTTCTTCTTTCTATTAATGCCATTCTCCCCTACTTAATTTTTTCCCTCTCCTTTGGTGACTCTTTTCCCTCTCCTGTGCATCAAAAGGGATGGATTTACGTATCCTTTTAGAAGACAGGGCTCTGAGAAACCTGATCTGATTGAAGATGTCCCTGCTCACTGCAGGGGGTAGAACTAGGTGACCTTTAAAGATTCCTTCAAGCCAAACTATTCCATGAGTCTGTGATTCTAAGACAGTCTTCGAGCTGAAAATAAATGTTCGTTAGCCACCTTTCAGATGCCGGGATGAACCATAACATATTTTGTTGTAATTGTTTTAGGCTTCTGTAAAGAATCTTTCTTCTTCGTGTAAAAGCAGCAGCTTCAGTTCAGTTAGACCAAAATTTACTCCAAGAATTTCCCCGTGTCTGCTCGTTTCCTTCCAACACTCTTGAGATAATTGCAGGAGTCTGATGAATAACTAGAGTGGATGCAGATTAGATGTACTCCTCCGGATACTCTCAAGTGTGCTGGAGCACTCAGACCTTTGGTCAGAAGCACATTTACATTATGACTCAGCCTTCTGACAATTGCTTCATTAGTAGATATTTAAAAATGAAAGAATAAAGATTCCCATCTGACCCACTCATTTATATTCCTCTGAACAAGTGAGGCAAGAATGTGCAGTGCTTTTGCACTCAGAAAATATTTGGTTTGCACAGTCAAATCGTTAAATTCTCAGCCATGCCAGGATTCCTCCACAACACAGACGTGTCCACCCTCCTTGAAATTGAGGCAGTGAAATGTAAACAAAAACAAGTTAAAAACTGTCGAGTTTTCTTTCAAAGTAGTCGGGAAAATGAGCCCATCATATCTAAAAGAGTAATTAAAAGGAGTATTGCTCCTTAGTGAGGAGCAGTGGACAGATTTTCTGACAAGATGCAATGAAAGATGTGATGGCACTTTGAGCAGCCTGGTCTAGTGGAAGGTGTCCCTGCCCACAGCAAGGGGTTGGAACCAGATGACTTTTAAGGTCCTTTGCAACCCAAACTGTTCTGTGATTCTATGATTCTGCTGTAGCAACAGATAAATGGCCCCAAGGATTCATAATCCCAAAACACTTCTTGTACCATCTGAAGTGGTCACTTGCAGGGATGGACTGGTTTGTTGTGGGATTTGTTTTCCGAAAACACCCCTTACTGTGCACTGTGACATTGCTCTGTGTGCAGAACTGGACTCTGCTCTGTCACAGGTGTGGCAAGAGCCTGGGCGATATTTAATGACTATACAGAGGAAAGCTATGAAAATTTTTGAAAATGTGACAGTGAAGGTGATTTTGCAAAGCCCAGCTTGTCTCAGAAAAGCAGTAATGATTCACTGATACAGACAAGCTCAGCCGCAAATCCTAGCTGTAGTCAATGATAGCGAGCTCAGATTCAAAGCTTGACTTCTTGGTTGTCAGGGTGAATAATCTGAGGGCCTGAGTTCAAGGCAGCAACCTCAACTTGACCATCTTGATGTGATGGAGAACTGGAAGTATTTAGTTCTTGTGGAGAACTGGAAGTATTTAATACTTGCATATATTTTGTGTTTCGCACAGGTAAGGACAGAGGATATTTTTGGGTACGAACCGCAGGTTTGTGAATACAAGAGCTGTGGGACAGGGAAACTTCCAGAAATCACAGGAAAATTGCAGCTGGAGTCTTATACTTGTGAGATCTGCCAGTTTCAGAGGTAAAGCCAAAGGATGCAGAGAAGAGGTTTTTGAGACCTCTATGGAACAGGGACTTTTATTCTTCTCTTAAAGTGTCTGATGTTAAACAGAAAACAAAAGAGAGGATTCAGATTACAATGAGGCACATTGTGCCTGCGCCAAAGTAGGATCAAAGGAAACAGTGTATTAGCTTGGAAAGCTTTAGGTCTGGCAGTTGAATAAAGTGGATATTCTTCAAATCATTTCTTGGGAGAAAAATTAAAAATGCAGAGTTTGAGCTTTATCTCATATGTGACCCAAGAATGTAGGTCTTTTATTTCTTATTCTAGATTAAATCCTGTTATACGGTTGCCTTTTGAAGGATATAATTGCTCCAAGGAATCATGCTTATACAGCATTCTTCACCTCTTAAAATCAGTCTTAGTTTAGCATTGCAGCCCTTTGATGGGAATATTTCATGGCCCGTGTAAAGTGGGTTAGGACTTTGCTCATTCCCTTGTCAACACATATGAATCCTGGCCAAAATAAATGCCATGTCTTATTGGCAGGGACCACTAAAGAAATCTGAGCCTTATTGAGGGGATTGTCAATATAGGACTTTTCCAGCTCCAGCATTTATTTCAAAGATTGCCGTATTTTGGAGCAAAATGCGAAGATCATGAAAACAGTTATTGGCTGCTGCTGCCTATATTATGGTTTTTTGGGGTGAGAAATAATAGATCTAAAGCTCTGCTTTGCAAATAAGAAGAGAAGAGTTGTCTTCTGCACTGGTGGATGCTTAAAAGAGACAAATGTGTTCATAATTTCTGTGAAAAGTAAGCTGAAGGTTTCTGAGGGCTCACAGAGGTAAAAATACTAACGCAGGACAAAAGAAAAAGTGTGCTGTGCTTTCAAGGTCTTCATTTTCAGAGTACCACATTTTTCACAGTGTGCTTGTATTTATCAACAGAGGGGTTTTTATTTTGTACAATGGACTTCAGTGGGGCTAAGATCACACTGCAAAAGTTGCTAGGAAATTGGAAAACACAAAAGCAGGAATTGACATTGGTTTATCTCACTGTTATTAATTATTTTCAAAGTGAAAAAGAAATATTTTTGCTTAAGTTTGCTGTAAGTATTTCTGCAAAATTTATTCTTTCTCTTTCCTGCTTTGGTTGAGAAGTGATTCCACTTGAAGATCAGCCTGAAATATAAGAAACAAATGTGAGCATCCAGTTTTCTAAATTAACATTTTGAAAACATCCCATACTTCTTGTCAATGAAGTTTGAATCCGTATTTAGTTTGCTTTGTAAGACAAAGGTATTTTGTTATTTACCGTGAATTTATTTTCTGTTGAGCAAATTCAGATAGTTCATTCTCAAACTGTCATTGAAATAAAGATTCAGTCATTAAAATATGCATAATCTGAATATAATCATCCATGAAGCAAATGAAGAACCAGAAGAATTACAGAGATGTAGTGAATTCTTTCTCCGGAAATCAAACTCTGCCAAAAAGATCCATTTTCTTTCCATAAAAAAAAAGATGTATTTGTGGTTCCGTAGAAGTAACCACATGACTCAGAAATACAGTTTGATATCGTTATTTTTATATTCTCAGGGTGCAATGTTTATAATATTTATGAGTCAGTGACTGTAGAGACCAGCACTTCCTGATGATTAATTATATCAGACAGTGACGTGAGCAGAGGTGAGAAAGCTGCTGCCAAGAAAAACACAATATAGCACTGAGAAATACAAGAATAATAAACACCTAAGGATGCACTGATGCACCCAAAATCCTGTAAATGCCAGTATATTTAATATCAGTGATGCCAATTTCAATGAGAAAGCATCAAAGAAGACAGCACGACTTCATGTACAACAATTTGGGTAGCTGAGAATATCTTGATCTCATGTTGGTTTATAGGCACTGAAATCAAAATATCTCTCTGTAAAAATAACATAAATATCATAAAGAAAGTAAAAATTTGGGTAGGTTTAAACTTTAAAAGGGTATGTCCTTCAAAACTAAAATCAAACAAACAATAAGAGATTTCTTTCAGTAGTTTTTTTTTTGTAACTTGCAGCTGACTCAGTTTGGTCAAACCCTCTCAAAGTCAAGTTACTTGCATAGCAAGCTCTGAGATTTTCAGTGTGGTGAGTGGGCTGCTGTAGATAGGGAAATGAACTATTGCACTGCTGGCCACTGTCGATGGGCTTAAATGTTTTTGAACATCTTGGGCCAAATTCTGTCTTCACACAAATATGTATTGAATCCTATTTCTACTCTGAAGATTTATTCTTTTGGTACTAAAGAGATGATGTCATCTGCTACTTTATTTGTTTGTTTTACTTACATAAGCAATTCCACTTACCCACAGATATTCACAGTTACCTTAACGGGGATGGCTCCAGGAAACTGTTTATGCAGAATTCACGAATTTTGGGTAGAAGTCTAAAATTGTTCCTTAATTTGATGCTTTGATAGATCTGAGGTCTGTGCAGCTTGCCATTAGCACGATTTTGTCTAGAAATGGTGGGAAGTTGTTAAACCTTGATGACCATTCAGGCACGTGGACCACCATCAGACCTGAAGCACAGCCACCATTCTGGTCAACATTGAAGTGGGACATGAGACCGGTGAAAGAAGAAGGAAATTCACAGGTCAGGTGAGATCGTGGATCCCTGCTTGGCAGGAGAGAAATAAGGTACAGGAAGAACCGCAGGGTCAAGGTCTGTGTGTAAAGGTAATGGGGAAAGTTATGGAAATAAATATCTACAGGATTTGCCTATCAAATCCAGATTGATGCCTTTGTTACCCCAGCCAAAGAACAACTAATGAGCATCCAAAGCCAGATGTGTGCTGCTTTTGAAGTGCTGTGTATCCAGCCATTCATTTTAGAGGGGTTATTTTACCTAAAAAATCTGGTTTAAACAATCCTCTTAAAGAAAGATATCAATGTAAAGAATGTTCCCAGGCTTGGATCCCAGGGGTGGTGCCATGCTGCATCCTGGTCTCCAAGGATGAGGGATCAAGAGCAAGAGATATTGAGAAGCTTGAAAACATTCATATTTGATGGAGTGAGACCCCAGTGCTCCAGCTTAGAGACTATTTGTTTGAGTCCTCTAAGTCCAATCAGAGACCCAAAATTGCCAGGAGGATTCTTTCTGGGCAGGACAAGAGGGACAAAGACCTCATAAGCTTCCTGCTAATGCTTTGTCCATTGATGTTATTATCACTGCTGTTGGTATTATTAAACAGAGCTTTAAACTACACAGAATCTCGTAACAATAAATGACACTTTTGCTATATTACCTGTTTAATACTCCAGCAATTGCTTGTAATTAGATATAACTAATAAAAAGGCTTTTTGCCAACATGATCTTTTTAATTAGGTGTTTCATGGCTCCAGTAAAAGTAAAATATGTTCTGTTGGTGTTATAATTAGCCTGGGACATCCACCCTGATGTCGTACTTTTTCCTACTTTTCTCAAAAGTTATCATTTTTTTCCTCACAAGACCTAAAGGCCACTGATGTCACTTTCTTCTAATATTTGCACTGACTCCCTTTTACTTTAGATGTAACCATTCAGATTTTGATGTTTTGTTTGTTCCCCTTTTTGATCCTTCTAAGGATACTCTCAAAAGGAGCTTAGAATTCAACCCAGTGCCTCTCACGAATTTCGTGAGCAATAATGTCAGATCTTGAGGTTCAGGGCTTTATCAAATATCAGTACCTCCTTGAGTTAGGCTTTATTCAACGACCTTCCTAACATTTCTGAGGGGTATTTTCAGGAGCGGTGGTTCTTGTTCCTGCCTCATTTCAGCACTGTCAGTTTTTCTTCCCTTGCTCTGTGTCTGCACCCACTGATGATGGATTTTTGGGCCTAAACAACAAAAAATGTCATCCACTGTATGTTAGGAGCCTGCTGTCTCCTCACGTAGCCCATCCTAACCCAGAGGTGTGATCCTCCCTACAGCGAAACCACCTATAAACAACACAACCCAACCTAAGCCCCTCAAACTTAATTCTTTGTGTATGTTAGTGTGTCCCAGAGTTGGGATGGTGACTTATGATTTTTTTATAAGGAAAGGATTAAGGATGGCAGCCCACCAAGAACCAGCTATAGAAGATGTCAGCAGGAGGAGATGTTCCCCAGCGACCTCGTTAGAATACCTGGGCTAATCAATCATTGGAATTCATCCTTAGCTTGGGTGCTTGATCAAAACTTATGGATGTTCAGTGATTGCAAAGGAGCTGCAGGTTGAGTTTCAGCCCATTTCTTATATTTATTTTGATTGTGTTGATTTTTCCAAGCTAAGACGAAAGAAACAAGCAAATCTCTCCCCATCTGCAGCAGGAAGAAAACAAGTACACACATATCTTCTGAAAACTGCTTTTTTCACAGTTCTTAGGCCACAGCTTTCAGCTCCTCAAATGATTCATTTCAAAGTTAGGTTGACATGGAAAGCTGAGCAGATATTGTTTGCAGAAGGGAGAAAACCAATCTTAATAGAAATGCTTGATTTTTCCAGAGTCACTTTATACACATTTACAGTGGAGTTTCAGCCTCATGCTGGCCAGCAGAGACTCCTTCAGGGAGATATTTAGGATATTTGTAGATTGTGTGAGAGAAAAGAGGCAAAATATGTAATAGAATTACTCTTGCAATTAGACTATTTATTATTTTTAGCTGCAGAATGGTAGTAAATATGGTTTTCTGTGCTTGCTCGTGGCAAACAAACTAACTATAGAAATGCAAAGTTGTGGAATTTCCATTTCATTTCTTGCCTCATTAATTTCATTAACTTACAAATAGATGAATACATAAAATTAAAAAGTAATTTCCTTTTAATATTTTTAAATTACTCTCTCCAAGTATTCAAACCCTTTAATCTGTTCTTTTAAGGTCTCCATCTAATTGCTCTTCCAGAGGCAGAATTGAGCTTTTGTGAATCAGATATTGGTGTGATTGATTACAAGAAAGCTAATCAGAGGGTGCCATTCACAAGATAAATTCAATTGTTTCTCAAATATTTGCTTGCAGTCTGTGGCGTTTCACTAACTCGGCAGCATGTATGAGATGATGTGTGGGTGGGATGTGTGAGGGTGTGGATTTATGTGGGGAAATCAAATCTAGTCATGGAGGAAAAGCTATTTCTTCTTTTTTTTTCCTTTTTTTTTTTTTTTTTATTCCTTATACAAGGACAAATTGCATGGGAATTATAGTGTTTCCCATCTAATAGAAGTAGCCTTCATGCTGATGTTTTTCACAACAGTGACAAATGGCAGCTAAAAAGAAAGGGCGAGAATGTAATCAATCTTTATACCTTTAAAAATAGTTGAAAACTAAGATGAAAACCAAACCATTTCAAGAGAAAAATAAATAGTTGGAAGCAAACAATTATCTGGAAGAGAAAGGAAGTGCAGAAGATGATTTGGGACTTAGTGCTGGGTCTTGGAAGAGGCAAAAACTCCTGTTCTGCTTTTCTTCCTTGTTTGGGACTGCAGTTTCCATGGTCACAGCACTGTAGCACATACATCCAGAAAGGAGAATATTCCCCCAAAAGGCCACAGAGTCTGAAAGCTGAAAATGTGTAAGGGAGAAATTAGGAAGAATAATTGAACTTTCCTCCAGTTCCCAGGGATTGATGACTGTTAAACAACAGCTAAAGGTGTAGTTCAGACTAGAAATCATCCAGGTACTTAACATGTATTTAATGCTAATATTTTAGCTATGCACTAACACAATGTTAATATTTGTTAATATTACTGGAAAAGGCATAAAAATAAGATTTTAAAATAAAGTAAAATATTTGACTGAGATTTCACATGGATCAGAATAAACAGTAAAAACACATAATGTAAAAACTTCTGCTATACCCTCTGAACCTATTGTAAAAGCTCATATAACAGACAAAAGATTAAATAGGGAGTCTTGAACATTTTGCTGAACACAAAGGAAATTAACTCCTGGAAGGATTAGATCAGACTGCTCAGTGTGCTCTGGATGATGGAAGATTTGGAAGGGAAAACTCGGCACTTCTCAAATTACACAAGTTGAGAAATGAGCTGGTCAGTCAGAAAATGGTCCCCTATTTATTCTGTTATTCAAATGTCCCTCCTACAGCTGCAGGTCTCAGCTGGATTTCCAGACTTTGCATAAGGCATTCTGTGTCAGGTTTGGGTTTTTTGCCTTTAGAACCTGCCAACCAAATGTTTTCTCAGATAGAAAATCTGTTATTGCAATGCATGTTTATCGGAGAAAAGAGATGTACAGACGCTGACACCTCCAGACTTTTACAAAATTTTCCATTCTTCCTCTTTAAATCAAGTATTGATTTGGCCTGGGTTCAATGTGTGTTTTAAACTAATGCACCATAATGAAAAGTCATGGCAAGATTACTTAGGGATAAGTTTTTTAGATTTAGCTGAACTGCACTGTTTTCATAATTATGATGAAGACACTTAAGGGGATATTTTTCATGCAACGCCTGGCAGTAATCCAATGTTACTCCCATTAAAACCACCTGGTCAGAAATTAAGCTCCTGGTGCTTGAAACCTGTAATTTTCAAGTAAAAAATTATTTCTTCTAAGAGTGAAATTTAAAAAAAACCCAAACATATTATTTATATATTTTGCATTTATTATATCAGAAGTGAATGCCATTCTTTAAACAGCTCGTAGAAGAGGATAAAACAAGTTTATTTTTAGTTTTTACCATGGCTGCAGTGGACAAATTGTAACTGAAATTTTTAGATAACTGCACACAGAAGTTATGAGATCTAAAATAGGCATTGATCTTAAAGGACTGGTTTTTATAATACAGTAAATAGTTTTTTCCTTTGGATGATTTTTTAGAGCCAAGGTTTTCTTCACATCCAGAAAATTATTGATTACTTATAATTCCCTTTCCACAATAATCTCCTAGTACAATTTTTAGTATTTTCCTGAGATCTTTTTTTATAGTATCTCAATATACCTGTCTAACCCAGGTTTCCACTTCCCCACAAGAAGCTTATAGGGCTTTTTCTTACACTCTTGTCACCGGTTTGGGGAAGTAGGTCTAATTGTTGCACTGTGTCTGAGCTGTCTCCTTTCTTTCTGACTTCACCTCTGGGCTTGCCTACCCAAGACATCAAAAAAGCATCAGCAGCATTTTTGGGAGAGCTGTGTCACTAACAGAGAGTTTTATTAGTGCCATCATCATTGTGTGTTTGCAGATGGCCAGACCATGACAGGGTTTGGCAGCAGATTTTCTTTTGTTGCATCCAAAGGCACTGTGGAAGGTGAGTTCTCTTTATTTTCCTCTGGCGAGTATGGACAAGCTGCTCTTGTTTCAGCTCCTGATACCCATTTTACTCTGAGATTTGAAAACCCATTAGTGTCTAACCACCCTCACTAACGTCTAAATATAGGCCCATCTCTGACCACTCTTCTGTGTGTGTCCTTGTCTGGCAACTTTCTTTCACACATTTCAAGCATGATGCTTGTCTAGCACAGACTTCCCAAACTCATCATGCTCTGCTGCTTCTGATATCTTAATTTACTGCTCTGCCTCTTTCACCCACTTCTTACTCTGTGCTTTTTCTTTGCTCCTGTACAGACTATTCAAAAGGAGATAAAATCTAGAGTTGCTAATAATGGTGTTTCTTCTCATCCTTTCCCCAGCAGATCCTTCATAGGTTGACTTCCTCGAGATTTCTACCTACGAGTCCTGAACAGAGATTGGGGTGGTGAGTAACGGTGGTTCAAATGTCGAGGGACAATCCCTTTCAAACAGAGTGGAAACACCTTCAGAAATCTGGCTTGCTCCTGGAGAAGTCAGGACTTCAGGTGGTTCATGAGAAAATACGAGCAGAGAGCCAATGACCAAGTGTAAGGGATGGATGTTTCCTTCTCTGCAACCTGACCCGCCACTCTGAGCTCAGAAAGGCAGCCTGCAACACGCACTTGGAGTGCACAAGCTGACACTGGCAGCCAGAAAATGTCTGCAAGCAAGATGAAAACTCAGTTTTCTGGGAACATCTTTGTCAACATCAAGATTCCCAAAATAAAGCTCGAGTTCAGGGAGGGTCAGGAAGAAAAAGTAGCAAAATGCCAGCAAAACTGGGAAATGCTATCAAAGCATCTGACAAGCTCAGCAAATACCAGAACTGCCTCTCCAGTGAAGTTTAATTAAAAAGTCTATTGTTCCCATTATTGCTTAATGATTCCTCCAAAAGTAGAACAAAAGTTTATTTTAGAGGTTAATTATTCCTGGAATTTTAAAGGGATATGAGAGTATTTTCCTTTTTCTCATTTGGTAACTGAGCCATTAAAGAGAGTGAAGCAAATGGTGGTGTAAGAATTGGTGAAACCAATTTAGGTCTCGGAAGAATGTGCCTCGTGTCAGATATCGTGGTGGTGTTGCACAAAAAACAATCTTCTAGAAAATGAAGTTAACTTTCTGTGCTGGAAAAAACTTGTCAATGACTTCTCCCCATTTGCTCCTGAATTCTAACTGAGACTCAGCATGAGGAAATGGTGCAGTTTCTGCAAGCAAACGAGAAAATGGATCCATTGAGGCATAGCACTCACTGTGCTGCCAAGAAAGCTTGATTCTGCCCCCTCGTACTTGTCTGTGCTAATTGCCATGCTGGGTTTTGTCATCTGTCCAATAAGCCATGCATCAAAACTCAGGATTAAACATTAAAACCTCATGCTAGTAGGGAAAAAAAAAAGTTCCAAATTAAATATTTTTCAACATGGTGAATTGTGAAATGGATTGTTGCATGTGGAGAGTATTATTTTGCTCTGGGAAGATAAAAGAGCTGAAGAAGTATTGTTATGCACAGGTTCCTATATCAGCTTAATTTTCTATCAACTGCATGTCTTTCAGAAGTGCATTAATTTACTGACATCTGACATGTGAGGTTTATTTTTTCTGATTCCTCTCCCAAAGAGTTAAGTGGAAACAATAATAGACACCATAAAACGCAGAATTTCCAAAAGCACTAAAATAGAGGTCAGTAAAATCCCTGTTTCCCAGTCATATAGATGCAGATATTTAACTATAACCAGATATTTAACTATAACTTCCTCCTTAAGATGTGTGCCATGACCTGCACTGCCCATGCTGATGCAGTTCACAGACATTATCCAGGTTACGTGAGTAAAGGACATACTGAAAATTTCTCTGAAATAATAAAGGTGCTCCAATAATAATTTCACTAAAAGTCAATCATAGCAATACAGAAAATGTAGCAATTCTAGTCTCTTGAAAACACAATATTATTACCTGCTCCACAACTAAAGGTGTTCTGAAAGTTTCAGATAATGTAAACTTTAAATGAATAGAAGAGAAAGAACCCATATTTAAATTTCCTAGGGTTTCCTGTGAAGAAAATGTTTTAAGAGGGTACTTGTGCAGGTGCTTTTCATCTGTATGCTCAGTGGCATATCTGGAAGGTGCTAATATTTCTTCGGCTAGGGTTTTTGATAGAAAATCTCTGTTAATCATCTCTACTCCAGCTTAAGTGGCAATAGGATTCAAAAGTTTTGATCAGTGTGTGCTTAAGTGTGAGGTGCAATTGATGTGCTGTGGAGTGACCTTTCAGTATATATTATGTTTATATCACCAATTTTTATTTGATTTGATTACATTTAGCTAGCTATTCACTTCTCAGATTAGCTTCAGGAACATGCATCGATATCACAAATCTTTTTTTATTTATCATTATTGCCACCAGTTTCTGCATTTTCTTGTTATTACGAGCATTGTTCATTTTCCTACTCAACTTTTAATTCCTTTAATTTCTGGGACGATGTGGCCATATTTACCATTAGAAGTAGCAGCAAACGAGAAAAATATTAGCTCTATTTTCCTGTGGTTTTCAAAGGGCATTCATGTTTCACCAAATTTTTTAGCAGATAGTGCTGTGTATTTATCTTTTCCTTTTAAAGTACACAGAGAGGACAAGGAAACTCTGGGAGTCTTGGGCTCTCAGTAACTTCATTCCTTTAACCTCGCTTAATCTCACAGTTTTTGAATGGGTTTGAACCAAGGACTTGATGGTGAAAGATCGCTTTCCATCAGGAACGTTTGTCTTTCTGACAGGCCTTTGCAGCTCTGCTCTCCATGGCATTTTCTCTTGCTCAGGCCCTTCCGTATGTGTGTGAAGGTTAACTATAGGAATCACTCACTGGCTTCTTTCCTCTTGTTACCATAAACTACCAGTGCTCAACAATGATCATTGAAACGGCAACGTCTTCACGTGTTCATTTACTGGCCTCGAGCAAATTGACCTCCTCAGGAGAAGACGACAGCACCTGATCTGCTGGAAAACAGAGATTTAATATTCTGGGACAGGAATCGGAGCAGAGAGCCTGAGAGCTGCACACAATTGGGTGCATCCTTCACTAGGACCTGTCAAAGCCAATCACGTCTTTCCTAAGCAGGTAAAATTGTCAGTATTGATAACTGAGTGAAAATGATTGCCGAGTGAAAAAGAGGCAACTCCTACTTAGAGTGTAGTCCACAGAAACTGAAAGAAAATGGCTTCTATTTTTTTCTTCTCTTCTGTCATAAGTGATTCTCTTTTGGGGACTTCAGAAATCATAAAAGAAGTGGAAAAGAGAAGGCCTCCCAAGGAAATACTAAAGCAATACAGTTGTACTTTTTTCTTTAGTCTTTCCCTAGTGGAGGAAATACAGTTATGCTTTTCTCATTAAAATGTACCATGTCAAGCATCTTGCTGAAAAACAAATATTTAAGCTCTGTTTTATGCTAATTCTACAATAAGTTTGTTTTGAAGGTATAGATTTATTTTCTTTCCAGTTAAACCTTGAATTATTAGAAGTGCTAGAACTAGTGATGAAAGAAAGGCTCTTGTAGGTGAACCCGAAAATCTCAATAATTTGATTTATTCAGGCACTCAGGTTTGGTTTATTATCTGCAATCTAACAATCTTGATGCTCAATCTAAACCCTTTAATTTTCCCTCTAATATATATCTCCCCAAAAATGAACAGCTTGAAGACTTAGAAGCTGCAGACACGATAGAGGACGATCAGTCTTCAGCAGTGCCTTTTAAAAGCTCTGTGTATCAGCCTCTTAAAATACCTTTAAAGTTTCACTTGAAATGGAAATTTTGTCAATGGGCATTAATAATTTTGGAGACTTCATATAGCCTTATTGATATTTATTATGTCAACAAGATCCTCAACTTGTGAGGAACAAGTCTGTGTATATCAAAAAACTCCTCTGCCCAATAATGGCAGAAAACAAAAAATATTTTATGTATGACTGTTGCAGCATTCTAGGTTGTCTTCTGTAGAAAATCTTGTGGGTGGGATGACATTCAGATATGTCTGGCAAGATGTGTTATTTCACAAAGCTTGGTATCAGTTGGGAAAGCGAGAAAGGTGAGATGTGCATGTGTTTCTTTACACCGTAAATTATTCAACAGCAGCTTTTCTGCTTCTATCCACAGTTTTCTTGTGTTTTGCTTAACCAAATTGGGCAGTGATGGAGATTCTACAGTTCTTTTTCTCTTTATGGTTTTGGTAAGATCTGGGGATAAAATAAACCAATGATTTCTGCTTTACTTCCTTACTTGCTTTATCCTTTTTTTTCTAATGTAGGCAATTTCATTCCCAACTGTTTGTGATGCTAAATTACATA
Source organism: Rhagologus leucostigma (assembly GCA_013397725.1). NCBI lineage: Eukaryota > Metazoa > Chordata > Aves > Passeriformes > Rhagologus > Rhagologus leucostigma. The sequence goes on along the minus strand of VZTD01001174.1, from coordinate 2,280,182 downwards.
AACCTAAAAAAAACCAGAGAGGTATATAATGACAGAGAGAGAGCAACAAGTGAAAACATTCTGAAGAAAAATGATTTAAAGCTACCCAGACTTTTGCTGTAGGGTTATATGCACTGTGTTTGATGTTGAAATGAATGGTGTGATGATTGCTGGTAAAGGGCTGAGTATGGGCTAGTTTATATTATCAGATATTTCCTGTCTAATGCCCCTGGTGTTGAGGGTGATATCAATGTAAACTCTGTTTTGGAGTCTGCAGTCTCAGCAGACGGAACCCAGCTACAAATAACTGATTTTCACCTGCCTAATTTCCTATTTTCTCTTGTCAGAATTCTGATGCCAAAAGACTTTGGTATCTAATCCCCCTGGGAAACATCCTTGTGTTTACAAAATATAGTTCAACAGGTAACAAGCAATATTGTTCCACTGGGATCATGTTACTTACTTGGGACCTAAATATAATTATTCACAATCATAGCTCAGACTCACTTTTAGAAATTTTGTATTACGGAAATCAACAAGAGTGGCTTTCACAAGTTTTCACCACGTCATCTTAAGGTTTTCTAGGAATAACTTAACGCAATAATAAGAAAAAAACACCGAAAAATTATGAAAAAGGGATAGAGTGCACATGTGAGGGAGAAGAAAGCAAGGAAGAGAGAAAAAGGAAGAACCAAGTAATAAAGAACAAAAGAAAAAAAAACCAAGAAAAAATCCAAAGAAATAAACTTGCACAGTGAATATGATAACTGTAATTGCTGTGCTCTGTAGAAAGGCTTCTGTTTTTGATTAGAGACTGAGAGATAGGTACTACTGAAAACAGTATTTAAAATTCATTATTTTCTTCCTTTTCCTTTGAATCCTTCATTATGTAAAACATGTACTCCAGTGTTCTTGGAATCTTTTGTTCTTTTCATTGAGTTGCTCCATTTTTATTTCAATGCCCCTGTAGTCTGGATATTCTCTAAACATGCTGCTTATCTGCTAAGAACAAATGCTCCTGCAGTGCCTGTTTCCCATTTCCTCTTTAAAATTCCTTTTCTAAGTGAAAATGTAGGGTTTTTTTCTGCTTGTTTCTTTTAAATACTTTCCTGCTTTTGTTTCTTAATCAGCTTTCTTACACTAGCACAGTGCCCATGCATCAGGTCCACAATCACTTTTCTTGCCCAATTTTAACCAAAGGTGATGGCAGTATGTGATTAGTAGATACTGCCAATGTAAAATTAAATAATCATTATTTTCATTTATAAATATTAATTTTTATGCTTTTGCCAAAAGAGCTAAAAGGAGCACCTACAGGGATGTTAGTAAACTTCAGTCCTGTTGATATGTCTGAAATGCCAGATTGCTTTGTTTGCTAGGCAGAGAATCACAGAATGATTTGGATTGGGATGAGACCTTAAAGCTCATCCCATTCCACCCCCTGCCATGGGCAGGGACACCTTCCACTATCCCAGGTTGCTCCAAGCCCCGTCCAACCTGGCCTTGGACACTTCCAGGGATGGGGTGGCCAAAGCTTCTGTGGACAACCTGTGCCTCACCACCCTCACAGTCAAGAATTTCTTCCTAATACCTAATCGAAATCTCTCCTCTTTTGGCTTACAATTATTCCCTCTTGTCCTGTCCCCATCTGCCCATGTAAAAAGTCCTTGCCCTTTTTTATAAGCCCTCTCTAAGTCCTGAAAGCCACAATGTGGTCCCCTCAGAGCCTTTTCTTCTCCAGGTTGAGAAAATAATAATAATACACAAGTACAAGTTCCTGTGTCAATTTATCCAACGCCACCCACCTTTGAGCTTATAATTTTTAAGATGGCAGAGGAAATAAAGCCAGACAAGCAGCTTAGCCCGCTGAAATTTGTGCCTTTCAGCTCCTTTCTGCTGCCCAAAATTCGTTGAGCAAATAGCTATTTAGTTAGACAAGTTGTTTTGATATAGGCTTATAGGTCTCCACGCAAGGAAACACTTTTATTGAGGGAGAAAAGCCTCATGATGATATTTGTTTTTACTGGGGGTTTCAGCATTTCAAGAGTTATGGACGCCATCCAACCAATGCTAATGTGCAGAGGCAGTATCAGGCTGATATACTGAGCATCATTACTTACTGTGGACTTTTTAAGAAGTTAGGAATTGAAGGCTGAATTCTCAAGACAGTCCTCTCAGCAGTTCAAGGACTTGGGCTTAGAGTTATCCATAAATTTTGTTTATGTTTATTCAATAAGAACTAAGTCAGTGAATGTTGTGAAGAATCATTCACTTAAACATAAATGGGAATTAATTAGCCCACCAAATGAAGGCAAAGGAAATTCTGAGGCAAGGATGCACTCACAGGCAAAGTAACACATCATTTCTTTGCTTGATGGGCCTAAAATTTCTTTTAAGGGTGGCTGCCAAATAATCTTGTTTCTTTTGTTTATCAGCCGGTTTACACAAATATCTCTCTTGAAATGGGAAAAATTTCCTCTGGCAGCCATTTTAGCAGCTGATTTCTTATCGGAAAAAAATTCCTCTAAAAAAGCATTTTGCTATTTATTGATTAATGATTATTTTTACTTGAGCTGTGTGCAAAGATTCAGCATCAGGTACATTTCCAACCTCCCAGCCCCCTATTCAGCACATCAACTGGTGCAGTCTTCAGTTTGCCAGTCCTGCACTAAAAGAAATTAATGGGCTCTCCTACTTCATTTCATGGCACCCGGGTGACGGAGTACAGAAACGGCTATAAACACCGGGGTTCAGTGGGATTGCTGGCATGAGCAAGGTGTACAATATTTGGCCAGCATTCCACATCATCATTAACCAGGCAGAGCTAAAATTATCCCTGCAGCCTGTCTTTAGTGGAAGCAGAAAAAGTGGTGCAGGCTGTGCAACCTCCCGACTATTAAATTGACCCATTGTCGCTTTTATTTGTTCCTTAACTTAATTTTGTGCTATACTGACATAAATGAGACCACTTACAATGTAAGTGGAAGGACCGATTAATCTGGCCAATATAGCATATTAAAATTATATGTGTTCCACAGTTTATAATCAAATATGATGCTCTTCCTGAAATAAGCACTCTCTGTATGTAATGATACTCACTAATGGGTCTACTGGGTACCCAAGCACAGTAAATTCAAATGGTGACTGTATGGGGATGCTGTAGATTTTTCCTTGCTTTTGTGTTATTTTAGTAGAGAGAACAGTAGGGAAAAAAAAGGGGAAATTTTCTCTAAGGTAAACCCATAAAATCTCATTTAATTATATCTTATAAATCTCATGCTAGTTTATGTTTTTCTAAAGCATCAACACTTAGAATCACATTTTTAAAAACTGTATTTCACTGAAAAGGAAAAATGACAATCACATTCTTTAAAATTGTATTTCCCTGAATGGGAAAAATAACATTCTTCATAGACAGGAAGAAAATCATGGAAATGACAGTTGAAGATGAAAAAGCAGATGGAAAACACAAATAGAAGTAAAATCTTTTGCTGCTGAAGCTGGGCTCATGAATTCAAAACATGAGAGTTGTCACTGCTGGTGTATAGTCCCTAAACCTGGTGAGGATCCTCAGGATCCTCATGGCCATGAGGGAGAAGAGGACAGGGTGGGAACAAGCATTCTCTGAATGACAGATATATTTTTAGAGATGCTAGATGCTCACAGGGTAATTCGTTGCAAGCTTAAGGATAGACATAAATACTTTTCTTTGCCCTTTCAGATGAAGCAAATGTAGCCGATTAGAAAATGTTGCACTGCAGAAAGAGTGTGATTCAGCATTATGATTTATTTGTAGTTCACACCTTGTAAAAAGGAAAAACAGAGGGACAGAGGTGGAATCACAGGCTGAGCGAGGTCAGCAGAACAACGGTCCTTACAGCTTCATGCCAAAATTTAGCAGCAGACAGATTTCCAAGGCTTCCTCGGTTCTTGATCATCAATAGCTTTCATTAATTCAGTGGAAATTGCAGGTGAGCACTCGATATTTTGAAACTCTCTTGGTACAATCGGTACCCTGAAACTCTCTCGGCATGTTTTCCTTCCAGTGCTATTTTCATCTCCTTTTTATTCCTCTATTGATTTTAATGGACTTCAATTACAGTATCTTGTCTGTGAATCTTTAGAGCTTTGTTTATACAGAGCACAGACTACTAGATCACTAACATCATTTTTTACCCCCTCAGACTCCTTAAGCACTGTTTTTCACACTGGTCTATTATTTTAATTGGCCTAAATTTAGAAACGTTTAGATACCTTTCAAATCATCTGCAGTTTCACTGCTGTTTAATGACTTTTTCTTTATGGATATATTGTGGTAATTGACAATTACATAGTACTGTGTGTCATCTAACTCTGGTGTTCTGAAAGCTCAGAATTGGTTCAATCTGCAGTTTAGTCACAAAGCAAATTCACAAACCATTCCATCATTAGCTGCAGCAAACAGTAAGAGAGTTTTAGAGAAGGAGAACTTTATTCCCCATTTATAAATTTAAATCACTTTTCATCCTCATATTTCATGGTTACAGAAATGTAGCTTGAATTTTAAGTTTAGCAGCTCTGAGTACTGAAATGGGAACTGCTGGCTCCTCCCCTCATCTTTCCAACCACTGCAAAACTTCTGTACCCACTGCCAGTGAGACACAATATTAATTATGTACAAATAAAACCATACAAACTCATACAGTTTCGTTTTCGGGGTATGATTGCAAAGCTACTGCAATCAGTGTCAGCAACCAAAAATCTTCAAAAGTGGACATTTTAATTTGGATTTATGCTCTCTCTAATTGGCTAGACTTTCAGTGTCATTCTAACGAGTTATGTACATTTGAGTGCTTAGCATTGTCCTGAAAGAAGAGCTTGGGGAGGAGACATGAGTGAAGCAGAGCCTGGCTATAGTCTTGAGTTTAACTTACTTTGTACCTATCCACACCAATCTCATCAGAGGAAAAGGTCATATTCAGGTAACCCATAACCCAGTCTTCTGAAAACTTTAGCCCTTGAACCACAGTTCAGCTCCCAGAAAGCTGCTCTGTCCTGGAAACTTCCTTGAAAGATGGAGAATAAAATGCAAAAACAAGTTCTCGACTATCTGACAGCTTCTCTCAAAGGGCCACTCTTTAGGAGAACAAAGAACAATACTGTGCTTTTCCGGACAAAAATTCTGCTTTGCCTTCTCTCAGAATAAAATAACTCCAAGGCTGTTGTTAAGAAAATTGCCTGGTGACTCCTGCCACAACAGGATTAATCGGCAGTGCTTTTTCACAGAAATGACAGTGAGAACCCTGATTTCTATAACCAAATTCCTGCTAAGTAGTTGAAATCTTCTCCCTGACATGAATATCCAGTTAAAGCTGGATAACCTGTTCTTCATTATAGCCCTCATGACTGAAGGAGTTTGACATACACAGAAGATTTCTCTCCTCTCACAGAACTGAATTTCCTTTTGGTAAATTTACTGCGTAGGAAAATAAATAAATATTATAAATTTTAACCATGTGCTCTTCAAGCTGGAAACCCATCCAGCAAAAATCATGTTGAAGTGCAATGCCAGCCCGTGATTAAAGTTCAGTAATTAAAGCTGAACTTAATCTGCCCTTATCCAGTGGCTAGGAAAATTTTAACTTGAGACTAGGCAAGCTATAAATGACCCTAAAGAAAACAAATTCCTAGTCTAAGACAATATCTGCTATTTCTTAGCCTTGTTTTTTGGAGGTTCACTGTATCAGCTCACTTTGGCAAATGTGAAGCTCATCCAGACAACCTGCCTTGACACCACCTCCTCCCTTCCAGCAAGGCAAAGGTAACTTTAAAAAATGCAGCCTTTTAGCAGCATAATGTATTTCCAGGAGCAATGCCCCACATCTTTATTCATGATGTGAATGATGATAGGAGTGGTAATAATGAAACGGGGTCACGAGGGTTTCCTATTTTGAACTAGCATTAATCTAATTTCCTACAGGGTGTTTATCTAAGTCAGAAATAACCAAGCAGTTCAAAACACCTTGGCAAGTCTCTGATGAAGAGAAGCCTGGGAAGAGTGAACGCTAAATTGCATTCACTCAGCTCTGCTGAGAAGGCTGAGCTGATTCTGGCAGGGTTTTGCCAGGATCTATCCAGCGCAAACTGTCTTCTTATTTATTTTTATGAATGTTAAGAGCCATCAACACTTAAAATAAAAATCCAGCAATGAGGAGTCAGGATTTTCATCCATAATTATGACAACTTTTCCACTCTGAAAATTTTGCATAAATACAAAAAAGTCCATGGGGGAGTTTAATTAAACAATAAAATTAGTGTTAATGTAGGTACTTTACACAACTCCCTCCCAGTGTACAGAAGGGCATGAGCTTCCCACTCTCCCATTAACATACTTTTAGGCTGTCAACAAAGCAGTTTTTTTCTGCAACTCCATTTCTGTTTTGAGTGCAATTTGCCTGCCTTGCCCTGCCTGTTCACAGGCTGTCTTTAAAGATGTGGACACTTTGAAAGATGGGCAGCCCAGCATTTCATTTCCATGAAGGCAAACTTAAGCTTTTCCAAGAGAAAGACAAATCCGTACAGCTTTCATTTCTATTCCTAGCAATTTTTTTTGGCTATTTAACCACTGAGATTGCTTACCTTCTCAGGATGTGATCCAGTGTTAATTAAGTGAATATCAGGTTTCTGGTGGTAGTGGTGGAGCAGACACCTGCCTGGCCTTGTGAGCAGTGCCAGTCCTTGTCACACCAGCAAAGAAGTGGCTGGTGAGTCTGTGGGAACCAGAGCTTCCAGTTGAGAAGTAATTCCCTAAGTCATGGCACGGGAATGTTGTACATGATGTAGAAAATGGTTTAGGGTGAATTAGCATATCTGACAGCCAAGCAATTTAACTAGCATTCAACCTCATACTTAATGAACAGTCCATATGTCCAGGGAAGCAGGTAATTTATAGTCTAACATTTTCTTTTGATCTGCCGTTTGCTCTTTCTCTGTAGAATTAAATCACTTCTCAATGCACAAGGGAAGGAGGCGAAGGGAAGAAGTCTTTTTATTTTTAATTAGAATGTGCTAAATGGTAATAAAGTAATGTGAATACAGCAGAGACCTCTTAAATCCATAACAGTAAATCTATTGCTGCAACAGGTCCATCCTTTATCTGGTGCTCATTTAAGAAGCCTTCACCTGACGTGCCACACTGACATGAACTGATGCTAATGGAGTAATATATTTAAAGAATTCAATAAAGCATCTGTTGTAGATTGTGATATGCCTTGTAATTTTATTGACAGAGGTTTGTTTTGTCCTGAGACACATAAAATGCTTGGTTAAATGGCTTGATTATATAGTACTTTCAAACTATATGTTCACTCGACTGGCGTCTTGTGCTGTGCAGCTTGTCAGTGATTAATCAAGATGATATTTAAAATGCAAATAATTGGATTGGCTCTTAAAAATTAGGATTTCACTCCCATGGGAAAGAATTCTAATGTGCGTGGCAGAAGCAGTAATCTGAAAATGACGTTCCCTTGCATGCAAGTGTTAAGGCATTAGGTGAAACAACACAGAAGGATGGTTTAAAGCTATCTATGTAGAACAGGAAAGAGATAATTGCAGAAATAAAAATGCAGCCAAACATTTTTTTTTTTAGCTTTATTAATTAAGCAAAATACTCAAGAGTTTAGACATATTTCCATAATGCCTTTTTTTTTTTTTTTTTAACATATATGTGGGCAGCTCGCTGCTACTTGAGTAAAAAGTGGATTTTGGCTATGACAGTAAGCTTCTTTCACCTGAAAGCAATTATTCCCACTTCGGGTATGCAATCGCCTATTCTTTCAATCCTCTCTGATTCCACAAGCTGAAAAAGGCTCTGGAGACGTGAGGTGTTTTCTGTCCCATTCACACCTTCGGCTGAGGGGACACGAGTGTTGTTCGGACATGGCACAGGTGAGTATGGGAAGATTACTTTATTTCCAGGTTGGCAGGGGCTTTTTTTTTGGAAGCACCACTAATTTGTGTTAGATACGATGGCTGCCGTATTTGAAATGGGGCTATTTTCCTAAAACAACATCTTCCCTGTTTCTTTCCCAGGCACTTGATCCCATGCCAAGGATTCCAACAGCTCTCCCTTGCCCAGGCTCAGCAGGGCACAATGCCATGGGTTTTGTTAACCATTCCTCTTGCCTATTCCTCTCACTTTTACAACAGGTATGTTTTCCTCTTTTCAGCAGGAGAATTTACGGCTTCATGTTTCAGCAGGTTTTGTGGGAAGGAAAGTAAATAATTTCTTGGAGGGATTATTGATCCTTGAGGACAGGGCTTTGAGGTGCTTATAGGATGCATGTGTGGACAGATTGTGGAGCTCTTCTACACAGTGCCTTGATTTAATTGCTGTTGGTGCACTTTGTTCCTCTATTTTTAACTGATGTATTTTGGGAGACGTTGCTACTTTTGCTTTGCTAGAAACAAGGGTGATTGCACACATCGTAAGGTTTTGTTCCACAGCTTTTTGCTCTAATCTTAAATGACAGCTACATCTGTTGGAAGTTTGTTCCTATCTTCTGTTTAGTTGGTTTTGTTTTTTTTTTTTTTTTTAATCTTGACAGGTTGAAGGAGCCTTTTTAATGACAGCCTTGTTAGGCTCAGAGAGTTTTTGAGATGCTCTTCCCATCCTGTGAGCTGCTCCACAGTGGTTTTGTTCTTTAGTAGAAGTTCCAGGTGACTCCAGAGCTTTGGTACCAGCAGCACCCTTCCCTAGGAGGAAAGGCAGAAGCAGACACTTATTTAACCCATCCCAGTTGTTCTGTGTTCTGCAGGCTGGGATTTTTTTTGTGACACTGAGTTTAAACTCAGTGGACACACACATGGATTTAGATAGTGGATTACGGCCAAAGCCTGTCACAATACTAGCAGGAGTTTTAGTCAGCATTTTCCTTCTCCTGGTATCAGGCTTTGCTTCACTGTTGTAATTTGATGTCAGGGTTTCCTTGATTCCTTTAGCATTTTATGTGTTTTCTGCGCTGCATGTCTCAATATTTCCATCATGGCGTTCTCATTTGCTATTAGTTTAGTCAACTGAAGGCTGCAAGAGAAGCTACTTGTCCAATTATTTTGAATTTCTCTAGGTTTATTCATGTGTTGACACATTCATGTTTAGTGCAACACTCCTGATAAAATAACCGAGATGTTGCCCAGTGTTTACACCAAGCAGCAGAGAATTCCCACACTAGAAAATATGTGTGTGCAAACAGTCTAAATAAAGAAAATTGAGAGAGTGTTCTAGCTGGGAAAAAAATCTGCAAACCCGTAAAAATAAGCTTTAGCTCAAAATGCTAAAAAAATCACTTATATCTTCTTTTCTCTGGCCTGTGGTATGGCCAGACTGGTGTTCCCCTGCCCAGAATCATTACAGCCTTGCCCCCAGTCGTCAGTCAGAGCATTTCTCTCCCGAGTCGTGGCATTGCACTCACAAGTTTTAGTGAAGATATTTCTTCCCTCTCCAGTGCTCTCCATGTCCCAAGTACCCTCCCTGCTCACCAGGAGGTGGCCGCAGAACAGGATGTCAAGGTTTGCCCCAGGTGCACACCCACAGCACAGTTCAGAAACCTCTCCTGAAACTGTGAGAGCCAAAAGAATCTATTTCTGCCTCTTTTGCTTCTTTAATTCCAAAATATTTTCAGATGATCCAGTAAAAATCAAAATGTTATTGCAGGAACTGCATTACAATTAATGTGGGCTGGGCTTTCAGCTAGTATTTTAATTATTTTGGGGTGTTGCACAATCTCTGGTCATCAGCTCTAGATGGGGAACATTTAATTTCTCTTGAACTTCTGCTCTTAAGACTCAGCAAAGTCATTAAAACTAGGACATCAAAAAATGCAGAACAGCTCCATAGATGCAATTTACAGCCTTATTTAATTATTAGCTATGATTACTCTAATTGTTTAAGTTCATTAGTTTTTCTTTTCTTCATTTAAAGGTAATACGGAATCTTTAGGGAATTACAGTAAATAATCAGCACTCAGTAGTTACACTAAGCCACTAAAACCACGGAATCATAGAATGGCTTGGGATGGAATTGAACCTAAAGCTCACCTCATTCTGACTTCCTTGCCATGGGCAGGAACACCTTCCACTATCCCAGGTTGTTCCAAACCCCATCCAGCATGGCCTTGGACACTCCCAGGGATGGGGAAACCACAACTTTAAAATTTAAAATAGCTTAAATGCAATCTGATAGCGGTTCAGTGTGAAATTAGCAACAAATATTGCCACTGAATTACTACTTTTAGTGAAAATTGTTATGAGAGGTGCTGCAATATTAACCTATATTCAGATAAAATGTAGTTAGGTGTGGGTAAATGTCAATCTTCTTGCACTGAGTATTTCTTTGTGCCCTACTCGCAATGTGTGCTTTGTCTAAACCACCGAATTTTACAATTTTTGTTACTTCTTTATTAAAAATTACCTGAGCAACCTTGTTAACAGCTGCAGATGTTGCTAGTTATATATGACTTAGACTATTCATTTCTTAAACACAAAATGCTTTTGAGAGTATCCATATTGGTATTTATACCTGTAATGATATCAATGTCCACATCTGTTTCTGTCTACAAATGTAGATATTGATATAGATATATTATTGATACTAGATATATAGATGTATTATTATTTATGTATTCATATGTAATGTACAAAAAAGTATAATCATGCATTTTGCAATAAAAAAGAATACAGTTTTGTTTGTAGTCTTTCTTTGCAAAGTATTTTATGAACTAAAGCAAACAAAGAGATACATCACTAGAAATAAGCCATAGTCAGGGACTACTGCCAAATAACATTATATCTGTGTGCTGATCCCCGAGTTAATACAGTTTTTATTTTCCAGTGAAAAGCAAACATATTTGCATTCATATTCCTTTTTCCTAAAACACATAGTTACTTAAAACAGAAGAAAAATTACAACATTTCTTAGTCTAAATTGTTGGAAAAAGAATGGATTTGTGGCTGAAACCACATGAGAGGCCACGGATTTTGCTTATGTTGCTTGACCTGTCCCATGACTCCAGTCTTCAAGGGAATTCAGTTCCTGATATTAATCTCTCCCAAGATGGAGTACCAAAGCAGAAGAGATTCCGGGATTTTACTTATTCCTGGCAAACAGAGAGCTCGGCTGGATCTGGTCAGAGAGAAGACGTGGGGAAAATGTCAAGACTGCTTTTTTAAATGAACGATAAAATTGTATTGTAATTCATTTTTCAAAGATAATTAACACAAAGTTGCATATGCTTAATTAAGTACATTTTTAAAAAGAAGCTGTTTTATTTGACTCTCTACTGAACAAAGCACTCTGCCATTTAATCAAATTACTGTGGCAGAGAACATGGTGATGCCCTTCAGTGAAAGCGCCAGCGTGAAATCCTTGAAAATAAGAGGAGCAGCAATAGCCTGACTATTCTCACAAGATGGTCTGGACAAGCAGATGACCAGATGGAGGAGAGGAGAGGCAAACACTCCACTGCTGGCAAGCACCCAAAGCTTCTTGAACCTCATGTACTCTTCCCTAATAAATATGTCATTTCAATACCAGCCATGGTAATGCAGTGATAACAGCAGGAGAATAACTCTCCTTATAATTGTGTGAGACATCCAGATATATTCCCCTGTCTCCCTGACTAATGTTTCCAACATGACTTGTTAGCTTCTGCAATGATCAAGCAGCTATTAAAGATAAAACTGTGTTAACCTTTTCAAAAATTAGAAGCGCATGACTGTAACTGGAACTACAATGGCTTCCCGGAGACCAGAGCCAGAGGGTGAAAGATCATCCTGCTGAGACATTAGGAAGGGATGTATTATTTATCTAGTGTGCCTGAACCCCATGTGGAGGATGTGGCCCCGTGCAAATGCCTCCTCCTTGCTGTGTGACTGCCCTAACCCATGTAGGCAGGTAAGCAGAAAGGTCCCGGATCAGCTTTTACAGGAGAGGTAAATTATTTCTCTATTTAGCTTCCTTCCCTGGAACAGAGTCTAGCAGATTGATCATGGAAAAAGAACTCTTGAAACTCTGAAATCAACTACATTTTTCTTCATTTTAAGTTGGACCCCAATCCATCTTAATCCTAAGGGCCTTGTGAGAACCAACCCACCCATCACAGTTTGTTCACATTTCATCACAGTTTGTTCACATTTGTACCTTCAGTCACAGATCCATGAGTTAGACACTAACATAATACTTAATATAAAAACCCCTCAAGGATGGCAGCAGGGGTGTCATGTCATCCCATGAGCTGACAAACTAGAGGTGTTGGATATTCAGAAATTAACTTGTCTGATGATGCAGGTGAGTGAAATATCATTCTTGACATGTATAAGCTGCAATAAAAAAACCCAGGTCTTTGTTTATTGATAAGTATAATCTGTAGACTACAAGTGACAAACAGAAAATAAATCCCAACTGGAAATAAGAATGACTGGCGGTCCAAAAATTCCCTAGCAGTCTACAATGAAAACCTTTCTGGATTTGTTTTCCTAAACAAACCTTTTTGCTGAAGTTATCAGAGCTGCTGATGGACTAAAGCTCATAATAAAAACAGATAATAGAAGAATGAAAATTGCAGAAATGTAATATACAATCCCAGGCACATGGAATATTTATAAGGCCTGACTTCTATTAAGGTAGCACCTCCGTTGCATTTTTGAGATTTTAATATCTGCAAGTAATTCTCTGTCTTCCCACAAGGGCTGGTAAAAAGATCATCTAAATGAGCATGTCCAAATTAACTGTTTCCCTCTCTCAAGGCTGGCAAACATGGCAAACCATTCCCCTGGGAGACTGGGTCTGCTGCCTGCTTTTGTACAACAAAATGGAAAGAAGCAAAATCCATAAGGAAGTACACGAAGGGCTAAGTTGCCTCGTGTGAAAACGTTTCACGGTGTAGGAGCTGCTCTTCTCTTGACAGAGCTAAAATACAGCCCATAAAAATTCAGGCAACAAAAGAGTGGGGTAGGCAGTAATGAAAAGTGCCTGATTTAGAGGTAAAAGAGAGATTTCTTCCTGAACTTGGATCTTGGTGGTCAATTCCTCCCTGAGAAATTCACCCTAAATGTGCAGTGAATCTCATGGGGGCTCCCCCAGTGACACACAGCAAGCAACAAGCAGCGCAGGTAATTTTTCACAATTTCTCAGTTTATCCTTTACATTTTGTTAAGAAACAAGGCTAAACTGCTAAACAAAAGCATTTTGAGATCTAGGCAAAAGCTCTTTTCTTTGTAGCACCTTCTTACTTCAGCTGCTCTTCTCACCTCTAGCCACGAGACAAATAAATGTACATCTACCGTGTTACACACATTTCTCATCCTGCATCTCAATCAAGGCTTCAAAACTGCAGGACAAAACAGGGTTCTCTCATACCAGTGTGAACAAGGCAGCCAGGAATATTATATTTTACATATGTTCTCTGGTACTGGAGCATCAGAGCCCCATCTGCTCAATAAAATATTTTCCTATGAAAAGAAATGGAAAAATAATCAACTAGAAAATCTCTTTAGTACTGTGGCATATATGTTTTTTCAAACATAAACTCTGTGAAGTCTGAGATATTAAGAACAAAAAATCTATAAATCCCTGTGGTAATAAGCAATGAAATTAAAATCCAGGCAAAATTAAATTTGAAAAGATTAATGTTCCTTTTCATATTTTGATGACAACTATAAACATAATGCATTTTCATGAATTTACAGCTTTAAAATGCAAACTGATACCCCACAATAGTGCAATTTTAGTCACAAAGAAATAAATACTTTTTATTCTAATGTCCCCACAGATAAATTTCTCAGTAGTAATGAAATGGCTTTGAACATCTCAACTACCATTTAAAAAAACAGTAAATAATCTGTAACTGAATCCCTGTTGTGCTTAAAATATGTGTAGCAGCACACTGATAGTAGCTGCGTATCATCAAAGTATACGTCCTAGACACCTAAATGCAAAGTTTGGAAGATTTTTCTCCAAAATCATTTTGTAAAATTCCATAGCTTAAACTGCGTATTTATTTTTCTTAGTCCTCTGAGATATAAGCACTTTAGTGGCACTAACCTTGTTAAGCTTTTTGAAAAATCATTGAACAGCCTACAAGGATTCTGAGTTCATTGGAGGGTGGAAGAAAATGGAAATCCTTGTGGCCCAGCTGGAATATGGTGTCCTGGAGGAAACTGTGGGGAGTTGGAGGGCAGAAATTAGGAATATCTTTCATTATTAGGTTTGTAGACTGCACACACCGTCCAAACCACACACACAACTGAAAAAGAAGGGAAATTACAAAAGGAGCAAGACAACTATGAGAGAAAGAACAGTGTGAAGGAGGTGCTCAGACACTTTATGGAACTTGAACTGAAAGTCAAGTGGCAAAGGACAACCCATGCTCTTTTCCTCAGTGCCATGACTGTAGTCACAATACCAGGGCTTTTCACAGAAAGATTAAATTTTCCCTTGTTGAGTGAAAACAGGAGTTCTTTATAAAAAATAGAAATTATGTCCCCTGTTTTCTCATGTAGAATCTGTGCTAAGTTTTCCCTATGTGTTGTTTTCTCTTTGGATTTCCTCTATGGAACATTTAGGGAAAACGGACACTTTGTCTTTCTGTCTCTACTCTGTCTCTAATTCTTTTTCAAATCCTAATCATGCTTAAGGAACCTTAATGATCAGATCTCCACATTTCTGAAGTCAGAATTGTTCTGCTATTATTGCATAAGATGCAAATAAAATAGACCTAAATTTTTTGTATATGTGTTTGTCCTATCTGCAGAATGTAGTGCTAAAAGGACATTTTCAATCTATTTTCCTCAGTGTCTTTTTTTTGTTGTTGTTCAGAAATCAGTTCTCACAAAGCACAGTTGTACATAATAATCCACTCTTATGAATAAGCAGTCAAAAGAATTAAGAGTGAACCATGTCATTGTTACTTTAGAAGTGACATAGCCACACTGCAGACTAACAGGTTTCAGGAAACTCTTCAGGGATTTCAGAATTTAAGGTCCTGGTGCCACTGAAATTAGAGCAAAACCTGCATTAACTTTGCAGGAAGGTGTCTGGCCTTATGCCAGCTGCTGAGTGCGTGTGACAAGGAGCGGGGAGGGGACACCTCGGTATTGAGCTACCGAGGGCGAGGAGGAGTCAGAGCCTTGGTGCTGACACTTGTTTCCAGTTAAATCCATTGATTCTTGATAGCAAATGAGGGATTTTGCTGCAGCGTGTGAAGACGGAAAATGGATTGGAACAGGAGAGTCTTTGAGTGGTGAATCCAACATCCACAGCTCCCCGGGGCTTGCCTTGAGGGCAGGGATCAGAGGTGGAACAATGTGGAAGACTTTGGCTTGACCCAAGAGTGCCGGGTCTCAGCACTGCTGGGGTTTCCCCCGAGTCGTGGAATCATGGAATGCTTTGTGTTAAAATCATCCAGTTCCAACCACGCTGCCATGGGCAGGGACACCTTCTCTAGATCAGGTTGCCCTGTTCAAATTGGCACTGAACACTTGCAGAGATGGGGCATCCACAGCATCTCTGGGCAGCCTGTGTGAGGGCCTCACCACCCTCACAGGGATGAATTCTTCCTAATATTCCATCCAACCCTGCCCTCTGTCAGCTTAAGGCTACTCCTCCTTGTCCTGTCACTCCATGTCCTTGTGAAAAATCTCTCTCCAGCTCTCTTGGAGCCCCTTTAGGCACTGGAAGGATCTCTTAGGTCTCCCCAGAGCCTTCTCTTCTCCAGCCTTTGGCAATTGCCTCGGAGCCAGCTTTGCTTTATCTGGGGCTCCCTCATCAGTACTCAGGTTTCCAAAATAATCAACACATTCTGAGTCCTACTGAGAAGAAACATATGCAGTACTCACCACTGACATCCGTACAAAAATATTTTAAAATGCGGAATTATACGGCCATTAAATATTTAATATTAAGTAACCTGTGGGAATTTTAATACATTCCACTTGCAGTGAATACATAAAGTAATGATAAAGAGGTGAAAAGAAATGCAAAAGCTGGTTCATCTGAAAGTATGTAGCAATTTTCAGTTCTATTTTGTATATGAACCTATGAAATGTATACAGAAGAAATTAAATGTATAAAATGATTTATAGGTGGATTAAAAAGGCTTGCAATTTTTTTAGTTTCATACATCTTCAGGGAAACAGTTATAAATCTCTGAAACTTAAATTGCTTATCCAAGTTCTACAGAAACAGCATAAACAGAGCAAGCAATTATCTGTAATAAACTTTTTCTTTAATATTGTGGCATTCACATTTTGGTAAAAGTACGTATCATAATCTATTTTGTGGTGTATTAGATTCTATTTGCTAGGCTCACATATTTTTTGCAATTTTGCAGGAACTGTCATCTTCCTGGTAGGGCAGTCCAGACATTAAATGTTAATAAAATAATAATGCAACATAATCTGTCCTCCTGGAAATTAATTTATATACATAACACATTGTTTTCTCCCTCATACACTACAGAATTTTCAAAACTCCAGAAAAATCCCTTTGCAAGAGTGGTTCTTGGAGTGGTTAGAAATTCAGTGTTCATTATAGCCAGTGCTGACATTTGAAATGATAATTTGAGCAATGTTTCCTGGGGTTCAGGCATCGACTGTTACACTCAGCAGAAGAGTCTGATGTTTTTTGTGACAGCCATCTAAAAATGTTCGATTTGAAGTGGTGTCAGCTTTGCCGAAGAAAAGCTCCATAATGGTGGAAGATGTGGGATTTTTCAGAAAAGCAGCCTTTTGTCTCAATCTACATCCTAAAATACAAGCAAAGTGTTATCATTTGCTTGGAACAATGCCTGGGAAGGGGAATTATGGCTCTGTGAGGCACAGAACAAAACTGAGTAGAAGTGATCCGGGAGCAGGATGAGATCAATGCTTTGGAGAGCAAAACCACTCGGATTGATCACAAGAGATACAGAATATATTGCTCGTATATTGTGGTGTGAAAAAAACCCACAGTCTGCTTTGAATAAAGAAAAAGACAATCTGCAGAGGTTTATTTCACTATAGACAGGGTGTCACTTAGACTGTATCAGGGTTTTAATGGAGAGGACACTTCCGAGTGGGATGGAGCCGTGCCAGCATTGTGGTTCAAGGCATGGAGTTTACAATCCTGTTTCTCACCTAAGGAAATTACAGCCAGATAAGCAATTTCCATTCAGCATCATGCTCCTCTGCCATCTCTGCACAGTACTTGCCTGTTGTTGTGTTCCAGGACCTGAACTCTGTCTGTTAAACTTCATGCAAATTGCTCCAATTCTGAGGTCGAGGGAGAGGGTTTTGCCTTGAGTGACCGAAGCCTCGAGTCAGCGGCTGCACGGACACACACAAAGTCACTGCTGGCAGGGGTGGAGTCACCTTCATGGGACCCTCATGGCAGGAGGCTGATTTTCCCAAGAGTCCTGGGCTCTCTCTTTCACCTTCATTGTCCGTGGCACGAGAGTGTCTACCTGTCACCATCCTAGTTTATATCTGCAGTGAAGAACACAAGACAAAACCTCCCTACTTGAAACTAATGGAAGAGATCCTACTGGCTCACCGAGTTAATTTCTGTCTTCTACCCTTGCTGAGAAACCTCAGAGCAGTGGTAAGTTTTCCAGGTGTCCTGAAAGCAGAAGAATCAACTGGCCACTCAACCCTATTTGCTTTTATTAGTCCATCTTTTTTTTAAAGTACATATTTTTTATTGCAAACATCTTCCATGCCTACTTACCCTAAGATTTAATCGTTCAAATCCTACTGTTCGCAGCAAGGACCAGATTCCAATAACAAGCTGATCTCTTTAAAGAAAACTGCTTCAGTCTTGTGCAGCCTCTGTGAATCCCTGGGATTAATCATATTTTGGTAAGCCCTATTTTCAAACAGTGAAATAATTACACTAAATTTGGGATGGCTACACAATTAAGGCAGATGGTTAAAGCTTCTTACCTTGGTGCTCTCTGTTTCACCACCTCTAAAGGCTGATCCAACCCATCTTAAAAATATGTCTGAAACATCAGGAGTAGCTCAGCCTGGATAACCTCGATGGTTTCCATCCCTGGGGGGATCCTGCAGTTGTTGGCCCTTTGTAGGATGCTGTTGATGACACGACAGCTATTGAGCTACCAGGGTTTTCTGTCAAATACATTATGTTAATCCTGTAGCAGCCTCTCCTGAAGGTGGGAGGATGTGAATTTTTCTCTGGAGGAGTGGTTTTTTCCTTAACTGATTGGTGATGGCTGTCCTATGCAAGACAGCTAAATTTCAGTGACGTAAATCCCACCCTGGGTCTGTGTACAAAACACGGGAAAATTTTAGGGGTAAAAGACAGAGAACAGTCCTGCTAGGAAGCAGAGATGCCCTATAAATCACAATTCTGTTCTGGTAGTGGAAGAGCATTTCCTCCAAGCAGGTGCTCCATCTTTAATTTCTCAGAGCTGATCCTCAGGAAAGGAAAATACCAGAAAAATACCTTCAAAAGACAAGCCAGGAACTGAATCTTAGAAGGCAGCTGGTTAATAAAAATCTGTAAAAGCTCTGGTTTTACAGTACATTACAATCTTCCTCTCACCCACTCTGCAACGCTGAGCACCTTCAAATTTCTCCCAAACTAAGGTCATGGTCCCTGGTGCCTTGTTATCAGCCCTCCCTGCACCAATGTGCCAGCTCCCTTCTCTGCCACAAAGTGATTAACACAATTATTGAATTATGAGCTCTTGTGTCTGGCCTACATTTGGTTGAATTTTGTTCTTCTTGTCAGACTGACAAAGGGATTCTGGCTTGAAAGTGTCTGTGTTTTCTAATTATTTTAGATGGTTTAATAAGGGATATTACCTTTCCTTATAAAAGATATTTCTCTTATAATGTTAAGTAATGCACTCACTCATAGAAACATTGTCAGTATTTCATTAGCTCAGTTGCCCTGGATTAAGAGGAAGACACATGGAAAAATTTCATTTGGATAGCACTTCCCCTGCTCTTCTTCCTTGGCTGAGCTAGGTCCCCGCTTTGGTGCCAAGGAATATTATAATATCAGAGTTTGGGTGCAATCAGCCTGACCTGATTTCCCGTTCGTTTGCCAAGTCTGGCCCTCTCTGGAAGTCCCTAATCCAGCTCTGATGGAGTGAGTCAGGTTCGGAGGTTGAGCTGGGGAGATCTCACCAGCGCTGGCTCATCTCCGCTCTCTTGCTGCACAAGAGCTTTACTCTGCACCTCAGTGAGATGCAGGCTTCCATCACAGCGTCCTTCCACCAACACAGAGGGCCAGGGGCAGAGAAAGAGCTCCTTGATATGAAATAGCAGAATCTCTTTTTACTCCACTGCTCAGTCTATTCTGACTTCTTTCAGGCGGGGCGAGTCCTGCCGTTCTACTGCAAATGCTCTGCACAGAAAGTACATGTACATTAAACCACTTCTGTGACCATGTTTGACTTTCGCTCTGCAAATAAATGGGAGTAGATGGCTCCTTTCCCTCAGGAGCTGCTGGCTGCTGAAAATTGAGAGTCGCTAGGATATGCAGATGAAACATCCCTTTCTCCCCACCAAGACCTGAAAGCAGAGAGCTCCTTACCCTTCCCAGTTTCAGGCCAAGGGGCTTCGACACACACAGAGCAAACGGGAAGATGTGTGATTAGGTAACTTCCAAGCTTCAGAAACATTTTCATTTCAAATTCTGACTTCCTGCCATGCACATATTCTTCTGTAAGCAGACTCTGAGGCAATTTATTAACAGCTCTGGAGGAGTGATATCTGCAGAATCTGTTTTTCAGCTTCTGACAGCTGAGCAGGGCTGATGTTACCATTTCAGAGTGTCATTGCTAGAGCAATGTATATTCTGTATTTTCAATGAAGTGTCCTTTGAAGGTGCAAGTGAAACAGCCTATCTGAGGCAAAAACCTAAAAAAATATGCTAATATTTTAGATCATTTATCAGCACACAGGTAAAAAAAAAAGTGAAGAAAAGAAAGGTAGAGCATATTTTCCAAAGATTTTTTAACCACAATCAACTGGAAATTTCAACCTGTGTTTCTTTCTGACTCTACTTAAGCAAATATTTTAATAGAATGCATTACAACACACAGGAGACAGAAAGCTAAGTTAAGCACTTGAAGTATTTTAATTTCCTAAACTAAAAAATTAAAAAAACAACAGTGAAGATACTTCTACAGTCTTGAAAGCTTAAAAAAACCTCAGACAGACCTAAGCTCTGAAATGAGGGGTTTTAAAGAAATGCTGTAAGTATTATATAACGAAAAGTTACAGAGGTGCTCAGAGAAGGAATAAAGGGATTTTTGATCACATTAGGGATTTAAAATGAATCATGGAAGTCTTAACATTGTTCTTGAACTTTCTCAGAACAGAGGTCTTCCTTTGGATGAATGTTACAAGGAGGGTGGAAGAAGAAGCTAGAGTAAAGTAGGATTGACATGCATGATGAATTACAGTTCATTAATCCAATTAATGAGTAATTCCAGAAGCTTTAATCCCAGATAAAGCTCTTTATCACAGCTCTGGTGGCTAGTGCTGCACTAACGAGAGCCCGTCTGCAAATCCATTGCAAGCTTCTGTTATATGAAGCCTGCCATGTACTGCCAGAGCTTTTTTGGAAATATTTTGTCCACAGCAGTAATGAGAAATACAGAGAAAGGAGCAGTCTCTACACTTGTTTGACTGGATTCACATTACAAAAGATTTCAAGGCACATTTTAAAAGACACAGGCCGGGTGAAAGTAACATCAGATATTGATGGGAGCTCTTGGGTTAGAAAGCAAAAGTATGTTCCTGTTTCTGATGTCATCTGTGGGCATAATTTCCTCATGCACATCCTGTTGACTGATGGAGCCAGGGAAGTATAATGAGGTGTTTTGAAAACAAGCTCTGTTCCATTTTTACTCTCTTTAATTTTTTTGGTAGCACTACCTAAAAGTGTGATGATCTCTGCATGTTTCAGAAATACAGTCTCTCCTCTGCAACTGTCACCTGCAAGAAGATAAGAGATAAAGAAAGGGACTAAATTGTGGGAATAATACGAGTTTACACTCTGGTTACCCTCATTCTCTGCAGACAGCACAGCAGAGTAGAGCATGTGAAAGTGATTTAAGTGTGACACAAGCATCTGAATTTCTAGTGGGTGTCTAAGAAGGTCAAACAATGGATTAAAATTTCTACAGCAGACAAAAGAATGTATCAGGACTACTCAGAAAACCAGGAACAGTTCCTGCTCAAGAAGCCACTTCAAGTTACTACCTAATGTCCCTGTCGCAGCAGCCCCTCTTCCTCCCAGCAGTTGTTCGGCTCAAATATTTATTTACCCACTGTGATGGGACAAACAACAGCTGGGCCTTCACTGAGACCCTTTTGAAAACTCTCCTGTTGACAGCTCTGGATACTGCTGTGCAGTGATTTTGATTTGGGGAGAACTTGGCTACTCAACACTAGGACTGTAAATTCACTTATTTTAATGTCAGAGGAGATTTGCAGTACCATGAGAGCCCGTGCAACAGGCTCAAAGGTTGTTCCCAGCTGCTTTGAGCAGCGATGTCAAATTCTCTTCTGCATTCTCAGTTAGTAAAAGCTGCATGAGCATGACAGAGGGTCCTGCTACGATGACTATTGCGGTAAAAGTGCATCCCTTCTGATGCCACCAAAGCGCCGCTTGTGGGACGATGATGGTTCACACCCAGTTACACACAGTGATGGATTCATGTTTCTTGATCAATGACTTTGAAGCCTTCTGGAACAACTCTGTACCGTGACCCCTCATCTTAAAGCCCAAATAAGATGATTAGTGACATGTGGAAGCAGAAGTCAAAATTTCATTCATTCCAGAGCTAGTTCTGACCAGTCTGCCTGGACCAGTGCTCCTGAACTGGAAGAACCTGCCACCACTCCAGCACAGAGGAAGGGTTTGATGGAAACAAGCAGCTACAGAGATTATTGGAGCAGGAACACAATTGTCTCAAAAGTACACCAATTTAGCAAAAGCAACACTACAATTTGAAATCTAAGGCTGAATACTTGTGCCACCTATTGATAGAACTTAGATTTTGGGAGCTCTGATGAGGACTCAATACACTTCAGTGTGGCAAAGCATATTATTACAGCTGACTGGTCTTTCTTGACGTGTGAGTAAGGGTCACAAAAGCGTGTGCTATTTAAAATGGTCTTTGATCCTATTAAAGCCTTCGTGGCCTCTTTTTTAAACCCCTGAAAGTTTATCCTAGATCATCCAAAAAGACTGTTTCATCCTTCAAAAAACACAGCAGCCTCTAGAAAGGAAATGGATTTGAGCCACAGGTCTTGGTCTTGTTGTATAACTATAATCATGACTTTATGATGCTTATCCAGGAGAAACAGCACGTGGATCAGTATTTGAATAAAGGAAAGGGAGGAAGAAGAGGAGGAACCCACCTCTGCAAATCCATGAGTAAGAGCAGATGTTCCCTGGGTGCATTTCCACGTGGCAGGAGCCGCCGTTGGTGCCAGCAGATTTTCTGGGTGCCACCTTTCACCCTCTTTCTGGAGGTGCCTGGGAAGAAATCAAACACAAGGTGAACAAAACTAGAAAGGATAAAAATGCAAGATTAAGACAGAAATGGAAAGAAGAAAAATCACCAAAATGATGGGAAAAAAACCAGCACATTATTAGTCTTCCAAATGCCTTTAAAGCTAAGTAGGCATTTAGATTTGTTTTCTTGCACTTTTGAAACTTGGGTGGTAAAAGCTGCAAACAGATAACCTGAAAGAAGCACAACAAATCCACCCTGTTCTGATCTTCTGATATGCTACCGCTTGTAAGCTCCCTTAGAAAATGTCTTTTGCAGCTAAAAAGCTTGCCACATCTTTGTAAATGGGAAATTAAAGATAAGAAATCCCGAATAAAGTCAGGCTACTGGATATTTACATTCAAAGTGCTTTGCAACTATCAGTCAATTACCTCATCGTGTTTTCTGGCTGTCTCCAATCTGGCTGAAAAATGCAAGCTCACGACTTCTCTGTGAGATGGGTGTTATTAACCTGTTTTTCAGAGCTGGAAGCTGAGAGAGGAGAAGTGGGTGGCTCACCCTGCATCACAGCTATGCTGGTGGCAGAGATGGAAATGAACCAGTTTGTTTTAATACATTTCCACCTCAGGATTTTGTAAGCCTCCGTCATAGAGGTGAATTGAAATTCTGGTATCACGGGACAAAATATGCCTCCTGCTACTCACATAACCCATTTTTCTTCTTGTGCTAATTATAATATAAATATTCCTTTATGAAATCCTACTTTTATCTCAGTGTTTCCCTTCATCACTGACTCCCCACTGCTTCAGGACAGGAATCTCTGTATTCTTATAACCAGACTCCACATTGTTTTTTTTAGGCAAGATTAGGATGAGCAGTGGGAGGACAGAGGTATGGTCTGGTGGTATTTCTCAGTATCAGTTGTCAGCATACAAGGCATAATGGGATGCCCATATCCAGATTTCTCCATTTGCCTTGCTGGCAGATTGTATGATTCCTCTTCATTGTCTTTCTTGTCTCTTGGTTTTTCCCTTAAAAAAAAAAAAAACAACCTTCAGTTCCCCAGGGAAGGACAAGCAGTGTTTTTAACATCCAGTAAGGAATCCAGTCTGGAACACTCATTTTTAATCTGATGTTGATCATAACAATAGCACTTCTCTACGTAGTTATTCAGTCTGCTTTTGCTGCTAAAGCATTATATATGTTCTTTGTTGTGTAGAGTTAAATCATATTTTATTTATGATATTTTTTTTGCAATGACAGCTCACTTTGGGCCCAGGCAAAAGTGTTCTGGAGTCAGAGGAAGATTAGCTTTTCCGCATTCATTATCAGAGGGAACTACTACACTTTTTACTCCCCACCATCCAAGGAATTTTTGGATCTCCCATCCAAACTCCAGGCAAGTCTCCTCTAACGGAAGGTTTTAAATAGTTAGATAAAAAGGATTTAGATTTTTCACTCGTTAGAGTAGCTCCTAACAAATGACACACCATTTTTTCTTGAACACCATGGTGATGTGAATCTCCTGTTAAAGCCTAAAGATGGAATAATTGAAAATGGATAAGTGACCTTGAAAGTCATGCCTGTAAGTCAATAGGGGCTGTGCACATTAATTAGTGTTTTTCAGATTCTACTCTTAATATTTACCAAAGCAGAAAAGCTTTCCCTCAGTCAGTCAAGGGCAGGACTGCACAGCCTGTGACTGTTGACATATTTGCCTTTATCATGACTTCCTTTATATTTGATTTAATTTGCAAAAATGCATTTAGTATTTTGTTAAAGAGAGCTCCATTGAAAATATTTCTTTATTACAGCTTCATCTGAAAACATGCCCATGAATAACAGATTTGATTGCAAGCACTATAGGGCAGCTACTTCTTATCAATGACAGAAATGCGATAAGAAGGACACAAAAATATGATTCATTAGACAGGAATTTACTCAAAGGTTTTAACTCAAAGGTTGTAAATGCAACTCGTGAAATTTTATCAATCGTGATCATAACCAAATCCTAATTTTAGTACGAGTTTAAAAAAAAAAAATCTTTGTTTTCATTGCATTGAATAAAAAAACCCTGCAAAAAAAAAAGTCTGGTTAAGCTTTAGCCACTTCTTCTTAATCAGAGAAGAGTGAAATGTCTGAAAAATGCCAATATATATCAAAGAGAAACTTTTAACAGCACTATCTATTTTATTGTTAAATTATTTCAGAAGTCTCATAAGCAGGAACACTGGAGACTAGACTAGACAAGACACTGAGGAAACACAAGGCAAAACAATCCTGTGCCAATAGAAAAGTGAACAGGATGAATGTTTCCCATTTTCTTTAGTGGTTTTCTGCTTGGGCTGTAAGTTATTGTAGTCAAAGGACAGATAAAATTTCTTGTTCAGATTTTGCTGGGTCTTTCAATACTATTGTATTAAATGGTGGTGTGATTAGACTTTTATGAATGATAAATAATTTTAAGTAAGGAACTTTAATATTTTTGTTCTTTACGAAGACAAAGGTTGATCATACTGTATTTGTTGACTTTGAAGACAAATAACCTTGTCAGGGGATGCCAATTGCCAACCAATACCATATGTGCTTGCAGCGTTTGAAATATGCGCTTGTGTTGGTAAAGGTAACTCCAGCCAGAGTCAACTCTCCATACACAGCCAAATTTTGATTTTCTGGTAGAATCTGCCCACCTTCCTCTTCTGGGGGCTTGGATTACTGCTTGGATGAAATGCACTGATTCAGTCCCAGCAGACGAAATAGGAATTCCAGCTGTAAAGGACAATGCAACCATCTCCCAGCACAGCTGACTCTGAGTGTGAGCTCAGATATTTTCCCCATTCAGGGCCCAATGTTTTACGAGACACAGATCCTCCTTCAAGTAGAGGTGACATTTTTTTCGCTTCCATCCTACAGAAGATATTGGGTAGAATGTGCTAAAGTGGCAGATGGGCCGTACCCAGAGTAGTGTGTCGCAATGCTCAGCAAGAGCTGGTAATGCAGCCAGGACAGATAGAACTTGTTTATAAATCGATCTTGGGACAATGCTTTCTGCTGCTTCTCTTGATCACCCCTGAAATTCAACATGTTCTCACCAGAAGCCCAAGTTGAAGAGGAACAGGTAACATTGTGTGAGTAAAAGTATTTTCAGTAAAAATCTTTAAAGCATAGTAGGCAATTTTTGATTATACATTTCTGTATGTTGTAAGCATTGCATCTGGTCCGAAGACCAGCTAGAAGCAAATGACATTTCCTCCTCTCATTATTTAAGCCAGCCAATAATTTCTGAAGATTTTAAACGGACGACAGTCAAGTCATGATGTTGATTAACTTTATGGATGTAGGGAGCAATTACACCGGGACTGCATGAAAACAAGCAGGTAAGATGAAGCGCATGCATTCACTTACCCTTTCATGTGCATAAATCTGCTTTAATCTTGACAGTTCTTAACAGAATTAGGTTGAGGATCACCAGCTCGTATGGGGGCTGTGTCTCAAAATGCCATCAGGAAATAAAGATCCTCATCCTTTTTTCAGATTGCAGTATAATATAACGGCACTGCTGTCCCACCACAGTAGCAGTATTTAAGCCATGCCTTATAATTGTTTAGTTCTTTGGTGCCACACACATACACGTGGCATTATTGATATTTCCATAAACCATCTCAGCTATTCCCACTCTGACATATTTATTTGCTGTACTCATTTTTTTTTTTTAAATATTCATTTATATAGCTATGAATTAAGTAGCTACATACAGACTATGAATCAAATCATGTTTATCTGACACGGGTAGATTTCAATGCTATTATCCCACTGCTGCGTTTGTGACAACTGGAAGAGTTTTACCAGAAAGGAAGAGCAAAACTACTCTCAGGCTGCTACTCTGGAATTGTCAGCAGCTCAAGAACTGCTATCTGAAACAGAAAATTTTGTTAAAAAGTCAGCTATCATCTCAGATTCTTAGATGGAAAATATATTTTATAGTATCCTGTTTTTTTTTTTTTTCATATAAGCATCTTCTACCATCTCCCATTTAAATCAGTTGCAGGTTTTGGATCAAAGGCACTTAGAGGGGGGTAAGAGTAGGACCCAGACCAAGATTTGCACACCTAGAAGAGTTCCCAGGCAAGCATGAATCAAAATGAACTCTTGAGGATTTAGAGGTTCTCTAAAGGTAACCCTGCTCAGAGATGATGCCATCGTGCCTAAGCTGATTTTGTACCTCAATCAGCAGGACCAGGGGAATCCAGAAATGTCTGTTGGAGGAACATCTGGAGATCATCTACTCCAACCTGCTTGAAGCAGGATGATCACCAAGACCAGAAATAACAGGAATGTGCGAGATGATCACGAAGATGAGTATGGCCAAGAACAGAAATTATTCCATGTCCTCCTGGCCACACTGTGCAGTCAACACCAGATTGCCGAGAGCAAGGATGCAGAAGAGAGAGAAAGAAAATGTTTCGAGCCTCTTTCCCTGTTATGTTACAGCTAAGAGTTTAAGCCTCTTGCGATGAGCTGAGTGCAACCTTTATATAAATCATGTCTTTCGCCTGCTAATCAGCTGCATTAAAATTAATAAAAATGTGAAGAGAAGATCTTAGATTGATTAGCAATTGAGTATGGACTACACTTTTATTATCTGTAGATTTTAGGCAGTTGCAAGAAGATCTCTTTAGTGCATAGCACGGAGCCAAAAAGCAAAGACATGCATCTATAAATCTCATAAATTTGTATTGCACTCTGTATATACAGAATTTCTGCTCGCATGTAGCACACACATTACAGTGCTGAACAAAACTGCTGTTCTAAAATTATGCTTTGCAATTCACCTTTCCAGAAAATATCGCTGTAAGCAATGTCCAGTTTTCACTCTGGGTCTGTGTTGCCTCTAGTTTTCCAGTCTGCTTGAATGAAACAGAAGGTCAAGTGACTGGTCCAAAATTCCAGAGCCACTCCAAGGCTCAGCTGGGTACCAGGGTTTGCTTACACCACACAATCTCCTTGCACCACAAAGCATCTCACAAGGCAAGGACAGAAGAGGATAATGAGATTGCCAGTTATTTTTCTCCATCAAATATAGTGAGATTTCCAGTTATTTTTCTCTGTGACGCAGTATTTCTTACATTCCGGTTTTAATTTAGAAACCTTTCAAGCTGAAGCTGCTACACAGACTTAAAGAGAGGAAATACCACAGAAGTTCTCAAAGTAATAAACAGTACTCAACCCTTTATCATGACCTGCTTGTCACAGCTACACTTGTTTTGCAGTCTTCCTGATCTGAATTTGTGAAATTGAGTTCTTGGATGAAGCACTGCAGAAGGGATTTTGAAAGCACGCTGACAAAGAGATGGAGAGCTGGAGTCTGTTCCCACAAAATCAGCAATAAAATTGACTTCAATAAGCTCAGGGTGAGGTCGGGAATGACTCGATGCAGCAGTGCACCACTGGTTCCAGTGACCTGTTTCAGTGGGCTTGAAAGCCGCTTTTTGAGGCAGTCAGACTCCATCCTGCTTTGCCATCAAACTGAGGTCAGACAGAGCTGGTGGAGGCTGGAAGATCTGACACTGAGAACATCTAAATTCCTTTGTAAGCTGATCATATTTTTCAAATGCAAACATTGAGGCACTTTGGAAATGAACTGCATATGAGAAATTTAAATAAATTAAGAGCTGTAGCTTACTGGTACTCCAGCATTTTTTAATGTAATTAATAGCATATCAAATGGATTGCTCTTCTAAGATAGGTGAATTATCAGAGAGATGGCTCTTATCTACTACAAATACTCTTTTTTTACATGCTGGGCTTTCTGAAGGTCAGCCATGCTGTGATGTGAGTGACTGCTGCAAATATCACAGAGTTCCATCTCGTACTGTTCCTGTTATTATTATAAGAATTGCATAAATACTCAACCCTTGACTCCTAGTATTGGCAAAAAGCGTGGTGTCCCCTACACTGACACAACAACAGGTGCATGTGGAAAACCAGGGAAGTGGGTTGGGTTTTTTTTCCATTTATTGAAACTGTAGAGGGAAGTGACAATTTGAGACATTAAATCCCAGTCTGAGTTGCAAGTCAAGTTAAACAACGAAAAATTTTGCTTTGATGAGTCAGATTTAAGAATGTTGCTGTAATGAAGGATAATTATGATGATGGAAATTAAGGACAGAATTATGATAATTGAAAACTCAGTTGTGGCAGATATTAAAAGACCCTGGAGTTCTGGGGCTGTTAAACATCACCATTAAAATCCTGGTAATTAGAAATACTTGACAAAGGATAGGTGAATATTTAGTAGAACGAAACCTTGAGTATTACTCTCTGATAATCCTGTTAAACTGCACACTATAGTACATGTTTATGTCTTCTGTGACTGAGACTGCTTGATGGCATAGTTGGTTTCCAGCATCTAAACCTTCCATCTCAGTGCTTTGGGAACAGATTTAACTGGGGAAAAAACAGTGAGAGAGAGAGGAGAAAATACTAGAAAATCTCTTGCACATCTTCCCACTGCTCTAATCAAGCACAGACAAGATATATAAAGGTCTAATTCCCACAAAAGCTAGCTTGTGACCCTGTTCTTGGTACTGTACAACTGAAATGTCCCAGTTCCTCTGCAGCTGTCTGAAGTTCATTTCAGGGATGTAGGATATGCATTATTCCACCCACTTCCATGAATTTTTTTGGGTGCTTTTTCTCTGAGTAAGAAAACTGCTTATATTTTTTACTTTGAGAGATCTACTTAGTTTATCTGTCCTTGGTGAGAGATCTCCTTGGTTTATCTGTCCTTGGGTTACAAGGAAAGCTGCTTCTGATCATCTCTGTAGAGATGAAGTGCAGTGAAAGGTCATCCAAAAGACCAGGGAGATGCAAGATTCAAAGGCAATATTCATACTGGTGTGTACCTGGCTGTTCAGGTAAGATTTTATTAGTTTCGGAATTACTTTTGACTGTTTGAAAATGAAGTGGTTTGGGTCTTGGAGCACAAAGAAGAAAGAAATTGCCAGACTATTCCTATTTGAGCCAGTTTAGAAGAACTTACCATTTGACCAGCAACTAGTTCCTATTACTGTAGGGCCCAACCCTACAAACCAATAGTCCTGGCAGCCCCAGTGAAGAGTCCTGGTGCCCATAGCAACATTCAGAAGTGTGAAGTATTTCTGCACCTCCCCAGCTCCCATCCTGGCACTGCTGGGGGCAGGGATCAGCAGTGCGTGACTGATCCTGCTCATGTCACCACTGTTTTAACTGCACACTACAAACTCTGTTTCCCCCCACGAAGAACACCTTCTTTCTGAGTGACATGTTTTTAATGTGCTGATTTATCGTTGTCAGATACAGGATTGTTTTATTGCTGAATTTTGAATATTGTATTAAAGGCACTTTTTTCTTTGATTGCAGATATTTTACATATAAATTGCCTTATATTATAAAAATGATACTCTGTAGTTCTCAAGCTGTCTCATTGTCACGTCTCTCACATTTTGATACCTTACTCTGCATGGCTGAGTGGGATAACTGCAACCCAGGCTACAGCTCTGCAGTACCAACCCTGCTCGGGCATCGCCTGTGCTTTTTGAGGAAACACACTTGAAACAGAAATTTGGGTCCTGCCCGCAAATTTCAGCTGTATCTGCACTGTAGGTGCCTCAAAATTCTGATATTTCTGAGAGCTCCCACAGGGGCCGGAATGCCAAAGGCTGCAATGTTCTGCCAGCTCTGTGCAACCTGGCTGCAGGTTAAATGACAGAGCTCAGGGAAAGCTGCAGGTGAGCAATATCTCTAACACAGCAACACAAAAAAAGGTTCGGTCCTAAACATTTTTTACAGAATATTCAGTATTCGTAATCACTGATTGCTTTCTTAGCACTCTAATATGGAACCACTGAGACCTAAACGGGTGTGACGAATTTCTGCTCCTGCTGGCATCAGAAAAATTGCCTGCATCACGTTTCAGACTTTGGGTTCATATAAAGTGTTCAGGAAGATACACACCAGCTCACTAAATACGTGCAGCAGCTCATAAAGTCTGCACTGAAACATGTAATTCCTCACATATCTGGAAATCCTCCAGATATTGTGTCAGGCCACAACTGATTGCATACTATCAATTCAGCAAACAAATTTTTCCAGCTGCCTTTGGATGATCATTCCCAGCTGGCGACTGACCATGTCATGCTTCAATGGCTTATAATAGTTGTTAAAATAAGCAAAAGATTAAGTACAACTTGATCTGGTGCTTCTAGAGAGAGGTTCCACCCTAAAAATGCTATTTCACCTCTCTAGCTCCCATCCAAAGGCACAAAGACCATCAAAGTGATGGGGTTTACTAGTCCCTCGGGGGGTCTCGCTCCATGGCAGACAAACAGCCAGGAGATGAGCTGATGTTTGTAGATGTGCCAGCAGCCTAAGAAGGAAAACGACACAATACACACTGCAAAAAAGAGATGGAAGAGAGTCAGCAAATCTAATGAAGTATCTGCTCAGGAGGGGCAAAACCAGAGCAGAATTAAATGTTACAAGAACTGAAAAAGAAAGAAAGAGCTTATTGCTGGTAAAGAGGATGAGTAATGAGGTTATCCCACATAAGCTGTGGAGAAGGCTGGAAATCCCAGGAGGTAATGACACCACGAGACCATGGCTCAGATGCTGCTTGTAGCTGATTGAAATTTCTGGAAAAGAGATCTTTCAAATAATTATTTCTTCCTGATTGTGAGAAGAGGATTCTCCTCCTGTTGCCAGCATTTTATGCAAGACAATTGCAAGAATGCCTAATTTAATTTATCATAGAATCTTGTTCCAATCCCTCTGCCATGGGCAGGGACATCTTCAACTAGATCAGGTTGCTTAAAACCTCATCCAGCCTGGCCTTGAACACTCCCAGGGATGGGGTATCCACAGCTTCTCTGAGCAACCTGTGCCAGAGCCTCCCCACCCTCACAAGGAAGAATTTCTTCCCAATATCCCATCTAACCTTGCCCTCTGTCAGTCTGAAGCCATTCCCTCCTGTCCTGTCACTCCCTGCCCGTGAAAAAAGTCCCTCTCCACCCTTCTTGTAAGTTCCCTTTGGGTACCAGGAGGCTGATACATATCAGTAACATTTATTTCTACAAGAAGGAGTATCAGGATGCTGCAGGAAATAACCTGTAAATGCAATACTGTGAGCTGTGAAATCCTGAAGCAACTTTTCCCATAGTTGTTCCGTGCAGCCTGGCTGCTTCCCAGGGAGCTCAGAGCAAAGTAGTTGAAATAATACCACCATCTGCTGGGCAGCTGGATAATTCAGGGAGTGGAGAGCTCCTTTGGAGACGAAAGTGTGTGTGACTCCCAGCCACTGCTTCTCTCGTACACACTAGAACATGCCTGGTAAGCCCTCATCACGTAATTCCTAATTATTTCTATTATTAATGCCGACTGATGCTTTTCCGGGCTGCTTTCTGTGTAAGACACAGCTAAACAGATACCTAACAAAACACGTCTGCCTTCTACGGCATAAGGAGGGAATTGGGGAACATTTTTCAGAGTGTTTCTGTGTGGGGATCAGCACCCCCACAGCAGCTGCGCCCTGTAAAAGATATATGAATTTAATTCCCATCAGGACTGATATCATTTGCTCTCCCAGATCTGTTGCTAGGTCGCATGCAGCTGCTCACATCAAGCCTGGGAAGCAGAAACCCAAAAATAGCAACGTCCACTGACAAGTTGAGATGCTTGCCATGGCCAGATGTGGGGAACAGCGTGTCACAAAGACCCAGGAATTATTCTTGCAGGAATTACAAATGCAGCAGGATCCCTCGCTGTTGGATGTATCAGACTAACTGTAGCCTCCACCCAGGCTTGTTTCCGACACAGGTATTTTCCAGGGAGGATGTGAGGTGCCTGTGACACAGAGGTGGCGTTCTGCAGAAATGAGCTGGGAAGCCACGAGCCTGCCAGCTCAGCTAACGTGGGAAAGGCTCATCATCTTCTGTAGCCTAAGGCACAAACACGGATGGTGTGGCTGGGACTGCATGAAGCTTCTCGCCCGACCCGCCAAATGACCAAAGACTTGCTGACAGTTGGATCAGTAGAGAAAAGCTTTCGCAGGAAGCAGAAAAAAGGCTAAAGCATGTGCCTGTTAATGTGGGGAGACAATCTGCTGGGGTCCCTCGAATGCAGATGAGTGACAGCTCTCGTGTGAAAAGTCAGTGAGATTTCCTCCTTCTGCAGAGGAAGAATAGCCTGAGTTACACAAGACCTGCCCCCACATCATCAGCTTTTTGATTTTTTACAAAGTTATAAAAGCTGTGACACCTCCAGCTATTTCAGACCCCCATGGGGAGAAAGAAAAATAGGATGAAGTAATTCAACCTCCTGAAACTCCTGCAGGATGCTACTGAAATTTAAAATGCTTCCCTTTTTGGAAAGAGATGCCCAGAGGAGACACAGTCTGCTACCTGAGCTGGAAAGGTTTGCCTGGAGGCAGGACGGTGCCACATGCAGTGAAACACTGCTGGGTGAGGATGGTGAGGCTGGATGAAGGATTTGGCCATTTTTTTATGGAATATGAGGAGATTGGGGGAATACGTGATGATGCAAAGGCTGAGGAAATGCACAAGTTTAGGCCAGGTCCTGCGGTGCTGTGGGCATGGGTGTGGCTGCAGCAGCCCTGCAGAGGGCCCTGCTGGGGCTCCTTCCTGAGATGATCAGTACAAAAAAAGACTCCCTGGGGGTATTTAAGTTTGGGGTTTTCTTGCATGTGGCTTTTAGATTGGATCCTGTTTAGTGCTAGTGTATATCTTTGCAGCTATTGGTAAATCTCTAGCCTCAGGAACTTACTTGGCCTCTTATTAAAAAAAAAAATCCTTCCTTCTAATATATTTATTCACTTACATTTGCTTATAAATGAAAATTAATAGCATCAGATAGCCAAGGTGCAACTTTTCCATCAGTAGCAGGAGCATCAGTAGGCTCTGTGCATTTATAATGATTAAATACCTTTTGTGTCTGTCACACACAAATGAAGCTGTGCCAGGAGCTGGCTGTCTTATCCAGAAAGGACCTGGCTGACAACTTTTTATGTGTTTTTTTAAATCTGGTACCTATCCCCAGTCTATCCTTTGGTTCATGCCAAGTCCATGAGATGCATCTGCTTCAGCACAGTTTCTAAAACGATGCAGTGTGGTCAGAAAGGTGGAATGAAACTTAAGAGTTCATCAGAACTGTCAAGGAATTATTTTCAATAAGACAACTGAGAGCAATCACATTACTTAACATCATAATGTCAAATTATGGGAGAGATTATTATAACATTGGCAGAATATCTACCAAATAAAGTGGGGAGAGGGTATTTTCAGTTCAGCTGTGGAATGACCACACCTGAACAATCCTGAGAGTATTTTTGACCTGAACGACCTTCAGGCTGTGACCTTCAGGCTGCGCTCATTATATTTGGAAATAAAGTCAGGGTGCTGCTTCTCCTGGTGCAACTGCTTCAGAGAACATCATGTGGAGGAAGGAAATACATTTAAATGCAGCATTATAACTGGGTCATCTGAAACAGTTCTGTGTGCTTTGCAATAGCTTTCTTGCAAATACCAACTGCCAGAATTTTTTTCCATATTTTCCTTCTCCAATTTTTTGATTTAAAGTACCCTGTTTATTTTTGAAACCTCAATTTAGCTGTGCCATGCTTTGTACTATCATCAAGGTACTCTGCTTTAGTTAACCCAGGAAAACACTGTTTTCTGGGAATGCAAACGTTAATAAAGCTATTGGTGCAATAAATTATTTTCTTTTGTATGGAGATCGAGTAGTTCAGTGCTTACTTCAGAAAAGACAACACAACATATATTGTGAGTCCATTAACAGCAACAACAAATCTTTTCTGGCTCTAGAGGAAGAATTAATTATTTACATGTTTCTCATTAACTTTTTACCTACTGTTAACAGTAGGTTTTTAAAAGAATCCCTTTCTGCCTGTGATCAAAGTTTTCAACAAGCCCATCTACAAGAAGCATATTTAGCCATTTTTAATTATTTGCAGCCTGTCACAGAATGAAATTGGCAATTTGTTGGCACTGCTGAAATGCTGCAGGTATTCCAGAAATTCCTCACAAGCCTTTTTGAGAGGCCAATGCTTTCCTCCACCGCCTTTGGATATTGTGCAAATGTTAAAATACAACCTACATCTTGTGTTCACCTTACAAAATAATAACAAACCTCATGAGAGATGTGAAGCTGCCTGCAGACTCATCCACGGATCTGGTGGTCAGGTGTTTCTCTGGAGCTTAATCTCTGCTTTAGCACCTCCTGGTAGAGCAGGTAATGGAATCTAGGCCAACAGATATTCATACTGCTATTTTAGGGGAAAAAATTGAAAGTTTTTTCCAGCTAAACCTGGAGTCAGTTTTGGTAAGACAAAGAGAAACTTTCTCAGAGAAACTTGTGATAAAAAGGTCTTCATAATTCATCTGAAAATCTTACAGAATCATTAAAATTCTCAGTAATTTCAGCCAAAGAAATGGACCAAATTGTATTGGCTTTTGGTACCATTTTGACTAAGGTTCTAAAACACAGAGAAAGACAGAACTTACCCAATATATTTCTATTTATTCTTTGATTGAAGGAACCGCTTAGACCCTCATGTCTCTGCGAGCTTGTGCAACTGAATCTTTTACTAATTGATTTGCCTTCCAAAGAATTTAAATAAATTTAAAAACCCCCAAACAAAACAATTGAGAAGGTTAATATAATGGGAATTAGATTCTCAGATTTCCTGATTCACACTACAAAAAGAACCATGCCTTTCCAAACTGGCTGTTGAGATTCCTGTGCATCACTGAAGTCCCTTATTCCCCAAATGTTCATCCCCACTCCCTGTGTCTCCGGGGCCAGCAGGATCCTCATTCAGGGGCACTGAGGTGGGATTTATCCAGAGGCTGAAAATGTGGCTGATGCAACAGTTCCTGCTCCATAAAACAGCCAGTTTTCTGCTCTGTGACCCACTCCAAACTCGAGGAAGCATTTGTGATGTGACAAGCCAGACTGTTCACTTTATCATGCACTGCCCAGCACCAGCTGCTCCTGAGGAAAGTTCAGCAAACTTGATAATGAGCACTGGGGGAATAACAGAAGTTTCCTCTTCAGATGAACAGTAGTTGGCTCATATCTTAAATATTTTATGTCCATTATACCCTCAAAAATGCTGTGAAAGGTCTGTGTAAGCTCTTGGTTTTCATACTGGTGTTTAGCCTACATTAAACACACAGAGAAAATTCAGTGTTGTGTATTGCTATCGAATATCACAGATTTAAGATTTATTACCAAAGGAAATTGCACTGAAAGAACTTACTGGAAACAAAACAAAACCTGTGACTTGGTGATGGATGACTTTGTTCCCTAGTCTTACACCAATTATTTAACAAAGCATTTGTTACACTTGACTTTAGGCCAAGCAACGATGTTGGTTGACATTTTCTAGACTAATTTTAAAAATTGACAATTTACAATACATTAGCAAGCCCGAAAAGGAGCAAAGCACATTTAGACGAAGTTATAAAATCAGATACCTTGATAACTTAGCCAATGGTATTTAGTCATAATTTAGCCATTGATACTGAGTCAGTTCTACTGAGTGGTAACAAAACGCTCTAACAAAATGAATCATAAGCTCCATGTCCCTTAATGCAACTTATTGAGTTAACTCTTCAGCAAGATGCCATTACCTGCAGTGATTACACGTTCACAGCGTGGGAGGCAGAAGCAAATCTGGCAGGTGCAAACAGCTGCTTCTTTTTTTATAGCTGCGGAGAAATGTCCTGTAACCCAGTGTGCTTCAACTTGAACCAGAATTTTATAAAGCTCTGGGCATGCTGGGGAAAAAGAACAAGTTTTCCTTCCTCCTGTGCAATTTTCTGAGGATTTATTTAGCTTCATCCAGGTTTTCTAGCCAATAAATTGGCTGAATTTTTGAAAGGCGTTCTGCAGACCATTATTTTAGACTAAGAATTAATACTAATATGCACTAAAAGAAAGCAATGATCTGAGTGTTTTATTCTGGATAACACACACAAAGCAGGTCTGTCTTACTTGCATTGTGAGATAATTCTGAAAATGAGCTGCTTTGGCACCAAGTTTGAACCAAAAGGGTCTGGTCAGCCCTATCAGACCACTCAGTCAAAGGTGAGGGGGGGAAGTGAGTGGGATTAAACAACAAAAATCACCTTTTCTACACAGCTATTAGAGAAATAGCTGCTTTAATGGCCTTTCAATCATTGAAAGGCAGAATTAGAGGCTGAATTAGAGTATTCAATTAACAAGCAGTCAGCTGTGTAAAACCCACACTGAAGCTGTAAAATCCAAACAGGTAAATGCTATCAAAGTCCCTAATAAAGTAAAAATGTTTTTTTCTTGGGTTTATATGTATAAATACCAGAATGCTGTTATAAGATTTGCTGTGATACACCACTAATTTCATGTACCTGCATTGCACTGGTTTGAGCCACAAAAAAAATAAAGCTGAAAACAGAAAAATTATCTCTGCTGCATCAGTGTTGTTCTCATGAACCTTCAGAAGCAGCAACTGCAGAATTTTTGGGTGATTCATAGCAAATCTCATGTTGCCAGTCAAACTGAAAGGGTAGAAAAGCAACTGGAGAAGGAAACAACAGGAATAACCAGCTGCAGGCAAGATTTGAATTTTATGAATATTAGAAGCCAAGGGCCATTGCACTGAAGGTGAAATGTCCCTTAAAAAGGTGGCTAAAACAGCTAATCCAAAATGAGGTCGTAAAAATGTCGAAATGGACAACAACAGAAGAGTTGGGCAGAAAGAAAGGAATCATTCAAAAAGTAGCCTGAGGGAGGTCTGTGTGCAGTGTGAGACAGCAAGGCAATTATTTAAGAGCAGCCCATTATCTACTGCCCAAAAAACCACACAGGTTTGTAACACAGAGTTATGATTCCAATTTATGTGGTATTTGGAATGAATACTCACCTCGGTGAAAAAAACCCACGCGAAATAAAACCTATTCTAGACCCTTCATTCCCTCTAAAATGCTACTGGTCCATAATAATAAATATTATTCCATTAGTTTTATATAACTAGGTTTTCGGAGGCAGATGAATTAGATGGGATCACTTTACAAGAGATAAATTTAAGAGACAACCGTTGTTTATAAGAGCTGAAATAATGTGTTTGGAGTGCCTCTGTTTTTATTTAACACCTGCTTTTTCCCCACACACAATTTTCTTCAGAAAAATTCAGTAATGAATTGATTTTTACCCGTCTCAAAAGATGAAAAATCTGGATTTTGCAAAATGTGTGGTGGAGAATACTGAACGGAGGAAGCCTTGTGGAAAATAAATTATTGGGCTGGCTAGAAATTGACCCTTAGCTCCCATGAAGTCTTTCTGAGCTCTGTTGGAAACTTGCTTTTCCTGTGGGGTGATGTGTATAAATCAGATTAACTTCACTGAGAGCAATGGAGCAAATATATCTGAGAGAATACAGCACTGTATTTCCAACATTTCTCTGGTTTCTGGTGTTTTCAAGGTGGCCACTTGGAGGTTTATGACAGCGTTAGCAGTGAAAAAGCAGAGATTTTGAAAACAGCGTCTGTGAGAGGTGGAGGAGAGTCTCCCACCCATGGCTGGGTTAGGTGTTTATTTCAGCAGCTCCTGCTCCACCTTCCAAGAAAACCCTAACCACCAAATCATACGTTCCCTACGTACCTTTTCTAATAATTTATAATTTAATAAATTTTAATACATAAAACAGAGGCTTATGAGGTATTCCACCGCCCTTTCCTTCTTAAAATTGATGTATTCTGTAAAATCCCTAAAGAAGCTTTAGGAAAAAAGCAAGAGAAAAGCAGGGAGCAGCAGATCCCTGTGGATGATAGTTGAGGTGCCATGGCTGATTTATAGGCCTGGAAAATATTTTCGATGCCCATATTATACTTGTTCTGGGGATAAAGAGAGGATTTAATTCACTAGTGCTATCAATCTGTTACCTTTCAAGGCAGTAAATTCACTAAATTCAGCAAAAAAAGCAATTCAGCTTCATGGAGTTGTTGTTATAATATATCATTTATCATTTACTGTATGTAAGTACCAATAGCACAAACATTTAAAATCATCAAAAGAACTATAAACAGATGAAAGAAAAAACATTTCAGAATAAATCTCTCTTTTCCAAAGCGATCTACTCTGTGATAAGGTTATAGAGTGAAACATATGTCACTGTGAGCCTGACATAAAATTCTTATTTGTGATTGCAAATGTTTTAACAAAACTGTTAAACCTCATTTCCCATTTAGTGTATGACACAGCCTGGAAGAAGGGGGGAAGTTTTAAAAACACACTTTGATGCCTTGGTTTCCTCTACAGTGATGCAGTGAGGATTCTCCAGGGGTTTTCTCAGGGATCCTGAAACAGTATATTATGGCAAGCATCCTGTGGAGGAACCTAACTGTCCTCCTAAATCTGCTGGGATGCCTGTCTCTTAGGGCTTTAGAGTTAATCTGATAGTGACGAATATTCCCATTAATACTTATATTAACCCTCATCTCTGAAAAGAAATTATATTTGCAGCATTTTTCTGTCTTGAATGGACGTGGAAAGGCAATTGAATCAAATTAGGGGAGTGCTCTACACTGCAATACTGCATTTCTCTGCCACTTGTTTTCATTCACCCAGTAGCTTTGCCATATTTTACATCTCATACCATTTATACAATATTTTGAGTACAGCTCTGATGGGTTTTTATTTACTCCTAGCATCGCTGGCCTGTCTTGCATTCTGAAAGCCTGGAAGAGGCAACACCCGTGTGTAAATGGAAGCCACCACCAGGCCTGCCTGAGAGGAGCCCTACCAAGGCCACGAGCAGGAATCGAGCTCTCTTTGAACACAACATCTGCCCACACAGCCTCTCTTACAAGATCAA
Source organism: Rhagologus leucostigma (assembly GCA_013397725.1). Classification (NCBI taxonomy): domain Eukaryota; kingdom Metazoa; phylum Chordata; class Aves; order Passeriformes; genus Rhagologus; species Rhagologus leucostigma. The sequence goes on along the minus strand of VZTD01001174.1, from coordinate 2,240,768 downwards.
ATTGTAGAAGCCAGGATGGGAAAGGAGGATAAAAGAAGGGATGACAGATATACGGACAGTCAGTCCCAGTGCTGGTCGTAGTCTGTTTTCAATCCAAGCCAAATTCCCACCTTTTGTTACTGAACCCGGTGGTTCTGCTCTGACTCTCGTTATCACCCCTGGCTGGAACACCCAGGAGGGGATTGGCACTGTGCTGGCTGCCCTTTAGAGTTTTGATTTCTTCCAAAAAGAAAGGTTCCAGGAAAAGGCTGAATGAAATGGTTCAAGGGATGGGCAACACCTTTCCACTTCATGCCTTTCCACTGCTAATACTGATGAAAACCTCCTGTGGAATGTCTTTCTGCTGATTTTTCAAAGGAAATTCTTCCCTAAATGGAAAGTTCATTCAATGGGAAAATTCAGTCTGAAAATTTCCTGAGCAATAGTGACTGCATGAAGGCTATGAGTAGCCATTTCTCTTCCTTTTTATTATTGAGCCAAGATACGTCAACACTTAGGGAGCAAAGGTAAAAAAAAAAAAAACTTCCATACTTATTAATGTTAATTTTGCAGAAGAATTATCAAAATGCAGGTTTTTTGGTTTTTTAATCATGTATCCATTTCACTTAAGTTGCACAATAAATGATGCTTGCAGAGGCTGAAGCAATTCCTTGTAGAAGGAATTCAGACAGCCAGAGAAGCTCACGAAAGTGAAATAAATACTGAGCTGATCTAGGAAGAAGAAAAAAAAATAATGTCTCTCTTTCATACTAATTTTGTGGAAATCATATGCTTTTCTGAAAATGGATTCTGATGGGAAATCACCAGCCAATTCCAATATACATATTTTATACAGGAGTGTCCTCTTTATGAATATTTGGTAATTACCAATCTCTTCACATAGAATAATCATTTTTGGGTTTGAGCTGCTGAGCAACAACAACCAGTCTCAGACATGTCTTGAGGCACTCTGGAGCAGAGGCGAATTGCAATGTGATTTATTTTGACATCTCTGCAACAATTTGGGGTTTTCCGTTAAATAAGGAGCTCGTATGAATAATGCACACATCAGTCACAACTATGCCTTGGCACCTGGCAGAGGTGCCATCCAAGAAGGGCATTGAGGGGGCACTCTGCAAATTTAATAAGGGTATGCTGTGCCCAGCTAAAGTTCAGGTGGTCAGAGCAACACACACGGCAAAACAGTGAAGAGAGTGAAACAGAGGCGCCTGCCCCTGCACAGCCAGAGCTGAGAGTGCTCCAGGTCGGGTCAGGGATCACGTCCTACCATGGTCCGTGCCAAGGGGCACTGCACTTACAAGGAACTGATTTATTGCCTCTAATAGGTGCACTTACACTGTCTCAGAGCCCAGGCACTCGTGCTCTTGCTGCCCTGAAAAAACCTGGAGATAATCGCTAGGTTCCTGCATTTTATCTTTGCTTTAGAGTTTGAAGTCCCATATTTTCCTTCTCTGGCTAATGAGGAGTGATTCTCTAAAAGAGTTCACCCTCTCGCAAGGGAATTGGGAGCTGAAAGATGAACACACCAAATGATCTAATGTAGAAATCATTCTCTAGAATCCCAGAGCTCTGAAAAGCGGGATATGCTTATGTATAATGAATTATTACCCTGAAAATCACAACTAGTTCTCACTTAAAAGACGAGCTTAGTCCTGTAAATTGCATGTAGCAGTTCTTGTATTATTTTCTAAAGAACCAGCAGTGCTCTGTTCTGTACACAAAGACACAAAACAGAGGAAAACACAAGCTCTAATCACTGTATGCCCACTCTTTATTTTCCCGAGGTGGGTGTAAGCTGAGAGGAAGTTCTTCCCATTCAATGTCATCTGTGCGGTCCTGAGGTAAGAGATAAGGAGAAGTTGTTTAGGCTAACAAGGTGGGTGAATACTGTACTTTGGTGATACTGATTTTTGGCATCTCTCTAAAATATATGGACAAAGATGACTAAAAGAAATGAGGAGAGAGAATCCCAGAACTGATCCTCTTCTCAACCCTGTTAGGAAAATCCTTTGGTGGGAGGGGTCCTTACCGGAGACTGCTAGGACTCAGTTAAAATCCATTATGCCAAACTTTCCTCCTGCTCAGAAGCTGCAGAAAGGACAGGAAGAATCAGAGGACACAGCCAGCCCATACCAACAGAGAGGGGACAGCCCTGGGAGAACAGTGAGTTTATTCCCTGTCACTGGACTTGGCAGGTATTTTCAGTCAGATGAAAGAAAAGCAAACAGAAATGGACAGAGGAGGGTTTTATCATGTGAAATCTGTAAATTCAGACTTGCAAAAAAAAACTTTATAGTGAAGACATCTTTTCCCTCCGAAGGCCACTGTCCTGCTAGGAAAGCATGTGTGCGTGCAGGGTCATGCTCTCTATGTCACCCGTGAATAACAAATCTCTTCTCTGCCTAGAAAGCCACCCCAAGGGACAGCTTCATGTTAAGGGTATTCCTCATAGAAGCAGAAGGAAATAAAGGATTGTACAGCTCTCTGCTGGCTCGAGTGCAAAAGGAAACTGCAAGCCACCCTCAGTTTTTGAGAGGCAGAACATGAAACACTGCTCTCCTTTCCTTCCTGGCGGTGCCCAAGTAGAAGAACACTTCTACCTGACCTTCAGAAAACATGTGAGTGATGGGATTCATCACTCAAAATTCCATTACAGCCCAGGCCTTCTGCGGGCGACTCTCAAACCTCCTACACTGACTCTGGACATTTCATACTTGGAGCAAAGTGTCAAAAAGCCCCATCTTTTTGTATTTGCATTTTTATCATTGTGTTATCATTCAGTTCCATCCTGACACTTAGTTCTGCATCTGAAGAAAAAGGCAAAGATTGTTGTTCTTAATACTCTTCCTACAGCCTTCCTGCTCCCCCTGCTAATCTTCCTGGCTGCTCCATCCTCCCGTGCAGAGCCAGCCCGGCTCCTGCAGCCCCTCCCAGCACCCCAGCTCTGACATGCCAGGAGGGATGTTCAGGCAAACACTTTCTCATAAAGCGAAGACATCTGAATACCCAACGTGCCTATCCATCAGGCAATTTTTGGCCGAGTCTGAAATGCTGCTGCCAGCTTCCAGCTGTAACTTCTGGCTTGTTTTGGCTTGTTTTATCTCCCTGCACCCATCCCTACCACTGAAAATTAATTTAATAGAAGGACTGGTGTCAGGGGTTCAGTGTTGTGCTGTTCACAGTGAAGAGAATTGTTCCAAGCGTTCACTACCCACACTTGACTACACCAACTTTCTGTGAAGTTCCAGGTTCTCCTCTTATTCAGGTTAATAACCATGGAAAGTTTTCCAATATTTTTATGCAGGTTCTCCATGGTTTTAGTTTCACATTATTTTTTAAAATGATGTTAGGGGGAAGGGAGAAAGCAATGTCATTCTTTTTTTCTGAATTCTGTAAGGTCTTTTCTCGGGGTGGGAGAAGTGAAATACCTCAGTGTCTGACCTGGCATTGTTTGTCTCCCCAAAGTGAAGGGAGCCATATCCGGCCCAGAGAAACTTCTTACTTGAGACAATGGGAATCTTCAGTTTCATCTATACCACCCTCAAAGGCTACCTTTGGTTAAAATCTGTTTAGGGAGAACACAGATAAGGGGATGAGCAAGTCTCCAAAACTTTCTCTTTTCTCCTGTTGCCCTGAGTACCTTCCACTTACACTTTTTTTGCCTGGTTACCCTTGTTTTCTGTAAACAGACAACTTAAAAAGGCTGGACTGATTTTGGAAAACTCTCTTTCTTTGCTGGAAATTGGTTTTGATTATTAATATTTTGGCAAGGATAAATCTCACCCCTCAGCAGATTTTGGAGCTGTGCCTTTTAGGCCAAAATTTAGAGTCAAAATCCACACTGGACCTCTACCAGTGCATAGAAACTGCTACAAATTCAAACATTAACTGAGGGAGTCATATAAAAGTTAAAATTGTGTGCTGTTGAAAACAAACTATTTTTTTCATTTCTATTATCTTTGCACTCAAGAAATGGACAGAGTTCTCACAAAAAACTTAGAAATACTGGACTTGGAGTGTTAATGATCTTGAAGGAATAAAATCTAAATATCAGTGAAATTAATGGAAAGGCTTCTAAAGACTCCCAAAGGGCTGCAAGTCAGGCCTATGAGGTGGCTAATCCAATGATACTGGTAAAAGCAGAGATTCTGCAACATCAAAATCCAAAATCAAAATTAAGAACAAAGATTTAGAAGTTTCTGCTTAAATAACCTATTTTTTGCCTCAAGGAATCCAGTGGTAAAACTCCTTGAGCAGTGTAGTTAAGCCAAGTGAACGACGTTTGAAACTCCTTTTCTATACTGCAAAATATTTTCAATGGCTTGGTGCATGCTGTTCCATGAAATACTCCTCACGATGATTTGTGTGGAATGTTTACAGTCTTGCATCATATTCTCTTATCAGATAATTCACAGTATCTTCACTTAAACAAGGAGACACAAGATAAGCAAACTTGACAAGCCAAAGAAAGGGAGTGCTGGCAGGTATGGAAAACACTGAACAGTGGGTGGGGATGCAATATTTTCTAAATAAAACACCGTGACTGTGAATATCAGAGTGTAAGCTGTGATTCAATTGCAAATTCTTCTTGTTTTACATTAAGGTGGCAACATGCATTGTCATATAACAAATCCTATTCACACGGAGTAAAAGTAGAAACCATGTGGCAGCAACAGGGCGATTTGAGAGACCGAAGTTCAGAAAAAAATGACTGTGCAAGCTGAGTGATGGAATTCTTTGCTTCTGTGCTCAATTCTGTTACCGTAGCTGGTGAGACGACACTCTGAAAAGCGCCTCTCATTTTTCAGGCCCCTCACACGCACGCACAACAGATATGACTGCGGTGATCTGCAGTTGGTGCTGCCCTCCTCAAAACCCTGTTGAGCAGGCATGTGTACACCCCTAATTCCTGCGGGATCACCTCCCACCAGCGGTGCACAGGCTGTCCTGGCACTCCGTGTGCGGCACCGGGCGCGCAAATCCCGGCAGCTGCGGCCGCAGCAGCTGCAGGGACACGAGTGCTCTGTGTGTGCTCTGTGCATGTGTGTGTGTGTGTAGGAGGGGGAGTGGGGTTTGTGCGTGGCTTCCTTCCTGGAAATTCTGGGATTAATGACACATTAAGACCTCTCCAAGAGAGTGGATTGAAAAGAACGAAAGAAAGGGGGAAAAAAAAAAAAATTGAAACAGCAGGCGGGCTGATGGCTTTTCCTGCAAAGTTTAGGGCTTCAGAAGTTAACTTGTAAGCAACTGCAGATGCATGGATAAAAGCTGTCTTGGACACTATGCAGCAGCCCTTTCCTTTCCATCAGCATCTCCAACTTGTTGCCTACCTCTGTTGGACTCCCTTGCTGGCCACTAGCACTGAGTCAGCGACATTAGGTAAGGATTTTGTGCTTTTTAATTAATTGGTAGTCGTTTGGGGGATAGAGTTCATGTGTATCTGAAACTGAGATGGTCTTGTTTACGTTTACTTTTGAGTGTGGGTTAGAGTGACAGAGGGCTATTTTTAGAGAGTTTCCAAAATAGGATGGCAGTAAGGTTAAAATAAACAACTAAAGTAATGAAGAAGGTCGCAGTGAAAGCCAAGCACACTTACAGCACATGATGTATACTGATGTACACATGATGTGTACAGGACATTCCTTTTCCTTTTTTATGTTTTTTTTTTTTAACAGAAAAATTTAAAACCTATGAAAATTCTTACTTCCTACTAGAAAAAAAAAGTCAAATGATTTAAAGAATATACATAACATTTTCCCATAAATGGAATATATGAAATGAACCGTAAAAGAAAAAAAGGCTTTAAAATAACATAGTATTGTTCTAGGAAAGAATTATATACACCATACATCAGAGAAACATTGTAGATTAGTTAATTACACATATAATAATCATAAACAACTGCAAAGCCTCTGGCAATAAAAAGTTCTTGAGTAATTTCTGCACTACTGTACACATTAAATGTAAGTCTTGTTTCACTCCAGCAGGGAGTTCGAAGGGGACATAGATTTTTACATATGTGCCTTGTTTATACAGCTTTATTAATTGAACACAGAAATACATCGAGAATCATGCTGGACGTTATTCAGCTAGTGAAAACTGAGTTAATAAAAGAAACTGAGAAAAGCAGCCAGACAAGAGCATAGTGCTGAGTGATTATAGATTCAGCTTCGGCGAACTCTGCAGAAGCACTCCCCCTTAAAGGAAATGTGTTGAATTATTTTACAAAATTTAATTCTAGTAGAGTTCCAACTGGTCTTAACAGTGACTGTCAGCCAGCACTCATTAGCTCTATGAAGATAAAACAATTTAAAGCCCGCTTCACTTGAATACCAAAGGGTCACCCAGAAAGTTTTGCAGGACTAACCACAAAGAAAATGACCTTATCGCCTTTATCTTCAAACAATGCCTTTAATTTCTGAAACCTTTTGAAGGGTTGCCAGTTTTATGGAGTGTAGCAGCTACTTATCTGATAGAACAAGCTTTTCATCAGGGGGAAACGACCTTTTAACTCCTAGTAACTGAGTAACTGTATTTGCCACTGTATTTTTCTTACTGAAGGTAATGTGTATAGATATACTTATTAAACTGGGAACACAAAACACGAATTAAGTATTATTCTGTCTCTTAGGTGACGCAGAAATATTCGTAAGGGTTGTTGTGGGGTGTTTTTCATAGAGTGAACTTGAAGTAAATGAAACTGCTCAAAAAAGTTTACATTCTGACAGATTGTGTTGTGACATTACAAAGATATTAACAGAGCCATATGCTGTTTACTTTTGTACTCTAGCAAACCTACTAATCCCATAAGAATTTAATGATAAATAAGGAAGATCTGACCAAAGAGCTCTTTGCAGATGCCTTATTAAAAGAGAGAAGATGAAAAAGTCCTTTAAAGACCAAGGAAGAACTTTATCGTCTTCCGCATTCTTATTTTAGGTAATGAAGCTCCCAGTGACCGAGGGTATTCTAAATATTTGGGGTTTTTACATCATTTCCCGTGACTGAGAAACACAAAAGGGTTACCAACAACACCCCTAGCTCCTCTCTGGTACAAGACTAAGTAAAGCATCAGGGACAAAAGCAACTCAGTGAATCATAGATGTGGGAGGGCTGACACAACACAGAGACTGTCAGACTTTTCTCAGATGAAATTCTGTAAATAAGTCAATCAAAAGAAAAAAGACAATAGATTTTTTTACAGTGGTATTTTAAAGAAAAACATTTACCTTAAAATAGATAACATCACCAGCGAGATGGAATTTCTTCCCATCCCTTCTGGAGTCTTTCATAACATTCAACTGAGAAAGTTTTTAATTTGGATATGAGTTTCCTACAAAGGCACCTTTGAAGCTCACAAAATCCACTGGGGTTTCACTGCAAGGTGTTACACATGTAGTAAACTCAGATACAATTAATTGTTTGCAAGTTCATTCCTGTGGGTTTCCCTCAAGTCTGAAACACATAAGGAAAAATTTGAGCATATCCAGAGGTGAAGAAAGAGAAGAGAGAGGATGGTGTCAGGGGAAGGTGAGGTGCCTACAACCAGCACGGAAAGATGGTGTGTTCTCCAACGACCCAAGCAGTCTAATTTGATTTTAGAAAGTAAATGGAAATAGTCTAGCATGGCAAAAATCACTCAGTATGTCTTGTAATTATATGAGCCCTGGTCTTGTTTTCCACAGAAGAATGAAATGAAAATCAAGAGTATCTAATTTGCTTTGTGTTCTACCCACAAGCAGCCCATGATCTCACTGTGAGCTTCTGCTGTAAAACCTGAGTGTTCTGGACTGCCCATGCTGGAAGGAAAAATCTGCTGGGGCTGAGAAAGCATTTCCCATGAGTATTTCAAAAGGAACTACTCAAACTGTTCAGGACTTTTCCCATTTGCTTCAAGTACCTGCCACAAATGACAAACTCCCCCATCCCTTGGTCAGATCTCAAACATTCCACACAGGTCTCCAGCAATCCAGGGCTTCTTCCACCCTCGGGGTCCCCAAGCAAAGAGGGCTGTGACCACTCCAGGGAATCCCCAGGATCTGGAATCCCAGGCCTGGAAACAGCTTACAGGGATCAAGCTCTCAGGCCATGAGTGGGTTTGGTCAGACCATTCCCGTGCCTTTGGAAATAACACTGGGATTAATCTGGCTCTGTGGCTTTGCTCTGTGGAAAGCACAACAGGCATTCACAAACAACCAACCCACTGAATGCTTTCCTGTGGAAGTAGAGCCAAGACTCCTGCCCATGCCAAAGAAAAAGTGACAACTCCTAGAGGGAGAGGAACAACCTTTTTACAGCATGTTTCTCTCCCAACATTATTTTTAATCATCAAACTCATTTACAGGCTACTATTTTATTTCTCTCTTATTAAATTTTGTCAATATCAAGTACGCCTATAGTCTCACCGACTGGAATTACCACAGAATCACAGAAGAGTTTGGGTTGGAAGGGACCTTAGAGATCTCCTAGTTCCAACTGCCCTGCCATGGGCAGGGATGCCGCCCACTAGACCAAATCACTGGCCCAAATCAAGCCAGTTTGTATCTTTTAAGATTGAAATCTGAATTTATCTGATTTTGTGCTGTCAAAGGGAAGCAGGGGCTGTACAATGATTTCTGCTTGATGATAACTTTTTTGTTCCACTCCTTTTTACTGGAAAGACAAAGGCTGTGCCACTTCAGGGAAAGTTCATTTATAAAGAAAGCAAAATCAGGCACTGTTGCAGTCCAGGGGTGAGGGAACCTTCTTCACCTAAGTTTTTGTCTCTCCTGACCTGTACGAGTGCATCACTATTGGATTTTAGGACTTCGAAATTTTCAGGGAAATAATTATTTGCTCAAGCATTTGCCTTTTAATCCTCTGATGAAAATTACTGATTGTTCTCAAAGTTATACAGGCTTAAAGACTTGTTTGGTGTGAGAGGGCTGCCTTTCAGCTGCATCTCCCAAGGATTTGCCTATTTACCACTGACTTGCCAAACGTGTAAGCTCTTTAAACCCCTTAACGGCTATTTCCTACTCTGCACTGTGCTAAAATTGAGAATCAATTTATTAGACACTGCTCATAACAGTATAGGACATTCATGGCCAAAATGTTTCCTTTAATGGTCCAGTTCCTCAAAGTTATTTTGTCTCCGAATGCCAAATCTGAAGAAGTATTGTGCACATCCAACTTCCCTGGCAATCGATAGGAACCGCGAGCAGTCGAGACAAATCAGTGTTTGCTCCTAAACTGACAAGACAGATCGCTGCAGAGAGGGAGCATCATCACTCTGCCTTACAGATGGGACAGGGACGTGAAATGGCTCAAGGTCACTAGGAAAATCCTTTGGTGAGGCTGAGATCTCTACCGAGGCCTCAGGAGTCACAACCCAGCCCCGTTAGCTCTGGCACGGCTCAGAACTGGCACAAAAGCCAATGCAGTAAATTGGAGCGCAATAAAAACGCTCAGCCTCTCGCCATCTTCCCCGTAAACCCTGCAGTCAAATGGCCACACGCAAACTCAAGGCGACACAAAGAATTTCTGGTAGGTTTTAGATTGCTTAACATGTTTTAAGGTGGCCAGTACTTGAAATTCCCCCCAAATTCCCTTAGTTTTCCATGAGAAATGATCCATTTACCTCCCAAAACGCTACAGGTACTTTATCATACAAATATAGTAGAAGAACAGAATGAAAAGTCAATCCTGAATTAGCTTCATTAGAGATAGGATTTCTTTTCCAATTGTTCCTACTTCTTCCTAAACCACTTCTGTAGCCTAATAAGATAATTCTGGCCTTGGAAATGGCTCTTTCCTTCCAGTACATTTCCTCCCTTTCTTTTTGTGCTGTAGGCTTGCTGCCTCTGAAGGCTGGGAATATTGTGGAAGTACCATTCTGTTGATTTTTCATTGGATTTGTACTGCATCTCTTTGAATTGTTTGCTGGGAAAAGTCCTCAAGGCAGCCAGGTCACTGATTTTGTCCATAAATTTGTTTCCCTGGAAGATTTGTACTGACTTGTTTGCTACTTTCTTCCTGGATGAAGTGTCTTGTCACCTAACAGAGGGAGGTTTAGTGTTGGACATTGCCAGTCCACTGCAGAAATGGATATTGTCTTTAACGTGGTTTGCAGCACGTTGCTTCTTTAATGATTTTGGAGTTTTCTTCAGAGTAGTATATTTTACCTTCAGTTACGACCTTTATTAACGTCACTGTGGCAGCTACACTGTGTGTTTTGCCTCAGGTAAAGATTATTTACGGTGAAATCTGAAAAAACGTGGATTAGATTGAAGAATATTTTTATCTGCCTTTGAAACAGCAATAAAACCATGTGTTAGTGCATGCAACTGTTTGTACAGCTTTTCTGGGAAGAGTTTGTTACGTTAAGCTCTTAGGAGATTTACTTAATGAGAGTATGTACTCATTTGCCTCTTTCTGACACATCTTACTTTGATTATTCTGACGTCTATTACTTTGATTGCTGTGTTCACACTGCATGGCATCCACAGGGAGCCGCGAGGGAATATTCTACATATTGAAAGGGGAAAAAAAATTGATTGCCTAATATAGCTGAGGGATTGTAGTGGTCTGCTCTGCTCCTTTGGCTGGTTTTATATTAATTCATCGATTGAGAACGAGTTTGCTTATTCCCCTATTTTTTTTTTTTCTTTCCACAAAGCAGCTTCCAGGAGTTGGATAGCAAATTATCTGCATACCACAATAATGTAATGCATCTCCTGTGGTAGCTGAAGTGTTTTACAACTCAACTGTCCCTTGGCAGCTTTTTGTGCTGACTGGTTCAGTAAATGCCCCCTCCTGCAGTATTTGTTAATCATTTCAGTAGCTCCTGCACTTCCCCCAAACCAGTGGACACCCCAACTTTTCCTCCTGCTCATGCTGATAAGGAGAGGCATAACATCCCCCAGCCTCACTTTCTCTCCATTTTTTAAATGGCTGATCAATTTATGTTCCATTTGTCTCAGAAGGCAAAAATCTCTGGAAAAAAGAAATCTAGAAGAAGATACAAAGGCAAGAGGGTTCTCAGAAGTTTCTGAATAGCTCTCTAATGAGTTTAATGGTAAATATGAAAAATTACTTGGGATCTGAACCAGACAATTCCTTTACAGAAAGGAGCCTGTCTTATATCAACATTTTCTTCCTTCTTATCTCCATTTGAAATTGTATTTTGCTGATGTTTGGCCATCATGCAAACTTCTCATGGAATTTTATCTCACTGGTTTCCTACAGGTCTATATGAAGAGCAAAGGAAGGTAAAATTCAGTCAGTGGCTTATTTAACACCTAAGCTCATGTTTTGTTATTCATAACTTAATAATTAAAAATTTCTTTAGAATTAGCATTATTAGACTTCCCTGCATCCATCAGATGTGTTATTTTTTGATCTGGTCTAGGTACCAGAACAGGCCAATTCACAAACATGTTTCAGAGACTACTTTAATCTTCTTTGTCCCTTTCCTCCAATTATTTACTTTATAATCAACCATGGTCTTGCTATAAAACTAGTTGTGTGTGACTCAGCCTCCCTCAAAAACACAGCACAGATACTTTTGTTCACTCAGGCTACCTTATCATCAGCTCTGTTATTTTCTTAATGGACTAGAGGAAAAAAATATATAAAAATTCACAGAGCCATTTGCTCTGTTTTCCTATTAGATGTTAAGATTAAAGCTATCAACAAATACATAACCAGAGTGAAATATAATTAATTCCTTGGTTTTCTTCTGCAAGAAATACAAGGAAAATGAAGAAGAGGCAATTCCCTACCCCACTGTATCTGCAACTCACACTTCAAATGCTAAAATACATGGACATTTGATTTTCTGAATGTGTATAAAGCAGAATAAAGGTCAAAGAAATTTATCCTTTACCCTTACCTAGCCCAGAACCATCCCAGAAGTTTTTTTCTCCAACAGAGTCTTGTGAGTGCCAGTGGACTCAGACACCCACACCTCATAAATTTCCTGAAGCGTTTGGGCTTCTTTTTTCCTGTAATATCCTTTTAAAATCTCACTCATAACTGTTAAATATAAAGATCCTTTAGTTTCAGATCATTTCCAGTCTTTTGCCAGGTTTGGCTGTTTCAATCGATCATACAACAGAAATGAGAAAGTACCTCACAACATTCCCAGTCTGCAGCAAAGATGCATTTGCTTCATCCTCCCCTCCCTGTGTGTGGGTCTTGTTCAGGGACAGGACCTGCCCTGTCACCACCTGGGGGTTCAGCATCTGCCCAGACAGGGCTCATTTGTGCCCCTGCATCGCTCCCTGCACAGCACCAGCACGGTCCTGCCCACTCACACACCCCAGAGGAAGGCAGCTTTGGTATTCCCTGAAGGGATCAGAGCCAAAGACCAGGAGCAAGTAGAAGTTTTGAGTCTTGGATGTGGAGGGATGAGGTTTGACTGAATCCCTGTCCCTGGTGTGTGCTTGTGTGAGGGCATTAGGCTCAGAGGTACTGATGTGCTTCAGGACAGCTGGATTGGGGTTGCAGATGATCCCAGCACAACCCATACATCTCCCAGAGGAATTTTACAACTCTTTTCTCCTCTTGACGTGATTGCTGCCTTGCAGTACAAACAGCTCTGACATAAATCATAAATCTACTACCCATCCCAGCCCCTTGCTGCTTCTTCACATTTCCCCAATAACTGATATCTTAATCATGAAAATCCCCCACAGTTATTCCTGCTGCTTCCTAATGTCTGTTATCCACTAAGATTTCTTGTTTTGTTTGCTATTACCTCTACTCTGCATGGGTGTGGAGACACTTCCTCTCATTAATACACCTCTGACAACGTTATTCATCTGCTGTTTCCAAACAACTTCATCTTCTGGCTTAGATCTGAGCTTGCAGCTTTCCTCCTGAGAATACCAAGCACCCCCACAAGGTGCTGGAAGGATGTGAGGGGACCTGGAGAGCTGTCCTTGGTCAGCCCCACACTTCTCCCAAGGATCCTGGCACAGAAACACTCACCAGGACAAAAAACTGTGCTGGAAGAAGGCAGAAGCTTCTTCACCACACAGAAAAGCTGGTGGCAGAGACCCTAAATACCTGTATACACCATGATTAGTTGGAAAACAAGCAGTTCTGGAAACAGAAAATCTGTGTTTTGTGGTAGCATCAGGTTTTATTTTTTTAAGACCCTTAGCAGACAACTTTATGTTGTTTTCAATGGAGCTAAATTGAGTGTAAAACTAAAACACCGCAGTCCTGAAAAGGTGGCACGGGTGGCCACATGGGGACCTAAGCACAGGAAACATCCCTTTGGCCACCACAGTTTTCCCCGCTTCGTGTAATTATCACAGCAATTAGTGCTGCAGAAATGCTGTGAGAAAAATTATGGTCACAAAAAATACACCTCACAAATCCACCCATTAAGGGGGGTTTTTGCCTGTGAATTCCATCACTGCTGTTGTAGCCCAACTCCTCCCTGTGATTATCTGCATAACACCTTACAGGCTGTCTGACTTCCCAAAGATATCCTACTTCAGCTTGAGTAACTGCTGTTGGTCCACACAGACAGGCTTTTTTTTGTCTGATTGCTTTATCAACTGAAAACACTTAAAAATTTACTTTTCCACTGAGACATAACCAGAAAAAGCCCAAAGTGTTAACTGATAGTCTGATATTTTGTTAATCACTGCTGACAGGAAAGATGCTGTGGTTTAGGATACAGGAACTGGATCAATCTCTTCTGTCACAGACAGGTGCCCTCAGAACTACTCCATCGATTATGCCAGAGAGAATATCTTATCTGAACTGCTTCACTTTCCATTAGCAACTAAATACGTCTTGAATTAAGGGCTTTGGTGTCAGTCTCCCAGTCCAGTAAAGGTATACTCAGTTCTACTCTGAGTTCTGCTACTCAGTTCAGTAAAGGTATAAATATCTGTGATGGACAGCAGCTTCAATCATTCTATGGCATAATGTATATATGCTATTTATAAAAACAATGATAAAGCAATTCCAGTGCAGTTAGATGAGTAGATAGACTAATCATCAATTGATCAATACACGTTATTTTGGTCAAAACCTTATGCCCAAGTGCATGAGCCTCCAAATTCCTCCCTTCCTAACACAAAACCTGCACCAACAAAGGAATTTGTATTCAAATTTCTATGAAAACTTTCATTAACAGTTTATAAAATAAACAACACTCAATATTCCTGACCACCTCTAACCAAAGCATACTTTTTGGTTTTTTTAGAAGAACGAACAAGCTGAGTAAAAAGGGCAATGAATTTCAATATTAGTAATGATACTTGTTTGTGAGTCCCCAGCAACGCGGAAAGGAGTGATTTACGTTCATTTGTGCTTGGGAAGCAATGCTGTAACACACAAATTTTCAACAGGTTTTTTTTTTTTTTTTAATCAAAGGTCCTTTTCTGCCAAAAGAAAGCCATAGAGTGTCCTGTATCCCCTATTGTTTTATGCTTAAGGGAAGGCATAAGACAACTAGATATTGTGCATAAGGAAAAAGGGATAAAGGGAACCTAATTTCTGCTTTACAAAGAGCATCATTTTGCCAAAGGCACAGGATTCCTTAACTTGGGAGGTTCTGGAAGAGCCCTGTAGCTGGGGCAGCAGGGCACAGAGCAGACAAGGATATACTGGAGTGGATTCTGTGTGAAGGGCTGGGGGCTGTTGGGTTATTTGTTACATGAACTGAAATCTGACATCTTAAGAGGCCTCATAACTTAGATAATGTTTCAGCCTATCAGATATGCTTGGGAACACCCACTCTCTAATGTAAGAGGGTCTGAGCAAGGGACTGGCAATATATTCTCTCCACCCAGAGCAGGCAGCTGTGGATTACAGAGGCTGTTCTTGATCTTGGCTCTATATTCATATCCAATAACTTCTTCAAGGCCACGAGCTTATTCCTGCTCTTTAAAGCCACCTTCATTTCCTAAAGTGTTGCCTAGCACTAAAGTGCTCTGTTAAGCTGCTGCCATGTTTTTCCATTCTGGTAGAAATTATTGTTCTATATAGTTTGATTTTAAGAGTGCCTTCTGGCATCCATTTGGGGAAAAGGCACTCTATAAAAGCAAAATCAATACGAGGGACAGTTATATTTCCTGAGCATTTTCATTAGCTATAAAATATATACATTCAGGGAGGGAGGAGGAAAGAATGTCATTTCTACCCAAACTGAAGGAGGACAAGACAAAGCACGGGAGAACTTGCATAAATGTTCACTGATGGGAGCACAGACTGTGCACCTTTGCTGGGCATGGGCAGATCTCTGCTCTCATTACATCCAAACAGCCCTACAGACACCGGCCTCTCCTGTGACAGGCATCAAGCCACTGGAAAAACGCAGAAATATATGTATTTTGAAAAGTGATGGATCTCTTGATTTTTTCTCAATTTTTATTAAAGCCAGACTGACCACTGGCTGAATATTCACACGTAAACTTTGTCTTTGTTCAGCACTAAGAATTTGGCTCGGCACTATTTTATTGTTCTTTTCTTCATTCTTTCTCAAATCCCCACTGAACTCCACTCATGTTATCTTTGCTCTTTTCTCCCAAAATATACCAAATATTCTTCTTTCTACCTGAGCAGACTGTCCTTGGATAAAGTCCTTATCACCTCATGAGATATATTCTCTAAGACTTGCAAGCAAAGAGCTGGAACAAATTCTGAAAAGCTGTAATCTATATTTCTACAATTAAGAACATAAAGATATTGCAGCAAGTTTTTAACAGAACCAAATCATTGCTGCTTTGTTAAAGCCCAGCTGAAAAATTAAAATTCAGACTGCTAAATTAGCCAGTGTTCTGACACAGGTTACCAAACCAGAAAGGCAAACATCTTATTTTAGCTTGGAGTAAAATTTCAAATCATAGTGTCTATTCAGTATCAGCACGCAATTATGGGAGTGAGGAATTGCACACAAGCCATTTTTTTCCCCCCTCTTTTTTAATGCAGGCCTTCTATAATGGCATTTTCATTAGCAGGAAATACCTGTTGACTGCACAAAAATAATTTGTCTTGCTTTTTGAAAACTAAATTACCCTCTCTAAAAGATTAGCTGAAAAATACTGTATAAATTCATAAGCATTCCAGGTTAAATAACAAAGTTCTGCTTCTTTCTGGTGACCCCTAGTGATGCATTTTGTGAGAGAGTTCAAGACTAAACCAAACAAGTTATTTATTTCTGAAACACAGATAAGGCATCTGGAAGATTTTATCTGTGTGATTTTGCCACCAGCCCATAATACAGGGAACTGGGAAATAAAGGCCCAGAAAACTTAGCAGTGGGTGATTGCTGGTTTGAAACCCAAGTGAAGCTGTGGAGGAACGTGAGCTGAGACAGCACCAAAACAGCATCTGTAGGACAGGCACTGCCTAAAGTCAGTCTCTTGGGTTTAAGGTACCACTTACATGATGTGCTTATCATGAAACAGTTTTACACGTCTCTCCCATATTTGCCTGTTTGCCTCATGATCTCAGTGCTGTTATTTAAAGAAATTCCCATCCTGTTTTGGCTCCTCTCAGGGCTCTCAGTGAGGTAAGATAGTGCAGCAAAAAAAGAACTGGGCTGCAAAACTAGGGGAAAAAGCAGACATTAAGTAGAATTTCATTTTTATTATCACAGATATCTGGCACAGAGATCAAAACTTGTTTCAAACCCCTTTTCATGAGGGTGCATCAGAAGGATGCCTCTCTCCCTGTGTGCCTGACCATTCTACGCCACGTCTGCGAGGCAGAGCTTGTTGAACACATAAATCCAGCATGAGAGAGAGCTCCTTGCTGTGCACACGCTGCTGCCTTCCAGGGAAGGGCTGGATGCGAGAGCAGGAGCCTCCAGCCAGCTCTGCCCTGCTCCTGCAGCCTCACTCTGCGGCCCATACAAATAAGAGACATTCGTATGCCCGAGTCATTCTGCTTCAGCCAAGAACTGCAAGAGCAGCTTCAGCAAGAGGTTTCGGTGCCTCCTATCCCTGTCCAAGGACTCTGCTTCCTTCCTGCCCTGCCCAGAGCCTGCCTCATCCCACCTACTGTTCTCCAGCTCCTGCTCAGTCTTTTCCTTGCAGGTTTTGTCTCTCCCAGAACCCTTGTTCCAGGGGAAAAGGTTAGGAAAGCATTTCTTGCTTCGTCTCTAATCACAGAAACAAGGTAGAACGTCACATTTTTAGCAGTTCTTTTGCATGTCTCAGTACCCTGCTCAAACAACTGAGTCTTGGTTTGATACCAAATAATGATGGAAGAGTCTGGCTAATTTCCAACTCCTGTTATGAACCCTGCAATACCATGTTAAATTCAAGGCTGTTGGTCCTGTCCAGCTCCACTGATTTTCACTGGGAACAGAACAGCCATACAGTGAGCAGAGTTTGGCTCATTTTTGCATTATAACAGCTGTCCTCGAACTCATTTTCATTAAAAAAAACATTGAGACCAGCCTTACATGTCACAGATTCCCCTTTGCATAGTTTTACATTTTTTCTCCTAAATCAAACTATTGAAAAAATAACATTCATCATCTTAATATTTGTATTACTAACCCAAAGGAAGGCAAGAAAATTTCCCTTCTGTTTTTATAGCAGAAAATTTATTGCAGCTTGCCAGGATCTGGAGTGATTAAGTCATTTTAAAGACATTTCTGTCTTCTGAAGTTTTATATTTTGTTAAAGAACACGTTTTGATTTTGTATGTGACAATATTTCTTCACTGTAATACAAATATTGCTGTCCTTCCCCACTGGGTCACAATGAAGTCAATAAAATATGCACAGAAGAAATGCAAGCAGCATTTGGCTCAATATAAAGATTGATAATGTAAGCACCTAAAAAAAAGTACTTTTTATCATCATAAGTCTCTCTTGGTTTTTTATAGTTTTCAGTGAGCAGAACAATCCATCATACTTGAACTTCATCCACGTTCCTGGAGCCAACATTTAGTACGAGTCAATTTTTAATTATGATATTTTTATAAAACTCACAATTTATTTCCTGGTTTTGTAAAACACTTCAAACGGCAAGTCATCTATATAAATTATGTAAATCTCGAGGGACCCCAAATTCATTAATCTGACTGGATTTCACAGCAAAGCAGAATACAGCACAATTGCCTGGCTCTCCCTGTGATACCCCAGAGCAGCAAAGATGGGTACAGCAGTGAGGCACAGGAGCAAATAACCATTTTGCTTTAGAGTAGTGAGATTTTTAACCTTTTAAATAAAATGCCCATTATGCTGGGAATACCTGTTGCACTCTCACATTTGTGGCCAAAGGAAAATGGGTCTTTTAACTGTGAAAGGAGAACAAAGGTTCTCATCTGCAGTATTGCACAAAGAGCAATGAACCTCTACTCCAAAATACTGAGCTTTACAGTCAGCCTGCCCATGAACTCGTGGCTATCCCATTCCTACAGAAAAGCACAGCAAATCCCGTTGGCAGCAGAAGGAAATCTGCCCAGGAGGGCTGGGAGCAGCAGCAGCCCCGTGCTGGTTTCCAGCCTGACTTTCTGCTTTGAAGGGAAACCAAAAAAGTCTCTTGTGCCAACCCCCGTCCCCATGGCCTTTCACCGGCATGGCCCAAAGGCTGCAGAGCTGCTAGAGTGGTCTTTCCCCAGCACTGTGAAGCACAAACTCTCTTTTCTCCTTCCCATCTCCCGTTGCTGCTCCTTTCCCAGGGTCCCCCCAGCCGCAGACTCCGGCAGCCTGTGAGGCAATCTCACCCCTCCAGACCCAGCACCTGCTCCTCTCTGTTAAGCCAGCTTGTCTGTGCCTCCCTTAAAACCCTTTATTTCTGGTTTTCCAGCTGTTCTCCCTTTTGGTGGCCACCTCAGTCCTCTCCAGCTGCTATCTCTTTCAGCACAGCTGTGCTGGCTCCATCCCCATCTGCTGGCAGCAGCCTTCCCTTCCCTTCCTTTGTGTGCCCGGACATTGCCTGCATCCTTCTGGAGCTGCTGCTGTTAAAAAGCAGCATCAAACCACTGAAAGGAGAAGAACACAGCACGGGGATGAATGAGGATTATTTTGCTCAGGCACAGGAGAGAGAATCACAGGATTTAGCCTGTATTCTTTAATAAAAAGAGTGTTTCACGTGTCTCTATTTATTATTTTCTTTTAAAAGGAGGATGTGGTTATTGTCTGGGGCTCAGCCTACAGGAACTAAGATCACCCAAGTTCCCACAGACCAAAGGGAAGAGGAACTATTAGAAGGCAAAGCATCCTGGCTGTTAGGCCTTTCCAGCTCCTCTTGCTTTCAGTGCCTTTTCTTTCACTTTGTGAAAGTCTGTGCAAGAGACCAGCAGGTGAGGGAGAGCAACTGCGGCATCTGAGGATGTTTGCTAAAATCTAGTTGTAGAGTAGAGCATGATGGCTTAAAAAAAAAAAAAATAAATCCAATGGCTTTTTTACCTTTCCTGGGGGACAATTCCCACACACTCTATTCTTTTTTCAGCACTTGAAACAGTTTCTCTTCCTATTTACAGAGTGAGATATACAGTCTGTGCTTGAGTTCATATTTTCTGAGCTTCAGATGCTCTTCTCCATATTAAAACACCTCACAGGCAAACGCATATCCTTATTTATACTTCTCATATTAACCCAGTTACATGGTGGCTATAAAATTCCATAATAAGAAATAAGAGCTCTCATTGCGCATTCACAAAGCCCTCCAAAGAACAGAGGAAGAACAGGCCACAGGTCTCATAAATCCAACTTAATTTATTCATAGTAAGAGTGTAAAAATCGGATATTTTTATATTCCAGGATATTTATGATAAGAAGGTGAATGTATAAACCTCCTCCTACAATAATTCAATAATTGATGATAAAAATAACAAAATAGATAACAGGTTTCAAAATTCTTGCATCAAAAGAGTGAAATACTGTAAACAATAACATGGCTTGTGAGCATTCAATCACATCTGCAGTGCGTGAGGGCAAGAATACAATTTCAAAACTTTCAGAGCTCTCTGATCCCCTGATCCAGAATCTTCCAGCTTCACTGCTTCAGTGTCTGCAGTAACATGCAGACATTTTCCTTTCATCAAATATACCCAAGTAACCCAGGGGAGAAATTCTATGCATCATACTCGCTTTTGGTCTCCAGAAAGTTTTTCAGGGATTATATCCACAAGAGAAAGGGGGTGGTAGGAGAGGCCTGTCTGTCCCCTCAGTGTGGCTGGGGATATCTGAGTTTTTGCCCTCCACACAGAGAAGGACTTGTTTTCGTCACACCCATGTTCTGAGAAGAGAGAGACAAGACAGGATTTGGCAAATGCCACCACACAGAGCTCCCTCAGTGACTTATAAAAGCCCCTCCTGAACCAACCATGCCATGGCTCTTCCTCAGCCCAAGTCCCTTGCTATAGAGGCAAGCAACAAATCCATCTTGGAAAAAAGATATTTGGCTCAAATCGCCTGGATCTTTACCTTTCCGGAGGTAGAAATTCCCTATTTTCCACCTCAAATATGTTCACAGATGTTGCTCTTAAAGCAGATGTTTTCACAACATTCTCCCTCAGCCCAGAGTTCCCCTCCCTGCTATGCACATATCAGCAACACAAAACGCATCCTCGTTTTCCCTTTTGCTGGGCTAAGCAAATTAATTTCAACGTATACTTTAAAAGCAAGCTCTTCATTCTCCTGATTACCCTAATAGCCTTTCCCACTGCTTGTGCAAATCAGAACAAGCACGCAGGGATCCAAATGAGCTCTGTACAGTGGCACTAATTTAACTGTTGCTCTCCTGCATTTCCAGCACTGAAAGCAGCTTTTCACATTGCAGTGGAAACAGTCACCTTGTGATCAGACAGTATATCCTCCTTTTATTGACCCAATTCTATTGTTAATTCTCAGTCTCGCTAATGTACTGCTCTGCCCTGGAAGCGTTCAAGGCTCATTTGTATGTGAACAGGACTTTAAAGGGTTTTTGGAGATGATTCTAGATAACAGTGTATAAGACACGTGCCTGCTCCGTTCAATGGTGTTTGCTAGAGGAAGGAGGGAAATGAATGTGCAGCAATAAAGGAAATTCTGTGACTCAGCTAGAAAGACAAAAAGCAGGAATCCAGTAAATATCAGTCTTTAAGGATAATAGCTTTCACTGTTCAGCTATTCTTCACAGGGTCCTTATCTAAAGCCTCTGTGGCACTCACTGAGGAGAGAGAATTCAACCCACGGAGCCTCACAGGAGAAAGGGATGTACACTCTGCACCCACTTTTCAAACACTTCACAATTATGAATGCTTTTTGTTGATCATTTAGATTAGGAATCAAGCAAGCAGGACTTTCCTACCTGGAAGGAAGGTTCTGATTTACAGTATTTCTGCTTATAGGACCTATTTCTCCCATTTAAGATTGTTCAAGTGTATGTCAAGGTCAATTTCCTGTCAGGGGCCAACAATGCAAAATTTGTGCTTGCGTGATTTTGTGTGATTATGAAACCCTCTTGCTGCTCTCAGAAACTGCAGCACAAGCAATCATTCCTGCTTTGTTCTTTCCCATTTAAGTTGCTGTGAAACATTCCACAAAATGTAAATGCAAATGCAGATCCTCCTGCTTCCTGCCTGACAGCAGCTTACAAAACTGGTGGGGAATCTCTTCACAGCTCTGCTTTATTTTATTTTTCACAACCCCCCACCCCCTTCCCCGGCATCCTGGTGAGTCTATCTTTCTCTAGGAGAGATGAGATATCCTGCCTGCCTTGTTAAAAGTCAGCTTAGGGAGCAACACACAGCACCACCAAACCCCGTGTAGTTTGCCTGCCTCCACCTCCCAGAAGAACACGCCATCCACACACCCAGGGGGGACCGATCCTACCCTTTTCTTCACAGTCACAGAGGAGTTTTGTGACAGCAGGAGGCGCTGCCTGGGACTTGAAGCAGCAAAACAATAATCCCATAGTCCGGATGGCCTTGGAGGCCACCACAGTCCCTTGTCCCTTGCTGTGTAAAAAACCAGGAAAGTCAGACAAAAATATAGACATGTTGAAATAAAAACACCTTTTCCTAGAGTGAATTAGATAATAATTTTATCCAAGACCCGTAGGAGAAGATTATTTATCGCTGTCTGGTGTCTGCAGAGAGCAACAGTTTCATCTTAATGATGCTCTGGCATTCCCACTTTACTTCACTCCTCAGCAAGCACTCACAATTAACATAAAAAGGGTGCTACTTATGCATCAGTTTCTGTATTTGACTTGAAGAGGCAGATGAATCAAGCTAAATAAATGTGAACTGCTAGACCATGGGACTCAATATGGTTTTTGGAAACAGGCGATGGAAGTTTTAATTGCAGACAGAAAGATTTTGAGATCACTGAGATCACTTCCATCCGACACTAATGGCTGTGGTATCCCAAATCAAACCCCAGAATTTACAGCCAGGCTCAGCACCCACTTTGCTTAGATCCTTTTTTACAAGCAATAACGACCACTAATGAAACAGCCAAAAGCCCAGGTGGCTCTCCGGCAAATGTACATTTCGGAGCCTCAAGACCTGATCCTGCAGCTGCCAGCTTCACCCTGGGAAAACCATTAGCAGCTGGCTTCACGTCTAGGAAAAGAAAATGAAGTATGATGCATTTTCACAGCCATCAATCAGCAGATACAGTGCCAGGAAAGCTTCATAATGATGTAGATATCACCAATTGACTTTGCAAAAAAAAAAAAAAAAAGTACTTTTCAGGGAAAAACGTGTGCAAAAGAACCCAACAGATGATCTCAGTGTACACTTGTGTGCGTGGTTTGACCCCTTTCTTGCTTAGACAGAGAGGATTGAGGTCAGAAAGCACCTCCCTTGCCAGAGGGACAGTGTTCACCCTGCTCCCTAAGGATGGCAGCAGGAGGGCACATTTCCCTTCAGCCCTCAGCACCACCTCGCTGGAGCCATGGCAGGGGGCTCGGCCCCAGCCCTGCATGATGAAATGAGTGTCTTTGCCTACCCTGCTGAGCTTTCTGTTATCCTGTGGAGAAGAAAGTTCTGAGAGCAGAAGACCTTAAAATGGAAAAAAAAAAAAGCTGGAACTTCAGATTTGCACAAGGATGCAAGTAAGCCCAGAAATAAACAAAAAAAATATTCATGAATAAAATGTCGCTTTTGGCATTTGATTGTTTGTTTTTCTTAATGTTCTGCAAAATGGCTGAAAATTATCAGCAGCATCACTGCTGCTAAGTATTGTATTTCCAAATGTTTTCATGCTTTTACCCCTTTTTATTATCTTTAGTGTTTTCC
Source organism: Rhagologus leucostigma (assembly GCA_013397725.1). Lineage (NCBI taxonomy): Eukaryota > Metazoa > Chordata > Aves > Passeriformes > Rhagologus > Rhagologus leucostigma. Next base: position 2,217,578 of record VZTD01001174.1, on the reverse strand, counting down.
TGAGAGAGGCACTGAATGTCTGGCATGACTCATGCTGTGAGCAATCCTTCTGCGAGAACTGAATGAAAACAGGCTGATAACAAGGGTGATTTCATTAAAAAGAGCTCAGCCCGGTGGCTGGTTACACAGGACGTTATTGAAATCATGCATGCAGAACTCCAGTACTGTCATATTGGTTTAGCTCGTGTTTTCCATGGCGCAGGAGAAAGTACCTTTGTCAGTTCAGTGGAGGAAGGTTGGAGATGATTGAGGTAAAACAGCGGGAGGAGACCAACGTGATTAAGTCACACAGCCAACTGCCCATGTATAACTCAGTAATGGAGGGGAAAGCAGAGGGCAAACTAAAATTAAGTCAAAAGGACACAGGAGACAAAGGCTACACACACAGGACATGGAGAGGGTGTACACTGAGCTGATTTGTACAGCAGGCAGAGTGCAAAATTTTCATGCCCTGTATTCAGAGATCTCCTGTTAGTATTGATGGGAGCTCTGTACTAACTAGAGCTGGAATGGACAGTCTGTTTAGTGAACATGCATGGAGAGAGGCATGTTTAATTAATTTTACAGTCATGGGCAGAAAGGTCAGATGACAGCCTGTGAGTAAAATCCCCAGCAGCCAGATTGGACAAGAGAAGGAAAAAAAAAGTACAAGGAAAAAAAAAGTATTTGAGAGAAAAGCAAGGTCAACTCTGGACTCACTCTGGTGATTGCTCTCACCTCTTCAGCAGAAAATAAGGTCTTAATTTTGCTGCGGGTCACCAGGTAAGAATAGCCTTATTGCAGGAAATCTTGGTCACTTCAGAGACAACATAGTCCCCTTTAATTGGTTCCCTCTGGGTAGAACAGTGTAGATACAAGTCACTAAACAGATGCTCACGTGAGACATGGGGCAAGCAGGGTACCAGCACTGCCTGGTACAATCAGACGCTCATTACACACAGTAGAAATTTCTAGAAATGTATGTATTCACTAAGAGTATATTTATTATTCTGTCCTTTTCCAGTGGATAAGGAACTACAGAAGCATGGAATAGTAACAGATGCAAGTTACAATCCCAGGCAGGAGGTAAAACCCCAACTCCCTCCAAGGCAAGGAAGTGCTCAGTGCCCTGAAGAACCTGACAGGACCGTACCCAGCACCAGGGCAGAGCAAACACTTCCCCTTCCATCTATCAGCGCACAGAGTCACGGTGGGCAGCGCTCACCAACCAGGAAACCCCAAAGCTGCAGCTGTTTGCACCATGCAATTTGCTCCTCATGCCTTTAAATTGTTATCTAGCCTCTGTGGCACCACCATGCCCTGATTTCCTCGAGGACTGGTGCTTCCTGCAGCTTTCGGGGTGGATGACACTCCGCTGCAGAGCGGTGAGCCAGTATCTCACGTCACTCTTATTGTGAGCACATGGCTTTAATGCATGTGTTGCTCAAAGCAGCAAAACCCATCTTGGAAATACCATTCATTTCCAGATAGGCTTTTTTTCTTCTTTATTGTACTAACTGGATGTTTAATTTGCCGTCATTAATTTACCTTCATAGCCTTTGTGGAGTGAAGGCCAAGTAATATCAGTGTTAAAGGCAAAGGAAAGTAGTGCGGATCCATTAACAGGGAAGAAGAGCAGGTAGTATAAAGACAATATAAATGAATTCAAAGTCTTTTTTCCTTCATTTTTCTCAGAGACATTTCATTACAATCAGATATTTAGCAGTTTGTTTCAAGATGTTAATAAGAACACAAGGCACAAAAAAGAAAGAGCTAAAAATGGGTGTACCACCTCAAGTAAAAACCAAATCATTATTTGAATCAAGAGTTACCTTCAAAAACGAACGCAGAACTTCTGACATCCAAAGGGCAAAAACAGAGGCAAAAATTCAGTGCTTAACAAGAAAAAGTGAAAAAAAAGGATGGTTTGAGACACTACAAACCAGCCAGACTGCCTTCCATGCAGGTTCCTAATGACTTGCAGAGTCACTAAGAAAAATTAAGAATGGAATTTGTTACTGAGCGTGGTGCACACAAAACACAGCAACTCATTAGACCTGTGCACATGGATTTGAGAGGCCGCAGCTGGACTACTGTGACTAATTTTGATCATCCCACTGAAATAAAGCTGGACAAATTAGAGGCAGTTCAGAAAAGGAGCTGCAATGCTAACAAGGGACCAGAAAACGTGACCTGAAAGGAAAGTGAAAAAGAAATAGGCTTACCTTAGAGAAGGGAGCACTGAAAGGGGCTGCAATTATTCTTCTTACACGTGGAGCAGAGAGGCAACAGTTGGCTGTTCCTCATAGCCACAGATGGTGCAGAAAGAGGGAGACCGACCTGACCAGGGCTGGAACACCCTTAGCCATGATTTAAGTGGTGAGAGACCTTGTCTGGGAGATCAGTGTTCCCAAAATTCCCTTCACCTGGAACTAGAAGTTGGGGAGGGAGTGGTGGGGGGGAAAGAGACAGGCAAACCCCACAGGTGCATGTCTTAGCAACCTTAAATCCTCCCTCAGAAAACAGGGAAATAAGGCGGTTGGGAAAAGCTGGTGTGGATTCTTGGGAGCCAATTGCACCATGTGAGCCAATGCTCTTCCCTTACAGCATTACCAGTCTAGTGAGAGGCAAGTGTGAGGTGTGGGGTATCCTGCCTTCACCAACACCTCCAGGACAACAAGTTAGTGGTTAGACAGACAGGGAAATGAGGCTGAGCGTGTCCCATCTGCTGAGGTGTCTGATCTCTGAACCCAGAGCTGCCCAAAGCAGAGCCAGGCACAGAGCTGCTCTTCCCTTTCATGAAAAGAACAGAGACTTTTTTTTTCACTCTTTCACACTGAAATGAAACAAAATTCCTTTGAAATGTTTAGTAAAAGCAAGTAGTAAGAGAGGGAAAGGGAGAAAGATCCTCTTCTCCTCCCCTTTGCCCACACCCACCACCCCCTAGTAGCTACCGGCCCAGGAGATAGTGACATTAATTTGGGAAGTTTTGCTCAGGCAGACCCAGAGCAGAGCCCAAGCCTCTCAGTTTGTGGTTTCTTATGTGCTTTGATTATGCCAAAGTGCAGAGCTTTCTCCCTTTTCTTTTCTCCCTTTTTCCCCTCCAGCAATTCTGTACTAAAAATCACACAACAAAAACTTCAATGGAGAAACACACTCTGTGAAAATCTCAGCTGTGGCGAGTCAACTTTTTCCAACAGAAAAAAAAGATTTTCATCAGAAAGCTCACAGCCAGATCCAACATCAAGATTTTGGAGGCAGCTAAGCTTTAAATGCCTCATATTTCTGCATATCAGGGTCGTCAGTCAGGCACCCAGAAAACAAGGAGCACAGGAGTGATGATCACCTCTGACACGGCTGGAGTGACTTATCCAGCACGACACGGGCCCTCATGGCAGCCCTATCCATCACCTCCTCAGGGCAGCATTCCTGGAGTCATTTTTTTCCTCCAAAACATCAATACCAGCTAACATTTTTTAAACACTGTCATCCATTTCAGTCAATCTTATTCTTCATAATTTCAGTTTCTTTCTGTTGGGAAATTGGAGGGTATTTCATAGCGTGAAGTGTCAGGAGAACAACTGCGTCAAGGAACAACATCCTTTCCCTTGCCACTTATATTTGTTTGCTCGAGCAAACTGTACGCTTTCACCCCAGCAAGAGATTTACTGTTCTGATGCACCACCACAGCCTGAGCATCTCTTAGACATACTAAAAACCTCAACATTCAAAACCTTTACATGATCAGAAATCAGATTTTTAGGTAGTTTGATCCTACTACCCAGCCTTCGACTGCTTTTTTCTTCCTTCATAACATTGGATCACTTCGATAAAATCTTAATGGTGAGGCTACTGCTCGGCTAGGTTCTCCGTGCCATTGCCTCAGCCTATTTATGTGCAATAATCTCCCAAAGAGCTTATACTTTTCACTTTTATCAGCCAAAAAGCACACTGGAATTAACATATGGTATCTCATTCTATTTACTTTCTTCTGAATCCAAATACGCAGGGGCAAGTTGTCAGCAGGGAGAGAGTAAAACAAGCACGTGAAATCCGTGCCAAGCCCTAAACAGACAAGGGTGTGAACAAGCCCCCCTTGCTGTTGAGCAGCAGGGGACTTCTTGGAGTCCTCTCCTCAGAGGGACCTGCAGATATTCCCCCAGGGCAGCACTGGAGACTCTGAGCAAATGAATTAGCAAAGTTTTTCAGGGAATTTCTGGGAGCTGCTCAGAGAGATAAGTCCTGTGTCAAAACAACGCTCTCTGCTAAGAGCACACACCAGGCAATTTGCCATCCCTGGAGTTCACAAATCTTACCCCACGTGTGACAAATGGGACTGTGCCATCCCTGGGATGTGTTGTTGGATGCAGGGGGATGAAATGACCTTCCCCAGTCCTTTCCTGCCCTGTTTGCTTTGACTTTCCATTGCACTGCCCAAGTGTCCTGTAGTTCCTTGTTCCTGGCTCGGCTTGGACCTCAGGACAGCAGGGACAGGCAGCCTGTTTTCCCCAGGGCATCCCTCTCTTCCTTCTAGCAAGGTTTTCCCTTGTAGACAGGGATTTTTCCCCTCCTGTCAGCGTAAGAGGTGCTAACTCAGCTGTAGTGTTAATTTTACTCGGGCCAGAAGAAGTGATTAATTGGTTTGTTTATTCTCTTTAATCTTGGCATTGTTTGTTAACAGGTCCAGCTTCTGCTTGATCTGGCAGAAAAGCACTGACTCTTACTTTAGTTATTATACATATATATACACCTGTCTCTTAAAAAGGGTGAAAATCAGTCTCTTCTGTATATTTCATGTGCACACAGATGATCCCGTCAGTTCTTTACATCCCACTCTCAGGGGAAAGGAGATTTACTTTAATGGCTATTTGCAGAGGCTTTTGCAAAGAGCTGGACTGTCATTTCTCATGGAATCGCAGCCAAAATAACCTGCTGTTGTAAGAAATCTTGGAAAGGACTTTGGTGATGCAAAAATACTGCAAATTATTACTGCAAATAAGACTTAATCTGTATAAAAATCTGTGTCATTCTTGGCATGAAGTCTATATCCTAAAAAAAGGTTTGCCTTGAAAGAGAAAAGGTAATTTTTGCTACCTTAGAAGAGGATTTTAAATGATGGGACACATTCCAAGGATAGGTCTGAGAAGAAAATACGAAGACTGCAATCCTATGATCAGAGTGATAATATTTTTGGTCCCTGACTAAAGAGAAAAATTCCACTTTGATGTTCTCTCTGCAGTCAGGTGTCATAAAGAATAAGCAACAAATACCAAGAAATGAGCTTGAGAGAAATATGGAAATTAACTGGTTCACGTGGCCACCCGGAGTCCTGCCCTGCACTATCCCTCTCAGCGGCTGAGACCCCGATGGCAGGCCAGATTGGCTGGCAACATGAACAAATTTTCTTTGTGACCATGAAGAATTGCAACCCAAAATGTCCAAAACTGTGGTAAGGGCAACTGTCTCTCAGGGTGGATGAAGACTCTATCTTGCTGTTGAAGAAATATGTAAAACTCTTGCAGGAGTATCTAGGGGAGGTATTCATTTAGCTGGTTGATCACTACGGTATGGGAGATCAATTAGAATTAGACATCCTTGCTTGGGGTGATTTGAGTTTCGGACCTGGCTGTCCCACAGCCAGAATTTAATAATTAAAGAAAATAAAAATAATTAAGAAAAAAGAGCTCATCCTACAGAGCAGTTCATGTGAATGAAGGAAATGGAGATAAGGAAAACAAAAACACAGGGATAATGCTCCTTGGAGCAAACCCAACGCTGTGAGTGCCCTTTGGACTGTGTTTTGAGTTAACAGGGGATTAAAATGGCATCGGCGATGCTTTTCCCCACATCAGCAAGATCTACCATAATTTCATTTTGAATCTGACAAGCTATTTAGCCTAGAGAAAAAGAGCTATATTTTTCTGAAAGTTTAATTTTTTTTCCTTTCAGTGTCTTTGCAAATGAAATGCCTCGATGCCTCCTGCTTCCAAGATGTTTAATTTTAGGTTGAACAGGAGTTTAGCTTGAATTTCAATATTATCAATCATTCTTTGTGATTTTAAAGATTTTATTTCCCTGGGAAAATGGGGAGATTTTACTTTAGATTGAAATAAGTAACTTTTCCTCAGCGGACCAGTGAATTGCAAATCATCTACGCACTAAATCTTCCGTGTGCTGGTAACATCTGTTCAACAGTTGTCTTTTTTCAAAATTTACAGCAGCACACCATGATAGCCATGTCCTTCTGTCCCTCCTACATGCAATCTTTCACTTTCTGCTTCGCTCTGGGTGCTGTCTGTACTGATATAATTGCAGCACAAAAATGCAGAACACTGGCATCTGTTAATCCTTTTATACCTCAAGCCTTCACATGTTTGTCCAATTCTGCTTTTCATTGTGCCTTCATGTCTCTGGAGTAGCCTCAAAATTCCAGATACAGCAAAATAACCCAAAGTGTATCCTGGCCCTGTGGTGCTGCTGGAAGGATGTTTTAGAATTAAGATAATTCAGTGGTTTAAGTGTGTTTGCTGGATCCCTAGGAGCAAACTTTTACCCCACTTTGCAGGGATTTAGCCATTCAGATGTTATTAATATCAAGCCATGCTGCTGAATCTACGTGTTCTGTGAGGGAATAACCTAGATTTGAGTGTCTTGCTTTGCACCAGACACTTATTTCAGCAAATAATAGAAAGGATGGAATGGAACTTGACTTGAGCCTACAGTGTAACTGTGGCATGACAGAGGAGGAGTGAGAGGCTAAGGGATATCTAGCTAAGATCTTTACAGTAAATTTGGACCCTGGGTTTTCTTCCACATCACATTTTAAAGTCTTTGTGGGTTAGAAATAGAATCCTTGAGTGTCCTGAATTGGAAGGGACCCACAAGGATCATTGAGGGAGAGTTGAGAGATCATCACAGAGAGTTGCAGTTTGTGGGAAAAGGGTAAGTTTGCTAAATAGTATGGGGTGAGAATGAGAGTCCAGCAAGGAGGCAGCAGAACACTTTGGTATGAGACCTGTAGGTTTTCTTCAAGAAATTATGCATTTTGTAAGCAGAACTGAATATGCATCAGTGCAAAGAAAAGTCCAAAGAAGGGAAACAGCATTGGAAGTTGGCAAAATTACAGTGTTCTTATTTATATTGAATAGTTAACAACATTACAGAAAAGAGAGTGGTTTCAGTGGGAGATCTGCCATGGCATAGCCAAATGCTCAGACCATTGCCCCAGCACGTGGCAGTCATGGTTTGAAGTCAGGGAAAATCAGCCAGCTCCAAATCTGCCCATGAAGCTCAAACCCAGCAGAAAATGTCCCCAAATGCTCCTCTCACCTGTTTGCTTGCCTTCTGCTGGGCCTGTTGTGCAGCCTGTGCTCCAAACACACCCAGTGCCTCTCGGAGCATTCCCACCGCTTGCAAGCAACATTTATACAACACAATTCATCACCAGGGCTAAAACGGGTTAACGGGATCCTCATTTCTGAATGCAGAAAGATGAGCACTGTGATAAAAAAAGAGAAAGCGTTCCTGAGGTCACCTGTGGATAAATGTGAGAGGTGTAAGGGCTGCACAGCAGCGTGGGCGCCACACTTCTCAGTCTGTCACAGGCAAACTCATTTTTGTTCACGGGCTGATGGGTGAGATAGCCAAACCCCAGGTTAAAAACATCGTCACGCTTCTGTACTGCCCCACCCACACACAGGGTACAGTGGGAGGGGCAGCAGCCACTCTTGCACATGGAACCACAGCTGGCTCCTGCACTGTTTGCAGTTGTAGGTCCACACCGTGGCTTTTAAAGTGGCATTTGAAGTTTTAGGGGTAACTAAACCTTCTCTGAACTGGGTTAACTGTAGAAAACTACAGAAATATTGCTGCCAGGAGTTCCATGCTAAGTTTTAGTTACATGTGCTTGTGCAGGATGTCGGCAGATGCCAGACAGGTCTGCCTGTACAAACTCCCTGTTCTCCAAGCAGCTCCTAGAATAGAATCACAGAATCACAGAATCATTAAGACTGGCAAAACCCTCTGAGATGATCAAGTCCAACCTTTGGCCAAACTTCACCTTTTCAACTAGACCAGAGCACCGAGTGCCACATCCAGTGAATTCCTGAACACATCCATGGATGATGAATCCACCACTTCCCTGGGAAGTCCATTCCAATGCTTAACAACCCTTGCAGTGAATAAATTTTTCTGCTGTCCAGCCTGAACCTCCCCCGGCTCACCCTGAGGTTACATCCTTTTGTCATAAAACAACTCATAAAACACAACCCAGAAATGACCAAAGCCTGACACTCACCAGGTTTCACATAATCAAATTTTACAAGTTTCAAAAGCAACTCAGCAATGACTGCAAATTGCTAAAGAATAAAGCAGCAAATGATAAATTGATTGCCTGCTGTTTCTTTGTGCACTAATTTGTGTTATGGCTTTCCAATCTGAAATTGCTTGACTAGATTTTTGCCGATTGTTTTTATTTTTAGCTCAAATTGCAAATGAAATGACTGTGGTAACCTGACTGCATCAAGTCTAATGAAGAATTGATCAATTGTCATATTGGAGGGTTTTTCTGAACACCGGTTTCTGGCCTATTTTTTTAGGATGAAAATTACAGTTATTAGACACTTACCAACTAAGAATGCAAAACTGAGTCTTGTTTTGATAACAGCAAGAGGGAAGAAAACCTGGAATACTGCCTGTCTGCCTATAATCACTTTTTTTTACCTATGGATGGAGATACACAGTTAACATTTTCAGCTGAATTATTCCCTAGCAAAAGAATTGAGATCTGGTTGCTTCCTCCTTCAGTTCAGAAATGCTATTTTCTAAACCATGTCTTTCACTAAAAGGTATAACTTTAGATTTTATAATCTAAAAGCATACTCTCACTGTTATCAGGCAAGAAGGAGGTGGAAGAGCAAAATTGAAAGCTCAGCATGGAAATGGCTCCATAGAAATAAAAAATTGCTAGGATTCATCTCATCTGGTGAGAAGAAGCTGTACTGCATTATCGGTGTCTGAGGAGGAGAGTGGCTCCCATTGAGAATGCTCCATCTGGCAATCTGATTTTCTTTTATTTTCTGTTTAAAGAACTAGAAAGTGCCAGTGCTATACCTCCTGTAAGAAGCACCATGTTGACCATGGTGGAAGAAATCCCCACCTCATTCCAACTCATCCCTGAATGGGAAACCCTCCCACAGCCTGATCAGCCACTGAGGGACAGAGCTCATTTCTGCCTCAGAGGACCTTCTGAGGACACAGGTCTCCCCAACACACTTTTAAGAGATCAGAAGCTTTAAAACACGCAGACCTACGCTGTGATCAAAGTTAATTCAGTGTAAATGAGAAGAAATCAGTGGGTTTGTCTTCTGCACGGCTGATCCTGATCAAAGCACAGCTGCCTATAATACGCACCATATGGGGCAACAATTGTCTCCTGTTCATACCTGTGCCTCCCTAATCCCCCGTGTCCTCTGTGAAAGCGCAGATCTGTACCTGCAGCTCTGGCTGGATGGCCACAGAAAGGCTTTTGGCTTTATGTGCATATAATTATGGAGATGTTTTTTCTTATTATGGTAATTACATCCTAAAAAGTTGCACAGGTAGCAGCTGTAAATGTGGTGAAGACTCAGCTGATACCAGCTGAGCTGCATTTTCTTTTACATCAAAAAGCAGCTTCTAGCTGAAGGCCTTATAGGTTCCCAAAACCTTGCTGTTTTTATTGATGCTCCTACTACTCCTGGTAAATAAGCAGAGGTCTGTGGAACAACCAGAGCAGAGATGACCCTAAACAAAAAAGAAAATTAGTGCCTCTTAAAACTGGGAATTGGGAACTAAATTCAACTAAATAAAAGTAGCAAATGCCTTTATCTGGAAGTTTTTGTATATAGGAACTGAAAGGCTTGGTCTTTCATGGCATGAGTAGGTGTCACCAGACCTCTGTCAGGTGCTAGACACACAACCACGTGTGTGAGATTCCCCAGAATACCGTCATGGCTGAGGGGAAATGCTGGCTGGAACTGATAAAATCCTGTTTCCATGGCAGGAAGGCACTGATTTATCTTAGTTTTGAAGATACCATGACTGTATGTACAGAATCTGTGCCTTTTGAAAGTTGAAGAAACAAACAGTGAGGATTGCTGATAAATTTGGATTTTAGAAATCTATTAGGGGTAATGTTGCAATTCCACGGTTGGGAGTACCCAGCTTTATCTTATCACAGTGGCCAGGCAGGCTGCTGGCTATTTCTAGCTCATGACCTTTTATTTCAATATTTTTTAAATCCATCCAGAGTGCTATAGCGCATGAGAAGAACTTTTTGCATCCACAGCAGGAGCTGCTGTGTGCTCAAGCCTGCTTCATATCAACACTCTCCAACTCTCACACAGCAGACAGCCCACAAGGGGATGAAGGACAGGGTCAAAGAAAGCCTAAATTTTGGTAGGATGGTGGTGAGGTTCTTTCAGGTTTGTGCATTAGCTGGGAAGTGGAGCATGTCTGTGTACATTATTGCAACACTGTAAGGAATAAAGCCTTACTCCAAAGGCGAGAGGGAACCCAGCCATTCATCCCAAATGTCAGAGCCCTGACAGGAAAGCCCATTACAAACACGTGAAGAGCTGAAGCCACCGTTGTGCCAGTGAATGGGATGAATAACAGCAATGAATAACAGCAAAACAATAGCAGGAAAAATTGCCTCGTCACCCCGCATCCATTAGGAACTAAATCACACCCAGGACACGCGCGCGGACCCGGCCTTGGCAGGGCTAAGCCGCCTGCACTCGGAGCCCCTTATCTGCTCACCAGCCTCTGCTGCATCCTGGAAGCACTGACAGCAACTGAGTGGTGACACTTTCGCCAGCATAATATCATCCACACACAGCACTGCATTGAGGAAGTGCAGGAAAATGTGGCCAAAATTCAGCATTGTCCATGGGAGCAGTCTGGAAAAACGTGCAGCTCGCGAATGGTAATTAGCCGGTGTCGTGGCTGAGGCGTAGAAACAACTCCAGCTCTCAGAGGGGTAAACCGTGGAAATCAAATTTCCACCTGAATAGAGCCCAGTGGGTTCTAAAATCAAAACCTGTGAGTTTCTTTTTTGCTGCTTTTATTTAGGAAAACTACATTTGTGACTGTATGTTCGACTGAGATTAGGAGGCAAGAAAGACCCTTTTCATTTGATTTCACTTTTTCATTCTGAGGGATGAGAGCAAAATAGACCAATCAATAACAATAATTATAATTTTCTTTTTATTGATTGCTCAGAAGCCCTTAAAGGCATCATCATTAACTTAGAGATAACTTGAGGAAATTTATGAGGTTTTGAATTCTGTTGTGACAGAGCAATAGTAAGTGATTTCTATATTCAAATTCTCAGCCTGCCTGGCTCTAGGGCTGAGCCAGAATGAGTGAGGAGGAGACTTGTTAAGACATAATAGAGCTATTGACACAATTTGGCTTTTCTCTTTTTTCTAACTGGCACCTTCAATAGATGAGGCTGCAGGGTATCTACTGACTTCACCCGGCCCATACAACTGCCTATTGCTTTTTATCCATGTGGTGTTTCCTGTCCTTTTTGTGTCCGCCACATTATCCACGAGCAATTTTCACAGTGATGAGAGATGCCAGACAATGATTCTTGGAGACTGAAACATTTTAAAGGACAAAACTTCTGCTGGACAATTCTCGGCTCGTTCACCTCAACTGGCCACGCGTGCCAGTATTGTCCCTAAAAATAAAAAGTTCCTTCATCTTCTCTATTTGTGGAGCACTGAAGAAAGTGCTTTCCATCCCATCTGCTGTGACAGTTCTCCAAACTCCTCTGTAACCTGCCAGGAAGTTCCTCAGACTTTGCTCACACTCCTCACAGGGATCACTTGTTTTCACTTGTTTTGTCAGACCCTCTTGACACCTCTTCTGGCCCCACAAAAAATGCTTCTCCGCCTGGCTCTGCATCCTCCTGTGTGAGCTCAGTGCAGCTCGTTATTCTGCAGGTTATTCAGGGGATACACAGACTAGAAAAAAAGTCCCACATAATCAATTCCTCCTTTCGAAACCACAAGTTAAAAATAGAAATGCAAGGCAAGATAAGAGATATGAGCATGAATAAATAATTGTTTGCTCTGGAACTGAACATTGGCCCTTGGTTTGTCAATAGTTTATTGCTTTACTCCGTAGAAGACCAGGATGATAAGTGACCTTGTTTCCAGACAAATGCAATTCTGAAGCATCATAAAGAAAACACCTTCAGATTGTAGGAGGGTTTTATTCTCACATCTGCCTGTTATTCAGTACAAATAACATGTATTAAATGTCATATTCTTTTCAGCAGGTACTCAGCCTCTTGCCTCTTCCTGGGTCAAAAACGTCTATAATTACATTCATTTTGCACAATGGTTCATTTATCTCTATCAGTTTTGCCTTATGAATGCTTTGTGATTTGTTCAAGACCTGGCCATTATGAGTGTGTGATGTTTGTACAATGTGCTTCCTTGTCATTTCAGTTCAGTAGGAGGTTCCTCTGCTTCTGAAATCTCTGAAAATTGTTTTATTTATTAGCTATCAAGGTTTTTTAACACAATTATTATGTTTTATCTACCAGAGGAGCACTCATGGTTCAAGTACTTTAACGTAGTGATCACTGCCACATTCACAACAAATTTCTGCCTCTGAATATTTTTTGTCATCAGCAGGCAGAATAATTGAAGTAAAATCTTGGTAAGTATTGGTAAAATAAGGCAGCAACTTTTATCTTTAATAAACTGTTAGATGTTCCTTAGTTACAAATATCTTATCTATTAATAGATGTTTGTTCACCTGGAACCTGTGTCCACCAAAAGGAATTTTTAGATGTTGTCAGATCAGTTGGACTCTCCTGTTATTTTGAACGCATCCATTAGGATCTTGGAAAGAATTTCCCTTCCCCAATATCTGCCTTTCCTTTTCTACATAAATTCTCTTTCAATGTGTGGTAATTCATATTATGGGGAAGTGATGGCACTGAGATGATAAAAGCTTCAGAAACTCTTACCTGAGCTTTTCTACGTCACTGAAGTGCAGCCCCTGAGCATGGAAGTGGCTGGTGACTAAAAAACATCCTTCTGTTTCTAAAACAGAAAGAGAAGAAAGGGAACACATCCTTTGTCTGCAATTAATTTAGAGTTATGGCTTATTAGCCTCAGCATTTCAGACTGATTTTTCCAAATGAAAACCTTTCATAATTTTCCCATGAAGAAAAAGTCAAACACGCCAGAAGAGGTTTTGTTCCACTGTGGATTGTAAGAAACAAAAAGCGGAAATGTGAAAATCTGCCAGGGAGGGGGGACTTCGAAAATTTACTGTATGTCATACAAATGTCAAAAATATGAGTACTCATACATAATTTGAAATATATTTTTTTCTCTCACATACACGTATGCATAAATACATGTAGCTATATTTCACATACATATACATACATACAAAAACACGAACATGTATTTTTGGGGGAAACCCCAGACTGTGTTCCCACAGTGTGGGAGATGATGGCAAGAAGGAAACCTGCATGTGGGGACACACCTTTCCTGTCACAGAGCAATCACAGCCCATCACCAAATGCTGCTGTTGGTCAGCATTGCCTGCATCAGTCACCTGCTTTTCATTCGCCCTCCACACAAAAGTTATTTTACAATTTGCCAGCTATTTCCCCAGGCTTTAGAATGCCCTTTAGATATATTGTGTGGCTTTGCCCAAAGCAAACATGCACCTCAGGCTTGTGGACTATATTTCTTTCAGGGTTTCCTGGCTGCCATCACCTATTGATATTATTTGATTTGCAGCCGCTATTCAAAGCAAACAAACAAAATCTCACAACTTCTTAAACTTTCCTCCGCGTAAGCCACTGATATTTACTGGGAGCAAGAGGGACAGGTAAAGCTCTATTACACTTGTACTCACCTGCCTTTAGAAATGAAAGCAAAGGTTTAGCAAATTATTTCCTTACGACTTTTCAGCCTGCTGCTCTGAAGTTTCCTGGCTTTGTCCCTGATATGACTGATGCTTCTTCCCATGACCATGAGCACCAGCCAGGAGGGACAGACCCTCAGCAAACGCCTGGTGGTCCCAAAGCAGGATTTTTTCCACCAATACCTTTTTCCAAGGAGTGTACAGGTGACTCAGCTCTTTGCAGAGCATCCAGCTACCAACCTGCCTGAAACACCAGTGGGTGTTTCAGGTGTTAAATGTGCGGGTCTGTGAGGGGAGTATCTCAAAGCGACACCCTAAAAACACCTTACCAGACTCTTGTTTGGCTGATCGCTGCTGCAGCCCTGTGGATCCTCAGTGCCACCTGGTACAATACTGGCCGGCACAGAATGGGATTCCAGGCTGTCCCCAGGACCTGCTGACACGAGTGTCTTCCTCCAGCTGAGATGATATCGAGGTTTCCTTTAGCTGAGAGCCAAACCCCCTGCCCACAGCAGTATATTCAGTTCACATATCCACCTCCTGCTCGTTTTCCATGGGATATTTCTGAATTCTTCTGCCTTCTGCAGGAGGCTCTCCTCTCTCCAGCAAGCCCATGGGCTGCCTCTCCTTTCCCACACATTAACAGACAACTCCCAGCATCCAGGCATTAACAGCAGCATTCCTCATGGCTTCAATGGAGACAGGCTTTTCCCTGAGGAACCTGCTCCATCAGGCCACCAGAGTTACTCAAACGTCGTTTTCACTTAGCAGATACAGCAGGTGTTATTATTTGTTTGCTTTTAGTGTCAAAAAGGAGCTACTCAGTGTCTCTTTGCCACAACTTACTGCCAAAAAATTGTTATATTTAGGAAAAAAAAGCTTTGAAGTCTAGTAAAGCAAAAAAATCCTTATGTCTTAGCAACAGCCCCTTGCCTATACTGAGCTTGGTGGTGGGTCAAGAAGCAGCTCTTCGCAGGAGACTAAAGCACCAGGTATATCCAGCATTCAATTCCAGCAATTCTCTGGACAGAGAGCCACTGCCTCTCACTGCAATGTTTAATTTCTTCCTGTAGGAAACCAGAATGGTCATAATGACCAGCTCCCCAAGAAGCAAGCTTTTTTTTTGCATAAGCCCCTTTAATGCAACAACAGAAACACAGTTGGATTAAATTAAATTTGTAAGTTTATCTTACATAAGAAAATAAATATTTCTTTTTGACGGCAACCTAGTCTGCACAGTGCAGAGTAGCAGTGGCTCCATACTAGAGGTGGATGTGGACATGAAGGGGGACAGCTGGGATATCGAGCACTTCATAACTGTCCACAAGCTTGACACCCGCACCTGAATTAAAAATGAACAGGAAGGTGTTGTCTGATTTGAATGTGGCTGCAGCCACCGTAAGGTACAAGTGGGCATCTCTCAGATGAGGAACCAACAGGGCTCAGCTGTGCCTTTTTGTTGTTTGTTTTTTTTTTTAAGTAACATTTTTATAATAAAGTCTGATTACAGTGATGCCTTTATTCATTTATTTCTGCGGGAAAGCCAGTGGTAATTAGCTTGCACCACAGCCTGCAATTTGCATGTTAAAGTTTACAATCATCCTGTCACAGGGCCATGATAAGCACCATTTTACAAGGGGAAATCAGTAATTGAGGGTTTGTTTTGCTCGTGGCTCGCTGCAAAACCTGGGTGAGGTTTTTTGCATGGTGGGCTCCGCGTGCCTCGGTCTGAGCCGCGTCAGGGACGGAACAAAGTCCGTCAGGTTGGCTCCAGGGGAGCTGACAGAGGATCAATTTGCCATCCTACCTCCTCGATGACAGCCTGCCAGCATAACTAAACCCAGGCACAGGTCCATAAACCGACTCTGACAGTGAATTCAGGGTAAAATACACCTTCAGAGGTGGCTGTTTGAGCCAGGGCTTCTCCGGGAACAAACGCATGGCTTTTGTCCCAAGTCCTTAAATTTACTGGATGAACACCCCTCTCCTTAGGGACCTTGCATGTCTCCCGCATGTGCTCCTCCAAGTGCCTCCCTGGCCTTTGCCAGGCCCGTCTACAGCGTTCAGCTCCTCTGGTGTTAACATGAGAAAGCCTTTTCTAAACCACTGCAAACAAAACCATGCAAGGGATGAAAAACAATTAGCCATGTGTCAGTGTCTGATATATTTGCATTGTTTAGGCAGAGTAGTTAATCACTGGTAAGACCACAACATGTGGTGTGAATTTGGATTATAACTAATACATATCGAGCAGAAGGCTATTAGTTACATCTAAAGGCACCATTTGATATTATTATTATTGAGAAAGTGAATGCAATTAATTATATTACAGTGTCCTTGCAGGATTCCTGTGGCAATACCGTGCAAAGAGCTGTTTGCTTTTAGATTCCTTTTACTTTTGTTCAGACAGGAGCTAACTCAGGCAAGCAAAAGGCATCACGAGCCAAGATTCTGCTCCCATTAACACTCCTGAAGCCCTGAGTGGTACTGGAGGGGTCAGCAAGGGCCTGCATTTTTTTGAGGGGTTTTAAATACAGGGTAAACTTTTCATTTGTGTAAAATGGTTGGTCTGCTGAAATGTCACTTCTTCCCTCGGGTGGGGAATTAGCAAAGGACAGTCTCCATGTGGTCTCCAGAAAGGACTTCTGAGGGAAGGAATTCGATCCCAGATTTAATTAGAGGTGCAATATTTCCAAGTGTTCCCTCTCTGAAATGTCTCTTACCTATAGAAAGAAAAGCTTAGGGCACTTCTTTTTTATTTAAAAAGGCAATTGTATTAATTCAGCTGAATTTTGCATTGGAATTGCAATGGCTTTGACAGTTTAGTTCCCTGAAAATTGCAATAAAGGCTTTGTTACGCTACATTTTGTCCCCATTTGTCTTGTATACCATTGCCTTGCCTTTGGCACAATCAAAATAATCTTTAAAAATACTGCCGTAAATGGATTGACTTTGACCTTCTGAGTATCTTGTCAATAAAGTAAAAATGATAAATGTGTTTCAGAGTGCCACCGGCGTAATATTAAAGCAGAGTCACAATCTGAAAACTGACATTTGAAAAATTATATTATGGGGAGGGGTCTTATTCTCTGTCAACAGTGCCACATAAATAAGCTCTGTTTACAGTGAAAAGAGGTGATTTTGCTAGCTGCCAGGTTGTGCAATTCCTGTGATGTGGCCTCTGCCTCTTACATCATCATTAGCAATTAAAGATTACTGCAGCAAGGAATTAGCTGAGCCTTCTGTTGCTGAGGCACAGAGCAGAGCAGCTCCACCTCGGTCTCCTCCTGGGACCACTCTGCAGTGCTGACGTGGTGAAAAGAGACTTGGCCTCATCAAGAAATGGCTCAGATAACCAAGAAAAGGCCATTTTTGCTACATGATCAGCTCTTTGGAGATAAACAACTTCTAACAGAATCACCACAAGGCTTTTCTGTATTAGGCGAGAAGAAGAGAACTGAATATTCTGTAAAAAAATCAAGAGATGTAGGAAAATAAACAGGGCAGGTGAGTAAACAAACACACGTCAAGGGGCAGCAGTTTTGATTCAGACTTTGAGATGCACACGCAGAAGCCCTGATGTGTTTGGCTTTATGCCTCAAGTGAGCCTGACCTCTGGCTTGAATATTTGCAAGCCTAACTCAAGCTGATTTCTCAAAACCCTCTACTGTTGTTTTTATACCATTTCTTTTTTTTTGTCTTTTTAACATTTCTTGTTCTAATTCTTCTCAGCACATATTTAAAAGTATGTGAAGTGCACTTTATACTTGAGCGTCAATTTATATCATGATTAAAATGCTCATGCATGTAGTAAACTAAATTAAAACCCCACGTATTTTCAAAGGTCACAAGGCTTTGGAACCTCAAAACGCTGCTTGATTTCTGAGGAGGAGTGACTCAGATGTCAATCCCTAAAATTAGGCTGGAATCACATTAAAAGGTGAAGGTTTTGATCCTGATTCAGATAAGATGAAAATCGAGATAACTAAAATCTTTATGTCACTAAGCTTGCACTTCTGTATATTTAATTCTGGATTTGTTTGCCTTGAAAATCAGCCCAATCCTAAAATGAACCAAAATATAAAAGGATATAGGATTTAAGCAGCTATTAGCAGCATCCAGTGGAATTAAACTGATTAACGTATTAATCATTGCCCTTTTCCAGCCTCCGCAGCTCCCGAGTGCCGGCCAGGGGGACACCGCATCCTCCGCAATCCCCACAGGAGCACCAGCTTCGACTCCCTGGAGCTGCAGCGAGTGGCCAGCCAGGACCTGGTGTGTGACCACTCCCTGCCACCGGCATGGTACCGCCTCATGCTCGGCCACCGGCCCGCGGAAATGCCCACTAGATGTGTCGAGGTCAGCAGAACCTGAGCACCCACTCCGGGGAGCTGGAATAAACCCTCTCGGGGGAGTTTTCCTCCCCAACCCTCTCTGTACTCTCCCAGACTGTGTATCCAGTGGGAACAAGCGGGTGGTGATGGGAAAACCACTTGAATGATGATAATAATAATGATAATAATAATAATTACAACAATAACGGCAACAACAACAAAACGAACGGCAACAAAACCACCACCACCACCATCAAAACTAGCAATACCACTGTCATACCAAAGTGCATTAGTCAGAGACCAGGATCCCTGTGGAATAGCCGATATACAACCAGACTAGGAAATATTCCAACATAAAACCAGGTGTTTTCCAGCTCTACAGAGGGATTTTTAGTAATCCATGTATGTCACCTCAAGCTGTGCCTTTTCCGAGCAGCTGTATTGCTTTAAGAATAGATTCTGCAACCTGACTCTTTTCCCAGATAAATTATTATGAGTTAGGGATTTTTTCTGATGATGAAATCAGAAGGGAGAAATCAGAAAAATTAATGTTTAAAGCGATCTTTGGGGGAAGTGAAGGAAAAGCTAAAGTTGAATATTTTTCTGCTATTATCATCTCTTGCATTCTTTAGTTTCATAAGTATGCTAATGGCTTTCTGGAGCAAAAAACCCTCCACCACATAAGACTTCTCTATAAAAGAGACAAAACAATAATTATCTGGTTTTATGTGTGTTTAATATGTATGACAATAATGTTTAACTTGCAATCATTGTTGCCAGAGCAACTTGAGTCCCTCGCTGAAGTCATTGCCACCTCAAATATACAACTGCAGGAGATTAGAATAATTTCAAGCACAAAGTTAAACGAAATTATTCAGAAAATAATAAACTAATTACCATAAATTACTTAAAAGATGAAATATTCAACCTAGAGTGCCAGGATGTTTGGTATCAGGTGATTCTACTCTAGCTGGAGAACCCTCTCAAAATTAGTAAAAACATTTTATATCCATTCAAATTGTGTGAACTCGTCACAACTGAAGTATATCTTAATAATCTAACATTTAATGAAATGTTAAGAGACAGTTGTTATTTCTGTAGAATTTCTAACACTTTGCACGTATAAACTATAAATCTTATTAACATGAATAATTGGCAGGATTATTATTGAAATAATAATTTCATGGCAGGTCATCCTCGAATATCCCAATGCACTACGAAGTTTTCCAGGTTGCTCTATAAATGTATATATATATTCTATAATATTATTTAATTTCTCATTCTCTTTCAGCAATTTTGAGTATGTAGCAATGCTCAGCTGTATGAGACTGCTTTTGAACAATACATGCTTTGTTTCTTCTAATCTCTTCTCTGGAGTTTTTCATTCAGGTTTGTGAAGGTATATTCATTAGTTTAGTTTCTTATCTTGTAACATAATTCTTGCCATTGGTTTCTTCATTATCCTCTGAATGACAGTAAATCTCTGCTTCACCATGCTGATGAAGGATTACATCTGTTAGATGTCACAACTGGAAGAATACGCTTCTTTTAGATCTTCACCTTCTAAATCTGCCTCTACATTCTATCTCTTCCACTTAATTAAATCATTGTTTGATTTGGTTTCCCATTTAATTTCAGCAAAACCTCTGGAACAAAATAATTTAAATTAATAACTGCACAGCCTCCACTCCTTAATAAGCAGTTATTATAGGACATTCCAGTCTGGCTGGAGCGAGCTGATTTTAATTAAAAAAGTCAAAGACAAAACCCTGAACAGATAGAAGAGAAAAGAGACCAAATAAAGCCTGACAATACGGCTGCAGAATTAAAAAGTACATTACTCCAGCACCTTGTAAAATATATGCCTGGTGATATCGTGTTGATACTGGCCAGATACAATTAGCTGCTTATCGATGGACGAGATTAACTTCTTAATTCAAAGTGCTGGTGGGTAAGGATTTCTGTCACCCAATTGAGCTCAGAAGGGATTTAAGCCATAATAGAGATTTAGAGGTCCTGCCCAGAGTGGGGGAGAAGTGTGGGAGGACAAACGGCACGTGCTGGGGGACGCGAGGGAGGGCACCTCCCAGAGCCTGGCTCCTCCAGACAGCCTCTCAATGCCTGTGTTCTGAATCTGGCCGTGAAAAAACCTCCACCATAAAAATATGGCCCTGTCTGTGTATTGTTCCATAACCATAGGGAGCCTTATATCCAGCAGAGCTGAGAACCAGGTCACACAAGGGGGTGCTGAGAGCCCCAGACCTCAACCGTGTCACAGCCAAGGGGCACAGCAAGCTTTGCAATGAAAAATGAGCAACGGCTCTTAAGGAGCTGCTTCTCATCCACTAATTTAATAAAAAAAGGGAAAATAAAGGTAGAAAAGACAGAAGAAAAACCCATAAGCTACAAAGGGAAAAAAAGACAGAAGAAAATCCCAAAAGCTTTTACGTCAGAGAAAGTGAAAATATTAATTGCATTCCTGAACCTGCCATCCCTTGAATCCAGCTGCTGTCCATAAACTTATTCCTCCAGTGGCAAAATGTTTTTGATTGAAAGAGCTTTCCAATTTAGGCTTTGCCTGCTGAATTTCTCAGGGCAGGTAACAAATGATCCTGACCTTCCTCCCTCTATTTCTTCCTTGCCTTTCCCCCTATGCTCCCAAAGGAGGCACAGCAATTACCGGATCCTGGACGTGCACTCCTGGCCACAGCCACTCCCCTAGCCAAAAATATATCCTAGTAGAAATCCAATACAAATTTGCAAATTTTAGATCCTCAGGTATTGAGGCTGCTGCTACAGATCGTGGTTTGTTCTTTAAGAACTGCCAAATTTTCTGTGAAAGACAAAAACACTAAATGAAAAAAGGATAGAGAGGCTTTTACTGAGGTTAAGGCAGCATACTAAGAAGCAAGAAACAATGCACAGACATGGCCAGACCATAGTAAAATGACCTTCAGAGGAACAACAAAAGAGAGAAAAATTAAAGCTCAACAGAAAATCTATTAAAAATACAGAGAAACACTTAACAGCCAATATGGGAAAAACATACATCAATTACAGAAATTCCAGCCCCTGAATTTAAATAACACAGGATATACGCATACATCTGGATACATGTACATATGGGCAAGCCCTATGGGAGGCATAAACACTAAAGAGAAATATGAGGGAACATCACACACTAATGTTATTGAAGATCTGCTCCACAGCCAGATAAGAGATCAATCTGTGGATTACAGCAGAGCACTGCACGCTGCTGCCTGTGATGCAAACTCAAATGCCACACCACGTTCACAGCAAAGCCAGAAATGGGCTGAAAACTCACTTTTTCCCGTGGAGAAGTTCCACTGGCCCCAAGTGCTTGTCCCCACCAGCAGCTGAATGTCATTTTCTGGAGGGAATGGCAGGAGAGGGAAATAATTTCATCTTTGCACGTTAACGCCAGCAACCCCTGGTTCAGGGACTTCTGGGTTCAGGCATGGGTTGTTGAATTTTCTTGTGAGGGCAAGAGGAGGGGCAGACACTGATCTCTTCTCTGTGGTGACAGAGACAGGACCCAGGGGAATGGCTTGAAATGGTGTCAGGGGAGGTTTAGGTTAGATATTAGAAAAAGGCTCTTCCCCCAGTGGGTGGTTGGGCACTGAACAGGCTCTTCAGGAAAGTGGTCACAGCTCCAAGCCTGACAGAGCTCAAGAAGTGTTTGAACAATGCTTCCAGGCACTTGGTGTGACTTTTGGGGTTGTCTTGTTCAGGGCTTGTGATCCTTCCAACTCTGCAAACTCTGTTATTCTGTGATTTAAATTCATTTCTCTCCCATGAGCCAGCCCAGTAACTGCAATTTTTTGGCATACACAATTCTGTAGCAAGCTTTTCTACAGGCTACTTATGGATATGAGACTCTGTTTGGGAAATGCCCAGTAATACCTGCCTGTAATGGTGTATCAAGATTACTTCCAATACCCTTCTTCAGAAACTTCATCCTCTAAATGAGCAAAACCCTCTCCAAATCTGTGTATGCTCTAAATTCATGTACAACTGTAAATGTGCAGGCAGAAGGACACGTTATGCAGTAAGAGTTGGTATTTTCTCAATAGTTTCATTTTTAGCAATATAAATTTACTTTTTTACATATATACTGGGATGAAACATAGGCTTAAATGCTAATCTTTGGTGTATAAAACAAGGTCATGTTAAAGCATGTCAAATCTAACCTGCCCATGGTGCTTAATATTTCAGTCCCTGGAGAAGAAGATTTATTTTTCCATACTCAGTTTCATTCCCTCCTTCTTAACCTGTTGCAGAACATTTTATATTCACAATCAAAAAGCAGTATCTCAGCTGCATGTCATTAATTTATTGTTTTGTTTCAATTTTTATTTTGCTCTGAATCCAGCCCCACTTTGATTTGCAATTGTTCTATGCATTTAAAAGCAAGTGACACTTTCAAGGTATTATTTAATCTGTAATTCTTTCCCACACACATACCTTAATATTCCAAATCATAATGGTAGGTATGAAGAGCCTTTGTTTTTCTTGTTTGTTTTTCAGACATGCAAAAACTCTTCTGCAGAAATTACAATTACAGCCTCTATTGTTCAGAGGCATGTGCTTAAAAGAAAAACAAGACAGGCATCAGTTTAATTGCCACTACAGATATTCCTGACGTAAACTGATTTCTGTGAAGTTTGGCCACAGATTGAAATTAAAAAAACCCCAAACTTATTTACTTTAACTAACCACAAAGAAATTAAAAAAAAAAAATAAGCTAAAGGAAAGTTTTGAGTGGATAACAGATGCAAAATCACAATGCTTTAGCTGCCAACCAGCAGCACACCAAAAAGCCTTCCATCTCCATCCAACTAAAACAATGCGTTCCTCACATATGGTGCTACTTATTTTTAACAGCATAATTTCAGCAATGCCCAAGTGACAAGAACAATCGAGCTTGATTTCTTTGTGCAGTTATGAAGAACCACAGTGTTCAATCAATCAAACTGGCTGATACTCCAAACCCCAAGCAAATGGAAGGAGACACCACTGGATTAAACAATAATGGCTTGTTCCATTGTTTTTGCAAAAGGGGAAAACATTTTTTTATTATTATTTAGGTTTTGTAAATTGGATTATTTAAATGATTATCTGGTGCCTAACTGGGAATCAAAAACACTTAAGGAATGCTTACCTGCCACGTGGCGGTCTTGCAAAGATTAATTAGGTACGGTTTACAAAATTCTTTGAAGATTAAAAACACCACTTAATTACAATTGGATAAGGTATGGAAGGGTACTAAAAAGGGCTGGCAACAGCCCAAAGTGTCCCTTTTGTGTTGGAGAAGTTCTCCTTTGTGCAAGCTGTGTCACTGGACGCCTAAACTTGTGGAGTTTGGTCTTCTGTGGAGGCAGCTGTGTAATTCCTCTTCTCCCTTTTGGAAATGCTGCTGAGTGGTGGTGTGAGACTCCCACGTCTCTCCAATATCCTTAGAGCAGCAGGGACTGTAGGTATTGCAGGTAAATTCTCTGTCTTAAATTCCTATCATTTGCTACCTCTGTATTCAATTTTCTGGTTACTCTCCCAAATGACAGCTACAAAATTCAATGCAAATTGTGCCACAGCAGGGACTTGAAAATTTTGGCTCTGTTTTTCTAAGTTTCTTTGGGGTTTTTTTGTTTTGTTTGGGATTTTTTTTCTGTTCTTATCTCTACTGCTGGTTGAACACATGAATACACATTTGCCCTTGTCCTCCCAGGTCTGTCTTCTAATTCACAGAGGCTTCATGCAGCAAATCCTTTTGGCTAGTGTGCGGCAACTTGCCTGATTCAGAAGGACCACACGCAGCTCATAGCAGAAAATAAATTCATGTGCATCATAGAGCTGCTGGGAAAACAGAAATACTTGATATATACCAAGATCCTTCCTTGGCCAGCCTGTAATCCTGAATTACAGTTTGTTAGGATAACTTGCTGTCTCACAGTCTGACTTTTCCTGGTTGCAAAACCCCTCGTAAGGGTTGGTCATTGCTCGTAATTTGTGCACATTACACAACAAACCCTCTTGCTCAAGTGGTTTCAGTGCAGGATTGGCCAAGGCAAACACAGGAGATCCCAGTGGGGGTTTATCAGAAAGCTGCACACTGACGTCAGTGATGCTAATCCACACTTTCTCCAGCACCGAAATGGCTCACAGACTTCTGGTGAGGATAAAAACAGAGGGAAAAAATCACCGTCCTCTTATTCCAGCATTTCATTTTTTTCTCTCGCTGTGTTAACAAGGGATCCAGGCCCACTTTTATGTATGGATCACTTTCGTCTTTTTTCACAGCCAGAATGCACTGGCATCTGTCTATTTATCTACATGGCCCCCAGCACAGCAGAGAGATG
The DNA here is from genome assembly GCA_013397725.1 of Rhagologus leucostigma. NCBI lineage: Eukaryota > Metazoa > Chordata > Aves > Passeriformes > Rhagologus > Rhagologus leucostigma. The sequence goes on along the minus strand of VZTD01001174.1, from coordinate 2,192,947 downwards.
GGTGTCTCGTTAATGAATTATCTTCCCAGCACTGCTGCAAGGCACCGAAGTGCTATTACCATCTCAGCCACCTCCACCTCTGGTTGAGAGATAAGAAAGCGAGGTACACAGAGAGTCAGTGATTTGTTATTTGCCCAAGGTCAGGCAGCAGCCAGAGAAACTGAGGCACTGCGTGTGCCTGGCCAGAGGCGGCCCAGCAGCTGCACTCCCAGTGGAGCAGCACTGACGTGTTGGCACCAGTTACATTGGTAAAGGCAGCACCAGATGGATGCAATAGCTCATTTTCAGCAGCAAAAATTCTTTTAGGGAAAATTGTAAGAGTATTTTTTCGGTTGGGATGGGTAGGCTGTGCTGTGTCTCCTCACTAAACCATTTACTTCAAGGCTCTGTGAGCTTGCACACATTTATTGGGCTCCAGTGCTCACTCATCCCTGCTGCTCTGCTCCCCATAACTAATTCTTCCCAGCTTGCGTTGCTCCAAACACCACTAGGGTGAACTCACTAATACCCGTGTTTCAGTGTAATTTCAAAAAGAATGTTCCAGTCCAGCAATCTTTACTCACACACGCAGAGGCACTGAAGTTCGGACTGTCCTTGAGCAAGAGGAAATTCAAGGTGCAGATATCTCATCCAGAAGATGAGCAGGAAGCAGAGACCACTGAGCTCCAGTTTCCATCCTTGTCTCTGCTCCCGTGCTGCTTCTCTGGATGTTGTTTTTCCACTCTCCCAGGTCATTACAAGTGTATGCTCACAAACATGCTTTGGGAACATGCTGCTTCACACCAGATCTTGCACTCTGGGTCAGAAGTTCACTGGGATGCAACAAATTACCATCATCTGTATTTTTCCCAGCACAGAAAACACCCGTGCCCTTTAAAGGCGTGAAAAAGCAAACAGAACATACCACTTGAAAACATTACACACAACGGCGGCTTTCAAAGAAAGGAAGGGAAGGGAACGGTCTAAAATTCACCTAGCAGCATTTTCATGTTGATCTCTTCTTCTCCTTTGCTAGCACAATGTTGGCACATTGCTCCTCCTCAGCGACCTGCTGCACTGTGTGAGCTCCAATGCCACCTGCAAGACCACCAGGACACCAAACAGGAGGGCAGGGTCAGCCTCTCTGCTCTGCTGCCGCCACTTTTCAGGAGGAAAAAAACAAACCTTGGACAATTTCAGTGGTGTGTCTCTGGAACCCTTGTTTTCAGAAGCCTGACATTAAGTAGCTCCAAACGGAAATCAGACTATGTCATGTAATATTCTTGTTGTTTTTTAACTATCCTCCCTTTGCTGGGTGTGCACACCCTCTCCCCTGCCCCTGCTTTCTGCCTTGAACAGCTCCCAGGTGCAACTCAAACTGCAGGAGGGCACTGGTGCGTGACTTAATAAATTTATCCTTCGACTTTCACCGTTTCCCCTGCTGTCACAAATAACTTTTGATCTTGAAAGTGAAGCAGCAAACCTGAGCCAGTGGGAAAAAATGGTGGGGTTTTTGTTTTGTTTTTTTTTTCCCAATGTGATTTATAGCCAAACACTCGCACTGGGAGGGATCATGTTCCCCAAGCTGGACTAGTAGAGATGGTTCACTGTCACTGGCTGGAGAAATGCAAAGCGACGGCAGCAGTCATGCTCTGCTGAATATGACTGATCTCTGAGAGCAAATTATTGTCAGAATTTGGTAATAATTTCCGAACTTCAGCTCAAACGTCTCTGTGCTTTGCATATTGGCAAATGCTAGGTAATGGTGCAGAATAATGAGTCACCATTGTAAATGGCTTTGTATATTTAATAAGGCCCTGATTACACCTAATCTCCGCACCGAGGTGCTTAAATTAAAGACAGCTTTAGAGAACGGTGTTCCTTTAGTCAGGGTAGAGAGGCTGACAGGTACAGAGGGCAGCTCAGATCTGAGATTCCTGAACACACATCTCTAAGCTGGGAAATGGAAATCGGCCTCTCCCGGCCACAATTCAACATGCTGTCATTTAAAACATTTAGGACCAATGCCTTCTGCTTTGGGATTTCCCGTGTTCAGGGCATTCAGAGAATTTGTGAAAAGATAAAAGCCTGAAAGCAAAAATGAATTAAAAAAAAAATTAAAAAGTTAAATCATGCATATCCTGCACATGTGTTTTGTACATCCTTAATATGTGTCTCTCTTCAAGAATGAGGGAGAGGTTCAGGCCCCACAAACATTTCCAGTCTGTGCTGGAAAGGCAGGAGTTGTCAGGAGCCGGGCAGCTGTTTTGCCGGCAGGTGATCAAGCCTGCTTACATGCTTTCATCTTCTTCATACAAACCAACCAAAACCAGAGGAAAATACTTTGGAATCCTGTTATTGTGGTCTTTAAGAGTTTTGTCTATGTAAAGCCACCTCTCAAAACCGAGCAAGACATTTTTATCCCCACCTACACAGCTTTTTCACTGACCTTCCAGGTTCACCCCACTCAGGTTCCTGGGTTTTAGTGATTCTTCGCGGGATCTTACCACGCTGTAAACGGTTTCTTTCGTGTGCATCCTCAGATAAACAAGTGTGGAACACAAGCTCCAGTGTGGCTGTCACTGAAGTCTGAATCCCTGCCAGCTCCTGGGGAGAGGAAGAGGCTCACGGGCTGTGCCACCTGGCAGGTCTTTGGGGGCACCAGGGACTGCTGCCTGTTCCGGATTCCCGTCGCCGTCAGGAACTGCGGTGCTTTCTTTGTGTATCTCCTGCAGCCCACTCCAGGATGCATGGGCTACTGCGCAGAAGGTGAGGACCAGTAAAGTATTTATCAATAAGATTACTTGTGCCTCTCAGGCCAGGTGTTCAAAGGCCCCAGTGTTGCAATGGACGTCTCAGTGACCTTGCGAGTCAAGCGTCGCTCCCGCTAAGGCGCGGAGCGTGTAGAAAATAAATCAGTGGCAGTCCAAGGTGTTCCTGAAGAATAGCTCCTATTACCAGTGCAAAATGTAATCTGGTGTGTATTACTGAAGCGTTCTTTGCTTGGTTACAGCTCACATGTAACCTTTCCCACTGTCTTTGGCTCCACTTTGGCTTGAAGTTGCAAAGCGAGTGAGCAGAGGCATCTCGGCTGCACCGAGGCACTGTATCCTGGATACTGTCTCTAAGGCCTCTTCTTATCTGTAATAATCCAGTATCCCCTCTCAAAAAAGGTAATTCTGAAACTCTGCAAGGAAAAAAAAAGCCAAACTAAATTGATAACATCTTTTTCATGACATTTATATAATTGTTCTCATCAGAAATAATTTTTAGCCTACTACAGGAGATGTAACCCCTGTTCCGTAGCTAGGAAAAAAAGGGAAAGCAGAAAGCAATTGCTCATTCAGTTAAACCTCCTGAACTCTGGAGCATGGCCAGGTGCATATAGATTTCATCAGAAAACATGCTTCTTTCTCAAAATGAAAAAATTACCTTTATACTTTCCTTTCAGTGTTTTTGGACAGAAACACGACGCTGAGGAACTAGGGTTATCAGCTTTTCAATCAGGCAAAATCCAAACTTAAATAAATTTTAAAGAGAAAGATAACTGTTTCCTTATCTTTATCAATATTTTAACATTCCCACTTGAAGAAGAGGGAGGAAGAAAGGCTCAAAGAACATGAGATTAATTCACTATTTGAAATAATAAAAAAAAATCCATTAAAATAAATGAAACCAATCCTTACTCAGAAATTACTTTTTAACTGAATAGAGTAGATTTTCAGTTTAAGCTTGGCTTTTTTATAAACTATAAGATTTCCACTACTCTTGTTCAAAGAATTTTTTTGCCAATACATTTTGGGTGAATAATTTTGTCCTATTTGATGATTCATACCTGTTCAGTGATGTAAAGCTGCCTGCATTTCTCATAAAAGAAAGCTTATCCCTTCCCATCTATCCCAATCCCATTTTCAGTGAGGTCCAGTCCTTCAGAGTCTTTAACTTCTTGCCTTTAGGATGTTTTCCCAGTGTCATGCACTCGATGGAAAACACCCAAAGCTGGAGTTTTTTACTGGGGGTTTTTACCTCACTGGTTAAAATTCAGCTGTGAATATTGCACCGCAGGAGGCTCAGCTGGGTCCAGCTGGCATGGTCATGGCTTTGTGTCAGGGTCAGTTCCCCAGCCCCTTCTGCTGGAGGTTCAGGGGCAGGACGCCAGTCAGCACTTCTGAGCTGCAAAACAAAATGAATTTAAAACTCCATAACTTGGCAGAAAGGACACAGCTGGGAAAAGCAGTATTCGTGCTTGCAATTCCACTCACATCCTTCCCTGAGCTGATCACCTAACTCTGTCCTTCTGGGATAATTTCCTGCACACAGTCATGATGTGAGCCACAGTTTGAGGCAGCTTCCCTTAGAAATGAAATGAAATAGATAAGGGTATAAACAACTGGTCTTTATTCGTGTTTTAAGTAACTTGTTTCTTTTTCTTACCTCTTGCTGTTTGCCCTGGACAGATGTTAACACATTGGCTCTCTGTTCTGCTGTAACAGCTTCATATTTTATTCTCTTGGGCTCCCACATATTATATTTTCTACACTCCTCCAAAAAAGTTACTTAATTTATCCTTTCAAGGCATCTGAACCAGCTCCATGTTTTGTGTGAGCCTGGGTCTCTAGAGATGAAAAACTTCCCCCTACACTATTACACATCTCTTTGTTTCTACTTTCTAGGTGAGTTTAAGAGGAAGAAAGGTTTCAGACTTCATTACTTGTTGAAGCCTACAGAAAGCAAGCTGTATTTTTAGAGCAGTGGCATTATTCTGGGCAGAGGGAGACTATATTGAGCAGACCTAGCCTAGATACATCCCAAAACAGCCTGGAAAGGATCTTCACAGTATGACAGTAAGGGCTGGGTGCTTTCTGAGAGTCAGTTTACCTCTGTAACATAATGATTTCTCATATCTCTTCTGTGCTTATTGCAAAATTTGGATCAAAAGGCTGTGCTTCAGGGAAATGCAAAGCTGATGACCTTTGCCAGAGTAATTAATTTGTATTAATCTGAGTGCTTCATTTCATTAATGTTTTTCTCACTACAAAATTAAAAAAAAAAATCCCACATAGAAAAACAGCAAGTTAGATATAACAGCAATAGGTAGTCAGTACACAATTAGCAGTTTTTGAATTTCATGTGAAGTACACTTTCTTTCTCACATGGTTACTAATTAAATCGCAGGAACATATAACATAATACATCTCCCATGTTTAATTACATTGGCATCTCCTTGTTAGGTGAACTACTGCAATGTCAAAACAGCATTTTGTGCTACATCCTCTTTTGTTTTCCTCTTCCAGACAAGCTCACAAGCCTGGCTTTGCAACCAGTGATCACTCCCGAGCTCGTGCAAGGCCGAGTCCACCTGAAGTGCAGCTACAGCCCTCCTTCCCCTGAGCCCCCAGTGCAGTACAGGGTGCTCTGGTCTCGCCTCTCCAGCCCTGGGAAGAGGGAGCAGGTCCACCACGAGACCACCCCGCAGTCATTTTCCTACGTGGAGATGGACGGCGCAAATCTCCGCTTGGGAGACACGGTAATGCTGCCCCGCCTTCAGCAGCACAGGTCACCCACTCGGAGGGGATCAAACCCTTTTTCTAATTCTTTGTTGTGTTTTTATTAGTGCTGCTCCTCACTCTTTATGCTTAGAGCTGCTGCCCAAAAAAAACCCAAAAGTGTTTCATGACAAGATTATTAAATAACATTAACCCAGTTCAGGACCTGTAACATTTCTTTAAACTGCAGCGAGTTCTTGGAAGGTATTTTGCCACATTCTAAAGGCAAATCGAATATTTGCAGTTACATTACACCTTGAATGCTGTGAGGTTTATGTAAGTGGTGGGTACACGTGCCTGAGCCAATTTTTGCTTAGTATTTTTCGTGTCTTGCGGCAGTGAGATTTTGCAGCAGAGGCAGGCTCAGCTGCATGCACTCAGTAATTTTTATATCCATGGACCAGAGACACAATAACATCTTTTCACAGAAAAAAAAAAAAATAGTACATTTTTAAAATAGAGGGAGATTTATTTTACAGTTTTTTTTCACGTTGTTCTGCCTCTCTGATTCCAAATTCCTGGTTCAATAGCATACTGAAAGATAGAGTTCATTACAAAACAATCTTTAAGAAGTATATTTGATGGCTTACACAGCAACAATGATCTAGTCTCAACAACAACAACAAAACAGAAACCAATACAGATGTGAAAAAATTGACTTGCCTATGAATTCATGGCCTTTTATGCTACAGAAACAAGACTTTCAAAGTTAAATTAGGTTCATAACTTTTATAGGCAGAGGGACATTAGTGATGCTACAGCAAAGTGAAAGAATAAACGGGGATAACAGCCTGGTGTTAGAAGTCAGTTGGAAATAGTCTTGGCATTTTGCAGGTCTTCTTTGAGATCACGGAATCATAGAATACCAGCCCAAAAAGAGGATTCAAGGTTCATCTGGTCTAAATTTTCTTGGCAAAAGCATAGTCTAGACAAGACAGCCCAGCACCCTTTGCTGCTGAACCTGAAGTGTCTGATGTTGGGGAATCCACCACTGCTGAGATTAGTCCAATGGATAACTGTTCTCATTGTGAAAAAATTCTTTTTGTGTCTAATCAGAATTTTCCCTCATCTTTTCTGTGTTGCTACTTGTAAAAAGGGACCCTCCATCTTCTGTTTATCCACTCTTTAAAACCTGTGACATGGTGATGAGGTCTCCCCTCAGCAACAAACCCAGTTCTTCAGCCTTTCCTCACGTGGCAGCTTCCCAGGCCTTGGCTCATCTGTGTCCCTTCTCTGGATCCTCTCCAGCCTGCCCACACATTTTTGTGTACTGGTGATCCAAACTGAACACAGTGTTCCAGGTGTGGCCTGAGAAATGCTGACTGAGATAACAATTTCTTTAGCCGAGCTCAGAATCTGACTGATGACGCCCTCACATGTTATAACATGAGGCAAATAATTCTGCCAGTTTAAGACAAGTTTGCATTATGAAGAGAGATTCTCATCAAAATAATTTCACTTGCAATCACTTAAAATCTAGTTTTAACAATCCTGAGGGATTCAGAGAAAATATGGTTCTGTTAACAAGTAGCATCACCAAATCTGTATAAGACTATTTTTATTATATTAAGTTTCCAGTAAGCCCTTCTTTGTCCTCTGCTGAAACGACGTGTTTAATTTAGTGGGTTTAGTGAGACTAAAATGTTCTCTTCCTTGTTAGATTTCTTTAAAGGTCTTCATGGCCTATTTGACTAATTATAATTATCCATAAATCATCACGGGTGAAAACCAAGAGATGAAGCTTCAGCTGTAACTGAGAATTCAGCTTTACAGAATAAAGATTTTTAAAAAGCATTTCACTGTGTTTGCCATCCCAGTCTGGATGTCTAACAGGAGTCAAAAAGGAGAAGACTCTCACCTCCAGTGGAGTAAATCTGAAGAAATTTAGCATTTGTAGGGCTACCCCAGAGAAAAGGTGATGCCTCTAAAAGGGGAACCAAACCCTGGGCACCGAACTCCGCCACACAGAGGCGATGGGTAACTTTCACCTGCCCAAGAAAGATGTAAGTGGAAGAATATTCTTTCAGGAAGCATTAAAGGGAGGCCAGATTCACACTGATAAAAACTATATGAGAGAGGAGACAATAAATCAGAAGCACTTTCCACTACTTTTCTCCTACTCCACACAGAGCTCAGTGGTAGCATCCCCAAGGCTGTACACTGCCAGGGTGCACAAGGGGCATTCAAGGCAGAATTTGTCTCCCAGAACACCGAATTTGCAGCATTTTGAAAACTCCTTGCTTTTTTCAACCTTTTAAACTCATTATCTCTACCTGCACAATAACCTGCATTTGGTCTCGACACATTCATGGCCTGAAGTCAGCATCTTCTCTGTTCATTTCTAGATGAAAAACTACAGCCAAGCAAGAAGATTTTTTTTTTTTTTTGCATCACTTTTTGGGTGGTTGATGTCAATGCTATTCTTTGTCTGTAAAAAAGTCTTCAGGTAATAGGTCAGTCACATAATGGAATACCTATTGATATATTTTAATACACAGTCAAACCTTGGAGAAGAGCTGAGATTTACCAGCCAACATTCTTGAACTTGTATTGACTAAACAGCCAGTTATTTTTTAATAGCCATCATGTGTCCTTTCTTCTCCCATCTTTGGGCTCCAATTTTGCTATTTCAGACAGTAATGCTGGCAGCATAATGTTCATGAAACCATTGCAGTCTTAAATAAATCTATAACATGCCACTATTTCTCTATAAGCTCTGAAAGAAGCCTATTCCATCTGATATGAAAATCCTGGCATTCCTAAGCCTTATTTATGTGATAGTGACAGAGGTCATCTCGTTCCTCGAGGCACAGCCATCTATAAATTATAGCAGCACACTGTGAGTAATGAGTTATGCTAAGAAAGAAAGGTGTTTAGAAGAAAACCGTGCAGATTTTGCTCAGCACAGCAATCCAAAAGTTCACGCGGCGAGGAGCAGTTGTCACCCTACATAAACCATGGTACTCGTTGTAAAATAAGAATGTTTAAGCAAACCCAGCCTTTCTGAGCTGTGGGATAGAAGTGGCTGCTTTGCATGGCACTGTGCAACAGAAGGAGATTATGCCCCAGCCAAAAAGATAGCAAATTATTGCGTCAATATACAAAATAACTACTTTTCTCTCACAAGAGAAAAAGCATGAAATTTCATAGAGTGGTTTGGATTGGAAGAGACCCCAAAGATCAACCAGTTCCAACCCTCAGTCCACGGGCAGGGACACCTGCTAGACTGGGATGCTCCAAGCCCCATCCAAGCTGGCTTTAAACGCCTCCAGTGACGAGGCAAAAGATCGGAACTGTCCTGTTGTTCTTGGTGCTGAAGAAAGCTCAACCTTGCAGAGCACTTATGCTTCATCTCTCAAGCAAGTAGGATTTTTGTCTTATTGCCAGCACTTCTAAGAGATGTCCCAGCTCAGCTCAGGGGAGAGAAACAGCTCATCCCAGATGATGGATCCACTACATTTATTGCACTTAGATGGAAAATCCTGGGCAAATAGGCTCATAAATGTTAAATCTTATTAAGTCTATATCTGTGTAAATACTCAAGCACTTAGAAGGCCATCTTGAGGATTTTCCCCTTCTCCTCTCCCAGAAATAGTAAGGTCTAATCTTACAGACTCCCAGTCAGCACTGACCCTCAGCATCTCCCTTTTAGGGTCACTTCACGCTCTTGGCTCAGCTCTCACTAATTTGGACTCTGTCACTTCCCAGTTCAGAGGTCTGCACCAGCATCTGGACTCCAAAGTGACAGAGTGGCATTTCCCCTACTTAAGTATTAACCCCTCCCAGCCACTGGACTTGTCAAAATCAACAACAGGAGTAGGAAGACCTGCCTGTTTGTAGGTCACACCTGAGTTTAAAATTTCTTTCTCAACCTTCAGGTAGAAAATGAGAAGGCATCACCACAGAAACAGAACTCTGGGTGAACTTGAACACAGATTTTAAAGCAGAAAGGGTCAGAGAGTTGATGAGCAAAACTCTGCAGATGATAAAACACTTTACTACTACCCTGGGAAAATTTCCTTCCTTAGCAGAATAATGACCTGGAGTCAGCTTCCACACTCTGCTTGGCCATTTGACAACTGGGAAGAGCTGCCTTCTTCCTGTACAGCGAGTAGCAAAGTGAGCAGAGCTGGGCTTCCCGCAGTGCCAGGTCACACAGCTGCACCTGCTCCCTCCCTTCCGCAGCCAACAGCCCCGCACAGTGAGTGATTTGTGTTCTAAAGCTGCAAGGTCTAGTTCATTAATTAAATCAAAGACAGATTCTCCCTACTTTCCCCTTCCTGCTAACCCTTCTGGAAAGCCTTCCCAGAGACTTTGTTCCTACCCCTTTCTGCAAATACCTACAGCCAGAACATTTTCTCGAGCTAATGAGAACTATTTTTCTTTTCTTCCGGCTTCCCTAGAAATGTCATCCTTCAGTTCTGCTCATCCTTTGCTCTTTTCATCAAGGCTGTAAACCACAGCTCCCTCCCACATGCACTCCCAGCTCCCAGCAGAGTGGTGACTCCAGGTTTTTCTAACCCCAGCCCATTAGTGTTTAATGGAGCAGGCAATGGCAGCTCCAGTGCCCTGCCTGCCATCGGGAGACACCTTTCACCCGGCGTGGTGATTCCCTGCCCAGCCCTCCACCTGCAAGCCAGGAGTGCTACCTGTGGCTCTGAGCCTCCAGCCCCAGCCTGCTCTCCAACATGGGTGATGTAGCTGTAGGAGGGTGGATCCAACCCCACAGTTAATAATCACCCCAACATTAGGCACCTGCACCTTCCAGCAGCATCCAGATTTCCCTGACCAGGGAATGGCCAGCAGCAGGTAACCCTGAATGGTTCCTTGTGTTGAGAAGGGAGCTTCCCACAGCTGGTCTTTGTTAACTGAACCCCTTGTATGAGCACTGATGAGGCTGATGAGAGAGGAGGCAGGGCAAAGCTGGGTCTGCTGGCAAAGTTCCACCTCCATGCCCCAGCCTGGACTCCCCACACTACATTCAAAATTAGTATGGGGAAGAGGTGAATTTGAATACATTATTATCATCAAAATAAGTAAAAACAACTAATTGGGAGGAAACTTGAATTCTGAAAGCTGTGGGGAAAAATACCCACATTTTAATGTGCAAGTTGTTAGGGAGAAATTTTCTGGAGATGATGACAGGTCCTAGGATTAAAATATTCTCCCAAATTGTTTCCCAGAGCTCCCTGACCCTCACCAAATTAATGGCTGAATTCTGCTTTTAGATAAAGAAGCTACTCATGAGGTTCATGTCAAAATAGGTACAACTCTGTTTGAGTCCATGCAAGCGGGGAAATCTGCTCCGACACACAGGAAAGAAGACACTTCTTAGCTAAAAGAGCCTCTTTCGATAAGAGTTCTGTGCCTAGAAGTAGTTTTCTGCCCTATAGGAAGTTTTCCCAGCACACAGGAAAAAGGAAGCATCCTGTGTTGAGAAGCAATCCAGTCATCCTGTCCAAGGGCACCTGTCCCTTTAAAAGAGATGATGAAAAAATAGAATTCGACTTTTTAAACAGATCCAATGAGTTTGTGGAAAAATACTTCCTAACTTGTCACGGCCATCAGCATACTGCTGTCAGTGGTGCTTTTATCTCTTTGCTTTAAAAAGGTTGCATCCTGAGATGGGTGTAGGGGGGGAAGAGAAAAAGAGAAAGAAAAAGTTGATCACTGAAGTGGAGAAAAAAGAGTTAGTATTTAGCTGAAGGCAAAAAAAAAATCCTCCTTGGAGTGACTATCATAATTATGTGACAATCTGTCAACTTGTAGCTCCGTAGATGATGAACATATCTGCTGATTGTGAAGTGTGCACCTAGCAAGGAAGAGGCAATACGAGGGGAGGAATGATATAAAAGACAGAAATAAAATGTAAATTGTGATGGCTGTCCATACATTTTGAATTTTTAAAGTTTGTGCTAACCTCCAAAAGCACTGAAGATTGAGCTGGGGTGGACTAATAGTCCATAGATATCTCAGTGTATCATTAGGGAGTAAATTTTTTATTTGAGTGTTTGGTGCTTTATCAATAAAATATACCCCTAAAATACATATGAGAGGAAATACAAGGAGGCTAGGTTCTGATATTTCCCAGAATATCACTTTGGAGAAGATTACCAGGCAATGCCTTTGTCAATGCTGGGCATCCCTGTGCCTGTCCCTGCTGCCTCTCACTGCAGCTCCCTCCCTGGCACAAACTCTCCTCGCGCTATGCTCAGAGGGAATCTCACTGTGAATATTTTTGGTTAAAAGCACTGAAGCCAAAAGTGCAAACAGCCCAGTGAGTGCAAATACATCATCTGCAATGCGGGTGGATATGATCTGCTCAATGAGCTCTGCAAGGGGGTCAGCGATATTTATTTTTTGTTAGAGAGAATATGCATTATCTTAACCCTTTCCTTGTTGTCACTGCCTTGTCAGATCCTGATTTTGCAGACTCTCCCTGTGGCAGCTGCAGGAGAAGCTGCAGGAGTGTGATCAACACTCACTTTCTGCCTTCCCAGCAGAGGAACTGTTTTGAAAAGTCTGTAAGCTGAACACGAGCCTTTAGGGAAGGATTGGAGATAATAAATATCTAATGATAACAGGGGCTTATTACCTCAAGAAGACAACAACTTGCTCTCCTTCAGAGGCAAACTGGATAACTATGAAATATCTGAGGAATTTTAACTGTAAAGTATCTCTGTAAGGTGAGATCTGCGTCTGTTTTTCCCCCAGTACACCCAGGATGACCTCAAGGCTTCCATCTTGTTAATGTAACAAATGACACCATTTTCACTGGGCCAAACTGTCTGGAGCTGTCTGCAAAAGAGTGAGAAAAATTGTGACGGTAAAAATATCCCAAAAGGCACATAAGCCTGGGACTGAGCTGAACTGAAAATAATCCACTTGAAGAGCACAGAAAACACTTGTTTTTCCCCACAGCCCTACGAACGACCCTGTATTGCTGGTGGGGAATTTGTCCTGTGCACAAAGGAGGTAGGAAAGAAGATTCTTCAGTTTTGAGGAAACACATGACCTGAAGGCAACGAAGAGGGATTTTTATGGTGCTAAAAGAAATATTCCAGGCTTTTGTGCAACTCATGCCCATATGACCACATGAATCTGGGAATATCCTGGTATAGAACCCGTTTTGCAGGTAGTGGTCGTGAGGGTCATGCCTGAACCAGCAGGTTAGAGCTACCAGCATCAGCATGGCCAGTGAGTGATGCTGGAAAATCCATCCAAAGATGTTTTCCACAACGGAAAATAAATTGGGTTGGTCCAGTTCTTCCTTGTGGGTTACTTGAGGCTTAAAAAAAGCAGCAGCTATAAATATGTCATCTGAGTATTTGGAATTTGATTTAATATGTCACAATCTGTTACTCCATTTCCAAGAAGACGACTAAAAAAATATTCAGAACTACAGTTTCAGAGTCTATTGTCATTTGCTTTAAGGAAAATTTCTTTATTTTAATCTTATGATCCTAGAAATGATTTTAGCAATTTGGTTTTTCTGAAACCAATGAAACATTAAGTTGGCAGATGGTGTGCGGGCTCAGCAGAGATAAAGGTTGTGCGGCTGTGCTAGGAATACAACATAAGTGTCCTGGTACATTGTGTTTGTGGGAGTTTTTTGTTTGGGTGAATTTTTTTTTTTTTTTTCAGTACAATATAGACTCTGTAGGCACATCTGCATCATCTTTTATAATACAATAAGGAAAAAAAAGGAGCGTCTCATATTGCTGACACAGTTTCTGTGACTGGATGACTGTCAAACTAATTTAAATTTTAAAATAAAATGCTTACAAACGTGGTATGGAGAGAAGACACTTGATCCAGTGGACAGACTGGAGTCTGGGATCCCAAGAGCAAATGTCTGAATTCTGACAGTAATTCTTCCTTAGCAAAATGAGTTAAAATCACAAACCAAGAAGTTTAAAAATCACAGAAGAAAACACATGGTAAGCATTCAATGCTATTAATTGTTGAGAAAAAAGCCATGGTTCTTTGCTCATTAAATACATCAAAAATTCTCCCAAATCTCAACATTTACACATAAATATTCTCAAAGCCTAAATCCCCAAAATATATTTCAGCAGTAGAATGAAAGCTTAAAAACTCTTGAGCAACAGGAAGATGCATAATTATATGAACATTATTCAAGAAATGCTATAGCACGTGCTGTTTATTTATTTATTACAGGTCTTTTGCACTGTCACAGCTTTTAGGAGGGGCACTCCTGAGCAGCAGTCACTGCCTGAGGACAGCAAAGCTTTCTATGCTGGGATTAAGGTAATGCTCATGGCCCTGAGTCACTGACTAGGGAACATTTGAAAATCGTGATGAAGAAACATAAGTCCTGATCATCTTAAGCAGTGCTGCTTCAATGCTCACTCTGAGAAAATGGCTTTAGTTCGCCTGTAAAAAACCCTGAAGCACTCACTGGCACCATGTGCACATGTGAACGCTGACGTGCCACAAAGTAGGAGTAGAGCTGCGTGTCCCAGTAAATGTGCTCTAAAGAGCTCCAGTGGTTTTGTGTGATGGGAGGACACACCTGCAAACCTGCAAGGATACACAGTTTTGTTGTGACTAAACCAGAACAAAGCGAAGACAAAATGTGAATTTTTATCCATCATTTCGCTATGGTCAGGCATTACAAAACAGAGGTTGCTGAAGATAATTTCACACCGAATGTGAGGAGCAGGTCTAATCTCACTCAAGGATTAGGCTGTCAGCCTGGCAGTCCAGGAGATTTTGGGATCTTCTGAGTATCTGAGCGTCATGTCTCCATGAACGGGGTTTGAAAAACCCGGCAGCCCATTCTGTGTGAATCTGAAGAGCAGTTTCTGAGGAATTTTTTTGAAATGTCAGAATTTTCCAGAGAATGGAAATTCGCATTTCCAACTAGCCCTGAGTGCTGTTTCTGCTTTTCTCCCAGGACAACAGACAGACAGAAAAGGCACAACCCAAGCTCTCTCCCTGGGGCAGGGGTCTCCAAACCCGTAACATTTTATGTGCAGAGCAATTCTTCTTCCTGCCACAGCAGGGAAGGGGAATTGGTCAAAAATTGCACTTATTTTGCACCTGGCGCAGACTACAAACACAGACTCCACGACCATGAGGTTATGCCAGACTTTATGCCATGGTATTTCTCCTACTGCATTGGGATAGGAGCTCCTTTAAACCAGGGATATTAAAAATAAATAAATTCTACAGTATTATTCTCAGGCTTAATAAAAGCCTGCTTTGAGATTTCGAGATGAGAAGCAATTGAACACTATATATGGAAATTGCAAACATTTTCTTAATTGCCAAAAATGTTAAAGTATGTTAACAGCAATTTTATCGTATAAAGTTGAAGATCATTATTGTAAAATCTATTATTATTATTAAGAAGATAATGATAAAGATTATTATTATTTTGTGAGTAATTATGTACCTTCATAATTGATTAAAACCACTTAAGACTTCATAGATGTCAGCGTTGCCTGATTAATCTGCCATCTCCCTTACCTGTCAAAATTATCTAAAAATTCTTTTCTTATTTCCAGTTTTTACCAGAATCACTAGAAATTGCAGAGGATGGCAAGGAGCATGTTTTGACTGTCCTGAGCACGGTACCCATTGCCTGTCCTGGGCAGGATGATTTCTGTAAAATTACGTTGCTACTAAGTACTGAGGACTTGGGTAAGAGTTTTGCGTATCGACATCAAATCAATGTGATTACTTTTTCCAGTATTTAAGTTACAATGAATTTTAATAGAAAATATTAATATATAAATAATGCCAAAGAGCAGAAGCCATAAAATCAGCAAACTAGGCCATCTTTTTATCTGCAAAATAAAACAGCTGATAATATCAGACAGGTTTTTGAGGGAAAAAAACCCCAAACCCATAAATCTGACTAGCAATAACCTGAACAGTAGTCTGTTGAGATTATGGATAAAATAACGGAGAGTAGAAGAACTTATCTTAAATTCCAGGAGTGTAAAATTCCATTTTAAGTTTTTTTGTAGCAGGAATGTACTTAGGTAGAATAATTTCATTAATTATCAATAAAAAGCTCCCCTGCAGATTTATTATTCTGTAAATGCATAGTGAAGCCTTTTTTCTTTCTCTTGCTGGCTTATAGTTTTTGTCTAACTTAACACAGAAGGAAAAAAATCACTCTTGTGCTTATATATTATTCTCTTTCTAAACGTTTAGAGCTTTTTTTTTATTTTATTAACTTGAAAACATTGACAATGTCAGTGAGAAAACACTTGCCCTTTTATTTAGTAAATGCTGTCTTCAGGTCAGGTGGGTGGAATATCCTTCCTGCCTAAGGGTGGCATGCAGGTATTTACTTTCCATTAGCACTAAGTAAAACACCCAAACCTTTTTCTAACAAGTCACTTCTTTCTCTTCCATAAGTGGCTCAACGAGAGAAATGTTTAGAGATAAGATTACAGCTGCAGTTTCTCTACCCACAAAAAGCCATCTCTAAAAAATGTTGGCAAAACTGAGAGAGTTCCTGATATTTTTCTCTTTTTAATTCCCTTTCCTAGCTCTCCTCACCACCAGCCAAGTGCTTAGACAGAAGAAAAAAAAATAATTTAAACAGTATCATAACACAATAATCTTAAACTGAGCAGCACCTTATGGTTCCAGCAGCTGTGTTGGCTCTCGTACGTGGAGTACTTTGCATTTCTCCGTGGCTCAGTGCTGCTCTGTTCTACATATTGCTCTTGGCTTAGGGTCTGTGCTGCTCCATCAGGAAAACATCTGCTGAGCTCATGGGAACGCATTTCCTTGGGCAACGAGGCTGCCTCACAGTCAGGGATTGAGGATGTTGGGCTGGTGTGTGGTGGGACATCCCCACAGACCCCAAACAACTCAGATGCTGACTGCTCTGAGGATCAGATAGGAATTAGTCCCAGTCAAGACCATTTGTTTAACTCACATTTCCTTAGGCATCGATCAAGGCTTTCAGAATCTCCCTGACATGGAGAGCGTGGGCCCGGAGCTCTCACGTGGGGGAGGCTGAGCTCAGCACATCTGACTGAGACTGACCCCTCACCAAGGTCTCCTCCAGTCCCACAGTGTGCACTTGACTGGAAGAAAGAGAAGATACAGGACTTGCAGAAGCAGCTCTGTTTTCAAGCTGTCAACGGGCTTGATGTGTTGGTGCCAAGAGGTGCCAGGAGGAAGGCACAACTCGTCCAATTAACTCATATTTGAAGGAAGTTGTCACTGAAGTGGAAAATTTCTGTTAGTTTCGATCAACTCATTTCTGCAGCTTAAACTAAACCCAGCTCTAGCCCTTGGTTGCTCCATCCTGAGGCTATTTCCTCAGATGACACTGCAGCTGTTATCTATTGAGCTATCTAGATATACTTAAGGCTGAGTATCTGCTGCTGGGTGTCTGCACAGCCACGTTTGCTTTGAGCCTCTACTGTCTTTAGGGTCCATTAGTTTATCTGAAGGAACACTGCGGGCTTCTGAAAAATGTGTGCTGGCCACAGCGCTGGAAATTAAAAACAAAAAGCGTTTTAGCTGAGATTCGTTTATACTGAATAAATTAACTGACAAGCTCCTTGTCTGACTGAATCCATATAACTACACTGTTTTGCTAATTATGTAGGGAATAAGTGATAAGAAAGTTAATTACAAGCGCAGAAATATCTCTCCAAGTTCAGACAATATCATAATGAATGCCACGGCGCAGCAGAGCCACTGGAGTTCGGCTTCTGTTAAGTTTATTGTTACTATTTTGACAAGATGATTTTCTTCGATTTTAAACTTTTGTTCTGGGTTGTGAGCACAGCTCATGGGGCTGTAATGGCAATAACTATTCCTCATGGAAACCTCCAATTTAATTGAATCAAGAACCTTGAAAATGAGCCAGGACTTTTCTATAAGATGTGAGGTGAGACAGCCGTTAAGGATTTGATATGAGAGATAGTATGTCATTAATATCTGTAGATTTTAGTTCAGTTCCCATAGTACTTTACAGGGTTAATTTAAATTATATTTCATGAGATTTTTCCGTAAGGGATAAGACACTGACTATTTGATTGTGTTAGAAATGCCATCTTAAAATACTTTAATGCCATCTCTATAAATTATTAAGCAATTCTACAAATGAGAAGAATGATATGAAAATCACTTATTTTAACATCAGAAAACCAATATTTTCATCTCAGATTAATTTTATGGCCACCATTTCTAGAACTTATCAGATTCTTATCAGATAATAATTAGTGGTCTGGGACAGAAAACTAAATGTTCCTCAAGAAACGCTGTGAGTCCTGAAATCAGCAGTGAGATTCTGACTGGCTTCAGCAGGACCACAGTTTCATTTTCCATCACCCAAAGGATGCATGAAAGGTTGAGCGGCTTCTTGAGAAGCAAATATACACTGTATACAGTGCAGACTAAATGGCTCAGAACTAAATGCTATCATAATTCAGTGTGTGTAAGGGAAAACACACCTATGGAAATAAAAATTCAGGTTTGCCCTTTACCTGAGACCTCAGCAGGAAGGGTCAGGACCCAAGGGAAGTGGACACTGCCATTCTGGCTTCGTGTAGGGATCTCTTTAGGAAAAATATGATGTGCAGTGCCACTGACACACTGATTTAGTCACCACACATCATTTCCCTACCCACCACAGATGCTGACATAGTATCTCCATAGGTTATTATTTTTCCTCATTTTTTAAGTGAATTTATCTGCACAATACTTCTGTAAAGGATACAAATAAAACTATCATCATTTCACAGACTGGGAAGCAAAACACCGTAATCTAACTAAGCCAAAAATACAAATACAGACCTGCTGCATTTGCCTTGCTGTCATGGATCCATAGTTCACCAAGAACTTACTCAAGAACCCTCCCTTTCCACATTGAAACATCAGTTTATTTCAAATTAAGTAACTCCCAGCAGATCCCTCCTTATTCTCCAGACAGTGAAAGAGAAATGTTTTCCAGAAACACAGATTCATCTCTTTCTTTGTCGTGAGAACTACTTGTCTTCATTCACTGGGCATGGACCCATAAAGATAACACTGTCATCCCAGAAATGTTAACACCTTGTGGAAAAACAGACACCACTGAGTTTTTAGTAAACTTTGGGGATAAAAAAACCAGGACAGTGAAGAGTGCAGAGGGATGCCAGATTCAGTCAATCACAACTGTCTTCATGCAAAGCCCATCTGGTTCCAAGTCATGTGTGTCCTGGAATGAGAAGTGTTCGTGTTGAACAGCACACAGGGTACGGGCGACTCTTCGGATATCTCCTGTCAGACTCTGTGTTTGTGTTCACTCCAGGCAGCCAGGTACCAGGGCCCCCAGACATCGCCCTCTCGGTCTGCCAGGTGGATCTGCTGCCGGAGCCGTGCTCGGGGAGCAGCTGTGCAGCAGCCACGGTGACAGTGACGGCTGTGACGGACTTCACGCAGGACGGGAACCGCGGCAGCCGCATCAGCGCTGAGCCAGTCGCACCAAGGGATGTGCTCTGGAGGGCTTACACACCCAGGGATGTGAAGGTCAGGTCCCGAAATCAGCTGAGAAAAGTGTCAAATCTAAATGAGAGGCTTTTCTTTTTCTTTTTTTTTTTCAAAGAAAATAAACTTTTAGGGATGGTTGTCGTAATGATTTGGGTTGGAAAGGACCTTAAAGACCATCTAGTTCCACTCCCTTGCCAAAGGCAGGGACACTTTCCACTATCCCAGGTTGCTCCAAGCCCCATCCAACCTGGCCTGGGACACATCTAGGAATGGGGCAGCCGCTTCTGTGGGCACCCTGTGCCAGGGCCTCACCACCCTCACAATGAAGAATTTTTTCCTAATATCTAATCTAACCCTGCCCTCTGTCAGCAGAGTAAAGCAAAACACTTTATGCACCAAGAAAATTAACATGGAATTCCTTGTGCTTTGACAGAGTTAGGTTTGATTATTAGTCAGCACATCAGTAAGGCCAAGATCTGGAATAGAGAGGTAACCAGGAGTGCTTCTGTACACTGGAAAAGGCGAAAGGGAGAACGTGGTTTAGTGAATGAGCACCTTTTCGAGAAGGAGGGAGGGGGAAAACCGAGAGTTTGGAGAACATTTTCTGAAAAAGCAGAGGAAAGGGAGAGCCTCACAAGTGAGAGAAGAGAAGGGGATTCAGCAGTGCCGTGTCCAATTTGTGACTGTGCCAGGAGTCACCGGGACACCTTCGACAACACATGAGGCTGCTCCTTCTCTTAATTTACACTGCTACAAAGTGTCCAAAATAAAAATAATAAGAAGCAATCAGGGAGGCAAGCCACACTTTTCCTGCAGAAAACCTGACCAGAAAAATGTGGTGAGCAGGGACCAGCCCTTTGTCTGTGAAGTTGTTTCAGGACCTCAGCTGGGAGGTTTGAGTGCTGTAATCCCACCGCCACAGAGAATTAACCAGAGCGCAGATTTGACTTAGCTAAATTTCTTAGAGCAGGGGCACATCCAAGCTGGCATATCTTAAGTAACTGAAAACAACCCCCCTGTGAAATCCACAATTTCCCTGCCCTAATTTTTGTGGATTTTCTCATGAGAGAATGAGATTAAACTGGACCAAAAGAATTTTTGTCTTCAAAGGTAAAATGCCTAGCATGGGTGCATAACCTTTCATCTCCAAAACTGGCTTCTTTTAAACTTTTTAAGATTCTTAAACCAGAAATTACAACTAATTCAATGTAGTATGCTCACACACTCATATTTTTTCTTGAAATTACAAATGCTTTCATTAAAATATGAAGATGAATCAAGTGTGAAATTGAATTAATCAATTTTAATAATAAATTCTATTTATCTCAGTTAAAACTTGATCTATGGAAACATAACAGACATCACCTTCCCTCCCCCCCTTTTTCCCGTTGCTGCTTTGCAGTTATTTAGAAGCTTTAATGTAACATAGTTCTTGCAACATAGCAAGAGAAAGTCCAAGTATTAAAATCCACATAGTCTTTAGTCCTTCTGACTTGTTAAAATATTTTTGATTTATCTGAAAATTGAATGGAAATGGTGAGCAGAACATCCTGACTCATCTAGACACCTGATAAAGATTTCCTCAGCAAACTACTCCTGCTTCAACCAGAAATTGTGTCTTCTGCTGACGTCATGCAAGAAAGAGCAGAGGAGGAAGGGCCACATGGATTTGTTTGTGCTAAATTTTTACTCAGGACGTGTGAGGCTGCGAGGAAAATGGGAAAATTCTGAGATGCTTCATCTCACACTGTAAATCCAAATCATACAACTGACCCCAGCTCAAAAAGTTGCTCATTTTTTCAGTCCTCAAGCCTATCACTCTAAAAGTTTGGTGTGCCAGACCCTGGTGGGCATCTAAGAAGTGTCTCTGTGCCGTGGTTAAGGGGCATTTTGAAACACGGATGATGTATTGCTGCAGGTGAGGAATGTTGTCAGGAACTGAGGTTCTATCTTCACCCTCCAATTAATTTATTTAATTTCACCTCTGTTCCCAAAAGCCAGGTTCTGCTCTGTCACTGAAAGACTACACAGGGATATAGCAGCCATCCTTCTTCCCCGCTCTGTGGATCCTGGTAGAACTAACTGAAGTGCACCTCTGGACTCCTCGTGGGCAAAGAGGTAGCTAAGAATTAACAGCCCTGGCCAAGAAATCAGTCTGGCAGGACGGATAATGGAAAGCCATAACACTCCATCACCCCCACCAGTATGACTGGGAGCTCTTCATATCGCAAATCACTACACCGCCCAGTCCTGCATTTTGGGAACAGGACAGCAGAGCACTCAGCCATTAAAAAAACACTCTCCTGAGCAAACCTGGCAATGTGGGTCCAGCACTGCCTGAGATTCAGGTGTTACAGCTTCAGAGCCCTGCCTCTGGCTTCTGCAGGCACATCCGCTCCTCTGTGACCCAGCTGGTGCCCAAAGAATCAAGGGGTGATGCAAATGAAATCTCAATAGCTGTAGTAGACCCTTTCCTGTTTCATCCACACAGCTAAAGCAGTCTGATTTGGAGCCTCATCATCAATATCTGATCAATAACCACATCAAACAGATAAATCAGCCATTCAGATGCTGTAACGGAAATCTGAGGTCAAATTAGAGGATAGGCAGCTACTACTATAATGTGCTAATGCTACTTAATTACAGCATACCTTTTCACCATACTTCAGGCACTAAAATTAGTACAATTTAATGAGCACTCTATTCTCCTGATAATTTCAGTGAAGGATCTACTCCTTAGCAAAAAGTTTTAATAAAAAACTTCATCTTTTACCAGATAAAGGAAGATATTACATCAGATGAACAGGAACACTTTGAACTCCCTTATTGCCTATGATTAAACTCTGTTGTTTGAAAGTGAAGCCTATTTTGTCCCCAGCCACAATCCTGTTTCAGAAGTCAGATTGTATTTTGTACTTAACCCATGAATCCTGCCCCTAATGTTTTGTGAGGAACAGTAATGAAGAAAAACTGCTGTGTAGACTGTATTCATTACACATTTCATTTTAACTAGGTCACAGTTCGAGACCTCCCAACAGGGAACTGCTACTCTTTCACTGATCCACACATTATCACATTTGATGGATGGTGAGTATTTTACTTTGAAATAATTTGGCTCAATTACTGCAGTTATCAGTTTCTGGATGTGGCATGCATTTGGGTTTACATTAGAATATCAAAAAAGCATTGAACAAGTTTGCTTACAATGAAGAATGTACTCCTTCAACAACACACGTGGTTTCCTTCCAGCTGTGCATACTCCTTTTAACAAAAGGACTAAAAATGGATTAATCTTTGAGAGGCAATGAGTTTGAGTCTGAATAATTTTTACAAGACAAAGGTCAGATTCCAAAATGCTCTTCAAACAGAACCATCACTAGTGGCTTTGAGAGGGTGTCTACACCACATGTCATCGTGTTAGTGACACCCCAGTGCCACCCGAGTGACACACTATGTCACCAGAGCAGCACAGCACACAGGGATAGCCTGGTCCTTCCCAGGAGTTTAGCAACACCTGGTGCAAAGTCACTCATCAGAAGGATGTTCTTGACTTCTACTTCCAGAGCTGATTTGTGCACAACTGGAGTTGACAATCATAATCACAACCACAAAAACCCATAAAGATGGCTCTAATGTCTCAGATAAAAGAGTCCAGAAATTAGAAGTGTCAAATACCAGGAGAAGAGTGCAAAAATAAAGTTCTGCATCCTCCTGTAGTGTCTAAATGCCCTTCTGTATCATCCAGCAATAAGCTGCTTAAAGACTTACTGAGCCAAAGTTGTGTCTTTGTGTTTGACAGCCTGAACTGTACAGAACTTTTCCTTGTTTAACTCCCCTAATCATTCAGGAATCTATTTATCTCAGCTAACTGACATCACTGAAAGTTTTTAAAATTTTCACCTGGCATGCTTGATCCAGTTGCAAATATTTCAGATGACATTCCAAGTTTGTCATTCCGCCAGTAACCTCCTGATGGCACAGACAATGACTTTGGGTACACAGTGCCCACAGGGGCTCAGCAGCCTGTGATTTTCTGATATTCTGATATCCTGATATCCCAATTTCAGTCCAGCATGCTCTGGAGGTGGCATCTGAAATGATGTCAAAGCTGGAGAAATCTGTTGGTGAAATGTAAGAAAGGCAGTGACGCCATTAAAGGTTATACATCTGCTTCTAACAAAGATTTCACTTAAACTGGGCAGTCTGAGATAGGAGATTAGCTCTGCTCATCCATGGCTTCCCAGTTCCCCTTCTGCTTTGCTGAACAGCATTTAAATGTAGTCAGGAACTTGTTTCATACAACTTTGGGTACTTTTCTTGCTTTAGAAGCTTCATTAGAGCTGCAAGAGGTTCAAAGATATTCCCATGCCTCATGTAGCTGCAATTATTTCAACGCTGGGATATTAAACTAGATCAGAGTATTATTTCAAACCTCTCTATACATTTATATTCTAAAATATTCCCTTTTGATTTAGGGCTGAGAACAGACAGTGATCTGTCAGATTGTTGTGTTTAGGCAGTAATAAATAGCTGAAAAGTGCCGCTTGGAATGGGAACACTTTTCCAGCCATGTAGAACATTTTTACATCGCTTCCATGGAAAAAAAAAGGTCTAAAATGAAATAAAGCAATTTTATTTGAATAATTCATTTTTTAATCCCATTGTTGATAGCACCCAGAAATGCTTCTAAGCAATTTATGTTCTACTTTAGCACAGGAAGTTTGGAGAAGCCCATCCTTCTGTGTCATCCTGCCTCAGAGTAACACAGACTCGAAAGAGAAAAATCCCAGGATTAGCTTGGCCCCTCAAAAACTGCGCGTTTTTCATTGTGGACAGACATTCATTACTGCTCTGTCCAGTGCGGCTTTAAATGAGCCACGTTGATGGGGCTTCGTCCATCTCAATAACTAGGTTATTTGCCTAAGATGTATCACTTCTTGATATTCAGCCAAGTTCCTTACCCATCATTTCACAGTCCCATTACTCCTACTTAAATTCCCATTTATTATTGTAAATAATTTCTCTTTCAATTATTATAATGGCTATGCTACCTTATTACACATCAGTTAAGCAACTTCTCTGACTGCCTATCCAAAAAAATGTTACCACCTTAGCAAATGATTTTAAAGCTCCGTATTTAAGGAGTGGAGAATGCAATTCCTGCTTCTGTCCTGGTACAAAACTATAACCTGAAGGCAAAGGCCGGCATAGAGGCCTGGAAGTGAAGCATTCCCCTTTTTTCATGGGAAGGAATGTGGTGGGAAAATGTGTTTGAAATGAGAACCTTTTTTTCGTTTCAAAATTTAAATGAAAATCACTAAAAATTTAAAATTTAACTTAAATAAAAATATTTATTTGAATAAATTCGGAAAATTAAAAAGTGCTATAAAAATCAAAAGACTGGAAGTGTTTTTCCTAATGGCAGTAAAATTTTCTTACTGAAATGGCCACTTCCAGTGTGTTTTGTAACTTCTTTTGTGATGTTTCCAATGTTTTTAATCTGACATAGTGAGCTCACGTTACATCTGAGGTAGTTAGCTATTCATTAGACAACCAAAATACCCAACTCCCACTCCTTGATAATGCTCCCCTTTGCTGTGCCTCCTGCTAATATATGTCTGTAGGAATATTTATCTTGTAATCTTTTCATTCTTTTCACCAAAGGCAGTGATTGAAAATCAAAGAAGAATGTGTCATATTTTACAGCATGAGCACAATCAATTTGTGTATATTGGAGCGTAGATGTGAAATAACGTTAATTATACCAGCTAAAATCCAGAGAGAGCACTTCCTTTTATAGCAAAGTACCTTCTAAATTAAACAAATGTGAAAGCCTGGTAAAGCAAAAGTATAGCCCTCATTACTGGTTATGGCACATTATAAATATAAAAGCTTTTCATGCCATAAATTGCAGATTCTTAAATATGAAGTACTAGCTTAAAACTAAATACGCAGAAAATCCTTTTAGGGCAAAGTAGAAAGAGAATATTTTTTGATTGGGGAACTATATACATCATTTATGTTATTTTGCATTTTGCCTTACCGAAAAAAAGGTTCAAAGATTTTTCAGATTTCTCAAACATTTACATTAATCCACATTATCCCATCAATATTATCACCAAGGCAATGGCACCATTTGCTGGTTGGCTTTAATTACTTTCATCACAGGAGCCCACAACTAAGTTCTGAGCATGAGTAGCCCTGCCAGGTGCTGGGTTTTTGATAGTCTACAGCAGTTTAGCTGTCCCCAGGCATCCAGTGACAGCTGAACGTAACCCAACATCTGCTCTGAGAACAATGTGATCTGATGAACGCTCTGAAAGCAGAGAACGTCCTTCAGCATCACCCAGCCCTTCATAGGGTCAAGCCTACCATGAAATAGTTCTTAGTAGCAAGGAAAGAGGGAGCCTGGAGGGACATGAGAACAAATCAAATCATTCGGTGGCAAAGCTGTGGTGGAAAACCTTCAGGAACAGTAAACACTGAATTAATACAAAGGTGAAGTGTAGCTTGGTGAAGAGTAAGTGCAGGGTGTGAGTTAATCTAACACTACTAGTAGTAGTTGTTTACATACGTCTATCTTCCCTTCTGTCCCTCTCTTATGATTAACCAACAGAAATGATTCCTACAGAATCTCACTGCTGCAACCAAACACTCTGGAATGTTTTATAAGTTTTGGATAAAGAGCATAACTCTAGCCCTGACTTCATGCAGGGGTGAGAACTTGCTTCACCCCTTGGAAAACAACCCAAGCACACAGAGGGGGAGAGAGGGAACCCCTTTTCGCCCAGTCTATCCATTGCTGCAGACTATCAGGGAAGCAGGATAGGGAAGTGCACTGTGAAGGGAGATTTAGACACAAACGGTGGTGCCTGATCCACAAGGAACACGCTGAACTCCCTCGTGCAAGAGCTGCACTAAGTCTACTTCAGGCATTTAGTGCCACAGGCACCTTCTCCAATGTTGTCCAAGGAATCATTATCACAATTACGGCTGTATAAACATCACAAAAGTTTACCTGACTACGTCCAATTATCCATTCAACTGATTCGAAGGTGCCTGAAAGCTCTAATTTAGGCACGGTGCGGGTTTGTTATGTGCAATGCAATCTATGCCATGACTTAATTGAAGCACTCGGAGTGACTTCCAGGAGGGTTGGATTGGGTCCACTGTCAGTGATTATTAAGTAATAAATAGCTGCCCTGACTGCAACGGCATTCATATGCATATGCAAATACAACCTTCTTTACTAGACAGAGATGATTAGTCTGGGCACAGCCAATCTGATGCCTTGTTTTCCATCAGCCTCCCTAAACACTTCTCCTTCTAACCTGATCCTGTAGAAGGAAACTCTGGAAGGTGCTCTCATAAAATAAAAATCTCTCCCCTCTTTCTCACCCGCAAAGATGCCCAAATGGAGCAAGTACTTGATGTTTAAAGAGATTATCTATTTTTTTATGTTGCCATTAGTTTTGATCTATCTTAGCAGCACCACCCAGGCAGTCTACTACAGGATTTATGTACCTGATTAGAAAACAGGATGAGACAGAACCATTCAAAATCTTATCACTTTATGGCCAACTTGACTAAGTTTTTCAAGACGAAAGATAAAGTCAGATGTGTTTTCTATCAGAGAAAAGCAGCTGGAGTTTAAATTTTTACTGTGTTTTAAGATACAAGTTTATCTATAGCTTTTATTCTGAGGAGAAACAAAATGTAGAAATATACATGTGAAAAAGTCACCCTTCTCAAGACATTTGTTCTTCTGCATAAGAAACATTAATGGCCTGAAAAAATATTGATGTTTGTATGGCACTGCTTAAAAAATAATCCTGTTATTTAGCGGAAGCATTTTATACATTCCTTTTTATGTTTTTTTTTATTGTAGAAAAGAATAAAGCTTATTATTATACACTTATAGTTTAGTTTCCATATTACTTAATTTCATAAAAATCATGTTTAAAACTAATCACAGTGCCTAAAAGAAAGCAGAATAATCCATTGTTTTTAAAGATGGAAGCTGTTGGCTCATAGGGAGAAACTGCCAACAACATATATTAAGTATATGGCTACTGTTTTCTTTTATATAACATATTAGAATAAAATAGAGTGAGAATAAGACAAGTTTATGGAGTGAGAGCACAAAAAACAAGCAGAAGAGGGTCCTCTCACAGGCCTCTGTTGTGGAAACCCCAGAGACTCCAGATGGTTCATGCAGAGGGCAAACACTTGCAGAGTAATTAAAGTTATCCTGCTCTTGGCCTCACTCAGATGGAGCAGGGACATTCCCTACAGAAAAGAATGAAAGTCCGGAATTGTTCTCCACGCTGGTTTGTGCTGATTGCCAATCCATTGAGCGTGAAAGTTGAGCTTACGGGGAAGTCGTTGAGGGGGAGGAACAAACCTCATTTTAGCAGCCTTTCAGTAGAATCCCAGATTTTCACAGTAAGCCTTTACCTAGTCACAACCAGACTTGTAAAAATTTGGTGATTAGTCACAGAAGAGGTTATTTGAGCCCTGATTTCCCTTTGAAGAACATCATACTCTAAAAGCATCCGGTTAGAACCAAAACATATTTAATAAGACCCAGAGGCGAGAACTTCTTCCCATTTGCTTTATATCAAATGTTTATCCTTTTTATCCATGCCCATTGCCATGGCAGCAGCTGGGACACAGCTCCTGCTTTTCTTAGGAATTCTTAGGCACTTCCAGCTAACAACTGCAGCAGCGTTCCCTTGGATACAGAGCCAGAGAAACTCTACCCCGTGTGTGGATTGTTCCCTCCTTCAAGTCCAGCCACCACTCTGGTGTAATTAAGGAGTGCTGCTGTACGAGTACCAACAAACAACTGGCACAGGTGGATGATGAGGGTCTCTAACCCTCTCTGGTTTTGTTTCTTTGTGGCTGTTTAGGCGCTATGACAACTATAAAGTCGGGACGTTCCTGCTGTGCCGCAGCGAGTCGCGGGCGTTCGAGGTGCACGTTCGGCAGTGGGATTGCGGCGGCCACCGCTCCGCCACCGCCTGCAATTGTGGCGTAGCTGCACAAGAAGGAGGTGACACCGTGGTGCTGGACACCTGCAATAGCCACTTTCAGGACAGCAGGCCCCAGCTGACCATCAAAAGCACCGAGGCATCTCCACGAGTCAAAATCCTGAAGTCTTATGGAGGCAGGAAAATAACAGTACGTGCGTGGACGGTTGAGCGTTCCTGTGGTGGTTGTGCTTTGAAAACACGCGTTTAATATCTTTGAATTATTAATGAAGTTGCTAAGAGAATATCTGAAGCCATCAGAGCGCCTGCAGCCAAATGTACCGCAAAACGAGAGGCAGGGAAGTAGCTGGTTAAAGTGTTGGTTTAACAAACTGTAAAACAAAACAAAACAAATACCTCTGGAAATTTCTTGGTGACACAGCGGAGCTCTGATAGCTCTACTTATTCTCTGCAGCACGGCAGCCCACTCCCTGTTTGCTTATGCCAGGCACTACCCCAGCCACATCACATAAAGCAAATTTCTTTGCAGAGCTCAAGATATAAATATTCAAGGAAAGATCACAGGTAGCAGGATAATGGAGTTTTAGAGTGGAGCAGTAAGACACTATTAGTCAGATCCAGAAAGCCCCCAAAAGCTATGAAAATGGGCTGTAAATGTGCAACATTTGGCGTAACGTAAAGCATTTGCCTAAAAAATATATGGCCACAACTTACTTTGCATAAGTATTGCTTATCCACACTAACCCACAGAAATCACTTGAGAAATAAGAGCAGGTTGCACCAGGGGTTTTGGTAAGGAAAAGAGCCGCAAATTATGGCCAAGAAGATAATTTTATCTTAGAGCTGTATCATCAAGATTTATTGCCATGAAATGTTTTGGATGAAGATCGGTCCACAGCAGAGCCAGAATGATGCAGGAAGTGCCTGTGCTTGGCTCTCCTTGTGATCTCGCTTGGAATAGATCTCAGGAAGGTAGTAATTGAAAGTCTGTTAATTATAGAATAGAGGAAAAGCGGGAATCAAGCTGTCATTTCATTTTGCAACTGAATGCAGTATAATTACTGTTTTATTACTAGAATAATCTTAGCAAGGAATCCCTGTTCTCATTTACACCTGAGGCAAGACTCGGGGAAACAAATCAGAGCAGACTGGGGGCACAATATGAATTCTGCTCTGATCTGAGTGGGAATCTATAGGAACTGTGAAGCCGTGAACAGGATCCCTGAGCACACCACCGAGTATGGTGTATCTCAATTCTTCCAGAACTTGTCCATCATTATCCTCGTGCAGGGTGCATCTCTCATCAGGAGATGGCTCCCTGTGGCTCCCATGACATTCAAGGGCGCTTGCAATGGGGTTAGGTCATGCAAAGTGGCAGCTTTCAGGAGCCAGTCACTAAATATCTCTGCAAACTGAGGGCTCAAAAAAACTTCTTTGAAGCCTCAATTAGCAGCATTAAATCCAGGTGGGATGCCTCGCCCAGGGCAGGAGGAAAGGAAAGGGTTAGAGCCCTACAAACTCCCAAAATAAATCCGCGCTTGGAAATATTAATCTGGACAGCACAGAAGACTGAACAGCTCATGCAGTTCTGACTGCAAGGGCTTTACACGCAGCCCTGCAGGAAATGCTCCTCTCTGCAGTAAAGCACGTGATTAGAAGACACTGCTTCTGTGAGCAAGGAAATCAAATTCTATCCAGGGCTGTGTCAGTTGCAGTTGTCCTGCTCCACCTACTAAACCACCAGGAAAAGTTAACTCATCAGGCCAGTTGAGCTTCATGTTGGGCAGTCATCGAGGTTTTTTTAAAACCAGCTTTGTAAGTGAAACATAGGTACAGCCGAAGTGGAGGGACAGCCAAGGTGGAGAGACAACCAAGAACTTCTGAGGTGTTCAAAGTACTGGTTTTATATGACGACTTCCATTATTCCGCAAGGCCAATAATTTTTGGAAAAAGATGCTTTAAATGAAAACACAGAGGGCCTGAGATCAAACCAGTGTCCCCAGCTGTCCTTGCAATCAGTGGCACTTTGCTGTTGGGCTCACGGAGGGCTCAAAAACTATTCCCATGCCTGGAGTAAAGGACAACTGAAATGGGCAGGATTATAATTTAGTGAGGCCAACATGTAAACTCTGGATTCCAGCACAAGAACAAAAATATGAGCTTGTTAGTCTTTCACAGATAGGAGTAGCTTTGATGGGGAGGAACTTCAAAGGGACCAAAAAATCCCCACTAAAATAAAGGAAAGCAAAGGACATTATTTGGATGAATAAATTATATTTAGGTAGGGGCCACTTAAAAAAGGAAAATAATTATTTTGAAATTATTATAATGAAATATTTGAAACCCTTTAATGTACTTTATAAGATTAACTGAAAATGTTTAATTTTGGATAAAAAGAAAGTATGAAGGTTACTTACCAGGATAGTATGTTCTTACTCCCTCTCCTGGCCCAGATAATTTTCAAATATTTTTTTTACCTGTAAAAATAAAGCAAAGAAAAAAAAATACATTTCAGTTCAACAGATATTTTCTTTTTGCCTTTTCTTTTTATTTTTTGGTTAGTAAACCAATCTGAAAAATCCATTATCAACACAGTTACTTCTTGTTTTGAACCCCGCCAGATTTTTTTTTCTTTTAAAGGTCAGTGTAAGCCTACCACTAGTCCTTTAATGAGAAAATTTCTTTATCCGCTTTAAAACACAATCATTTTCTGGGTAATCCAGCCTTGGAAAATGAAACGATTCTTCAGAAGGAAGAAAGCTGTTTTTCAATCTTGGCAGTTTATCTAAAAAAAATTATTTCCCAGGCAAAGACACAAGGGTGGCCTTATTGTCATGGAAGTCGCTTCAAAAATTAGCTACTAACTTACCACTGGGAAAACTTCAATGGATGCAATTATTAATTTTAAAAGAAAGTACTCGTGCAGTTATATATTTATGTAATGCTATCAGATATTAATGCCATGGAATCTGAAAGCAAGCTAAATAATTGCACAAATAAATATTTATAGTGTTTCTAAGTGATCTCAAATTACCTCCGCCATTGCTAAAGTCCTGCTTTGATATTTTCGTTTATGGAAAGAGACGTTTTTTATTGCATAAGAAAGCTTGGTAAGAGCTTCAATTCACTGAGAGTTTTTTCCCTGCCTCTTCAGATCCTGTTCCCTTCAGGAGCGTTTATTCGAGCGGACATGAGTGAGTGGGGAATGGGTGTGACAGTGAGGACACCGGGCAGGGACTTCAACAGCACTCGGGGTTTGTGCGGCCTCTTTGATGGGATCGCTCACAACGACCTCAGCAACGTGCCCGAGGAAGACTTCATAGAGGAGTGGAGGTACAAAGCCAGAGAGAACCCACCCAGGAGATGCTCTTAGCAGTGTTTCAAATGGTCTTGATGGGTTTATTTCATTGCAGACTCCCCTAATGACCTGACAGAGAGATCTGCTTAACCTGAGGGAGAAGCCTGGAGATCCATTTCCATCCCAGCAGCACAGGGGCTTAATTTTCAGTCAGCACAAAACACATCAGCAGTTACCAAGAGAGAAGTTTTATATTCACAAATGATGTCATGTTAACAGCTGTGTTAAGATCCCTCTCAGCTGTTAAAAAAAAATGCGGTTCTCACCCACACTTGAAAATGCAGATAGCTGACAATAGGGATTAATCAAGGGTTTCGTATTTCCCTTGTTCTTTTATTCCTGAACACTAATTACAATATGTGAGTATAGATTAAATGTTACATTTTGACAAAGTGTGGTAATGTATGTACCATGCTAAAACTTAATATCAACTCTACTGATGATGACAGTGAGCTCTGAAAACTTGTACTTTCTGGGACAGATGGTCTGGAAACAGATCCAGGAGTCTGACTCTGGCATCTGCCTGTCAACTGCCCCTGTCCCTATCCCTACTCCTGTCTCTATCCCCATCCCACATTTTAATTCCTGCTGCTGAACTTCAAACATGCCTAGTAGGTGTTCCTAAAACCAAAATGGGTTTCCTTGTGTAGTCTGGTTTGTGGAGTAAGGATAAAGAAGGCAAAACACTGTAACATAGCACTTATATTGTACATGGGAACTCAGCACAATCCCATAGGAACAGTGAATTTTTAGACCTCTTGCACTTCAGAAAATAAACTAACACCTCTGCCATATTCCAGTTCTATTCAGTGGGCCTAAGTAATGGCTATCTAATATCTATTTCGACCTGTCATTACAAATTGTACTATTTAGAATTCAACAGCCATCACTAACATCCTAATAATGTGGTAATCAGTCACAGATTGCTTCTGGGAAGGCAGACGGAGAAATAGCTTGGTGCAAGAATCAACCAATAGCTCACTACCCAAAAAAAAATCTAAAAAGGTCCTTAGGAGAATCTGTTCAAAGCAAGTTTGTTGAAAGAGCTGAAGCCAAAGTGCAGTACAAAGGAATTTACTTATAAAACACCAAGGAGTTTTCTAGGGCTCTGCTCCATATGATGGAGATACTTCAGGGAAGACAGAAGCTCCTGCTAAGTGAGAAGGGCAAGAGGGGTGGCGAGTTTCATCTTGCAGTACTCCCAAGGATGGATTCTCAAGGACCCTTCAGAACCTGGTTAAAAAAACAAGCCAATAGAGAAACTAAGGTCACCTCCAGAGGAGACAGGATCATTCTGTGATCCACTCATGGAAAAATGGCGCAGTAAAAAACAAAAGCTAGAGGGTGATTTTTCTGCTGCTGTTTTTAATTTCATTTTAAATAACCCTGAAAGCATGCTAGGTTTTCTCCAGCACCTGAAGCTAGTCTGAGTGCCCACCATCTGGCAGTTCGGAGCTTTCCCTGGCTCCCACCTCTCTCAAGCAGCTGCAGGGCTCTGCATGCACAGATCAGTTTTACACACCATCTTTCCAACACAACTTTTCAACAATAAAACATCAGAGCTTCCTAGCCATTAAATAGCAACCAGAGATGAATTTTAAAACATGTCATTTAAGTAGGTGAAGTAAAGTTTTCAAAGCATTTAAAAATTTATCAAGAAACCAGCAGAAATGCTGTTAAATTTTGGACACTTTCTCTGTAATAGAATCCAACTCAGTTTGAAAAACTTGTCTTTGGTTCTTTCTGGATTATAGCGGGTGACTCAGAGGAATGAAAGTCTGGTCGTCCCATGCAGGGGACAGGGGGCACATCTGAGCTCACTGAGGAGCTTTTGGTATGTGCACAGCTGTGAGGAAGATTGGGGTTTCCATTCTTTCCACACCATACACTCCTGTTCTGTTGACAGGGGCTGACCAATAGAAGGTAACCGGTTGCATGTAGGATTAACAGAGGATTTTGGTTCAATGAAATATCAAGGCAAAAGAGTTTCATTTTACTGAAATTTTCATTGGTTTCTGTCCTGATTCTGGACCAGTTTATGTGGTTCATTTATTTTTTCATTAAATAAATTATATTTTCAATAGCCTCTAGTTTATGTAGTATTGTATCAAAGGAGGAGCTACTTCTGCTGCCTTAGTCTGGGTTTAAACTTACTTGATGATGAGTCAGGGAAGCTTCAGGGGCATGTAACCCCTCTATTAGAGCCAGAGAAATGGAGCATGAAGGACACTCATTCAGACACTAAAATGTGTTGTCCAAAGGACAGCTCTCTCAATCATCAAAAATGTTTTATTTTCCTAGACTGTAGGAAAGTGCAGAACAGCTTGTGCATTTCCATGAGCATGAAAACCATCCTTTTGTCTCATACTGTATCCTGCTGAGCCCATACTTTGGGCAAAACGGTTCCATAAATGTTTGTGTTCATGTTTCAGGAGGATGAATAGGTTCATTTTTCCGGTGTAGCTGAGACGTTCTATTTAAAAGTTATGGTTGTGTCAATGATCAAATTAGTAATATCAGATACGCCATTTTAAATATATTTTTAAAAAACTGGATAAAGGCAATTATGGCTTCCAACAACAATATCTAGTTTTTGGCTCCAACATGTTGGCGAATGCTTTCACTTTACTGAAACACCAGCATTCTGGCTGCAAGACAAAATTAATGCCAAAATAATTTAAATTTTTGGTGTTATTTCAAATTTGTATGGTAATGACATGCTGCCAAATATTGGGACAAGAAACATATCCTTTTCTATGAAGCTGTAGGATTCCTCTTGTGCTGCACAAACAAGATCAATAAGAGATATGAGATTTCTGAATTATGGCTGTTTATTCAAACTGAACTCTCTAGAAGTTCATCCATCGTTAAAGACTAAATTTAAAAGGGGGAAGAAAATAATCTCATCTTATATGATAGCCTAGACCTATGTTCAATAGAAAACTGCTTTGTGTTGAAAGAAAAAAATCAAAGAAAACTCCAGCAGAAGAGAAGAATGAAATGAAATATGCAAAAAAAGAAAAAAAAAGGAAAAAAAAAAAAGACATTTAAAAGAAAAAAGTCAGCAATCCACATTTTAGAGGAAATTTTTGATAAGGAGAGAACAGGCACACAGATAAAGATGATTTTCATAATATAGGATTTGAAGCAAATATGACTTTTCTGTCATTGTCCAAGAGTTATCTGGGTCACCCAGGGACAAATCCAAGGCCTTATTTCATGTGTAATACAAAAAGGGTAACCTGCACCTCAGAGAAAGTTCTGCAAAGAGAAGTCAAGCATTAGGCAACGCTCCAGCAAACCACTTAAACATCTGGTACTAAAAAGTCCCCGATGCAGAGCTGGAAAACACACAGGACAACTCAAGAAGGGCAGTGCAAAAGTGACTAAAGAAAACAGAGATTAAACTTAAGCATTTTCTTAAGTACTTTTGTAGATTGGGAATTTATGCTTACCCCAGCCTTAGGAAAAAAAGTTTCCTTGTATGATAGACTAATTTGTTGAAAGTTTTCTCCCTCTAATCTCTACCTATTTTCAAATCAGAATTCCTCCAGGGAAGAGTTTATTTGACAAGACTCCATCACCTTCTGAGAGGAAGCAAAAGAAAAGTTTCTGCAGGTGTCAGAAGGGGAGCACCAAGCCTGTGCCTGTGGTAAACACAAAAAATGCCTTTCAGACTCCTTCTCCTCAGCCCTCTGGCTGCCCTCAGGACCATGTGGATCACAGCTCTGCAATCCCATACCTGGATGTTACATCTGAGTTTGTCACTCACGCAGAAACAGAGTTAACTTTGAGAAAAGATAAGAAACCACTGACCAAGTCTTTTGGTCAAAGATATTTGTCTAAATCAGTCCAAAAGCAAAGAAGCCCCGAGGTTCGGCTAAAGCCCCTCACACACAATGTGAATAGCAACAGTTACATCGACTCTACCAAACCAACAGGAGACCCAAGGAAAGCAAAAAGGCAAGACAAGTACTATGAATACTCACCCTTTCACCCCTTGCGTGGCCCAGCCCAGAGAGACTCAGAGAGCTTTGCATATTTTTTCCCCGAGGATTACTTCGAAGGGGTTCGGATGAAATTTCCACTGTCCTGGCCCACTCCCAATGGCCTGACTGCCACCAAAGCTCGGGAGATTTGCCACCAAATTCTTGCAAATTCCGCCATTGGCTTGGTGTGTAAAGGTCTCCTCGGAAAACACCTGGATGAGGCAATTGATATTTGCCTTCTGGACCTGCAGCTCAAAGATGACGTGGCCTGGGTGAGGGCACTGATAGCCCTTTTGGAAAATGAATGTGAAAGGAGAGTGCTAGGAAACAGAAACGGAGCATTCCCTGTTGGAAACCAGGAGGAAATCCTTGCTGCTCTCCGGTGTCCCGCACTCTGTAACAGCCACGGACAATGCACGAAACTGGGCTGCGAGTGCTTTGAAGGCCACAGCTCCTACGACTGCAGCGCTGCCACAAGTAAGTAAAGCATTCTTTCCATATTGGAATTATTAGGTAGAACATCTGCACAGAGTTGTCTGCTCTTCAAGCAGTGCTACCAGTAAGGTATTTGATGAATTAGTAATCAGGTTTTGACCTTGAAGAGCCGATCAAAATATCTGGTTGGCTGGTCCTTCACTTTTTTGCCTCAGTAACTTTTTAAAAATGGATTTTACAAGCCCCTTAGCAAATTGGTTTTGCAGAAGTGATTTTCTTTACATCTGATCTATCACTGGCATGCTGACAAGCAGGCTTCTCACAAAAAAAGAAGAGCGTCCTGCTCACCTTGTGGTCAATATTCATGTAAACAGTGTAGAGATACTTCTTTTTTTTTTTTGCTCTGGTCAACAGAGAATAAAGTTTGAACATTAATTTCAAACACTGTACTAGTAACAAAACAAAATTAAAAGTGTCAAAATGAACAAGTAACCCTGCCAAAGCCATCAAATAGCTACAGGACGTACTCGAACCTGCAGAACTGATTCTGCAAATATTCGTGAATTACATTTAGACAGAAGACTGTCCCACTGGGTTTATTTCTTCTTTACAGCTCAGCCTCTCAAAGGATGATTCCACGTCCAATATGAGTGCTGAGAGTGCTTTAAACTAAGCGAAATGTTAGCGGTGATTTCAGAATGCGAACTGTGCCTCAGCAAACCACACAAGCTCATGCTTGAAGCGACACAGAGGTACTTCAGGCTCAGCCATACAGCTGAGCTCCTGCAGCTTAAGGTGCCACAGTGTTTCAGCTGAAATGAAATGACAAGGTGTGCTCTCTTAACCCATCCCAAATGTGGAGGAAAGTCTTTTTCTGCAATGCATAGGACATTGGTCTGTATTTAGGACAGGCAAAGCTCATATCTAGGGTCAGTCACCACGGCTTAGCTGAGGCATCCAAATCTCCATCCAGCCCCAGGAGCCCAGCAGCACATCTGATACCCCAATGCATTTATTGTCAGGGATGGTATCACCCTGGTTCTTCACAATAAACACACCTTCAGTGCATGGGTTTAAAGCAGTTAAAATATTTCCTGACATTTGTTTTTTGTTAATGACAGGCTAAAATTTGCTGAATAACTTCCTAAATATGGAGAAATTAGTTCTGTTTCACACAGAGAATAACTGACAGTAGGGACTGAAAAGTGAGTTCAGCAATTTTGAAGCAATTGTCCGACACACAATTCAATGTTTAACTCCATTTCTCTGTGATACAGAGGGGTTAGGGGGCTTGCCTGAGCCAAATTTTAAAATTTTATTTTGCTATGGCTGAAATCTCTCAGATTAGAGGAAAATAGCTTCAATATGACCTTTCAAGTAAAAGCTAATGGCACCTCGTCTTCTTGCTGTGACATCAAATATAAACAAGGACAGAGTACAGAGCATAGCCTGAGATTGCACAGGGAGGTGAGAACTGGAAAACAAACACACATCAGCTGTGGCAAACACTCCCAAAGCCATTGCCTTGCTCTGCCCTGACTGCTTTTTCTGTCTCTTGCTGCCTTTGCTTTGTACACCTTTAAGGTTCAACAGGACAGGGTGCTGGGCCATCTTGTCTAGACAATGCTTTTTCCAGCAGAGGATGGACCAGATGAGCCTTGGGGTCCTTTCCAACCTGGCACTCCATGAACCCACGATTCACTTTTTTCCAGTCGAGGCAAGTGTGGTGGCTGGTCTTTGCTTCAAATCACTTCTCTTTTAGCAGTCTGGTTCATTAGAGCTCACAGTACATCGAATTAATCCCCAGTTTTCCAGCCACAAGCATCTCAAGTCGCTTACTCCCTCCAGTCACACTGACATGGAAACCTGCTCCGCTGCTCCTGGTCTTCTGCAGGGTATCCACTGGGTGAGAGCTGCTCGTGATGCCTTGAAGTGGTTACCTGAAAACAGAGGCTAGACAAGATAAGGAGAATAAAAGCAGGTATTTATTCGAAGGGCCTTCAAAGGTACACCTTGGGCAGCCAAAAGCCTCCGAGGGGCTCCACCCAAGATGGACCCTGGGTCACAGGTTTTTCACACTTTTGTTTCAAGTTTGGTCCATTTGCATATCAGGGTTAATTCTCCAATTACAATCTCAGGCAATGAAGTAATTACTCCAAGTTTTCCCCCCACCCCATTCAAAGGCTTTAGTTTTACATATTTTGGGGCCTGGGACAGCAAGGTGTCTTTGGAGAGCAAACCTAGAGAGGGTTTGTTATGTCTAACCAGAGTGAGGGAACAGTAGCTAACAGGCCATATGAAGTTTCAGAGTTACACACTAAGCAGTACAGGATCTGAAAAATATCAAAGTTAAAACCTAAGGCATCACCCAGAGAGGCTGAGTTTTTAGCACGAGCACCCTCTTACTTGGTCTGGTCCCTGGGGAAAGGGAGCTTGGTGTTGGACCTGCAGAAGAGATGCACTGCTGCAATTAGGGAAGTATAAATTTCCCTTAATATTTACACT
This sequence comes from Rhagologus leucostigma, assembly GCA_013397725.1. NCBI lineage: Eukaryota > Metazoa > Chordata > Aves > Passeriformes > Rhagologus > Rhagologus leucostigma. The sequence goes on along the minus strand of VZTD01001174.1, from coordinate 2,154,669 downwards.
GCTCAGTTTGCCGGGGGTGAGTTTGTCAGTGTCATGAAAAAATTACCATTGACAGCTTCAGCAGTTTTCGTGACACAAACAAATACTGGCACGGAGATAATGGGATGGAGAAACACCTGAAGTTCAACCTGACTTAGAGAAAAATTGAGAATACAGAACCCAGAAAAACTGAAACCAAGGTAACAAATGGCATGCTTAATTTTCAGGATATTCTCCCTTGTCTTTGGTATGAATGCAGAGAAATTAAGACAAAACCTCACAACAAGCTTGTTTCAGCATTAACTATGGAGAGGGAAAAGTACTGCCACAGTCTAGAGTGAATCAGTGGGATGAACTACAATGAGCTCCATTATTACAGACTATTTTTGAATCCATTTATTAGTGATTTAGGATATTTTTCCATATATACAAAAATAGAGAAGCTTTATATATACATATAAAATTATCTCATCTTGTGAATGCAATGTAAAGCACATCCATACATACAGCCAGAGGTCAGATCCCCTACAAGGAGAAATAAAATCTTACTTCTGGCATGCCAGTCACCCTGCCACTATAATACTTAGAAAAGGTCATCTAGATAATTTGGTACAGTCAATCAAGACAAGCCTTCACGTGAGCTTCACCTTTAGCTGTTCTAGATTTTTGAATTTCTTAAAGATATTTGCTTATTTTCACATTTCACTGGCAGAAATGTTCTATATAGACAGCATAGAATCATTTAGATTGGAAAAGACCTGGGAGATCATGGAATTCAACCCTTAATCCAGCACTTTCACCACTAAATCCTGTCCCCAGGTGTCACATCTAGGTGGCTTTTTGAACACTTACAGGCATGGTGACTCCCTCACTTCCTTGAGCTGCCTGTTCCAATGCCTGACCACCATTTCAGTGAACAAATTTTCCCCAATATCCAATTTAAACGTCTCTTGGCATAACTAGATGTTGTTTCTTCTTGTCCTATTGCTTTTCACTTGGGAGAAGAGACCAATCTCCCCCTGAATACAACCTCCTTTCAGGTAGTGCAGAGAGCAATAAGGTCCCCCCTGAGCCTCTTTTTCTCCAGGCTAAACACCCCCAGGGCTGTTCCCCTACATATCCCGAGGTACACGTGTGATGGGACACCTCTTCCCAGGGAAAAGCACAGCAGTAGCACACAGCAACAACAAACCCCTCAAATGTCAGTTCAGAGGACTGGAAGCGCTCAGAACCGAAGTCCTGCTGACATCATTAAAGCCAGGATTTCACACCAGAAAAGGTTATTAGAGATGAAAATGAAGATCAATCTCAGAAATAAAGCCTCATGCTCCAACCAGAACAGCTTGAGCCCTGTCACTGGGAGCTCAGGAATCCTGGCCTGGCTGGCAGAGCACAGGAAATCAGCACTGTGCAAGCACAGGCGGGATAAGCCCCTGAGCTTTGTGTCTGATAAGCAGAGGTTCTGTAGGAAGGGAAAGAAAGGAGGAGAAATTAAGAATTGAATTAGGGTCCTGCAGGACATATGAAAGTGCCGCCTCTTTCACTTTCTTTTCAAAAAGTCAGGATGGAAGAAACAGGAGAATATACACTGATTTCAGAAAAGCTGAGTTTTAAGTGCCATTGCTAGGGAAAAGCTATTTTCCAGGAGAAGCAACGTGAGTAATGAAGGAGAAGGCAACTCCTTTTGCTGGCTATATATTTTCCCATCAGTTCCAAAACAAATCTCCATCTAATTTTTTCGGGCTGGAATCATAGAGGTGAATTAAAACTCCCCCAAGATCAAGGAGGCCATCAGCATAATTCAAATATCTTTTCCAAGGTCACCCAACTTCAGCTACACTGCCAATACACAACAATATATTCTGCCACTGGTTTTGGCCAGCAAACACACACGAAAAGATGGCCCTGCAGTATTTTCAGGGATCAGAATACAGGCCATAATATATTTGGAGTAATCTTAAATTAAAACATGCATAAAGAGAGAATATGTGAAGTGTGGCTTGCAGACAGGCTTATTCCTCTGCTCTGCCTGACTCCAACAGGAGCAGTCCAGGTGGCCAGAGCTATAATTATCCTCACATGAAAATCGCTATTTGGAGTTGAAAGGCACCTCTGAAATTTGGCAGTGCTCCAGAAGCTTAGAATTTCTTAATGTTGCTTAACATTTCATAACCCGCACCCCCCCCAACACCTGTATAAGGTGCTTAAAATGTCATTACCACCTGTAATTAAAGGCAGAATCCAATTACAGCAGATAGCAAACCAGGTTGGTGCTTACCATTTGTATATATTGACCATGTTGCTTATAAAAAAAAAAATCGGGACTAGTAAAGCACACATAGAGCAATGTAATATGCAGATTGTATGAAGCTCTACAGGGCAATTACAAGATAAAAGGTAATGAGGAATAATAAGGACAAATTAGTTTCGGTGAAGTAATGACACTTGAAGTTTAAATTTCTTCCTGAAAGTTCTGGGGAGACAAAAATTTAACCAGCAAAGAAATCAAAGCAAGCAGAAAACGATGGTGGGAAGGCGAGACGGGAACGCTCACCTACCGCTCTTGCAGATATCCCATTTTCATATCAATATGAATTATGAATAATATGAATATATCAATATGAAATATGAATAATAACATTGGTGTTATTAAGAGGGGCTGTGAACCCAACTGCATTTTCAGAGCTGTGAACCACAACCACACAGGTCCCTCAGACCCATCTGCCACAGCAGCTACATCGATTACACCCTGTTATTTTTAGAGTGGTTGTATGGACCTTTCTGAATTCAACAGTCTGCTTCGGGTCTTGTTCGTGTGCTGTAATTAAATAATATGAATTAAAGCACGCAATATTTAAAAAAAAATATATATAATGAGGAAAAGTATGAGGTCAGTTATTACAGTTCCTCAGGCTGGGTCTTCCAATGGAAAATGTCTCTTCCCCTTGGAAGGATAAGCTCAGAGCTTTGATCAGACTGGGAGTGCAAGGTCAGGTACATATCATAGAAATCTCACTGTTTATGTAATTGTTCTTTATTTTTAAGCTTAATTCTCATTTTCAAAGACAAAACACAAGGAAGACATTTAAATAAAATACTTAAATTTTTTCAGGATCCCCAGGTGAAAGGGGACAGAGTATTTCAGTTGTCTACATCAAACTCCAATCTGCTTTGGAGACTTCGTATGGGAGCACACTGACTGAAATAAACACTTTTCTCCCACTTCTATGAATTCAGTGATCTTTAAATTCCAGATCATAATGATTATGTAAGGGCTGTTAGCATGTCAAGTAAATGAATATTTTTTGGCATTTTCAATATGTGTTTTGCTGATGTGATGCAGAGGGAGCCATCAGGGTGAATTGGGTCAATAGACACTCTCCTTGTATAAATTAGACCATATAAAGTAAAAAATGCATATTAGATTTTTCAAAGAAAATACAGTCAATTTCTAGAACCCCCAGGTTCTACAATGAAAAATATTACTCACTGTGTGTAAGGCTGGTGTCCTCTGTGGCTGGGACCAGCCTGTGGTGCTGGTGTGACCAGATCTCCAAGGGAGAATTCCATTTTACAGCACCACAAGGGCCCCAGAAATGGAGTTACCAGAAACTGTGACCCTCTGCACAGGAATTGATCAATTTTTCAAATTGTTTGGGTTAATAAAAAAAGAAAAAACAACCAAGCTTTTTGCTAATAAAAGCATGTTCTATGGCAGAGAGGATGCAGTACACTTTAGCAATTCTATTGATTTTTCAAAATTGGATTTCATGGGAAGGGTTAAACGTGCTTGTGAGAACAGCAGACACCATGCTCACTGCTTTTAGCACTCGCCAAACAGAGTGCTATTGCTATAAAAAAAAGTTAAATGGCATTATTCCTTAAAAAGTCCTTTTTATTTTCAAATAGTAAGGCATTGGGCTTAACTCTACTCTTCTTTATAACGGTTCCATTGACTTTGTTGGACATGATATTAACAAAGTCATAGTTACTATCACTTTGATGAAGTTACAGTATCGAGACAAAAATCAGGTCTCTTTTTCACGAATATTATTTTATTTTTCCTTTTTTCTCATGCTAATTGTTGACTTTTACATTCCGCAGTGTTGGCTTTTCCTGTCTATCCAGCTGAGGGAGGTTTGAAACCTTCCACTGCCTGTAGCCTCCCCGCTCCCTCTCGTGTGTGCAGTTCACAACAGATGGGTGGGGAGGCAGTGTTCTCGTACCGAGGTTTAGAAGCTGGGGCATCTGTTTCTATCAAATACACTTTTCTTCAGTGGTGAATTCTGTAAGGCAGGGAACACTTCAAGCAGATCTCTATGTACCATTGCAGCATAAACCGCACTTTAATACACAGCTCACATCCCTCTGGGATTGCGTTCTTCACACTGGGCTTAAAGATATTATGGATATATTCTTATTTCCTTAAAGCTGACATTAAAGAAGTCTCACTAAGATATCAATACTCCATAAAAGAGGTTCTGTACAACTTGAAAATGAAAACTTTTCTTTTGAGACCTGTTATCTCTGGTTAATATCAATTTTTTCCTTCAGCATACCGAATAATATAGGAAAGTAGATAAAGAATAAATATGAAGATACATATTACGCAATTCAAGGTTACATTGGGTTCAGTTAGCCAGCTTTTTCCTAGTTAAAACAATTTATGATTTAATACTGAAAGCAAACTGGGGGAAAATACCTTTTAAATGCTTATTTACAAAACACACTTTCCTTCTCTCAGCAATCTACAGAGCGGTGGTCCTCATCATTACTGAGGCCCTGGCACAGTCTGCCCAGAAAAGCTGTGGATGTCCCATCCCTGGAAGTGTTCAGGGCCAGGTTGGATGGGACTTGGAGCATCCTATATGAAGAAAATTATTCTATAGTATCTTCAGGTCTGGGCCATCAAAATTTACACAAATACATTCTTCTCAGGCTAAAAACAGAGCCAGTATTAGCAGTCATAATTACAAAAAGTTTAATGATTAAATATCAAGCTTTGAGATTACCTGTCAAAACATCAATTTTTGAACATAGGACTTATCAGCTTTCGAAAATAGAAGTATTGTTCTTTTAAAGGAATGAACAGCTCCAACCACAAAAGTTTTAGTAAGAACTACAAAATTTATAAAAGAAAAATAGTTTAGAATCAAAAGAGAAAAAAGCATGAACTTTAACTGATGCATCCTCACTGACACCCACATACTCTGCTTGGAGACATATTTTTCTCAGTCACATCAAATATACTTGTGGGCAATTCTCAGGGACTGGAAACTTCTTGCTAGTTTAGAAGCCTTTCTTCTTTTCACAGCAGTTTTACTTTAGTTTTTGCTGGTGCAGATGCAATAAACAAGCATCTGAAAAGGCAAACATCAATACCAGCTTTAATCTACTGTTTTAAGTCCCAGTTCTTTCCATTCGAGGCACAGACCTGGCTGAGCAGGAAGAGGGCTATTAGCTTTATAGTTACAAAGTCAATAGAAACCGAATTTTAAAAGGATATCAAATCCTCATGATAAGGGACATGGAAGGTTGCATGCTCAGTGATCCATACTATTCCCTGCAAACCAGATCAGGGAGATTAGTCTTTTCTGGAGATTAGTTTATTTGCTTTAATGCAAAGCAGTGAAAACAGTCCAGTGAAACACATAGCTAAACAAAACCGTTTTCCGAAGTACATAGAATTAAATTGCTAGAAAAGTTTAAAAAATTATAGGTCTGATTCAAACTGACCAAAGCCTGACACCCCAGAAGCATGCCTATAACTTCTTTACATCAGGCTGTTTACAGGTACCACAGGAAATTTCAGCCTTAAATCTTGTTAAATCCACAAGAAAACAAAAAGCCCTGAACAAACTTCCTTCTCCAAATACTCACACACACACACAAGACAAATAACAAATTCACAACTCTTTGTAAACTAGAATTAGAACCTGCAAACCATTCGAAAGTCTGATTTAAACTGACCAAAGCTAAAAAATCAGAGCAAACCTGCAATGCCTTTAAATCATGTCGTGCAAAGAGGCCACAATCCACCAGATACAGAGCTTTTAACCAACTGTGAACAAAACCCTGAGTGTAATAACCAGATTTAATCTAATTCAGTAACTTTAAACATGGGAAAATTACTAAAACCAACTAATTGGACACTAGAGTGGACATAAGGACTAAGATGACGCCACAATGACCCAAATCCCTTTGAGTGGCATCACTGTGCTCCCTCATAGGAAGCCTCAAGATGCTGCCAAGGATTCTGCCCTGAAGTGCCATCGAGGGACCAAAAATGAGACCTGCTTTGGTGTGCCAGTGAGCACCGGGAATGCACAACCAGAACCTTACATGATGTCACCTCTCCAGGCCATCTGGGAAAGGAGAAATATTCTGTAGTCAACAGCACGATCCTCTTCCTTTCTATTGCTGAAGTACATTGCTAGCAAGCCCTTTAAAAATAGAAGGATTAAATAAACCTAAAATGTCATAGTGAGATTTCTAAAGCAAAAAATAATCTACCATATTGTTGCAGCACATGGATGCTTTCAGTGTGAAATTGAGCCAGGCCATTTCTGACATGCAGCGAGTTCTTGCAAGATGCTTTTCCCCCACACTCTCCCAGGGCTCGTTTCTGCAATCCATACTGGATACCAGAGACCCTCGAAGCAGAAAACCAGATTCACTCCGTGCCAGTGAAAAGTCATAGGTCCGGAGTTTGATACTATGGAAACAGAGTCATTTAGGCTGGGAAAAATCCCTAAGGTCATCGAGTCCAACTGTTAACCCAACACTGCCAAGCCCAGCACTAAACCATGTCCCCAAGTGCCACACGTACACGGATTTCAAACACCCCCAGGGATGGGTACTCCACCACTTCCCTGGGAAGCCTGTTCCAGTGCTTGACCACCCTTTTGGGGCAGAAATTTCTCGTAATATCCCATCTAAACCTCCCCCGCTGCAATTTGAGTCCATTTCCTCTTGTCCTGTCACTTGTTAGCTGGGAGAAGAGACCAACCCACACCTTGCCACAAGTTCTTTTCTGGGAGTTTTAAAGAGTGAGAAGGTCCCTCTGAGCCTCCTTTTCTCCAAACTAAACACCTCCAGGTCCTTCAGTTGCTCTGGTTCTCTGAGACCTGCTTTTGGAAGCAGGAAAAACCACGGTTTTCATTTAGAAGCCAGGGAGGTCACTGATGTGCAAAACTCCTGGCAAACAGCATGTGGATGCTGATAGTTTTTCTTAGGGAGGATTATCAAATGAGCTTTGGGTCGCGGAGAGCGTGAGTGCCAGGATAATGCATTCAGTGATTGTGTCTATGGTTACTCTAATAACCCCATATACAAAAGAAATACAATGTTTGTGCATTTGAATGGAGGCAGACTCAGGTTTGCTCTGTCCAAGGTGTGAGATAATTCAGCACCAATTTGCTCTGATACAGAACCCTCATATCTATGGTAGTTGGAGGTCCACACGCACACCAGCAAGCTCTGGCACAGCAAATTGTTCAATCAGCTACCTGCTTCCAAGGAAGCGGCAACTGGGCATCGTGGGCCATTTACTTGTGCACTTCAGCAAAGGCTTAACCCAACCCAGCACTTATGATCTGGTTCTTGATTGCTTTTCATGGCTTAGATTGCTTATTTATCATCCCCTTTAAGAAAAGCAGGGCAGTTCCTTTCCTTCTCTTTATTCAGACAAAATTCTTGCTGGTTTCAATTTCAGGTCTGCTGCTCCAGCCCAAAGCCTCACATAGCTTTCAAACACTGCAGAAGAAAGTTTATTTGTGCTGGGATACTTTTCTAATCAAATGTGTAAATCCAACATGAACCATATATATGCATCAGTAAAGCTTCAATAAGTGTAGTTTTGCAATATTCTGGATTTTGTGTCAACTGTCTTCATTTTACTTCTTCAACTGTGCATATTATTTACATAACACGCTGCAACAAACACCTGTAAAACCAACCTTGTATTTATGTGGGGGGGTTTCAGGCTATTACGTAGCCTGTGCTCCTTGTCAGGTTTGAATCATGTAAATGATTACAGAATGAAACCGCACCGTCAGCAACTCCGAATTTACTGTTCTTTTCTGGAAATTCCTGCTGGAGATGGGAGGAGAAGGAAGGGAAGGTGGGGGAGGTGGTGTGCCTTGAGGGAGGCACAACACAAGCACTGCAAGCTAAACAGGACAGATCTCTTATTCCGTCACCTGAGGTCTGGAGGCCTTTGAGACTTCCAGCTTCAACTCCAGACTCCTCTCTCCTTCTTATCTCAAGACAGTTTCATTAAAACACAAGATTTTTTACTTTTTTCCCCCAACATTTCCTTCTGTTCATCACTGTCCCAGTGCAATGCTCTTCCAGGTGATAGATGCATTTTTTCGTGTTTACTCGCTGTGTGTACAGCCTGGACACTGGCAATGCAGCGGGATGCCCACGCCTGAGCCAGCGGATGTGAACACACAGCTTGCTAAATCCTCCCCCATAACTGCTGCACCCTGTCACACATTTTTTACTTTTTTACCAACCTGAGCTTCAGTTTTTGATCTACCAGTAAAAGTCAAAGCACATTCTTGGCCTATAGGCTGTATAGAGAAGAGAAGGAGGATGTTCTGCCCTGGATTTTGTTGAATTTTGACAATCGCACTTCCTCAACGTAAATTATTAATGTTCAAATATATCACACTTTTTACAAGCTTCTTCCAGGAACTGCCTGATTCCCTACAGATTACTCTCCTGCCTCTAACTTGCCCCTCTACAGACATCAGACATCCATCCCAGGTCTCCACAACCTCTGCTTTCTCTGGATATCTGCACTTTTGCCCTCGCTCTCACCTTTGTGATGTTTCCCAGCTCTTTTTATTGCTCCTGTCTTTCTCCCCTCCAGTCTTTAGCTGAACTACTTGCAGCTCTTTCGCTGAGGTTTTTCAGGCTCTCCAGTATTTCCTTCTGATGTCATCACCTGTCTGGACTTACCAACTATCCCTCCACTACCACGGAGCAACGAACAACCACACCTTGATCCCTGTACCCCCAGCAAGAACAGGGTCTGGATGTTTCAGTGCCCGGCTGCCAAGTGCCAGGAGACTTTTCCAAATCATGATTTCCCCTCCATGTTTGGTTGAAACTGGCTAATATGCAACAACACTAGAAGGCAGAGGGGAAGACGGACAGAAACCCTCATTGAAACCAAATGCCTAAAATTCCGACACCCATTGCATGTGACACCTCATTTTAAAAAACAGACAGAAAAACCAACCCTTGTCAATATCTGTGTACTGCCTATACTGAGGTCTAAAGGCTGAACTCCAGCATCCATTTCTTTAAAAAAGGAGACATTATAATTACTTCTATTTTCCATCAGACTTAAAGTTGATAAGACACTGATGTTTTTAGTTGTTGTCAAGTAGTGTTTATTTTAAGGAAAGGACTTTCCAGGTTCTCATGCCCTGCCAGCGAGTAGTCTGGGGGTGGACAGAGAGCTGGGAGAGGACACTGAAGGACAGCTGACCCCCACTGACCAGAGGGATATCCTATATCCTATGGCATTACTCTCAGTACATAAACTGGGGGGAAAGCTGGCCAGGGGCCACTGCTCAGGTACTGGCTGTGCATCTCTTGGCAAGTGGTGAGCAATTGCATTGTGCATCACTTGTATATTCTAAATATTTTATAATGATTATTATCATTACTGTACTTTTCTTCCTTTTCTCCCCCATTAAACTGCCCTTAACTCACACATTTTTCACTCTCTCCCTGATCCTGCCAGGAGGGGCAGTGAGCGAGTGCCTGTGTGATATTGAGATCCTGGCTGGGGTCAAGCCCTGACAAGTGTGTACAGAATGATTTGAGGGGAATAAATACAAAATGCTGTGCTGATACTGTAAGTCACTGGAAAAAGCACTGGGGCTGGGTAACCCTGCCCTGACCCCGACACAGGAGTGTGGCCATAAAGATGTGAGGAAACCCTTGGGGAAGTGCAGGGGTCTCATCAACAAGCAGCTGACCTGAAAGTGCTTTCGTGGAACAGGAAGGGCTGCAGGAGCACATTCCTGTGCCTCACTCCTTCCCAGCCTCTGAGATTCTACTTCGCTCACAGAAGCCTGAAAATCTGCAGTGATAATGAAAACATTAATGCAATCCAGGCTACCTCAGTACTAGTGGGGCTAAGTATTAAAATCTCATGAAAAACATAATGAAGCTTTTTTTTAAAATTTTTATGCACTCACCACAGAAGAAGGCAATTTATCAAAACCAGTCACCACATCTGACTAATAGTTTTGTACATTACAGGAATCCACCAGTAGCTGATGAAAGCTGATAAGCTGTAAACGATTTCTCTTCTTGTAAATATTGCAAAGTGTCCAGCAGTGTTGGTAATGCTGCTGCAATAAAATCAATTTAAAAAAAAAATGAAAGAAAAGCTAAAAGCATTTCAGAAGTGCAAGACAAAAAAAGGTCTTTTCGCTATTTTTCATATTTATGTTGCTTTCCTTCCTTCTTTTCTCTGGAAAAACGTGAGTCATGCAGCTCTGTTGTTACAGGCTGCAATCTGGTGGGATGGCAGTGTTTAAACAGCATTTTTCCTAATTACAGCCTAAATGGCAGAGCCCTAAAGGAACAGCAAGGTGCTTGGGAAGGCTATCAACCCAGCTCAGGGCATTTTGCCCCTCCAATCAGAGCTGAACTAAGGTACCATTAAAATATTAGGTGATGAAGAGCTTCTGTTTTAGCTAAGCTACAGCTCAGATGAAATTGATGGGCAATATTGCTTTGCCAGAGCAGTGGTGATGGGGCAGGGAAGAGGAAGCTAAGCAGGGATAAAATTTGGAACTCCACTCTGCTGGTGAGCAACGTCCCTCCCAGGGCTCTGGGTCATGCCCCTGCTATTAAGTGTCGTTCAGGAGACAAGAAGAAAATGCTCTCTTTTGTGTTACTTGTCACCATAGTGGCTTCTCCCAACCACTAGAACTACAAATAGTATGGATAAAAATATGTAACCATGATCCTGACCGGCTGCTGTTATTGATGTGTGATATTGAAGCCATTCTGAGTGTTGTGCTACCCAAGAGCTGATGCAAATATCTACCAAATTATGATTTTTCTTTATTAAAGATGTGAATTCTGACATCCAATGTATTTGCAGTTTTCCTTTGTAGAAATAACTGCAATGTGAAAGCAATGAGCAATTTTAAATGGTGAATACCTAAAGTGCAACAGAACCCAAAGGAAACTTTACCTGAGAACCATAAAATATTTTAAAAACAGCAGTAGGTGAAAGTCAGCCTTGTAAGGGGGCCAGCAGTGTCTGTACATCACTTAAGCCCTACTTAAGGCCTCAATGTAGGATTTAAGGGAAACTTAGCTGGTGCATGACCCTTGTGCTGACACAGTGCAGAGCTGAGTGTTACCATTAATGACTTAACCCTCACAAGAAAGCTTTCCTTTGAGGATTCTTTTACTGCCTCCAAAACTTTAGGGGAAAAAACCCAAAAACAAAGCAAAAACACAGGACTGGCTTTTACCCTGCTTTTTAACACTACAGGGAGCCTGGTGGCACCGTCATCTCTTAGTCCCATGCTTCTCCATGCCATGGGATGAGGACTTGTCCTCTCAGCTGTGCTCCCATTCTGTTGCCTGGGTCAGCAGCAGTATTACCACTGGATACTTAGGTCAACAGAAGTTTTACCCCTGGAGACCTTTTAACATGAAGCCACAGCCTCAGTGAATTGATTCAGGAGCCCTGACACTCACTAATACATCTTGCAGCACTGGGTGCACAGGACAATATCTAATGGAGGTTTGCTGCTTCCCCTTCTGACAACTGCTGTTTCTCTATTCGAGAGAAATCCACAGGGAGGCAAGGAAGACCCCAGGGAAAAGTATTAAACCACAACAACCAGGAATGACTACAACAAAACCTCTGATAAAGCAGAACAGAACAGCGTGCAAGTGCTGCTCTCTAAAGCTTTGTATCTGTCTCACCCTTGCAGAGCAAGCCTTGGAAATCACGGGCTTGGAGAACGGGGGCCTCTGCGATGTCCGTGCCTCGGACTGCACCAGGGTCCGGGTGTTTGGCCTGGGATTCAAAGAGTCTCCCAACCTGCACTGCCAGGTCACCAGGTTAATCGTAAGCAGCCCCCTGTTGGCTCCTAAAATATTGATGATACAGCTAAACTTAACATGTTTATATAGAAATCTTTTATTCTGATCTGTGCTATCTTCTCTCACTGCCACAGCAGGTTACAAGTACCTTCCAAGCCCATTGCCAACGTGTTTGCTACAAGTGAGGGGAGCTGAAGAGGGTCAGACCTTTCCAGGCCTGGTTCTCTGGAAGTGCACCGCTATGAGTTCTTGCTCATTATCTCTGTGGAGCTTTTTCTCACTCCTGTTTGTTTCAGCTGCTCTGTAGTCCATTGAAGCCTGAAATCCCAATATTATTTCTCATTTTGTACATCTGGAATCACTACACTTGGTTGTTTTCCTAAACACATTTAAATGCTAAGTTTTGTGGTTGAATATAGGGTTTCCTCAGCACAGTCACAGAGGCTCTTATTTGAATTTTCTTAGTCATAGTTCAACACCAAATCAGAAGTTTTGATGAGCATTAAACCCATCTCTTATGCTAGCACTGTAATTTTATCATAAACAGCTATACACAGGCAATGCTGCAACTGAGTTATGTGGTGGATCAGCATCCTTAGATATGAAATGTTTGATTAACCTCATAAATCCACCTCAGACACTCAGCCTGACTCCCACAAGGCACAGCTGAGATTTTCTGTGCCCGCTTAGGGCTCCAGAGGCTTTTACCAGCTTGGAATGTTTTGTGCAGCTGATCTAGAGGAGTAGCTGACATCACCTTCAAGGAGCCACGAGCTGGCTGCTGAGCTCCAGGAGGAAGCACAAAGTTACTCAATTACATCACCCTGTCTATCTCAGCTGCTTGCCCCAACTGCAGACCACAGCACTTCCTAAATTAATAGCCCACCTGCATGCATGGCTAAGCATGGCTTCCCCTCTACTGTAGCTGTAGTAACAGCATGATTCCTTTTAAATAAACCACCTAGGAATGCCTTTTATTATTGATTTGAAATAGAAACATACACTGACAACTGGAGTCTCTTTATATGAGCCTTCAGTTTCTGCACTCTCCTTCTGTTCTACTGTAGCATCTCAATGGCGAATGGATATCTAGAGAACAAGAAAGCACAAAAGCAGATTTTCTGAGCTCTGAGGCTGTTGACTGCCAGATCCCACTCCTGAACATCACAGAGGCTGTGCACTTCGTGGCCGGTGACGAGCCGTTCGCAAGATGGCAAGTGAAAGTAGGAATTTTATTATGTTTCTAAGAAACGCTTTAGAAAGAGAAAAGCAGTTGTCATGGTAGATTAAAATGCAAAGCACAATTTACTTCCTTTCTGAAATGAAAATGCCTGTAGAAATACTCACACTAATGTCACACAGAGAAAAAAAACCACCCCACCAACCAAAACAATGAGCTAAACCCAGGTGTCTCTGTAGCCAATCCAAAAGTGCAAATTACAACCACTTCTAGAGGTAATCACCTGAGATTGATGCAGTTGTGCTAATCAATTGTTAATCATTAGTATTCCATTTCTGAAAACCCCAGCTCAAACTCCTGATTAGGCAGCAAGTGTCAGAGAGCTCTGACTCCCCAGCTTTACGAGCGATGTGTGCGCGATGAGGAGAAGGGCACGGGCTGGCTCCTGGGCAGGCTTGAGCTGGGAAGACACGGTCACAGTCACGGCATGAAAGGCTGCAGGAAGAAGCATGTGCAGTATCTGCTTGTTCTGGGTTCTCTGCTGCAGTTTTAGCCCCTTTTTTTCACAAAATGATACCAATTTTTTAAATATCCCCAGAAACCAGTGCCTTCCCAACCCTGCACGCCTGCTGCCCTTGGTCTCACTCTCGGCAGATCACTCTGCAGATCAGTTGTTTTGTTACAAGACTGAGGTCTTTTAAAGGCTCTGTAGCTGAGAAGAATATATTGCCGTTGTAGGGAGACTGCAGATGCGCTCTGAAAATTGCAGCATGCAAAATGAACCACGTAAAACACTCCCTTCACCACGGCGTTACTGCCTGTCCTGCACCCCGCAGCCACCTGCACCCCAGCTGGGGACACATGCTGCCACGTGGCCTGGGGCAAACAGAAAGATGTTTGGCAGGTCATGCTTTCTAGTCAGTCTTTATTTTAGAAAGATAAGGATTTGGGAGTTTAGGACATTAGGGTAAAACCCTGTGGGAACAGAGCCTTACTGCTTGCTGCTGGGGTGGACCTCAGACCTTCCTTGTGTCACACACCAGGGCTGAACCAGGAGGGAAGATCCTCTGCTCAGGATTTCAAATTCCAAAATTTCTCAAAAAAGGTATTGAACTCTGCCAGCTGTCAGATAAAATGCTGCCTCGTGGTGGAAGGAGCTGAGAGGGAGACACCCTGGGCGTTCCCAGCCCAAGAGGACAGCTAAAATCCTTGTATGTGCACAGGAAGGTTTCCCCAGTGATCCCAGGACAGCTTCCTCTCAGCGCAGGTCTGTTACATTTCTGATTCTGTTCAAGTGCTTCCTTTCAGCCCTGAGGAGGTCTGTACAATTTTTCTCATTCTTTCCCCTCAACAACAGATACAAAAACTCTTTCCAAGCACTAAAGCTCAAGAAAACCTCTGCACCTGTAAAAGCCTTCTGCCCTCTCCCTCCTTCGAACCCCACAGAGGAACCAGGCTGACGGCTACACAGTGAATGCTCAATTAAATCACCTCAGTCTGCACGTGAATCCTGGTACTCTGTGGAGGTCCTGTGGATCTTTTGATGAACAAATTGGGAAGGCAGAGCCCAGTGCTCAGTTTCAAAGGCAGCTGGCCTTACATGGCAGCACAGAGAATGAAATCGTGGAGCTTTTCAAGACAAAAAATTACTTTCAATTAATTCCACAGCTGTTCAAAAATTCATGCTCCAGGAAGTTCCTCGTAAGACTTATTGCAACACTGATGATCTGGGTTACGTAGCTACGTATCTACTTTTCAAAATGTAGCTAAAAGATTTTTCAGAACCAAAAATCAGCACAATTCTTTCTGGAAATGTCACTGTTCAATATTTTCAGAATATCTCCCCCCTTCCAAATCAAATTTCAAAGGAATCAGAAAAATTTCATTAAAAGCTTTTTTCACTACCAGCACTGGGGGAACAGGAACTCTTCTCAGTGCTCTTTCATTTTATCTCTGTTGTATTCATGTTTCAGATTTTGCCCATTGTTTCCATGACATGCTGCTGAACGCAGATAAGAAAGTACATGTGGCTACACCAGAGTGTTTGGCATAATTAATTGAGATATCAAAATACAAACCCATGCTTGGGCAGCAGATGACTTGAGCTGACCAGGCAGATGCCTGGGTGAAGAGGTGAAAGAAATTGGCAGGCACTTATGTAATTTGCAAAGCAGCTCCCTTCCTTTTCATTAAGTTGTTGTTGCTGTATTTTTCTAGAATGAAAAAAAAAATTGCTAAAAATTCAGCAAGGCAAAAACTGAATTTGAACTCAGCACAGTTTTATAGCTTTCATTTTTCTTTTAGGAACTTTCATACAAAGTCTGTGTAGAGTGATGCCAATAGCCAAGACCATTTCATGACGGATGAAAAACCTGAGGCAGGAGCAGCAGACTTCCTGATCATCCTTTCCATTTATCCAAATGCAGCTCCTTCTTCTCAGATGATACCTATGCTCAAGCAAAAAAGGCCCAACTCTAAGTGGGTTTTTGCCTCTTAAGATCCAAACAAATTTAAAGTTTGCTCGATTTAGTTCTCATCAAAGTGTTTGTTCCACATCACTAAGATGACTAATGGAAAAGCAATTAAAATAGCTATAAACCAGCCCAATTCCAAACAGCGACCAAAATGGATGTTTATAATAGAACGTAGGAAAAAAAATACAGATTAAAAAAAATAATCAAATTGCAAGTGTTACATTTCACTCACAATGCTCACTTCAGACAGAACAATTAGCGCAATTTTACAGCTTTTTATATTTTTCCCTGTCTAGCCATTTCTTCACCCATTATTAGTGCACCGGTATTGAGACAACATTGGACACTCTGGTAAAAGAATGAAATTGAATTAAATTTAAATTGCATTAGGAATACTAAATTCTTAATGGGAGTCTTGCTGCCAGAGTCCTTCAGTGAAGAGCAGGTCTAGAGGGGCTTTGTCTGTTTCGTTTTTTCCTCAAACTGCAGGATAAATTCTTTACTTCTTTTAGAAGCATTTTTACCTGTAGTACAACACACTACAGTCTAATATGTCAATAGTCTAATATTTTCCTTAAACCAATGAATTTTACTAGATCAGTGAATTTTACTGAATTTTTGGACCAATTTATATTAGTCCAAAGAAGTTATTTCACTTCCACAAGTTCAAATTGGGAATATCCATGAACGCTGCCCATTCCTCTCCTCGTGGTGCTTTCTGCAGACACAAACACTCTCAGCTCACAGTGCATTTTGAGCTGAGAACCATCCCATGTGATACTGTGGGAGAATCTCCTCTATTATCTTCCATGAACTTTGAACCAGTTCATGATAATTGGTGCTTTTTATGAAACTTACTAAGTATTTTTTTGCTGTCTGTACTTCTGTTTATCTTTGTTCAATTTAACATAACATTCTTTCTGTGAACTGAAAGAGTTTATTGATTGATCAAAAACTTTATGGCCTCGGTCTTGTAAAAATCCCCCACAAAGGGACTGAGGATGTTTCAGCTTTGGGGTCACAGGAGAGATGGAGGAGGGCTGGGGTTGATTTCATAGCAAGAAGACACAGGGGCACCTGTTGGATCCAAAGCAAAGGCCCTGCTAGATCTGCTAAACAGCAGTTTTATTTTGATTGTGAGAAGACAAACTGAAAAATACCTGATAAAAGGGCTTGTCTTTCCTGCTGGTTCTCATCAGTGTCTACAGCATGGCTTTTCCCAGGGTTTTGGAGTCCTCTTTAAGATCCACACCTCTCAAGACATCTAACAAAGCTTTCTCAAAAGCTAACCAATTATCCACACTTCTCTGGTATATTTTCATTTTTATTGTAGAAAATATAAATTTACTCAACTCTTTTGTATCGTGTAAGCATTCTTATATAAAAAAGGCCATGTGCAAGGCTTTCTGAATTACCCACTTGTACCCACTGTGAGCTGGGACAGGTGACTGCTCTGATGTACCTTCCCATAGAAATGAGACTGTTGCTTCCTCATATTGTCCACCCTTGCATATTTTATAAGGTTAATTTCAAATAAACCTATATAATACACATTCTCTTTTTTTTTTTCCACTTTCAGCCCAAGGATTTTACTTACTGACTTGCTATTAGCAAAAAAAAGTGGTTCTGAGTTTCAGCCAAAATGTTAATTTTGTTTCACAACTCCTTGAAATCCCCCTTGTAGTACTTGAGTACAGCTTCCATAAGGATATGAAAAAAAAAGCCCCTCAGGATAAAACCTAGCAGCAATCAGAAAAGCTGAATGCCAGCTGAGCCAAAAGATCTTTTGGTTATTAATGAAGAGTTTCCAGTTTGGAGCATTAAGCAATTTGTTAGCTCGCAGAGCCACTCACAAGTGGTTTAATTTATCCTGCTGGCACGCATCCAGTTCAAGGGGACAGTGGTATATGCTCCACAACGAGCAGACAGTCTCCATATGGAACATTATTACTTATAAAGATGATTTTTGTATCATTTAGATCACTAACGATGGCTTCCAGTACAGTAATTCCCGAGTGCTGACCCTGTTCGACGCGGTCTGCCAGGTCTGCCAATTCCATCCGACCGGACTTTGTAAATTAAAGGTAATTTAAAGATCATAAAGGTTTAATACGGATCGTTCATCTCTTCCTTAGCCCTCTCCCTCCCTCTGATGTACTGTGTGTAATAACTGCTCTGGAAGGGGAAAACCTATTTCACAGATCAGCTGCACAGCCCAACACTTTGCTTTTGTCTTTCACAGCCTCATGACTGCGATACTTTATTTCTTTTTCATATTTACGTGGGGTATGAACACCTGATAGAGCATGCTTTATGATGGACCCTCTTCACACAAACACCTCAGGAAAGCCCGTGTTTGGCAATATTTATCCTTTGCAGCCGTTAGTGGGAGTAAATAAGAGTGAGGAGCCTGCCCTGAAAGGCTTAACTTCACTTCTCAAGTGTCTCTGCTGTTTTCCCTCTCCCAGCCTGTTTGGTGAGGGTATATCATTTCTATTCCCATTTTCTGCCTTAGCGAGAGGCACACAAAATGCATGTTATACAGTTTTTGTCATGTGAGAACACCCTTGAGAGAACATAAACCATTCTTGCTTGCCTTAAACACTGCTAAGTACAAACATACAGTATTTTGACAGTTTCAAAACCGTAATCAAAAGTCTAGAGCTACGTTTTAAACTGCCAACATGTTAGAAACTGCTGCAGAGCACTATAACCCTCTGTTTTCCTGTGGACTTATTGGTGTAACATCCCTTAAAAAGATCTTCCCTGCTCTTTTTTTCCTGATACCTGCATTAAGCAAATTATCTGGTTTGCAGTAGGGCTTCAAAAAAATTTTGGAGGGTATTAGGTAGGCTATTTGAATGCCCTGATCCTGCTTTCCTGTTCTGAGGCAAGTATGAATTAATAGGAGGCCATCAGTCTGCTTTTTTATAAAGTGAAGATTAATCAGATACATCTTAACTCATTTGCCTCACTGTTCTCATTAATGCTAATGAGAAAACAGTTTTAAAACCTGCACTGATTGCAAGCACGTACCAGTTACCAAAATTTTTAAAAATGTTCACTTTTTTTTCAAGTGAGTGAGTGAATAGAAGTTGACTTACAGGCCCATGTGGCAGTTTGACCCCGACTGGGTGTCCCAAAGCCCCTCTGTCACCGCCCTCCTCAGCTGGGCAGGGGGCAGAATGCAATGGAAGGCTCATGGGGAGAGATAAGGGCAGGAGACCCAACACAGCCCAGCTGAGGGCAAAACCACTTTAGTTTCAGCTAAAAATAATTGTGTCAGAATCATTTCACTTAAAGCTAAGGTGAGGGGTTTTTGTCAAAGGCTTTCCTTACTCTTACGTTTTGAAACTCAGAAATATCTATTTTTTCTCAATATGGTGTTCTCTAGGGATTACAGTAATTTCTATTCTAAGATACTTCAAGGGAATATTTGAACTAGACTTCCAATTGCATCAGACCACAGTCTAATTACCCCTTCTATATTACTCTGCAACACCTAAATTGCTTTCAGAAAAGGTGTTTCAATTAGGGGACGCTTTATATCAGGCCATTTCACATTCTGTGTTCTTTTATGGAGCCCATTCTGTCCCACACTATCACAGAAGAAAAAGCATCTTTTTTCTTTCATCAGAGCATCAAGCCCCTGAAAACAACAATGTAATAAAATCTAATTAACATCCAGGTTTTAATGCTGGAGATCTGTCATGTTCTATCACATCGAGGCCATTACGAGAATGTTTTTTGTTTCTCTTCCTTACCCACTGCCTTAAAGCAGTATTATTTAAAATACTGACTAATGCAGTTTGCAAAAGAAGTTTGAGACAGCAGTAAAGCAGTAGACAGAAACCACAAGGCCAGTAACAGGACACATATCAGTCTCAGGAAAGCAAAGGAAGGACATGTAAAAATGTGTTTGGACTTGGTAGCTTCTCCCTCCTGCTGTCCCACTGTGGCAAGGATATTCCCTTTGTTCCCAAAAGCACTCCATGTTTTCCTGGGAATCTGCATGGTGAGATAAAGTCCCACCTGCCCGTGTAGCTCAGTTTAAAGGCACAATATTACTTTTTGGGCATAGAGCATGATAGGGGATACACATGAAAGAGTCACCCCAAGACACTGGGCTACAAGGCCTAACTCGGCCATTGGACCTTCCCATGGAGCAGATCTTTAACTACACCTGTTAATTATGTCCCTGTGCCCACTTCTTAGATAACCCAAGCGTCTTCAGCCCTCGTGGAACCCACACGGCCCCTCTGGCCCTGGTGGGCTCCCCAGCTGGGACAGGAGCAGGGCAGCCCAAAGGCCGCTGTGCTCGCAGAGCATCACCACACAAACGTCTTTTGGGATGTTCTGCTCCACTGAGGCACCGTGGATGTGCTCAGCTGCTATCTACGGCTCCCTCAGGGCAGCCTAAACTCTAATGCACACCTTTATTCTGCTTTTGTAGCATTGCTTTTGCATGTATTTATGAAGAACTCCAGAAATAAGAGCCAGATTCCAATATTTCAAATGGAGCTTTTGTCTAGTCTCGGGTTTTGTGAGTCTCGTGGAGCTCACCTTTTATGGATACCTGATACTCATTGCATTAACAGTCACAGCAGGGAAAAATGACCACACACACACCACATGAGCATGGAAATGGGAAAAGAGTCACATTCTGTTGCATCCGTCATCCATCTATGACAAAGCAACACCACACTGCCTAAGCTAAAACATTCAAAGCTACAAGGATCCCAAGCTGGAACCGGAAAACTTCCACGGGTTGTTTCCTCGCTGCAAGCAGAAAGCACCGATCACTTAAATTGTCTAAATTGATACTGTTTCGTTGTTTCAAGAGACAAGTGGATTTCTGCTTATATCCAGAAATTATTAATTGCTAATTTCTTATCTTCCTTATTCCTTTGTTTTCATTGCCTTCACCTCCCACCTGTTTTTATTTCTCTTTTTTTTTTGGCAGGAAAATACTTGCAATATAGATGGACTTTGCTATGGTGAAGGAGAGTCAAGCCCTACCAGCCCTTGTCTTCTTTGTGAACCTGACATTTCTAAGTTCACCTGGTCTGTTAATGAAAGTAAGACAGGGGTTTCTTTTCTAGAATTTAGAAGCACTCATCTATGAATTTATGACTCATTTTATTAAATATATCACTCCTCCATTTAGCTAACCTGAATCCATCCTGTGCAGTGCACAGGGGCTCTTTGCAGTAGGAATAATTGGGTGAACCAGAAATGCAGACCCCACTGCATGCACTGTGCATCTTTTTCTGTCTGAAACCAGATAAATCTCAGATCAATAAATGGAAAAAATCTGGAAATTAAATTTATTATTATTAATCTCAGATTAATAAATGAAAAAAATACCTGAAAATTAAATTTTGATATGCCAGTGCCACATGCAGTGCCCAAGTCTGTCAGCTAAAGGTGATGAACCCTAAATATCTCTGTCAGCATCTCGCAGGTACAAATCTTTAAGGAAGCAATTTGGGGAAAACACTGTTTTTAAAACACTAGCGTATATTTTTGGTGTCTGGAAGAAATGCTTCCTTTCTCTGAGCCAAATCCTATGAAATGCCACATAACAGACCTTGGCTTGGCAGGGAGTCCAGGTGATAGGGATCAGCCACTCATTACCTTCACTGCCACAGAACCCAAAAGCTCATTCTGCAGCCCCTCGAGGCAGGGGTCATGGACAAGGCTGCCTTTTACAGCAGCTCCTGAAGGCTGAAGACTTAATCATAGTTTTTTCATGGCTACATGCCCAGTCTAAACAACAACCATTGCTTGCCCCACGCTTTACAGACAATCCGTGTTTCCAGCAGCGTTATCCCCAGAGCCCATCTCCTCCCTTACGTGAGCACGCTTGCATCTGGTCAATATAAAGATTATATTGCTGCTTTATGTAGATCCACACAGTGCTTCTAGGCAGAGTTTCTCCGCACTTTTAGCCTGTGTACTGGTTTGAAAACAAACCAGTGGGAGATCACAAGTCAGGATTAAAATTAATAGAAAAAAATTAGAAATAAGTGAAATAATATAAGGAAAAACACTGACAAAATCAGATACAACCTGACACCCTGTTAGGGTGGTGGTAGCAATCCAAATGAAGTGGTTCAGTTGAAGCAATAATCCTATGGAAGGTCTGGTCTCCAGCTGAAGGTCCAGTGGTGGCTCTTGCCCTCTGGTAACCCAGTAGACAGGGCCAACTTAGGCAGGTCTAAGGGCAGATTATATCCAGGTGGGAATGCTTGGCTCCTCCCTCCTGGGTGGAGCATCTCACAATAGGATGGGATCAGTCCATGAGTCATGTGGTGGTTTCTTGATGGCCCACTGTCTGTTATCAGGGGTGGGTCATTAGCAGGCCATAACAGCTAATGGCCCACAGCTGGTGGTAACAGAATACTTAAATACATCTATATTGTAACCTAGGACAGGCTTTGTAAACACAAACACATTACAGAAGGGTATGTGAGTCACAGAACCAGTCTGCTTTGTCTGTTCGCAGTTTTATAACATCCCAAAAGCTGGCCAACTAAAAATCCCTTTAGATGTCACTTGAATGAGTAGTTAAAATGCCTAAGGGTAAGCCAGACCTGAAGGAGAGCCTGTACACTTGAAAGCTGTGTGTTTTCCCCCAGAAAAATATTTAAGTCCAGTGAGGGCTATTGTCGGTGGCTCACAAACTTTGCCTCCTTTCTGTCATAGAATCAGAATGATAGAAAGGTTTGAAGGGTTTGAAATGGACCTTAAAGATCATCTTGTCCCAACCCCTGCCATGGGCAGGGACACCTCCCACTAGACCAGGTTGCTCAGAGCCACACCCAACCCGACCTTATATTGTGTTGGCCAGAGCAGCAGCATCCCTAGGGATGAGCTGATCCTGAGGGTTACACAGACAGGTTCATTACTGATACCAAGACAGCTCGATTTTAAAATTCAGGAAATGGTTTAAAAAGTAAAAACTGCATTTGTTTTGAAATTTATAAAACTAGAAGTGATTGGGGAACTCTGAAACACATCATGGTCCACTTTTAAATGTCAAAATTTAAAAATATTTACAAGAAAGGGTTTGTCAGATGCGTTTTCAAAAGTGCGAAAACTACTTTAAAAGTTCT
The DNA here is from genome assembly GCA_013397725.1 of Rhagologus leucostigma. Lineage (NCBI taxonomy): Eukaryota > Metazoa > Chordata > Aves > Passeriformes > Rhagologus > Rhagologus leucostigma. The sequence goes on along the minus strand of VZTD01001174.1, from coordinate 2,131,822 downwards.
GAAGTAATAGGGAGAGAGTATATATATTTACTGGATGGCAAGTAGATCTCTGTAGAATTAGAAACACTCCTCCACAGACTCCTTTCAGAACATCTGATTTTATGTTATTTTGTGCCTACCACTTCCATTTACCATCCATTCAGTTAACACCTTTGTGTTTATCCATAAGTGCATACCCTGCATCAATATTTCACTGATTACTTTGGGCACAACTTTTATGGGCTCCACTGCTTTAGTGTTTGGGAAATAAAAGGTAAATGAATAGATGGAAGCTTTCAACAGTTATGCCAGGACAATCTGCTGGACAAGCATTTTAGAAAGCTCCCATAGAACAGCAGCAATAAAGGAGACACATATTTAAATAATTGCATAATCTAAGCCCTGCTATGGAAAGCAAAGTTGGATAAAAATGATATGCATCACAAAAAAAAAAACCCTAATGATGATTTCCCACGAGCATAATGCAAGGAGTCCTTATGAGAACACGTATATAGTTCATAATTTTAGAGCGTGGCTTGAAATTGATCCTCGGTGTTAGAAATGTGCTTTAAGTTAAACATAACTATGGTCAAATTACATTGTGAGAAGATTCCTTTAAATATCAATACCTGTCAATTTGCACTACTGGTTAAAGAGGAAAAATGCCTTGAGACTGGGGAGGCTTAGGACACGGAGATGAAATTCCTGTCCCTGAAAAGAGCTGCTGTCACCTCAGGGTACTCATCTGATCTTACTTGTCCTTGGTTTCTAATTATAAAATGTATTCATTTTCTCTACCTTGTCCTCCTTACCTATGTACATCGAAAGTATCTTCAGGTAGCACTTGTCTTCTGCTGTTAAATAGCCTCGTAAAATTAGGGGGTTTTATCCTCACGAAGGAAATGCTGACTGTAAACAGGAACCCTAGAAATGACAGTGCCGATGGTGATACAATACACACCACTGTCACTGGGGATAGACAGTCTCAGCATTACCGATACATCTCTGCTGGCACTGAAAGGACCTTCATTCCTGATGGAATGTGCAGCTGAATTCAGTCAAACTGCTCAGGCTTAATGACTCCTCATGGGTAAAGGCAGGAGAGTCTGCTCAATGGAAGAGTTGCAATTCACTTTTCCCTCTGAACTGCCCTCCCAGTTCATTTGTCATTCAGCATTTTGAGATTTATTTCTATTTAAATGGATGGATGGTAGAGAGATTAAACATGTGTGTAAGTATAAGAAATATAATTAACTGCAGTTTTAGTAAGAATTGGGATTAGGGGGAGATTATAGAAAATAATGTATTATTTACTCCCATAATATCAGATTGCACATCAAAACTAATCTAGGTGCAGGATGGGAAAAAAATTCAGTATAGGGCACAAAAAAATGAGGAGGAAAAAAGTGTTCTTCCTGGTAAAGCCATTTGTTGCCTCTAAGACCCAAATCACTTCCTCCGTCAGCCTGTGTTCTGTATGATTTCTTTGAGAGCGTTCCTTCAAAGACACGCTCTGAGAATCTTTACGTGGGAGAAACTGGAGTTTATGTAATCATGGTTTCATTTTTGCTGTTTAGACAACCTGCCTCCTGTGTTCCAGGCCCCCTCCAGCCAGCTGCTGACATTTATTGGTGAGAATTTTGTTTACCAGCTAATAGCAGTGGATCCAGAAGGGTCAGCTGTGCTATTCATCTTGGAGGCTGGGCCACGGGATGCCAGGCTCTCTCCTGCTGGCCTTCTCCTCTGGAAAGTGGATTCAGAAGAAATGCAGACCTTTGAATTCACTGTGTCAGATGAATGCAATGCACAGAGCAGATACTCTATTGAGGTAAGGGAAAGAACACTTTAAAGGAAAAACAAAACAAACCTGTTTGTCATGTCCACATCATTGTGCAATTGTCATCATGGCTAATAATTTGCTACTGTCTTGAGAAGCAAGGCTTCAGCTATTTCCTCATAAGTGTATAACATCCAGCACAGCAATAATGATCAATTAATGGAATAAATATCTCTGAGAACATAGAAACGATACATACAGGGAACAAGAGAGAGTGCTATTGATTGCTGTTTGAAAGAACATTCTTGCAGAGCCTTTTAATGGTTCATTAATCTGCTTTAAAATTCACATTCTGCATCTGGATTGCACAAAAAAAGCATATAACATAAAAGACCAGGCTTTAGCTATAAAAGGGAGATTATAACTCATTCTCAATGATATTTTTAGAGGATGTCTTGCTCTTATGTCGTTACTCCACAGTCTAAGTTTCTTGGCAGAGCTTGTGCATGGCTTTGTCTTTATTGTAAAGGCTAACATTAATCCTCTGATCAGATGAGCTAATAAAGCAGGATGCAAACTCTTGACATAAGAACAGTTTTGTGAAGAAAAGATTTTTATTCCCAGAGATTCCTATTTTTGCTCATTCAAACCACAAAATACCAATCTGCTGAACCTACACAGCAGAACGGAAACTGGAGACTAGATATAGTTTTAATGAAAATATTTCAAACTAGACCTGTGTTATCTAGGGGAGATAATGCAGAGCTTTGAACCCGTTGAAATGCAGTTCTTGTACATACGTAAAATACAACCATGGATCTCCCTTCCCTGAAGAGAGAGACCAGATAAGGAATGCCACAGTCATGTTCCTGCCTGGGAGCCATTTGTAATGTGAAAGAGGAAGGTGGGCAGGTAGGCAAAGAGAAAAGAGTTTTCCTTTCGTCTTTGAAGAATAAGGAACAAATTCTGCCCTCAGATATGATGTGAAAGCTGCTGTTACAGCAAATAAGGTTGAGGTTTTTTCCTTATAAGAAGTCAGAATGTGCCCCTAAATGATGAAAAAAGAGATCCCTTTGAAGTCGAGCTCTCAGTCAAATAAATAAGTGCACTGAGTAGGACCATCTATCTAGACAAAGGAAATTGGTTAGAAATAAGTTTCCATAATACCGGATAACATGTTTGCAGTGCAAATCTCTCCCTTCCTAAAGGGTAACAATATACCTCCCAGCTGTGATTATTCAGAGAAATCTTACCAGAATTCCCTTTTGCCTCCCCCAGGTTGGAGTGAAGCCCTGCAGCTGCCTCAGTGGTGGCACATGTGTCACCAATATTAAATACCCTCCAGGCCTTGGTGAATACCTGTGCTTATGTCCAAATGGATTTGATGGAGATTTCTGCCAGGAAGACACCAGGGACTGCAAATCCAACCCCTGCGGCAGCGGAACCTGCGTGGACAGCGTGGAGAGCTACTTCTGTAAATGCCCCCCTGGTTTGGGAGGTAACACCTCTCTGTTGGCATCCTTGGTTTAACTACAGATGTATTGAGCTACAGGATTTTTGAGTGTGGCATGACCACAACATCTGCCAAATGGACTGCAAACATAATCCTGCTCTTCTGCTGCCGTGGCTTAGCTTTAGACATAGAGAAAGTGCAAAAGCAGCTATGTAATGATAAGGAAAAATGACCTGAAGCTCTGTTGTCCTGAAATGACCGCTCGAGGAGGGTGTGAACCTCCCTGATCTCTGTTGCGTCCTGCTCATTTCCCATGGATTTGTCCACCCGTGAGATGAGCTAGGAGGAGACTGAGCGAAAGAGAGAAAAGGCAAAGATCCAGGGTCCTTTTGCACTTGACAGGATTTCACTTAATTAAACTGAGGACAGAACTAGGATTAAATGGGGTTTTTTAGGTCTAGGAAGGAGAAATAGAGATGGAAGACATGGAAAAATAAATTATTCTTTAGTCCCGCTTGAAGCTTCATTAAATTTAAGCATTAGAAAATCACAAACCCATTGAGTTGTCAGACATGACGATGAAACAAAATCTAACCCCCGAAACTCTTCAAGGCTGGTGCCCTGGTTTCGGAACTCTATCCGAGCCAAAACCAAAACAGCTGGCCAAAATGTGATTTTAAGAAATGAAGGGAAGAAACAGAATCACTTAACCCCCTGCTCTGTTCACATTCTTGAGGCCCATAAGGTTGGCTGCTGTCAGCATTATAGATTTGAAAAATAAAGTAGAAGTAACATCAAATGCACATAATTATTACTAAGTGCATATATACAGAAAAACCCTCATTTTTAAACAAAAGCAGTGAACAGATTTTACCCAGCAAGCAAGGTAACCTTCCTGCCTGTCAGCAGCTTGTGAAACCTTCATTGTTTTGGTCACATGTGACTGCAAGCCCAGAGTCCATTTTTGTAAAATTCCAGCAGAAATGAAAAATAAAAATCATTCAGAAGTAGAAGTCCAGAAAAATGGCCTAAAAGATCTGTGACACCTAATCTGTGTTGACTCTAGGTAATGCTGCCTAATGGCCAAAGCCTGCTCCTGTCCAAAGTCTTTATGCCACCACAGAGACTCCACTGAGGCAAGAACACACAAGCCTAAGCATGGAGAATAAGGTTATGAAGTAGAAGTTTAATCAAAATATAAAAATCCCTAAGCCAACCAAACATACGCAGAGTGTCTTCAATCCCCTGGAAAGAACATTCCTACGAGCACAGGAAAAATTGGGAATTTTTTATTGTGTATTTGTTTAAACACTGAAGATATACAAAGAGAAAAAGTACTGATTACATGTAAGGAGCTGGATGAAATGAATAAAAATCAATATCATTCCGTGAGTTGGTAACTTCAATGGACCTGCTGATTGGAGAGAGAGGGGCACACGGCACCTTGATGGCCAGAGAAGCACCTTTAGTTCTTGCCGGTTAAATAACAGTGCAAGAGTTTTGCTGTTCTTCCCCGCTCTTCCCAAAATGCCAAAACACAGGCAACAAAAGAAAATAAAATAAGATATGATTGAGTGAAAAAGGAATACATCTCAAAGTTTTAATAGCAGGTGAAAAATTATAAGCAAGTGGAGCTGAAAGCCAGCTGGGAAGCAGATGATTTTACTTCAGGGCAGGTTCGGTGACAACAATAAAAGCTCATTCTTGATGCTGTGTTTATGCCTCAATTCCCCAGAAAACCATCAATAATATAATGAGAAGGCAATGCTATGCAGCTCAAGTGACAGCACCAGTTCACCATCAAATCTCTACAGATGACAGCAAACAGGCAGTGGAAACAAGAGGTGAAATTGGGAGAGCTTCCCAAACACCCTTGCAAGGGAAGCAGCAACTCAGGTGCATCAGGGTAAGGGTAAAATGTAAGACTGGGAACAAGGCAGGGAGAAAAGCCAGTAGAAAATCTGAGAGGAGGCTGACTCCAGAATTATTACCGGATCTCTGAGTGTTCAAAGCTCATTCATTTTTCATCTGCATTGTCAACAAGATAACAAGGATCTCTGTTGTTTATTCTTTTGACCACAGAAAGCAGGAACATCACCCACGTGAGAACAGAACTCATACTTGAAAACCATCCCAATCACAAAATCATTATTTCTTTCCCCATATACCAGTGATTAGCACAAAGTTGGGGGCGGGATGGGGAGCAAGATGGAATGATAATTTCATTTTATATTTCAGGAAACTGAAGAAACTCCCAGGATTTGTTAATGGTTTCTAACAACCATAGAGCCCCTAAATGAGATTTTTTTGTTCCTTTAGAGTCAGCTTAATGTGAACACAGTCAAAAAATCTTTCTTTGCATCTGTAGGTGGTCAGTTCCTATTGAGGCATGAAAGGACTTTATTTTCTCAGACAACTTTCCATGCAGGGACAGAGAAATATAGCTGGCACACAAACAGATGGTTCAGCCTTGGAACTTAAAGAACTTCTATTCCTATTAGTTTTATTTGTACTGTAGCAGTGCCAAGGCAGTTGAGACTCCTCTGTGCTGCAGTGCACTGGGGGTCATGCAAACAGAATAATTGACACCTCTTGGTGCAGACAGTTTTGTGTCCATTTCTGCTGCTTCTTCAGCATCATTCTGCCAAGTTTCAGTCTTTGCACACATTTATCCTTGGATTCATCAGGATTATCATTATGTCCAAATTGGTCAGACACTGTTTAAAACTAAATCTCTCTGTGTGAAAAGCAGTGCTTGCATAGTTTCACCTTACCACCACAAAAAATCAGCCAAGTGGCTGAATTTTAAAATTTATCTTGTTACTTAAGGTGTTTCTTTGATTCTTGTAATGCCCTTATCTCTGAGATTTGAAAGACAGCTCTTTGCAGTGATATTAGAGTCCTTAAAGGTTAGAAGGAGAGTATGAGGGACCAAGGGAGAAGTCACTGTTGTCACTGAAACTGGAAACTTTGTCTACTTTCATTATTTATGGCAGCATGTTTAGCCTTTGTATGATACTCAGAGAAAGAAAGTAATTACTAATCTAATCAGAGGGTAACTCATTCAATACATTCCATAATGTGATGTCTAATAATTTCCCAGTTCACCACCAGAAATCAGCATCAGAGAAAAGCAGCCTGATGCCAGGAACGTGATTATTAAATAATGAAATATAAACAGTCAGTCAAAATGTAACGAGGGAAGGAAACAGGTAAGCCTAGCCCTGCAACACTGTGTCCAGTTCCAATAAATGGAGCAAGAAGCATGAAAACCAGAACAAATTAGCTTGAGATGGCACAGGGAAAGGGATGAGGCTTTCGTGCTGCTGTTCTTTTTTTCCTCAAGAAGAAGCAGGCATGGGAAGGTGATGTCACTGGCTTTTTAGGCAGCTCAATCTATAAAGAGACTTCAATTTGAGTTTTCTATGTTGAGATGCCATTTTAACTTGAAAGGACTAGTGGAAGCTGTCTGCAATGCTGAGCAAATGAGAGATTATGTTGTAAGAGATGAATAATAATGCTCTGTTTTTATCATCCTGCAATTCATTCCACTGTGACAAACTTATTTTTTGAAGGGAAAAAAAGAAGATTCCTTTATCCTTAGACCTTTTGTCACGATAGAGCTGGAGATCTGATACAGAGCAAACCTTTCCGTACTTGTCTTGAGAGAGGTACCTGGATTGTCCAGAAATTGTCCCAGTTTCTTTGTATATTCCCAAAGGGACAAAGGGGATGCCTTAACAGAAGTGGTCTGGGCTGCTTTGTGACCTGCCCTCAGGGCTGGACACCCTGTGACCAGAAGTAGCCAGGCAAGTTTGCCCAAGTGCAGAGAGACAGCAGCACCTGAATCCCAAGGGAGTATGAAACAAAGTTATATTTGATAACTGCTTCATTGCTGTTCAGATAGTAATTTTAACTTTTGGGTCACCCTCCTCCCTAGAGGTATTCACCAAATCACTCAAAATTGTGATTTTGAATATCAGTTGCTTCAGGAGATTTTTAAAACCTTCTTTCTAAAATCGGCAATAGTCAAGAGATATTGTTTTGGATCCATATCCTGTGGCAGCCTATCTTCTGAACACCAGTACTGTGGCTCAGGGACATTTTCAGAACATTTCTTCAATTTTTAATTTTAAGTAGAAAAACATGGAGTTGATTTTTTTTTTTTTTTTTAAATCTGGTGATTTTGTAAGGTTCACCTTCAGCCAGATTCTATCAGGCTGGCTCACAGTTAAGTGGGGTTCGCATGGAAATGGAAAACACAAGAGATCAGTACATGCCTCCTCACATCCTAAAGCCAAAATGGTGAAATGCATGGACTTCTTCACTGTATGACAAAGATTTCACATGAACGCAACAACAAAAGCAGCAGCAAAGATGTGAAATGCAGGGGAAATATTAATTTCATTTATGTGCATTTTTATTTAACGTGCACAGCTTTCCAGGAGCAGCAGTCTCAAATTCAGCCCTTCTGGTGCCAATGACGACAGTAATAAACACTGTGATAAAAGCAGGTTTAAGTGAGACAGTGGGGAATTTGGCTGGAACATGAGTGACATACCCTGTAATGAGTTTGCAGCTGAGAAGTGAGCCTTTGTCTGCTTCAACATTTGAGCTGAAGTATAAACAGGGAATCTTTCCTGATTATTAACTTCCCCTTTGCTTTGCCACAGGGCTTACTTGTCAGGAAGACAAGAACGAATGCGAAGAGAGTCTTTGTTTTCCTGGAGTGTCTTGTACGAATACTTTTGGATCTTATGCATGTGGAATTTGCCCCGGTGGGATGGAGGGAAATGGTAAAACTTGCAAATGTAAGTGTTTTACGTGATTTATTTTAATATATGGGGGGGAAAAATGGGTTCGATTCTACTATTATTATCCTTAATCGAGTACTTTGCCACTCATTTCAAGTACAGACCCTTAAATGTACAAAACAGATTATTGTCATGTTATATGAATGTAGATACTTGCAAATTGCTCAGTTATTTTTCATTTTGGTAGAGAACGAACACCAGAGCATACAAAAAAGTACTTTCCAGATAGATAATTTGCCAAGGACATTGTGCACGTTCTCCACTATTTCACTCCTAAATATACATCCGTGAGTGAGAGTTTGGGGAGCACCCCCAGGGCTGATTTTGCTTTGGGTGACAGCTGGAGGGAGAGTAAGAGAAAGAAGGTCCCTGTGCCAATCCTTCCCACCCTTTCACCTCTGTTCCCAAGGTGTGTTTTTGTTAGAGGACACAGACCACGGATGCTTGGCATGAAGTCATTCCTCAGATCCCAACTAGTGAAGAAAATAGCCATGAGCAGTTTTAGATCTGCTCCATATTTGCTTTTGGAGCAACAGACTCTTTACTGGGGAGCCTACAGTGACTTTGAGACCTTCCCAGCGCACTTGACAGTCAGTGACACACACTCTGCTTGTTTCAGTCACATAGACACAAGCCTTCTCCAAAATATTTTTTTTTAGCTAGAAGGAGATAAATCAACACTTGAAGACTTTTTACTTGTTTGTTTGTTGGTATTTCCAAAGAAACCCAAGAAGTGAAAGATATAGATATTTACTGTGCAGTCATTAACATTTCCTAAATTCGCTATAGAAAGGGAAAAAATATCCATTGCAAACAGACTGAATGGTAACTGCAGGGCCCTGGCACCAGCAGCACTGCCTTTGCCAGACTGACCAAACATTCCTCCAATCATACTGTCAAACATCTGTCTATGAAGTTTTCTGTGCTGTATCATTTGGTCACATTGGTTATTTCAAAGTGATTTTGCATCTGTTTCACAAATGCAGATTTTAGTGGTTAATTTAACCCACGAAGGAAGGATATACCAAACAATGTGCTTTTGAAAAATATAACATTTCTTACTTTGCATTTTTTTAATTACAGAAAAAAATTCCATTTCTGAAGTGCACGTCTATTAGAAGGAATAAACCTGAGGGCTTATTTGTTCACCTAAGATAGGATAGAAATTATTATTTTTAGTTCTGATTCAGTGACTTAATATTCCTGCTCATACTTCCCTTGCTTAAGCAAGTATAAAGGGAAGAAGGGAAGGAGGACAGAAGTAATTCTATAGCTCCTAAAGTGAGCAACAGCTCATCGCATTGTTTAATATATATAAAGAGTCAGAGTTTCAGGCCTTATTAAGAGTAGAGAATATTCAAGACATCCAGGGAAATAACTGTTTAACTCACAGCACTATCCGCATAGACTTTATCCCTAATTCATTGCCTTAAAATTATGCAGAAAATCACATTTTTCAGAGTCTCCTCGTTGCATCCACGTACACTTTTTACAGGTATTTTTGCACACACAAAGCTGTCAGCTGAACTCACTGAAGCCAACAAACACACTCACCAGAGTTTCAGAGAGAAGCTTCCAAGGAGAGGCAAGACTCAGAGCACAGCTGCCAGGTGAGGTGCAGCATCCCCATCCACGGAGCAGGGCTGTCAGACTCCCTTTGACCTGAGGCTTTCCAAGTGCCCCGAGCCCAGTGAAAGGTCACAGTGCATATTAACACTCCCACGTAAGCAAAGTTCAGAGAGCTTGGGCATAATAACTTTTTCTATACTTAGTAGAAGCTTTGCTGCGTGTAAGCAGCTGGACCCACCTGATCTGCCTTTCTCTGCTCGGTGGCTTCCAGAGTGAACTTCTGCCAGGTTACCTGATTTGCTGTTGCTGTGGCTTTTTATCATCAGTCACAGCTAAGCGCTAACACCTTGTTTCTTGTCTCGGTGATATTTCCCACAGCTGCTGACATTACAGAAGCTTTAAGCAATGGCAAAGGTGAATTGAACAGGACTAAGGTTAAGCAGCCACTGCAATCCTTAGAGGCAAAGGATTCTCCTGTAATTAAGAATTTTAACATAAGTGACAGACATGGTAGGTATACAAGGATATGAATTTTTTTTCATTTGGGGCAGTTTATGTATTCAGAGATCGTTGCTTTTAACACCTTAATGGTAAATACAAACTAGCTGCTTACAATACAAGAAAATTTGGGTTAGAAATAAAAACCCTCTTAATACATCAGACTGTGAGTTGCTGCTAAACAATTTGACATGGAAGGGAGGCAATACAACAGTAACAGAGTGGTCAGGCTTAATTAGAAATCACATCACTTCTGAGGTAGGACAAAACCACTCCAAATGTTAGTGATCAGTGGAAAGCAAGACAAGAAGAGTGGCAGCTTATGCCACCTTGCCATAACCAAGTGACGCTGGTGTTTTATTTCAGTATTCAGTGGGCAGCCACTGAATTAATACTGAGTTTAAAGCATAAGTGAAGATCAACTTGAGGAATGAACTTGCCTGTGGCAGTAGCTTTTCCCAGAGATGCAGCACTACAGCACTCCCTGACATGGGTGTGCACCTGCACGATGCTTGTGTTGTTCCTGCTCTAATGAGTGTCGTGTGTTTAATTGATTTTCTAGTTAAAGCAGGCAGCAAAAAATTGAGATTGGTCATATCTGTTGTGTAGAGGCATATGTAAAATGACAGGGTTTTTTTTTCCTTACCCTCTCTTTTTTTTAAATATCTGTACCAGGCCAGCCAACCCCTAAGCAGAACTTGCCTCTTGCAGGTATCCTATATCACGATGCTGTAGGTAAAGTGCAACAATGCAGAAAATACTTGAGAATTATGATGGAGACCTCACTGGAGGCAATTAAAAATGATCTACAACCATCATTAAGATTGTATTCATCATCTGTTCTCTGTCTTGACACTGTTAAATACTTCACAGGCAGTTCATATACACTTGCTATTCAGTGACACCATAAGTGATAAAATATTATATACTACCAGAGTGTTAAATTTTGCACATTGTCCTAAAATAATTAAAGCAGTTTTCTGTAATACAAGGTTTGACACATTAAGGATGATTTCCAGATCAGAAACATATGTACTTCACAGTGTAATTTCAAAAGTAGGGTATAGGTGCTGTAAGGTTTGATAATTACCTTCCAATTATAAAAGACAAAAAAGATGTCAAATAATACCTTTTCTCACTCAGTTAATCTTTCACTTATGCTGAAAATTACAGTTTCTATATTGTACATGATAAATGCCAAACAACTTCGAGTAATAAACTTGAAAACATGTAATTAGAGGACTAATAAATCTTGCTTTAATGAGAAACAGCTGTTCCGTTACACTGTGCCTACAGGACATTCTCATGTTTGGCTCAAGGTTTGGGAACATTTTGCATTAATTAGACTTTTAAAAGAATAAAAGCAGTTATAAAGCTTTAGCTGGGCTCAGGCAGTCGCTGCTAAATTTTAGATATGCGTTTCATCTCAGAAATTATGAATAACATGCTTGAACTCCCTTTTCTTCGGCCATGCAGCACCTGTGTCACACATCCCCACCTGTGCCAACAGGCCGTGCTTCCCTGGAGTGCTGTGTTTTGACCGGAAACCTCCCTACGTTGGGTACATCTGTGGCCGGTGCCCAGCAGGGTTTTTTGGAAATGGTCTCATGTGTACCAAAGTCCCCAGACCAGGTAATGTCTATTTATTCAGAATTTTAAAATGTTTTGCATAGAGAGGCTGTGAGAAAGTGTGAGCTAGCCCGGCATTACAACACACTGTACTCCGTAATCAAACACTGATGGCTGTGTTCTGTCACTCTCACCTGAGGAGCAGCTGGCAGGAATTATTTCAGGAATACCCAGCTCCATGAGTTGAAACCCAATAGATTAACCACCTCATTTGCTGCTAGGGGGAATTCTTCACGACAGGACTTGCTCAGTGGTATGAATCACCACATCTGTATTTCTGCCACAGCACTGACACAGGACTTCAGAACATGTTTCCTTCTCAGTAAGATCAGAACCTGACACATGCCAGTATCACTCAGCCCTCCTTCTTTCCTAATTCTTCTGCTGTAAGGCATCTGTTCTGCAAGGTGACCTGTGAAGACAATAATAAAGTGTCATGCAAGAACAACTACACTAGCAACTGAAGGCAACAGATAATTAAAGAATTTCTGTAGTATTGTTCATAGCCTGAGCAATAGTCTTCCTTGGGGAACTCTGAAACTCAGCTGCTCCCGTTAATCTCTGAGGACTGAAGAGAAGACCTCATTAAAAAAGGTCTTCTGCTGTGGTAAAAGAAAAGCTAGGTCCTAACCTCAGGCAGAAAGTGGCAGTGGCACAGCAACCACTGTCATCTGATCCTGCTCTCTCTCAGTGATGTTCCCATAATTCAATGCATGGTTCTCTAGGGACAGTCTGGATGATTGTCCCCTTTTTACTGCACAGACTGCACTGCCAGGAGTAGGCAGGTTTATTCCTTAATAGCAGTAGTCGCTAGGTTAGGTTCCTTGGTTTTCTTCTAGATCTTTTTGCTAAGTATGCAAGACAGAGTGGCTTGAAACCTGTCAAATTGTTCCCTTGACCAAACCCCCTTCACTTCCCATTCTGTATCCAAATCAATGATTGTTACCTTGGTGTTATATCTTAACACACTCTATCAAAGTGGAAGCAATTTTACTGCCTAGTGTAGGTATCATCCAATCTCTTTGAACTATAAATTGATTTTAGCCAGTTCTCAGAATCTAAAGGTCGCAAAAATAAACCCAACATTTTTCTCTCCCTAGCAATGATCATGTACAAAGTGTTACTTAGTCTGCCAGCATCACTAAGCCAGCTATTGACTCTTCCATAACTTGGGGAAGCTGTAAAAGTGGTTGAGGAAGAAAAAAAATCATTGTGCATATAAATAACTTTTCTGTTATTGCCCAAAGCTGCGCCTTGTCATTAATGGGATAATGGGATACGCATTGTGCACCCCAAAGGTCCTTTAAATGCTGTTGAGTAAAACAGACATTCTACAGCTGTAGGTATTGGTACAGTAAATCAGGCACACTTACACTGTGCTTACATAAACATCAACCAATAAATTTGTCTGTGTTCTAGAAAGGGGAATGCAGAGAGTAGCTGCCACTTACTGTGATTCATACCTGTCATATACAACTCCAGGCAAGATTTAAGAAATATCCCAGGTATCAGGATCTGAAACAAGTACATGCTTCCTTCCAAAGTGAGCTGTATATCAGAGGCAGGGGGATTGTTTCACATTTTTCTCCTGAATATGCAAACTGAGCCAGGACTTCATGCTGCAAATGACACCAGTTCGAGCACTCTGGGAAGAGAATGAAGAGGAATTCTATTTTTTGTTCCAACAGAACCTTATATTCACTCCTGTGAATTATATTCACAATATAAGTGATGATAATCTTGTGCCTCAAGGTTAAACGAGAGTAGTCATTTGTTTTAATACTTAGAAATGAAAGCAATTGTTGCAGCTGTATGAGTGTCCTAATTTATGGCCAAAATGATGGGTTTAACTTTCCTTCCCATGTGCTTTGCCAGTAGAAGAAGTAGTATTGTATAGCATTGATGATTAAAAGAGATCAGACAAAAAAGAACTAACTTTCAATTAAATTTATGTACAGTTGTGGATTATGATTATTGTGAAATCCTCCCTGTTGGAATAATAGCTTCTCTCCCTTGTAACTTATGCCATCAGTCTTCAAATGAAACAGAACAAATCCTCTTCAGCTTGCTACAGTGCTCGTGAAGGTACTGAGATTATGTGCCACTTCTTTCCAACTCCAGTAATTTTAATCTAAAAATACTCCTGCTAATCCCTATTTTGTACTTTTATTGGCTGCTTTTGACACGAAATTATACTCAATTGCAGTGATTTAAGGATTAAAGGATAAGTATTTCTTTATACTGAAACCGCAAAAATTACCCAACTGCCTTTGTAAGCTGCTGAGGAGAAAAATATTCCAGAAGAAAATTGTTTCCTAAATCAATGTTTGATGAGCTGCACCCAAAAAGTCCTCCAATTTTGATTTATAATCAACAAAGTACCATTTCCTCAGCTATGATATGTGATGGGTATTCATCTCTTGAAGTGCTTGACTTACTGCAAACTATGTAACACTAAAAATAAGTTTCTGAGCTACATTTATCTGCTCTAACAACAATGCAGGGCCTCATTCTGTTCTCACTTACATATTTTACCTGGCTTATATCTGCAGTTTGTACCACTTTAAACCAACCAGACTTGGTTGCAATTTTGCTTGAAGTACATCAGAACAGTCTTAAGGAAAAGCCAGTATGGAATTTCACATATAAAGGGAAATAATAATTTTTTTAAAAATCAGATTCTCCTATCAGAAACAAAAAGCTATTTCTCTTCCTTTCAGATCCATAAAGCAGGTATCCTACATTTATTTCAAAATTTACTAGTAGGGTCAAAAGTCCCTTAAGTCTGCTGGCATTGCAATAAAGACGAAAACCTAAGGAATTTAAATCTGCCCAGGCTTCCCTGGGCACATTTCACTTTTGTATAAAATATCTGTTCCTTTTTTGCTAGAAGAGGCAGCTCTATTAAATCAAACCATCCAGTATCATTGGTCATATTCTTGGCACAAAGGAAATGAATACATCCTAATGGGGATGCTGGTGATGTTCCTGCACGCTGCAGTATCAGTTCGCGTCAGGCGCTGTGGGTATTTCTCCAGACTGGCTTCATCACTCACAGTCACACAGATACCCATCTGTTTGCACTTTCTTTAGAAGGTTAGAGAGGTTGGTGTCATCACAAAGGATTTATTTTTTAACTATTAGTAAATCAGCAATTTTACTGGACAAAGCAGCGCCACATCCATCACGGATAAAAGATTGTTTGTTCAGAGCCAGCTCTTTCTGCCTCTCCTGGTTTAGGCGGCTGAAGATCAAGGGAGAGGGTGATTTTATGATCTCTGTAATCGATTTCTGCTTTTCCATTCTGAACACCACTGCAAGATCTCCTGTCATAGCAGTTAATTTGCAGTATTGTAGACATCTGGCACTTGCTATACTTCTGCATGTGCAGCTATTTGTTATGTTTACCTGCTCTGTGCTTCACACTCCTCCGGTATCTGCACCACGCGTCTGAATTCACTTTGATTTTACATCAGAGAGACCTCTGTCACCTTCTCATTTGCACCACTGTCAGATCGACATCAAGGTGCGGATTTAAAAGGAGAATAAAACGTTTTGAAGTAAAAGAACGTGCGTGTCTTTAAACACGTACTGCTCAGTCAAACACCAGAGGAACACATTAACCTGAAGTTTTGCATTCTTAAATTTTAACTTGGAAATCACTTCTGTCATTATTAGCACTCATCACTGATCACTATCCATGAAAAACAAATAACTCCAATAAGAGCTTTGTTCACCAACCCAAGGTTTCATGTTTGGAACTAACTGCAGGAGTAGGGACCTCTTACTGCTTGGAACCAATCAAATGATTTTGTTTCAAGAGATGACGGAAGAACATAATAGATTCCTTTCATCTTTTATCTAACAGAATTGATGAATTTGCATTAAAAAGATCAAGGCCCAGATTCCAGTTTCACTTACACCAGTGTAAATCATAAGTGACTCCACTGAACGAGTAGCATTACCCTGATGGACTGAGCTGAGCACAGTTCCTGGAAGACACAAAAAACCCCTGTTAAGGCAGGCACATCACACACAAGACTTTCAAACTCGAGATCTGTGTGTATCAATAGGTGTAGATAAAAGGCAAACACTGTTCAGCATTCAGAGAGTGTTTTGCAAAGAGTAACTAACCCATCCTGACATGGTTTATGCAGAGAGTTACAAGGCTTACATGAAGGCAGGGATGTAGATGCTGCAGCCATTAGCTTTGAAGTTGCCCGAGACCCTTGCAAAGACATAACAGAAATACTAAACAAACAGTAAAGGATACTGATTTGCCTCTATGTGGTAGCAGCTCTCAGCTCTGCTTGTGGGCTCCGAAACTGGGAAGCATTGCATCTCAGTGGCTTCCAGCTCCTAGCTCTGACTCAGGCTGTGGAAACTCTTGTCCACAGTTTGTCTCTGGAATGCATGGTGGGAGTTGCTGGTCCCTTTCATAAACACTGGTTCAGTGTTTCTAGCTGGTGTTTTTCAGGACAAAACGCACGTTTTTTCAGATGGACCAGTCGTGATGTAATGATGTCTCCTTCAAGGGATATGTGATGAAACGGCAGCTGAAGTGGGGTTAGAAATGCCACACAAAGACATTCCATATAAATTTGGTCTTATCAAAGAGTCAGTTTTGCAAATGGCATACCAGTAATCTTCACATGAGGCCTGGATCAGGCTGGCATTTTGGACATAAGCTCTGACCCTTTCCTGCCCTCTGAGTCTGTAATTGCCACTGGAAATCCACTCCTGTACTTGTCAAAACTGAAAAGGAATCAGAGACAGTCTTTCTGATGTCTTTGTCCTCCTTAAGGACACCTCATAAAATATTAAATATTTTCAGAAAAATATCGAGACCTGTACAGCATATGCTATGACCCAAACATAACAACCAAAGTAGGCACAGTGGGAAGAATATGTTTAGATAATTTAAAAGAGGAATGGTCTCCAGCTTCACTGATCCATACACTCTGTCAATCCAGAACTTGTTAAGTGCTTCCAATACGGATGATATATTTAGGAAATGATGTAGCTCAGCAATAGAAGACCAATGAAGCCCAAGCCATAAAACCACTAGGGAAGAGGACTCAGCTATATGCCATGAATAATATTTACATTCAATCAGAATATCAAGTACAGATTACATTTCTCTCCTACCAAGAATGTGCCACCTTTTGCTTAAGCAATCACTGGGCCATCATGACTTTTAAGTGATAATAACAACTCAGTCTGCAACAAATAATCTGCACAGGATACAGGCTCAGTAGTTTTTTACATTGACAGAGCAGAGCAAGATTATTTTCTCTTAGAATTTCCAGGCTCATTTAATCATCCAGCTATAATAGCACACAGCTCTTAAAGGGAGCCAACCCTGTTTGCACAAATTTGACAAGATTGCTGTTTTGTTAAAGGCACTTAAAGGCCCCTTTAGAAGTGGAAGTAACTCAGACTGGACCGATATCCTGGCTCTATTAAAGCAACACAGGAGTTTTGCCACGAAGGGATAAAGCAAAGCAGGAGCTGATGTGAAAGGACCCATAAGCAACACAAAGCACAGCACAGTACAGGCGGCTAAAAATAGGTGTGAAATATGCAGGCTTATCACTGCTCAGGACAAATTTAGGACCAGTTCCTTAACACCTTGCTGATTTTGAACAGGTACATAAAGGTGTACTAGCACCCACTTCACAGGACTTGCTTGCAGAACCTGGGGATGTTCACTGCCAAATCATGTGAATTTTGCCCCAAATATTACACATCATGTGAACAGGGTTGGTTCCTTCCTGAAGGGGTACAGCAACAGCCTACAGCCAACACAAGGCAATTGATCCTCTGGGATGGATCATCACCCATGAAAGCACATTAAATTTGGAACTTCAGCAAATCAGAATAACAATGTTGGAAGGGACCTCAAAAGATATCTGGTCCAACCTTTGTTTTCTCAAAGAGAACTAGCTAAATTCTTTCGTGACATGCCATCTGAAATCTTATTATTGAAATTCCTTGTCTTTTGTTCTCTAAATTAGGAAGAAACTATAGGTACTTGTCAACCTAATCAGTTGAAATTGTGGAGAATTCCATAAAAGCATGATTTCACTGAGAGTATTTATACATGCTGATATGATATTAAAATAGATTCATTACTGGTTCCCAGTAAGGCATAGTTCATTTTGTGTCTTGGCTTTCATACGTAAAATAACACAATTTTTATGTGTTTGTAGCCCAAACCAACCAATTATTGTTTTAGACTCTTAATTTCTTGACTTGAATAAAAGAAGAATTTCAGTAAAATATTCAATTAAGCTTATTTTTTCTTTAGAGAAATATCATGGCTTTTCTTTTGAAGAAATGAACTTTCTTTATAATCTATTATTACTGCTCTAGAGGATTCTACATAGATATTTCAGAGAATTAGACAGGGGTGCTTCAGAAACTATCTGCCTTAATTTAGCCTATTTTGTATATATCTATCAACCTGTTCGTGCCATGAGAGAGTCTGAAGGCCCACGAGGCATCATCAGATAAGAACACAGTTTCTATTAATTTTTCCATCTATCTCAGTACTGAGAAGTAAAATATACTGTCAATTCTTGAATAGAAAATATAATTTAGTTCCATGAACTCTATCTTAACACCACCTTTGTAGCTGCTGAAATAATAGAGTTTCAGGCTCCAATAATTGGAGGAGACGGAACACAAAAGAGGAGAGGTAAAAGTTCAGGTCTGAAAGATGGACAAGGGATAATGAAAGGAAGGGTAATAAAACAGCTACGAGGGGATTAAGTGGGTGACCCAGGGTGTTTTGAAACACCACCACACTTCTGCTTCCTGTTTTCTTAGCCGGGTATTCAGAGAAAAGCACAGGAAGAGCACTTCTGAAAACAGCAGCAGAGAAGGGGTTAGACCCAAGGAGTGTAAAGGGCACGGAAGGAGATCTGGCAACAAAGCAGAGAGAGGAGCACGGCTCCTGTGCAAGGGGTGAGAGCACATCAAACAGTTTGAGGTTTTCCCAACCCACAGGAGGGAAGTTTTCAATTAAATCTTGAAATAAACTGGAAAGTAGAAGATGTGTTTGAGAAAACATTGTTTGTAAAAACATAGCAGGTTTATAAACCTCCATTGGCAATCCAAAAAAAGATACTGAGAATGAAAATTGTTGATAAAAGGAAAAAAAATCCATGTGTGGGGAGCACGCTCATATCTTTGCAATCAGTAATTCTTACACCATTTTAAAAACACCGTCTCTGGTGACCCTGATGCTAAAATTTGTATTGAAAAAGTACAGAAAAAAATCACAAAAGAAATAAAGAAAATCCCCCAACAAACAGAGTCTGGAAACAAAGTGCTCAAAATACATTATTTTCCTTGAAGACCCATTTTTCTGTCATTGTGTTCATCGCCTTCCTGCACTTTGCCTGTATATGATGTCTTGTCCCAAGAATCTCACCCGGAAAGCAGATCCACTTAATAGGGGAAAATGTCATGTATTAGGATAAATTTCATATTTAAAGCTGTTTTATCAGTTTCAGACTTGAGTGTCATTCTAGGACTCCAGTCCATGGCCCAGTAGTACTGCTATCTACCCAGGGCACCAAAACAGGAGCTGATCATTTAAATCTGTGAGAAATTTGGCTTACATGAACATAAACTAAGGCAGTATTAGTGCCCCAACTATTTGTTCCTCTTAGTTTTTTCATTCACACAATCTTCACAATTACTCTTTAATTAATCTTCACAATCTCTTAAACTTCTCAAAAGGTTTTTTGTTTCTTAAACTCTAAATCATGTTTTCTACTGAAAAATTTTTATGAATAGAAAAATATTCCCTATAACAAAAAGACCTATACCTAAGCAAAATCTTTCTAATAACTGTTTTGTATTTGTTCAATACGAAAGGAAAAATCTTTATGCATTCCTTGACATACCTTAGATAAGACTGAAAACTTTGTCATGTAGTAGATAAAATCATTTGTATTTTCATGAACTATTTCTTTCCTGACCAGCCATCTCAGAATCCCCATTTTCTTTAAAGACATCAGTTAACGAATTGAGATGTCAATTATATTGTTCTGAAAACCTTGAGGTGAATGAAATGCACAGTGATGCAAAAGTTATAAATGACCTTTAATGTGACATAAGCAGACTCACTATCTCATACTGAGGTAAGGTTTTCTTGTATACTCACACAGGTTTTCAACATCCCAGAACTGGAAAGAGACCTCCTTGATAGCAGAGCTTAGACCCCGTTCCATTTGTGGGAATCATTTACTCTGAACACAGAAAGACTCATAAACAAGGTCTAATGGGTGATCTGACTGAAGATCCCAGGTTTTCTCCTCCACAAAAGTGTTGTTTTAGAGCAGAATGACTTTGTATTTCATTGACACAAGACAAATTTGCCTTGCAAATTATGAATGGTGTTAGAGAATTGTGTATGTGCAGCTGCAGCCACACTGGCAAACAACACTCTGAAGCAGAGGAGTTGTTATAATCAGAAGTGGCTGAGCGATGCAGAGTCCACAGACTATTCCCTGTTGCTCATGATTTTGGTAGGTGAAGGGGAAGAAAATTGCTCACCAGACAGCAACATCAGCGACACAATCTCATTTTCTACCAGACTGAAGGAGCTCAGGGACAGTGAACTAGATGTTCACCTTTTAATTTCATCATTAAAGCATCGAGTGAGTAAATTTACCCATCACAGAAGTGGTGGTTTGAGAGCACAAGGACTGAATTCTCCTGTACAGATGGATAGAGAGTCGTGTGACTGCTTTGCCCCGTGCTGAGCTGTGTGGATGTGAGGCACGCCGGGTTTACAACACATTTTACTTTCCAATTTTTTACATAAAAAATAGGTAAAGGATCATTACGTCTAAAATTAAGCTCCTATCTCAATTTACACCAATATCCCAATCACAATGAGCCTTTGAAATGCTTTTGTTGCTACAAAAATAATCCTGGAAGTAACTCTTTGTAAAACTTCGGAGGTTGAAGCTGTATTTCACTTAAAGATGGTGAGGAATTTATTCTGGGAGTTACTGCTTGTGATTGTAGAAGAAGGGATATGGTGACTGAGAATTCCAGCCAGCATCTAATGTGGGGAACTTCTGGATGCTTAAGAGAAAGGAAGGGAGAATCAAAATTATATTACTGAATATTTAGGAGAGGGAAAATATTAGGGTGTTCCTGGATGGCAAAACAACAGATTTAGGAATTAAACACACTCTGACTAGAGAAGAAAGTAATGCCAGAACATAATAATATAAAAGAGGAGACTAAGAATTGACAAAAAAACCAGAATTTCCCTGGAGCATCCTATTGACAGCTGCTCTTGTTTCCCTTTTCTCGCCACATAAATACGGAAAAAAAATATTAACGTGGAAACATATAGAGGGAAATGGGAGCATCCTTAGCACTCTGGTAACAAGACTTCTTAGACCAGTGTAATTTTTCTGTTCTCTCTTGACATTTTAAATAAGATTTATGTGCTGGTAGATGTTTCAAATTTTAAATGATGACCCACACAGTGTAATATGTCAAAAGAGCATTTCTCTGCCAACATTCTTCTGAATGAGAAATGGGCTGGACAGCAGGTACTACTAAATGTTAATAGCTCTAAAACTACACAAATTGTAAATTTATTGAACTGTGTTAATAATGAATTCTTAAACTGTTCACAGAATTCCGAAAGAGTTGTAACTTGAGCAGAATTAAAGGTGCCCATAATCCTCTGAAGTGGCAGGCAGAAGTAGCCACAGCCAGAGGAGTTTGTAAAGGAGAAGGAGCCAGTCTTCATCTGAAGATTAGACTGGTTTGGGGCATTTTATTAGATTAAAAGAGAGAGAAGCATGAGAGATTACATGGTGATGCTTACAGTGTCTCTCTCAAGTCACTACATAAATAAAAATTTCCACTCATATTTAAAACCCAAAAGGTAAGTTTCTAACTCTAATACCTGCAAAGAGAAGCATGGCAGTGAAAAGGTGATAAATACTCGTATCTGCAGGCAGTTTAAGCAAGTGTTTGAGGTGTCATCTGCCAGTTTTGGTCAGGATGGGGCTGTCTACAAGGCACGTGGCCTGGGAAGAACAGTGTGAAGGTTTGTAAGTCTAAGCCCAGCAAAGATGTGGGGGAACAACACCAAGGAATGTGGTAACCAGCCTGGCGCATCCTGTTCTAGGCAGGGTGTGAAACGTGCTGCTTCACTGGGAACAGAAGCAACAGGGGTCAGAAGGGTATGTGACTTCTCTTAATTCAAATCTGGATCTGGTCTTGTTCTGAAAGACTGTAAATGCAAAAAAAAAACCAAACCAAACAAACAAACCGTAAACTCAGACGAGAAAAAATAGATTGGATTTCTTTTCTGTTTCAGAATGTTGACATCTCACTCTGGATTTAAGAGATGTCACATACCTTCTCTGTGAATGGCTGTTTTCACCAGCTTAAGTAGTCATTTTATTCCCTTCGGAATGAACTTGATCCTCTTCAACTGCACATATTTAGTAGCTCACTATAAAATGGAATTCAAGTGAGAGAAGAAGTCCAAATTTGCTGTGCTTTAGCAACACCGTGATGGCATTGGCGAACCAGAGACTGGTTGTGACAGATCTGATTTGTGAGCTTAGTGTGAAACTCTGGGAGAACCAGAGCCTGGAGGGTCACAGGCTGGGGGACTCTTGCACCACACGGATGGAAAGTGTCCTGGCGTCGAGTTGGATGAGGGATGTTAAACCTGTGTCTTGGAAATTTGCCCTCTGTCACCCTTGCTCTAATCTTCCCCAGACAGGCACGACAGAGGAATCTGTCTTTTTGGGACCTGATCCATATGGGAATGATGCTCTGCTTACAGTGGGGCAGTCCATCAATAAGAACAGAGGTCCTGCCATGCACAGCTGGAGCAGAGCAGCAGCGTCTCGGTCTCTTATCTACCTCTTTGAAAAATAAACTCGATTATTCCACTGCTGCACATTCCCCTGTTAGTATGGGCAGAAATAATGGCAGGTAGAGAAAACCTGGGTCTGTTTCATTGGATAACCTTGAGCACTTCACCTTGTAGGGTTTTTCCAGTGATTTCATCCAGTCCAATATGTAATCGTATGCTGGCATAGCAGGGAAAAATAGACTCACACATTCACAGTTTGCATTGATAATGGGTCATACATTTGAAGATATTGATCAACAGCAAGGGAAATAAATTGAAATAATGCAGGATTTGAGAAAGCTGCTGACTACAGAGAACTGACTCTGCATTCTTTTGGTTTGCTTTCTTTGTTTTAGCTTATTTAGATATTTGGAAGGCTGCAGAAGGAAATGTTCAGGTATTCCAGAAAAAGTCTGTTGTGTTCTTATCTGAACTAAATTGCACACTGTCAATATGAGCAAAAATCTGAAAAAATGAAAGCTGAGAGGACACTCTGGTCGCCACATTTGAATGACACCAACATCTTATGAAGTTTAGTCACCTCTACAGAGTGAGGCTGAGGGACCTCGATCAGTATATACCATAATGAACAACTAAAAAAAATGTGTCACTACTCTTCACTGGTAGTATTTGAAACATAAAAATTACCTTATCACAGAAATACGCCAACAGTGCTCCCCCTTACAGGGAAAGATGAAGCTTATTTGAAGGATGGGTATCTCACCCCTATCATCTGCTAAAGAAATAAAAGATTTCCCTTTCTCAGGTAGTCAGTCTGATCCCCTTACTAGTCACTCAAATTTAATTAGGAGGAAAACCCATTTAATTATGACACAGTGGAAGGAGCTCAAAGCTATAATCAGGGCACATTTTGGAAATTTGTCAGAGAGGTCATTCAGCCCTTCACTGTCATTCCTGTTGATTTCTGGTCCCTGAATCAAATTTTCTAAGGGCTGTAATGATCATCTATTACTGATAATTTTCTATGGAGATATTTCTTTCATCTTTCTCTCATTCATTCATTTTTAAAAATCCTTTGACTTCTCCTACCCTCACATGCTCTTTTTGCTGATGTCCTCCTGCTTCATCATCTCTTTTCTCTGAGTCTGTGGCCCTCACCATTCACCAGCCTTACTTTGGACACTGAAATCCATGTGCTTGCCTTCTGCTCTGCTAAATACCATGTATTTACCTACTGATGGCCATAGCTCGATCTGGTACCATTGTAAATCTTCAAAACATTGTGCTTCAGGGCAATAGAAACTCATCAGCTGCCAGCAGAATGACACTATTTATCAGCCAAATAAACACTGCTTTGGCTGCCAGGAATTGCTTTGGTCCAGTCAATGCCCTAACTTTCATCTGACCCTTGCCAAGCATCCGAATCTCTTTCCTTGCTAACAATGGTTAAGATCTCCATCAATGGGAGTTTTTAGAAAGTGATTAATATTCATATTTAAAAGAAAGAGGTGCATCCTGCATGGGGTTAACCCCAGAACCAAGTGAGGGTTTTTGTTCAGGATCCAATATATTCCATATCCTATGGAGTGAGTATGCCAGAACCGGTTAAAAATAGCCTCTTCCATTCATTAGCGTCAGCAGATGGCCATTAATCTTCCTGAAAGTATTGATTCAAACTACTCGTCTCCACTTTCAAGGCCCTTCACAGAGTCCGCTCTGCCCATCTATCATCCCTCCTTACACAGCTGAAAAGGTGGCTCGCTTTGGGACAAGAGGGTGACAGTAACAAACCGGCCGCCTCCCTCACACGCTGCCCCTCACGTCTGGAGGGAGCTGTACACAGCACCAACAAAGCTCTTCCATTTGTCTCCTTTAAATGCTTTCCTAAACTTCCCTTTGCCATTAGGGCTGAAGAAGCATTCCAGAGTCACCCACTGGTGTGATGGCACCGGAGCTTCTCCAGGGCATGATCTTGCCGAGGGCCGTGTTAACATTGTGTGGTTCTCCGTTTCCAGTGTCTGTCTGTGCCAAACTGCAATGTCCCGTCTCCTTGACTCAAAGAGCTGGAATCCAAACTCTCTGACTTATGTCCTGCAGAACATTTCCCAGCACAGCATTGCAGTATAGGCAGGTAATAAGAAGCAAATCTTGGCTCAGGAGGTCAAGAACTGGAAGACTCACCACAAAAATGTGCACAGTACCTCACAGACTAGCGTAAGCCAAAATTAGCAAACCAGCACAGGAGGTGTTTTTGCTTGGCTGCAATTTAATCCCTGCATATCAGCCCAGTGCTGCACCTCAAATAATGCCTGAGCTTCCCTGAGACTTGTTACCGAAAATATATTTCATCTGCTTCGTGAATGCCACCCTTTGAGTGTCATCACAGCAGTTACCTGCACATCAGCACTGGTGTCACCCACAGCAGACAGCCCCATGTCACTTCTAAGCCAGTTGGCATAAACCTGCCCTTAGCATAATTGAAAATTAAAATTAACTCTTTTGCTTCTAGAATGATGTTCTGTTGTTTGTTCCAAACCCGAATGTTCACTGTGGTTCCTTTAAACTCTAGACCAGCAAATTTAGCTAATGTATATCTTCCTTCTGCCCTAGTTTCAAGATCTTCCCAAAGCCACGTGGATTTTCCTGGAAGAAATATTGAAGATGCTAGAGGTTCTCACCAAGAAGTTGTATCTAAGACATCAAGAAATGTATTTTCCTTTCTTTCCCAAACCCAAATTCCAAGACAGGATATTACATTCTTTTTGGAAAGAGATCCCACAGTCATTCATGCTCCATCCTTTACAATGCAGAGGAAGACTTCCCAAGCTCAGACATCACCAGCAAAACAACCTGGTATGGAATTCACAGCACCTGAGAAACAACCTTTTCTTGAGAAAAGAAGTGACACACACACCCCCCTTCTGCATGAGGAGCCAGAGCCCAGAGCCCCAGATGTCAGTGTGACCTCCCACACCACTCTCCATTTTAAGCAGCACAGAGCAGATACAGCACAGCCTGCTCCTCCTCATCCCACCACAAATGCAGGCTCATTCTCTGCAAGGTCACATGCTGTTCAGCAGACTCGCTCCAGGTATGGTTATTTTCCCAGGAAATGGCCTGGTCGAGTCACAGGCTTGAGGAATAAACCACCCCCAGGTTTCCCAACAGAGCAGCCCAGACCATCTCCTTCGGCAACGCATTTGCCCTCCCCTCACCACGGATCAGGTTCTTCCCTTGATGCTGCTTCCCGAAATGTTGGTGTCCCAGCAGGGTCTGCTCCCAGAGCAAGGCTTCCAGCGCAGGCCACAGCAGCCAGGAAGTTGTTCAGCAGAGCAATGGATGGTGTGGAAGTGCCAAAAAGCAGCGGCGGGGTGCACCACAAAGTGGTGTGTGCTGATCTGCCGTGTTCCAGTGGTGTGCAGTGCGAGCCGGCTGAAGATGGAGAGTTTAAATGTGGTCCTTGTCCCCCTGGATACAGCGGTGACGGAATGACATGTGAAGGTAAGGGAGAAAATCCTCTTTAAAACGCTCATATAACTCCAAGTCTAATAATTCTCCAAAGTAAAAATTAAGTTTTATTATAAACTTGGAGATGTTTGTGGCTGGGACCATTCTGTTTTCAAAACCAATTATATTTCAAAATAATAAATAAAACCTATAACTTTGAAGCAGCTCTTTCTGCTTACAAAAATGACATATTTATTTGATACCATCTAATCTATTAAAACCAGGGACAGATTGTGATCTTGCTTAATGCCAGATTCATTCTACTAAAGTCATCACATTCAAAACCATATAAAATTTCTGTGAGAAAGAGTAAAATTGATTCTACTTCTCTATCCAACATATTCTAGGAAAAACTAATTTTTCCAATACCTTAAAAATTACTTGTAAATATCTACCTAATATCTTAAATACGAAACTGAGCTTGTCATCTGAAATGTGTAACACCAGAAGGGTTTTCACAATATATTGAGCTATTTATTAGGCACTTGAGAATCCCTCCATAAAACAATAGGATTATGCACTTTGTGGAAGCAATGAATTCCCTGACTTTGCTATCATTAATCACACCTTTTGCTGACATCCCCCTGATAAGTTGATATCTTAACTGGCCTTCCACCACACAAAGCAAAAGCATTTGTATCATTTATTCCCCTCTTTTTCTCGTCTGGTCTCTCACCCTTCATGCACAGAGCTGGGGGGGGTCTCAGCCATGATGTACTGGGAAGGACCTTGCAGGAATTCCTTGCTGTAAACCAGGCTTTGTGGGGGTGTGAAGCCCCCAGCACTGCTACAGCCCTCTGAGCTCAGAGCACTGCTGGGGATATAGTACAAAATGTGCAAGAAAAGGTTACTATAATCCTGGGCACTTTAATTTTTTGTCTATTTGCCCATTTCTGAAATGTCCCTCCTAAAGGATTTAGGGTTACTTGGCACAAAGGAGTCTGTCTTTGACCTCTTTTTTATACCTGGAAATGGAAAAGTACCAAAGAGGTTCTGGTACTGGGAAGCCCAAAGCAAGCCTGGCCACAGAGAGGCCTCCTCTCAAAGACCAGGTCCATGTATATGAACGTTTACAGCTATGGACGTAAGGCTCCTGTGTGTTTAGCAGGACCATCAGTATAGTCCTTAAAACATAAATCTGCCTTAAAATGTAAATCTGTCTCAGCCTTTTACTTGCAAGATGTTTTCTTCAATCACTGCTATCACTGAAAATCTCCCTGGAGAGTCCTTAGGATGAAATACTTTATTGCCAACATCATTCTGCGTCTTGGGGCTTGATGACACGATGCACAAACATCCTTTTTTTGTCTCTTGTCACCGACCATGACACCTGACTCAAAAATTAGCCTGTCCCTTCCCTCCTCTGCTCCGTCCTGAGCCCCCCTG
This sequence comes from Rhagologus leucostigma, assembly GCA_013397725.1. Taxonomy (NCBI): domain Eukaryota; kingdom Metazoa; phylum Chordata; class Aves; order Passeriformes; genus Rhagologus; species Rhagologus leucostigma. The sequence continues at coordinate 2,104,337 of VZTD01001174.1, read as the reverse complement.
CACACCTGCACTCTGGAGCACAGCCAGTGCTGTGAACAGCACCCATTGTGCCTCCAGCCGTGGATGTCTCTTCCCACGTCAGATGCAGGTGATTCCTCATGACAGATGAGGTTGAAAAATGAGGGTAATTTCTTGGATTAAGGCCTGTCATAACCTCAGCTATCAGCACCTTGCGATGCCTCCATAGATACACCGACTCTCCTCAAAACAGCAAGGCCCTCTAAGAACAGGAGGCACAAAAGTTGGGAAAAAAATCAAAGCTTGGATGAGACCAACATTTGCAAAATCTCCAGGCTTCAACACAACATCTTTGGCAAGTGAGCAAAAATGTCAAGAGACTCAGACACTATTGATAGCCGTCACCATCTTATTTCATATCAAAATTCAACAAGATAAAAGAACCAGCCCGCTGATAGCAAGTTTTAATATCTTTGGATCTTGAGGGGATGTGACCTTTGTTTAATGAGAATGTCTGAATGTCTGAAAATAATCTAAAATGAGCAGTACTTTACCAAGTGGTATATATTTTGTGATAAAATGCAATTTTTTTTCCAAATGTGCAGATTCAAACTCAGGCTTGGAGGACTAGTAGGAAAAAAATATAAGCAGCATCCTGAAAAAGAATTTTTTCCCAAAGTCTATCACAACATGTTTTATATCTTTAATGTTACTATCCCTCTGGACAAGCCCCTCACTCTCGCTGTCATGGTTAAGCTGGAAGTCCTCTCCCTCTGCTTTGCCCTCCTGCACTGGGGGTCACAGACTCACAGGACCACAGGATGAAAGAGACCCCTGGGGATCATCAGGTGTAACCTTCTACCTTCTTTTGGAGGAACACAGCTAAATGTCAGTGTGTTTGACTCATATTCAGACATCTAAACTGAGATATTTTCAGATGATTTTAGCAATTTCCAACAGGATCACTCCCTTCACTACTGACATCTGTGTTGTCTGTCAGAAGCAGAACCCTGCTTTTGCTCCTCCTGCTTTGCTATAATAAGAATTAGAGATTATTAATTCTTTTCCTTCTGTCAGCAGCTATGTACTCTGCAGGTGAGGGGAGATGAAGCAGTTCCTCAAGGCTCTACAGCTCTTTCCCCTTCCTAATGCTAAGACTTCACAGCCAAACAGGCTGGCTTTAAAAGCTTCATTTCAGAGCAGTGTTTTGGAGACAGTCAACATCACCTACACAAAAATAAGTAGGGGAGGTAAAGCCTGCTGTAGTCCACTGGATTCTCCCACATTTTCTCTTGCAGAAGATGCTCTGTGGCATTCATGGAGGAAGCTTAGCCAAGTGTTCCTCTGGTGATGAGGGAGGTTGCTAAATACCTTATTTTCACTCTGAGTGCCATTTCCAAGGATATATGCAGTAACAACCAATGCATTGGTGCAGTCTCCTTCTAGCAGTTTTCGGGACAGCACGAATCACGTGCCAAAGAGCACTGCAGGAGCGTCAGAGCACGAGCAGAGCTTTACACATTTCAGCTCCGTGTGCCAGTTGAATAAAAACCCAGCACTGTAACAATGCAGAACGAGCCCAAGCTGGATTGTTGTCAGAGCGTTTCTGACATTTTGTCTGGTGTGTTACAAGGGGCACATGTTCTGCAGCGATTTGTAACATTCGGGGCTAATGCTCTGAAAAATTTGTTAGTGTTGGTAGTCACCCTAGAGCAGTTCCTTGCCATCCTGCCTCTGTTCCCCACTCTACCACAGGTGCACAGGCCGTCACTTGCAAAGATGCTGCAGCCACTAGACGAGGAAAAGGGAAAAAATGCTGTAATTTCCCGGGGCTCAGTTCATTCACCAGGGTCTGTGCACTGCCAGAGAGCAGCTGTTGCACTCCTGCAGCTCCTTAGGCTGCCCTAAGGTGGAACACTTCCTTTCCATTTGATAACAGGATTGAACTCAATGAAAAATTCTGCTTTGGGTATTGTCGTTGTGCTTCTTTCTGAGAGACCTAGACCCGAAAACTGATGAAACATAAGAATTTAAGCCAAATTTCTGGTCATCCCTTTAGTTTTGCTTCCCTCTCTCCAAGCTCCTTCGATAGGGAGTGTCTGGTCACTAAAACTGTACCATTAAAAAGTCAGTCTCCATTTCATAGAATACAGACAATTATTTAAAACCATTTTGGATTAGGTTGACAGCTAAGGACTGGTATCTTTCTGGGATTTTAGCAGTCATAAAAGAACCTCAGCATTCCTATCGAAGATAGTTATAATACTTTAGAAAAATATCCTTAAGAGGGTGAAGTCAGTAAAACTCTGGAATATTTTATTGGTTTTGCACAGTATTTTCTAAGAGAAGGGGAAGTCTAGAACAGCTGGAGTCATGCTTTCTGCTCAAGGGTTAAAAGCACAGCATTGCCTTGACATTGCAAAACCACTTTTCAAACCAAACAATTTTCAAAATAACAGGAGAGATGGAGTAGTTGGGAAAGCATTATGACCTCACACGTACAGCTGGATGAAAAGAGGAGAAAATTCGAGTAGCTCACATTCATTTCTTTTGACATTTTACACCCAAAAAGATCTACCATATCAGAACAAAAGTCTTTCCTCTATCTCCAAGAGCTGCCAGCTGCATTTGTCCGGCAATATGTGGGAAAGATATAGGGATACTGTGGGGAAGAGCTTCTCAGAAGTTATGGATCATGTGCTCCAAAACGCCAAGGGGATGCCTTTGAATATTACCCTTTGAATATCACCCCTTCCAGGCCACGTCTGATTTCACAGTTTTCTATCCTAGAGTCATGTCTTTCCCAAAGACCTGATTTATTCACTTGTTCTTTGTACAAAAGCTCTTCTATAACTTTGTTTATTTATCTTTGCTTCTTTTCTGCATCTTTTCCACTTTTATTGTAGCTTTTCTGAGCTGAGGGATCAGACTTGCCCATGGTATTTAAGATGGAGCCCACCATGGATACAGACCGTAATGAAGTCTGGCATTTTGTGTTCTGCTCCTTTCTTAGTAATTCCTAACACTTTATTTGGGTTTTTTTGACTGCAGATGAGCACTCAGCTGACATTTCACAAAACAAAATCCATCAGTACAACCTAACCAGCACTGTTGTCTGCATTTGTATTCCAAATTTATTTAGTCAAGTTTCTCTTGTTAATATTCCAGTTGCTATGATGGACATTTCTCTCACAACTGGGCTCCAGACTGCTGGACTATTCAAATATGCAATGAGTTAATTTAATTGCAGTAACACATGCTTTAACCCTATGCTTCATTTCATTTATCTGTGTATCTTACACGCAAAAAAAGTGCTTCAGTCCACAACTTTTCAAAAGAAAAAACAATAACCTAGCAACTTTCTTTTCCCTCTTTTCACCCCTGCCTTGTGCTGAACATATTAAAACTTCATGTGCACATTTAGGAAGTTAGGTTAATGTATCTTTGAAAGGAAATAAATAATGTACAATGAAACAAGGTAGACTACGCTCCCTCCAGTGAAGCCTGTCCTGATCTGACTGTTGTGCAAAATTTTAAGCCGTCAGCGCTCTCACAGCTCCAAGCCTGGCTTTATTTGCACGGACCCAGGGCCTCACGTGTGGATGGCACAGGGAGTTACTCACTGTGGAGACGCTAAGCACTAACTCTGTCCTGGAAGACATTTGCTGATTAGGCTATGGAAAATGAGGGAAACAACACAGCATCTGAGTATTCCTGAGTGCCCCTGACGTTATTGCAGAGAAACTTATAAAAACTGTATGATCTCATTTTAATGGAAAATAGAAGTTTGGGGATATTTCCCAAAAAGCCTTTTCAAAGAAAACAATAATGCACTTCTCCGTTTTCACCTCCAGATTTTAAATTGTAAACATAAACATACGTACACTTGACAGGAAGATTGACCATTTGCAGCAATGTTCGCCTCTTCACTGTTATTTTTTCCTATCCAAAACCGCTTAGTATAAAAACACCGCAATACCTTTCTACAATTTAGCAAATGCTCATGGAAAAAAATATTCATTCCAGAAGATGAAAGATAGAAGTTTGGGAGAAGAATTTGACACAAGCGGTATATTTCTATTACAGTGGGAAATGTCTTTTAAGTGAATATTACTCTCCCTCTCACAGAGCAGCCAGTGTTCAGTTTTTATCTTTCGCTATTCACCAGTAATAGAACAGTTTTAAACATTTTACTATTAAATGTCACCGTAAGAGCTAAATGTTTTAATATCCAAAATACCGTCTTCTTTTCTGACAGTTCAGATGCATCTTGGAATGTGCAAAGGCCAGATGGAAAGTGTTCTATCCACACGGACACGCTCGCTTTAAGTGCTACACACAAACCACGCTGAAATAAAGCGTAATGTGCTTGAATGTCACCGTGCTTGGCACAGCACTTAGGCACCAGGAGGCTTTATGCAACCATCATCCTACAGGAAACGCAATCACGTTTAATGTACTTTAAAAAGAGTGGTACATTTTTCCCCAGGTTTTGTGCTCCCCTTATCTCCACACAGACGTTATTAACCAATTCTACCTGCTTTTAACATCTAATTGTAAATAAATCACTGTCCCAGGTTGCTCCAAGCCCCGTCCAACCCAGTCTTGGACACTTCCAAAGATGGAGCAGCCACAGCTTCTCTGAGCACCCTGTGCCAATGCCTCACCATCTTCACAGCTAATAATTTCTTCCTAATATCTAATCTAAACTTATCAAAATCTATTTAGTTGTCCAGACAATGATGATTTGGTTTTATCCTTTTTTTTTTTTCACAGATGTACATTTGGAATTTCATCTAAGCACATGTTGATTTGCAAATGTCTAAACCTTATAGCCTATCCAATCAAAACTAAATTTAGCTTAATGACATTCCAGCATATACAGTGTGGATCTAAAATATACCTTGTAAGTTTTCTGTTCTCAGGCAGGTCAAATCCTAAAGTTATATAATATAGCACTAAAAATTTCATAGTTAAATACCAAATATATTTCTTCAATGTTACTTGTGTCAAAATGGTTTATTTTAAAGCACGTTCTTGGAGCTTGTCCTCAATTGGAAAATGCGTGAGGGCTTTCGTTATTTTTTTGGATGTCAAAGTTCGTATTCCATGGCTTGGTGATAATCACAAGAGCTGAGGAGGTCTTCACCACAATAAGTACGTTTAAATTACGTGGTGCCCCAAGAATTGGTCCTTCATTTAGCTTTCCATTTCCATAGCCCGTTTTCCAGCTTCAAGAACAAAATGTGGTGCATTAAGGTTCTCTTCCCTTGTAACAATACTTAAAATGAAAGATGCTTTTTTTCAGGTCTCGTTAGCTTCATTTCACATTTTCCTTGGAATAACCTTGGTAAGCTTCATATCCCTCACAAAATACAAAACTCTGCCAGTGAAGTGAGCCAAAGTACAACATTTTTCTCTGTATTCACTTCCCACACACAAAGGAAGATATTTTTCATTCTGGTGGGTGAGTCGCCTTTTTTTTCCCAGAGGCATGAGAGCCCCGTGACACACGTCTTGCTCTGCTCCTGCCACAGAGCTTCTCCTTTGAGTGTCAGTGGTCATCCTGTCCCTTCAGTGGCCATTTTGTCCCTTCAGTGATCTCCCTCCTCCTCTCTTGAGTTTGCCATACACAGTTACCTCTTATTAGAGGGTTACAAAAAGAAGTGTCAGGTACCTGCCTTAGATCTTAGGTTTAAGGGGCCAAACCTTCCAGGATCCATGTACAATAAAATTTTTAGGCTCATAATGATCAACATTTAAAAAACAAGCATGTGTTCAGCAAATAGCCTGTTTTAGGAGCTGCAGTCCTTTCCACACTGATCCTCTTTCTTCCACAGAAGCACATTGCATACTGCAACAAGTCAAGAAATCTTAATCTAATTTGCTGCTTTGTCTGCAGAGCTCATGTTACTCATTAAATATTAATTTTTTTGTGTAAATGATTTTGCTGACAAATCCACATACAACTCTTTTCTATAAGGAAGAAACAATCTCTGCCTTATTGTGAGTTCTGACACCTGTTAAGGCTTACTGACCATCCACAAGGCAAATTTGCAGAGAGGGATGGGTAAGGTCTCGAGTATTAACTGCATTTGCACTTCATCCACCCCTTGCCTTCAAAAATATATACTTCAAAATGTGCATGCTCAGAAGTTAAATATGATTATGTTAAAACCACTCCCTTGCAGACTTTATTCAGCTGCTCATTAGTGCTGTATTGCTAATGTGATACCTACGGCTATCCTGCAGTGTTTTCCTCAGCCAAATTACTTTCTGGATTAGTAAAATGGGATGGGGAAAGAAGTAACCTGTGCTGTTTCCATAACCAGAGAGAATGTAATATTTGAACTGTGCTTTTTTCCTCATGTTTCACTCCTGCAGCGCAGTGTGAGCCGCCGTGTGAGCATGGAGGAACGTGTCTGCCTCAAAACACTTGTTCTTGTGCTTATGGATTTGTAGGGCCTCGATGTGAAACCAGTACGTATGAACTCACCCAGGCTTTCTTCATTACATGTTTCAATTAGCAGAAAATTACAAGATTAAAAAAAACCCCAAAAAACCTTTTTTCTTTTTTTTTTTTTCCTGTATTTCCCCTTAAAATGCTTATTGAACACAAAGGATAACACGTTGAAGTAATACAGTAGCTATTTCAGAGCACATATTTACCAGCAGCAGTTTTATTACGCAAAAATATGCACATCTAAATCAACATGCTGTACGTAAAATTGCTTCTGGAAAAACAAACAAACAAAAGAATAAAAAAGGGGGCATGTTATTTATAGTAATATTTATGAAATTTAAAATTGTGAGTGAATGTAATAATGCTAATTTTGAGAACACAAAATACCAGCCATACCTATTAGGAGTCATGTTACTCTGCAATAGAAGTTGAAAAAGAGGTTCAATACAGAGAATATCTGAAAATCAGCCTTCAAACCCTTCTATATCAGCAAAACATGTGCACTTCCATTATTACAGTCCTCGCTGCTTATTCAAATATCAGGTTGCCCTTGAGAGGAATATAATTTTATCTATGAAGCCGAGTAGCTGGAATACTTAAAAAGCAAAGAATTTTAGGTGTATGGCTTCTAATAGAGAAAGCAAAGCAAAGAAAGGGACAGATTCCACCCTCAGTTTGCCTCCTGGACTAATACTATCAGTTATTGGCTGTGATAGGGCAACTTTAGGATCTGCACTGGTGTTAAGATAAGATTATGATAAGAGATAAGAGATTTCGATCTTTTGTGTGTTTTCCAGTGGTGTGCAACAGGCACTGTCACAACGGGGGGGTCTGTGTGTCACCAGACGAGTGCCAATGCCGGCAAGGCTGGAGCAGCCCCTCTTGTGAGACAGGTGGGTGCTTGGAAACGACTGATCCTGCCCTTTGCTGCCTGAAATCCCTGATTCCCCCACAATTCAGCTCTCAGACTGGGAACTGCTGCTTAAAGAATTAAAGCCTAAGAACAGGAGAACAAGTACAGTGCAAAACCTCGGAAGGCCTTGAGTTTGTGTAACTATTTGTAAGTTTAAATGTTTGTGTAAGTATTGCTAAGCTTAGATATTTACCTAAATCTCAGGTTTATATAGAGGGATCTCTCAAACAAAACCTTTTTGCAGCTTTTAAGCTTGTGTGATTCTGGAGTTAATTCTTAGCATGCGCTGCTGCCAGAATTCACACTGCTCCTCCTGCCCGCATCTCTCACTTGCAGAGCACCTACAAAACACACCCGCAGGAGTGTGGGAGCTCAGGGAAAAGCCACCTCCACCTATCAGTACGAAATGACAAGGTGTGGACTGGATCTAGGTATCTATTTCTAGTCAGGACTCACAGTTTTGAATAGACACAGCTCAGACCCTCCTCTCAGGATCAAAGTCCTAAAAGCTGGGGTAGATATTTTCCTCCAAAGGCACAGAAACTACAGCACTCACCTGGGAACAGTCATGTAAAATAGTGAAATATTAAAAGGCCAGGACTACCTGAATCAGTGCCAGACCTCAAGGCTCCAGAGGCAGTCTGCCTCTGCCACAGTGAATATTAAATGACTGAGACACCTTCAGCCTACATTACCTTTCCTGGAAGGTGAGAGACGTCGTTTTAACCTCCATCTCCTGGAGACTGCTCTTCCTGTAAGTGTTAAAATGACAGACCTACTGAGGACACATAAATTAGCCCAGCTATGATCCACAGGAAATTTCTGGGTTTGTCACTGCTGTTCTGGTTCCCACTAGCTCTGCTTTTTCTTCTCAAGGAGTTCTGCAATTTTATTTTGGCGTGGCTTTAAACAGGATCATTTCAAGAGAAGGTAACAAGCAACAGGAGCAGTAACTTCCAGACCAGAATGACAGCAGCAGGATTTTTTTGTCTGCTGACAGCTTTGGTGAACGGCTGCCAGACTCACCTCTCTGGCACTGCTTTGTGTGCACTACATAGAATATTTAGTGGACACTGCTGGGGTTTCCCACCTCAAGTGTTATGGTAGGAATCTCAGGAAGAATACAGGTATAAAAATTTTAAAAAGGGAACTTTACCACTGGAAATATAAACACTGACGGAGTGAAAAGAATATGGACATCTATGAACTAGCCAGGACAATGAGGTGACTAAACCAAATTCCCCTTGAGCAATGAATGAAATCCATTTTGACTTCATAAGTGACTGCTCCTTAGTCAGAAAAGCCTCTCATCTAGACTACAATTTCACTTTTTTTTTTCTCTTTCCAAATTGACATTTTATTTCTTCTTTAGTTCATCTGAAACATTTTAGTGACCCTTAATTTATTTAAGCTTAAATGCATTTAATTTATTTAATGGGCTACTCTGTAAGATACTGAAAGACAAAGGGAGCAGAAGGAAAAAGGCTGGCTTAAAGTGTTACTCTGCTTTACAATGAAAACTTTATCAAGATTCCTTATTCTTCACACACTGACTTCCCATCTAAATCAATTTGCAATTCTAATAGTTTTTTTTAACAGTCTGGTACTTGCCACATAGAAATATGCAAGACAGCCTTTAATTCCTAATGCCTGTTGTATCATCTAGAGTAATAACAGATACATAAAGAGGCAAAGGGAGCTCAGCCAGTGGCTTTGTTGGTGATGAATGAGCCAATGTGCTGTGGGAACTGGCATTTAAATGAGGCAGAACAAACAGGTTTCTTGGTGCACACCTATTCAAGTCCATGGAAATGCCACGATGCTCTGCTGAACGCAGACAAAGCAGCAAACAATTAATATCTCATCTCCAGGTTACCCAGGGTGTATTTTATTTGACTACATTTACTACCTTGGGATCGTGCTCGGTGAGAATACTGGAATGGAAATAAATGAAGTGTGCGAATCAAAGAAATACATCCGAAATAAATTAAATTATTACATTAAATTACAGGCTATTTCATCCCCCAAGCTATGCTAAAACACCACTGAAATGCTCCCACTGTGTTGACCATGAATAAATGCTGCAGCACAACTGACCAGCAAGGGTTGCTTGAAACTTTTCACAGTATCACTAGAAATATTAATTCTAATGACACGTGCAGCAGTGAAAGAGTGCCTACTCTAAAAAGTTCAACATTATCAGAGATTCATAAAGTTATCTTGTATTCCCATCCAGCTGTGTGCAATCCTGTGTGCCTGAATGGAGGAGTCTGTGTACGGCCAAATATGTGCTCGTGTCCTTCTGGTTTCTACGGGCCACAGTGCCAGAGAGGTAAGAAAGTTCTATTTATCATCTTGATAAAGGACCCAGGCTCAAAATATAAATATCACCTATAGCATTACCTGCTCCCACATGAAATATATCCAGAGACTCTCCTTGTCATAACTCTGTGTGCTTCTTTGTTGTTATAGTCTGTCATAAATCCACATTTTATTGTCCCTGATGGTATTGGGAAGGAGTAAGCACTTATTCATGATGCCATTAATGGTAACTAAATAATTACTCTAAAACTACCAGAGTCAGTAATACCATTAATTAACAACTATTCAATTAAATGTTAAAGCATGGCTGTACTTTGTTCATTTTGTACACCCTGTGGTGTGTACCATTCTGTGCTTCAGAGCCAGGTGATAATTTACCTTCAAATGGGGCTCACAATATCACCTACGTGACCACCTTAAAGTGTTGTGGATGGGAAACTTCTGTAGGACTTCATCAAATCCCTGCTTAAAAATCTGATCAAATATTGCTCTGATTGAGCAGCACCTGATTTCAAATCCCTGTCCTAGGCTGAGAGCTCTAAACTGAGGCTAACAGTATCCTGGGCTTCTTGCTCACTCTGTGCTGCAGAAGTCGAATTAATGAATCCTTTAATGACCCATTATCTCAGGCAGAACATACAAGAAAGAGAACTTAGTGCCAAAGCATCTGCAAGACCCCTGTGCTCGCTTTTCTTTTTTGAGTATGACTCTAGTAACTCCTCCTGAATCGCGGAATATAAATGTACCCTTATTACCAAAACTACTTCATTATTAAAAGTTCTTTGCTCTTTCTCTCTTTTGTTTCCCTGGAGCTGGTGGATGAATGTGGTCCTGATGCATATTTTTGCAACTGAAAGATTCACACACAAAAACCTAATTGCAAATGGAGCTTGCTGGAAACTCTGTTTTTATGATGTTGGGGGTGAAGGAGAGAGTGAAAATGATACAGACTGTGACTTGATCTTGCTCTTGAGTTGAATAGGGGTGATTTTCAACATCTAGGTGATTTGAAATTTTTGCCCTTAAGTGTTATGGTTTAGACAGAGCTAAAACTTGAAAATAAGTATCCACTTTTGTGGGATCTGGAACTGATATGAGGATATAGTGGATGGATGCTGAAGAACAGCAAAGCCCTTCCTTCTGCTTCTTTGAGAAAGGGGGAAGAAACAGCACCAAGGCCAAGTTAGCAAATGTCAAACACTGATCTATATTTCAAGGGCAAAAGCCCTTGAGGAAACCTTTTGACAGAGACTTAAAAACCTGAGACCTTTGGGAATATCCTGACCACTTAGCTGCGAGTATCTAAGAGCCCCTTGGGTGCTAGGAATCATGTCCCACATTCTTTCCACAAACAACACAGAATCGGAGCTTCCATCCAGGCATCTGCTCAAATATCCCACTGGGGAGACGCCTTCCCTACCCCAGCTAAAGAAACACCTCCGTGAGCTGCTCTCCCAGCACAGGCACCTCAGCAAGGAGCCTGTGTTTTGGCAGTGTTGATCCCCCCGGGTGTTTTGGTGCACAGAACTTTTCCTTTCCTTTCCCCAGCTGTTTGCATTCCCCCCTGTAAGAACGGCGGTCACTGCGTCCGGACCAACGTCTGCTCCTGTGCCGAGGGCTACACTGGAAGAAGGTGCCAGAAAAGTGAGTTACAGATTTCCCTTTGTTTTCCAGCAGTCCTCTGACTCCTAAACAGCTTTTCTCCTTTTCGTGCACGTTCCACAGAATATTTAGCCTGTACTTATGCTATATTTCTATCAGAGCCCAGATAACATTATGTTGTACCCAAAACCAACTTGTTAATTAGAATAGCATTAAGTCAAGTCGAAGTTGGGAGGAGAACATTTTGCTGGAATCCTCTCTAAACATTTCATGCGTTCAAAATGAGTAACATTCGTATTTGGAGATGAATTAATTACTTTGCATGAAAGATTTTTGGGGGAAAAAATTAAAGCCACAGGCCGAGAAGCTGACTAAGATCCTTAAAAATATTGGAACATCATAGTTCCAGCTTAATTAAGGTAATTGGTTAATAGCACTTCAGCCTTGAATTTTTTCGTGTCACTGAAAGCTCCCTTTTCACGTTACCATCAGTATTAATATTTGATTCTTCTATTCTTCTGGGGAAATAGGTTATTTTGGCACTTTTACAGACTCAATTGCTCAACAATATCTGTCAGCCAGGGAGTTTAGGATATGCATGTGAAAACTTTTTTTTTTTTATTATTATTTCTTAATCATTTTGAAATTGGCAAGAGGGGAGCTGTGAAAACAACCATTCTTGGCAGGAAGAATCTGTACATTTTCAGAGCATTTTATGTCTCTCACACACAGAGGAAAAAAAGCCAGTAAAAAATTCCCCGCAGCAACAAAAGCCCTCTCATTCCCCACACTCAGCTCTCCCCTCCTTCAGCAGGGAGAGTCGTGATGCACAGTGCACAATTGAATAGTCTGTTCTGGCAGGAATGTGCTGGAGGGAGAAAAAAGGAGCAAAAAACCTTATGTTTGGCATCTTGTTTTTGAGGTTAGAGAACATTAGAAAAGTGCTGTTTCCAGCTCTAAACACCCTGCCACATCTCCAGGCAGATCAAAGGGAAGAGCACTGATGATGATTGCAGTCTAGCAAAGCACTCCCTGGAATCCTCCAAACTCCACCAACTCACAGCGGGTTTCTTTCCACTTTCCAAAAGTTTCTGAGGTTTTGTTGTCCACTTTTTGCAAAAATGGTTTTTCAGATGATGAAAATATTTTTGTTCTGTCTGATCCAAGTCTCCATTCTACTTCAGTAACTGCCATTTAGTCTGGTTTAGTCAGTCTACTGTTATAAAAACTTAAATAAAGGACCTGTGAATGTGATGAAAGAAGAGAAACATGATTAAGTAGAAGGAAAATACTACATTTTGCTGACTCTTACTGGCCACTGGCTGCTAATTGGTAAAAAATGTTGAGTAATGTTTCTTTTTTCTTGGCTTAAATCAACAGCACATGGGACAAGTATCAAGACCCATCAAAACAAGTAGTTTATTCTCAAGGTTTTTATAACAAGCAGTTTCCCTTAGAACTGTATGTCTTCTTATATTGTTATATAAAATAACTTTTCTCTCCTCTGGCAGAGGTTCCAGATTTTGCAGCTCCTCTGGAGCAGAGGACTGCAGGGCACAGCAGAAGTCACCCTCAGCTGACCTCTGCAGAGTTTCCTCTACACACAATATGGAGAAAAGCAGTGCTCGCAGCAGTGGGAGGCTGCTCTCTGTCCCATAAACCTCTCAGAGTTCAAATGCAGAACACATTTCATCCCTTTTTCAGGCATGATTTCATATCATTTTCCATGGGGCATAGACCAGATCAGGGGATTAGATAACATACATGGCATACACCGAGAAGCTAAAGGGTAAACACAGGCACATGTTCCTAACTCCCTCACACACAAACAAATGAAAAAGTGGAGAATAAAACCCTAGCGTGGAGAAATTCCACTATCCAACCCCTTTTTTCTTAAATAAAACACATAAAAACTACCATAATATCCATTTGAAATTCCAAAAAGAGCTGATATATCATGCAGCTCACTCTGCAGTGCCACTACCAGTAAACATATCTGTATTTATACATTTATCAAGTTCATTTTGGTAATCCTGGGGCCACCTGGCGTAGCTGACAGTGCAGAGGTGAGACAGCCCCACGGGCCGTGTGCCTGAGTGCTGAGAAATCCAGTTGGGAGACTTTTTGTGCAGTGCTTCTGCTGACCTTCCTGGGAAGGGTACGGCAAGAAGGAATCGGGAGAAAAAAAGTAGATTTCTACTATACAGAGACATTTTTTCTCGATTTCAGCATCTTTTCTGTTGGGCTTTAAGGACTCTGTGTAAGGTAGCTGAGCCCTAAGTTGCACAGGACATTTCAGGTTGCAAAGAGTTGTAATATCCACACAAAAAGCGAGGAAAAGAAATATATCAGGATAGCAAAGCTGTGATCAGATGTGAAGTTTACTGGAAGTTTAACACTGCATCATCTCCCATTTCCAAATCACCAGGAAAATGTCAGAGAGACTGCTAAAGGTGAACCTGTGGCCCAAGTCACAGCTCAGTGGTGTCCCCTGTTGCTGCCAGGTGACCCCACGCTGAGGAATGTACAGGCGGCTTAGCCACAATGAGGAATGTGACAATTTAGAGAAAAAAAATCCTTTTGAAGGGTTTTATCATTATTTTAATTGTTCTTTGCACTCTGAATATGAAATTGCAGTGTCCTTATGTACTTTTATACTTCTGGTACAGTTTAAAATGGCCCTGACAGCAAACCAGGTTTACTGTGTACTTACACCAAGTCTATAATCTTAGAAATCTGGGGTGGATTTATTACCTGCCTAATAAAACCTATCAAGACAGAGTGAGTAAACTTAATACTAAGGCAGACAAATTGGCGGTTTATTCAATGTTGTCATTGAGACGTTGATATTGTTTCCACTGCTTTTAGACATTTCTCTTTCCTTCTTAATATCTCAGCTGCATGGACAGAGAATGAAAAGCTTCTGTTTAATTTTGGCAGCTTCAGATTCTCAATTGAAGGAGATAATTAAAACTAGAAGCCACGGAACCCATCAAAGACAGGTTATTTTTGAACTGAACCCAAACAGGCTATTGGTTTATTTGAACTACATAGAAACATGGCATAGGATATTCACTTTCATCCCTGTACAGTTTGGAATTTCTGACTAATGATTTTTAGTTTCATCCTTGTACTGTTTGGAATTTCTAATACCTTCTGCATGACAGACAGAAACATGCAGGGCAGAGTGGTGGCACCACAGCTTTTCTATTCAGGCTCGCTCTCTTTTGCTTCCTGAGTGTGTGGAAAGGCATCCAGCCTGAAAGTTTGTGTTTCGTATCTAAATAAACATCACTCAAAAACCCCAAAAAGTGTAAATCGGTGAGATCTGATTGGCTGCCAGCTGCAATAAGTGCCTGGTGATTATGCAAAGCAGACACCCACACCCTGGGTGCACGGGTGGCAGCGCTGACAGGGAAATGTGTGGTTGTGCCTCAGCAATCTACAACCTCGTATCCTCACTTGTGAAGGATTGTTTCCAGTATAATCAGTCTTGTTGAGAGGGAAGAGGCAAATGCTGGCAGCACCTCAAAATAAAATATATTTCTGGATCAACTTTGCATGCAACGAACACACTCGGGCGCTAACGCTGACGAAAAACTGTTTGTGCAGTGGTTTGAATTCCCTTTTGAAAAACACAGCTTTAGCAATCCTGGGATGTCACTGCTTTTCACGAGGCTTTAAAGCAGGGTTCTGACTGATTTCTACTGCATCCTTACAAAAATTATAAACACATACAACACAGTAGGTTTCCCTTATTTACTATGTGTATATTCATAGGACTGCTCTACAAACAGCCTTTAAAAATGAAAGCCCATAAAAGCTGAGTTTTCTTATGAAAGGTTGGAATGAAGAGAAGGGGGCAAGAAGAAGGATTCGTGGGACCACACATTTATCCTTTCCTCTGCTGTCTGCTTCCTGTGAGTGCATCTCTGAGAGAAAAAACGCGAGCCACAGCTCCCTCTGGAGCTCATCAGCAAGCAGAGGTCACGGGAGAACAGTGCTGAGCATCTTCCTCCTCCCTTTTCCAGCACACCAGGCACACCTGGAGCCTGACCCCAGCCCCTCTTTTGGCACTACCTCATGGCCAAGCAACACAGCCAGAGACCTGGGGTTTGCTCACCATTTAGAACTGAGAACATGTTTCTGTGTGCATCTGTTTCCTTGTGTCAGGCTCAATCCTGACGACTTCGGATCACACAAATCACCACACTGACACTGGGACTTTGCAGATTGGATCTCAGAGTTAGGAGATAACTATTTCTCCATTTCAGTAATTCCTGCAGCTAGGATTTATAGCCAATTCACAGTGTGCAATATAACTCACACTCATTCCTCCAGCTCTGCTTGCTCCTCTTCCCTCCTCCTTTCTTTTCCCTTCCCAGCAGCATGAAGACTTTCCTTGCATGAGAGCTAGAGGCAAACTAATTGGAAATGTGAACGCTGGGTTTCAAAGGCAGCTTTTTGCTAAGCAATGTCATATTGTGAAAGTCACTGATTTCCCACATTCCAGCCTTCCCATGTAATGTTTCTGTACATTACTGCCTCGCCAGCTGCATAAGCAGGAAGTTTTACTGCTCAACAAATCAGACTCCCACCGAGTTGTCATCTTGACACCGTGTGATACATTCTCTGGAATGTCTTCACTGAGTAGCCAGATTGACTTATGCTATCTAAAATCAGCCAGTTTGCAAGCCAGAGGTCCAGCAAACCCTCCCACACAAACAAGCAGGGAACAAACAACGTATCTCATCCAAATGGATAGAGGAGTCATTTCATCAGACTTGCTTTTCATATGGCAAGGATGAGCTTAAAAGCAACGAGTGTTTGTCTAAGATTCCTGGATAGCAAATACCCTTGGACAGTCAGTGTTTGGAAGTAAACGAACAGCTGGTAATAGCAAAGAGACCTGTAACTTCCAGTTCAAAGCATTATCTGTGCAACAAAAGTATAAAGATTTGCAGGCTGGCTTGTCCCCTGATTGGTGCCCAGGGTGGAGACACAGGAAAAGGAAACACCGGTCTCAGTCCTTAGTTGATTTTCCAGTCTGTGCAACAGAATTGGTTCTTATTAGATGTCATCTTCCTTCCCTGGGCAGGAAATACNACAAAAATAGAGCAAAAAAAAAAAAAAAATCAGGCTACTGCTGTCTTTCCCATTCAGCTGAACCAAACATGATCCGTGCATCTTGCCTGGGGGAACAGGGAGAGCCGTGACTTCTCAGAGGAAGGGATAGAGCCCAACAGGAGACAGCGACTCAAGGCACAACCTGGTTTTTGGTCTGCTCTCAGAGCAGTGCTCCTCTCTGCTCACTCTTAGTAAGAATTTGTGACAAAACCATTAGGTGGCCTTTCTTAAAAGCTAAATTTTTTCATATATGTGTAGCTGATGCATTTATTTTAATAGGGGGTTTGAGCACATGCATCTGTCTAAATTTATTTTCCAGGAAGGGAACAAGAATACATCTGGGTAAGAACTGATTTCCTAAATAAGCCCAAAAGCCTTATTAAATTTTTTATTCATTCTATGAGCAGAACATTCCCAGACTACAGCATGAATTTTACTAGAGTAAAAAATCTAAATTTTGATAGAATATTTCTTCGTTCGTATCTTAAAGGCACCAAAGAAATGTGCCAGATCTGCTGCTGTGTGTAAAAGCACGCCTAAAGCAAAACTAAAGGAATTCCTGAATTACTGCATCTCTCTTTGCAGTGGGCTGCTGTGTGAGGATAAGTGCTTTTTGCCCACTAGTTGATTTAAGAAACATTTTGGGGATCTTTTTTTGACCCAAATATTTTGTAAATTTCTCTTTAAAAAGGAGCAATAGATCTACCCCTTGAAAAGCCCAGAGGACAGACGATCATGGAGATGAATGTTTGTTTAGCCACAAAAAGACACAGGCAGGACAATCCTCTCCAGCACCAATTTCCACGTAAGCTCAAGTTTACTTTCGGAGGCAGATAAAAACAGGGTGATAAACAGACTAAAGCAGTGCCACTGCAGGCAGCAGTTCCATTCCAAACTTCCTGACCAGGTCCTTACTTTTTGGCTGGGTTATCAGCCAGACCACTGTGGTCTGTGGCTGCTCTCCTTGTCTTGAAACTTGAATCTCCTTTTTCCTTTGCACAGATGAAAATGAACCAAATTGCACCAAGCACTGGCAGTGGCTTATCCCACTCAGGGCAAGGAGAATGTGTCCAAATGGCCTAAATTGCAGGTCATCCTCAGGCACAGAGCTGTAAAAACAATCAGGAGAGGAGAAACTGTGTGTATGAGTCCTCTTTCACTTCTCATTCAGGCATGACAAGAACGCAGCTCAACAGAACAATTTATACACAGGCTGGAATGATTCACTGACCCAATAAAGCACAGAGCATTCTTCAGTGAAGAGAAAATGTTACCAAACTCAAGCCCTTAACAAGTTGGGAATATGAGCTGTGCTGAGAGTACACTTTGCAATTCCCCACATTAATTATACACTAACAGTTGCAAAGATGAGAATAAAGTAGAGCTATAGTCTCTTTCAAATTAATAGTGTTGCAATCAGACTAAAACCAGTCCGTAAACGAGAAAAAGGATTTACTAATGATCTCAAAATCTCACAGCTCCTAGCAGAATATTCCCCAAACGTCCAAATGTGCACCTACAAGTGCTTACTTGGATTATAGTGGTTTCATCCTGAAAGATGCTGAACTATTTCACAGCTACCCCAACACGATACCACTGCATGTCCAGAGTTTCACCTGACAACAGACAATAGGCAAAACGAAGATCATGAGACCAAGAGGGAGAGACATTTCTGTCCAAGGAGAGTAGGGAGTCCCCTGCCTGTATTGCAGTGACAATCGCCCAGTGGTTTCCTGAGGTTTGGGGGTCTCGCCCACCACTCACTACCAGGGAATCTTTTGGAGGTACAGATGGAGAGATCAGGATCTCCTCAGCTGATAGAAAATGGTATCAGCTGCTGAGAGTGACGTGACAGCAAACGGGAATGCAGTGCATTACACACTGGCTCTAGGAATGCAGTCTAGCAGCTCAGTAGTTTTTCCATATAGTAGTAATTATTTTTCTCATTTTTACTGAACTAATAACTAAATTAGATTTATTTCCTGCTTTAATATCTCTAAAAGCCCCCATAAGTATATCAGAGTACACATCAGAATGAAGACCCAGACATAATTAGGCAAAGCACTGACATTGCACTGCTATCTATATGGTTTACAATTTTTCTGACCATTTTTTCTTCTGAAATGTGTGCTAGGTCATGCAAAGTAACTCTTATTACTAGAGCTCTGTGGTAAAGTGAATATATTAGAAATGCAAACTGTCACCGCAACCATCACAATTACATTTACAGTTCCCTCTGTGTCTTGTAGTAATTTGTTCTCCCGCACTGCATCCCTCAGAGGTTTCTACCAGATTATTTTTTACTATTCAGAAAGGTAATTTATTGAAGAAGTGCTTTGCATCTCTGTCAGAGGTACGTGAAGCGAGAAATAGGGATGAGCAAACCTCAAAATGATTGGTAGTTTGATATGGATAAGGATCCAAATTTTAGAGCATTGCACAGAATTTGCAATTTTGTTACAAGTATTCTTTCACCCTAAAATTTAATCTGTGGCTATAATTACTGACATTCAGTGGATCACACATCCGAGGTTACTCAGACAGAGCTTGCAGAGAAAGTTATTTCTTTATTTACAAACCCACATCAACACAGATGAAGAATTTCAGATAAAATCAAGCTGTGGAACAACATATGTGCCCAAAACTCAGCATGGGCAAAACTATTTCCTCACTGCCCTTGGAAGCAGAAGAAAGGGGACTAGAAATTGCTAGTGTCCCGAATCCATAACATGTTTTTCAGAGCTATGTGCATTTGGGACCTTCACAGCAGCAGATATATTGGTACATCCATCTCGCTAATGATCTGTTGAGCATCAGTTATACCCTCTAAAGGGGTGAATGACATTTTTTTACCTCCACTAGTTTCTGCCAGTAGAATCCAAACAATGGTGCCCTTTGTTAGAGACATCTTTTTTTTTGGCCAGAATGCACCCATTTGGGGATTTTTTTTAATTTTTATTTTTTAAAGGATTGAAGATCATTCAGCAAGATCAAATCTTTATTTGGAGCCTAGAAGCATCCAAGCAATTGTTTCCTTTCTGCAGCCAGGATAATGTTTCATCTGAGCAGTGCTGCTTGGGTGCAGAACCCACCCAGAGAGATGGGGAACCTTCTTCCAGTCGGTCAATTGAACTGCGCTATTTTGTGAAAATGCTGGTCTGACCTTCCAGTTCGTGTTCTGTGGAAAGGATCAGCAACATCCCTACACTTTAAGGCTGCAGTATCACAGTTGTGCCATTCCTGGCACAGAGCTTCTCCACATTCTTCTTGCTTTATCAATAGGTGACGTATTTTACCTACAAACACCGGAAAGGGCTAGAAGTGCCAGCTTTAACACAAAATCCACTTCTTTCACATTTACTGGTTTCATTTTTGTCCACAGCTCGACTTCTGTAAGCTGTATTTTCCTGACAAGACCAATCAGCGATATTTTTAAATCTGTCCCATGCTCTGTGCCCGTACTGTGTTGGATCTCCCCAACTACAGCTCTTTGCTTTCGAGAATGTCACACCAAATCAAGGTAACCACTAAGCAGCAAGGAAGAAACAAACATTAAAACAATATGTACCCGTGGAAAAACCAAAGCTGAGACTGATCAAGCTCCCTGCCCCTCAGAAGAGAAATAGAACAAGCTGAGATATGCACTGGCCCCACAGAGAAGTCATCAGTTCAAACCCAGCACCAGCCAGAAACAAAAGCAGTGCCTGTGAATCACCCAGAAATGTCAGCACAGGGATGGTGACTTAAGGGATAAGTTGAAGTATGTATCTACCAGTAGATGTTCTTTTGGCTGCATTTCCGTGTTCTTTGTCAGCAAGATACAGCCTGATGCATTGCCTTAGCTGGCCCACACAGATGTTACTGCTTGAGGCTATTTTCTCACTTCCATCCAAAGGCAGGATGCACCCAGAAGCAGGTCAATTTACTCAGCTTCTACAGGGCAAAGAAAAAAAGAAAAAAAGATAGAAAGAAAAAGAAAAGCTGTCTCAAAAACTACATCTTCTAATCAGCACTGCAGTTTGATGCACTGTCTCCTCATCAGAGCCATGGCTCAGGATACATGACGACAGGTAATTTTTGATTCAGAAAGACACAGTCTGTGCAGTCTCGTGGCCAGGAAAGGACATGGATGTTCCAGTTCCTGAAACATTGCAGAGGATCCCTCTCTGCTAAGATTTTAGGTTTAATATTCCGTCTCTTTTGACTTTATGAGGGTAGTGATGAAGATTGTCTTATTTCAACAAAATTAAAAGCTTTTCACTACTTATTATCGCCTTCTAGTGAGAAAAGGTGTAATGAAGTCCTTGTGTCTAAAGGTGGCTCAGCTTAAACTGGGAAAATTTTTTTCTGATAATCCACAGAAGCAGAGGTGGTCTGGAGGACGTCTGGCTTTTTCTCATCACGGTATCTGGTCAGCAGATGCAGCTGGTGACTCTTTGATAGAGTCAGTTCTAGCATCTGCAGTGCAGCAAAGCATGTCCAGTGCTTCATTTTGCCCCCAGTCTCTTCTGGCTTTGCATAACAGGAATATTTCGCTTAATACTGCATGTGTTTTAGTAGGAATGTTCCTGTAGATCAAGGGGAACAAAGGCAGGCAGCAGAAGTTGCTGTAATTGTGGGTGTCCATCGCTGGTGCTACTTACAGCAGGAGGACAGACTTCACATCACACATAACATTTCAGGTGTTTGGTGGTTTCGGTAATCTCCAGAAATATTTATTTTGCAGTCAAATTCCTCTTTTTGGCCAACAAAGCAGAAGGTCTGACTACCTTAAAGATTTTAGGGCTGAAGAGCTTCATGGAGGTTGATAAAAAGAGTTGCAAGAAGCACTTCACTGGGTCAAGTGAGCCTAGAGGGGATAAGCTATGAAAAGGGTCACAGGAAATTTTAAGTGATTGTAAGGTCAAAATGCATTAAAGCCATCAAAGAGAAAGAGCTGCTGCATGAAACAGAAAGCTCAGCAAGTTGTGAAAGCCTTCGGCACGTGGAAGACCCGTGCACGTTTTGTGTGATGTTCTGTGCAACACCTGTGTTTTATCTCAGCACCTGCAGCTGCTTGTTACCTTATCAAAATCACCCCTCATCTGAAATACAACACAACCACGCTTCTTCGACCTGCATTATCACCTTCAGCATAGGCTTACCTTATCTAACCCACCTGCTCAGGGAAACATAAGACCACAGAAGTGGTTCCTAGCTGTAAATGGTGGCCTTACAGAATTGTGGCGCATTACAGACTCGAGTAACACCATTGCATATGAAATTCTGTGCTTTGGTTCTTGCTGAAGAGCATGGAAATGTCGACATTAGCAGCGAGGGAATGATTCAGGCTTCAGTGATACTCACTGACTGCCAGCAAGCTTGCACCCAGAACCTGTGGACAGTACAGCATTGCCCTTGCTCCTATCCTACCTAACTGCAACTGAGAGAAGACACAAATGTGTTTATATCCATGGCATTAGGACCAGTCCCCAAGAGAGATGGAAAACTTATCAAACCACTGCTGTCTCTGGGTCAAGATGCCAGGCCTTTCTTAAGAGGAGGGTGAAAAAAAAAGTGAGTCTTTTCAAAGTCATGCCAGTACCTGGGAGGATTGCAATAATTTGATTTGCTCTCCTAGTGTCTGATAATTTATTTAGTTTTCCTGTGAGAGGCTCTAACACTTTTGTTTGCTATTTTGAAATTGGAACTCCTCCACAGAGGCCAAGGAGTGGGACTAGAAAGGATCCAAACTAGTTATCATTAACAAATGTTGAAGTCTGCCTGACTGGTATTGAGATGGAGTCGTACTTAAAGTTAAAGAAAGGGAGGACAAGGTGGAGATGTCAGGCAGGAAACAGGGAGAGATAACACTGCATTCATTTACCTAAAGGTGCTTGTGAATTCCTTGGCAAAAAGAGAGTTTCTTCCCCAGAGGGCAGGCAGGCAGAAGTGCTCCTCCAGTTCAGAACAGGTTTGGTACTGACTTGAACCCTTAGTTCACTTTGAACTGAACTCCTTTGGATTTATCACTGAAGTCAGAGATGCCATAAGTAATGAAGGCAGTTCATACTATATTTTCATGGCTACTTGGTCATTTGTAAGGCAACTGAACAAAAAAAGAGAGAAATGGAAAGTTGAAAGTCGGTTTGAAGTTTTGTGTTTTATTCAGATCAAGACTGGACCTCACCTGTTGCCGAAACCTTTGCTGAATTACCAATTTGACTCCTCACAGCTGAAGAAAGAGTCTGCTGTCAGTACAAAAAACCCCCCAAAAAAACCACAAAAAAGCCCCAAAAAAACCCCAACCAAACCAAACCAAACCCCAACCAAACAAACAAAAAACCCAAACAAACCCAGGAACGTGATTGCTTGTATAAGGTAAAAAATATACAGAAAATGTAAGCCACAAAAGAAAGAAAAAAAGGAGAAATACCTATCTGAACAAGTGCTACTGTCCTCACTACTTTTTCTTGACTTTACTTTCTAAGAGGTGGTGGGAAGATATTGTCCAAGTTTCATACGATCTCAAAAAAAATCTATAGATTTTCAACTGATTTTAGGAGAGCAGGTCAGCTCTGGGGACACTGTGGTCCATGAATACCAAAAAGCATAAGGTGATTTGAAATCTAGAACCAAATTTTATTGTTTGGGCTCATCTTTTCTAAATTCTGCATTTCTGAGCTGTTTTATAATTGAAGTGTGAAGTCAAATACAACACAATGTAAGATTGTGGATCAAAAATCTCTTATTGGAGATGTGAGATCAAAGGGGAGAGGAAAAGGAAGAGGGAAAATAAGAGAGTAAATGATTTCAGAGTTATGGATGCCATGACTCTTTGAACTCATCTAGGTTTTAACCAGTGGTTGCAGCATTTTTTTAATAGCTCAGCAAGAACTGTAGGTGCCTGTTAGCCTTAATAAGCGGGGGCCAAGATTACAGCATGGATCAGGAGAGGTGGAAAGAGAAGGAAATGGAGGATGACAGTTTAAGGGCTGGGATCCAAGCCACCCCTATACTCATGGCCACGTCTGCCCTGCCTAAGGGCAGGTCACGATGCTGAGGGACCCAGGAGCTTGGCACAGAACGAAATGCAAATTTGGCAGCCAAGCAAGAGCAGCAATACAGCTCTAAAAGCTGCCAGTGCAGCGGCATCTGGACTGAAGGGAGAGGCCAGCACACAAAGTGCCACGAAAGCAATATTTCACTACATCAGAGGAATAATTAGGGAACCTAAATCTACCTCCTTTAAAATGCTTGCTCATCCCTGAGAGAGGAACAGAAGATTATTCTCCCATCAAATAAAAGCTGCTACATTTTTGCATGCTATCTTTTAGTAATCATCCCTATTTTGACGCTCTTTTCAGGATTCCACCTCCTACAGCAGAGGCCTGAGGAAGGGCTGTGGTCATTCAGACTCCTGTATGCAGTGATCCTCGACAGTCAGGATTGCTGCAGCATCAGCTTTCACGTTCTGTCCTTGCTGCTGATGTGCTAAAAGGCAGCACAGCCTCGAGGCTGATGAAGGCTCTGCTGTGTTTTAGCTGTCAGCCCCTCCAGTCCCCTGCTCCCTGCCGAGGAGGAGCTGGCCGTCCCACAGCCACCCATCCCTGCAGGCAGGGAGGAATGACACTGGTTAGCACGGATGGGAAGGAGTCACTGGCAGTTCCACGGTGCACATAAAGCCTTGAACATGGCAGGAGCCTCCGGACACAAATGTGTTCTCACACCTTCACTGCCAAACTCCTCCTGACTTGGCTCTCCTACCCCAGTCCAGACACTTGCTGTGTTACACGGCTCTTTGTACTCCACCCAATTATCCAATGTCTCCTTCCATGTAAAATGCAAATCATTCCCACTCCCACTGCACTGGCACTGCCATGTTTCTGAATTACCCTGCCTCTGATGGGTGCTTCCTACACTTACCATGACAGGCGAGGAGAAACAGGACAGCAGGAATTGGGGAACCTGCCTATGGCATCTCCCTACATCAAAGCAGGTTGGGATTGCAGATGTTTGAGTTCCCAGAAATGTGAGATTTTAATGCTGGATGCTCTAAAACAACACTGATAAATACAGCTTAATCTGAGACACAAAAACTAGCTGTTAGATTTTTAATGAAATCAACAAAAAACCCATCTGGCTTCTCATGTTTGAAAGAACAACTCAGCTCTCACATCTTATTTGTACAAAAGAATAAAGCAAAAAAGGTAAGTGCTTTAACAAGCAATGGTTCAAAAGGGCAGTGGATGAATAGATCTTTAGGATTCATGCTTGGCTGAACGCAAAATCATACCCAAAATTGTGGGAAAACAAACCATCCTCATCAAGTCTTTTCTTATCCAAATGAACATCTGAGAATAGGAAGAAGGAATTTTCCCAAGAGGAAGTGAAGGCTCTAACAATCTTCAGCCCGTCCACTTGCTTTTCTGAGAATCTCTGTAACTAGTGTCTCTCTGCTCTTTCTGGTGAGGCAGCTCTTACTGGAGCTTCCCCCCAAGAGTTTCCACACACAGCACAGCATTTCCCATAAGGATTTATGGGAGCTATCAAGCCTCTCTGTTTCAGATTCTCAAATCCAAATTACTTTTCTGGTTTTTAATTACAAGCCAACTAACCTTCTGCAAGGAAGCCTCTACTAAAGTCTTCCCTCATTTCCCATCTCCCATGTTCTCTGTTTGCTGTGTTCCTGCAGGTGTCTGTGACCCCACGTGCATGAACGGGGGGAAATGTGTCCACCCAAATGTCTGTGACTGCCCGTCTGGCTGGAGGGGAAAGCACTGCAACAAACGTAAGCACCTCTACTCCCATCAAACAGATCATATTAATTAGTCCACTCGACACCCCTTTGCAGTCCTTCAATACCAAAAACCAACACAGAATCTGTTTTGCTACTTCAGCTGTTTGGAGAAAAACATTTTTAAGTACAGGTAATACAAAACGCTATAAACACTTGATGCTTGCAAAGGAGAAAAAGTTATGTGTGGGAACCCTGGTTCTGCTTCATGCAGCTCTGTAATACATCTTGTTATGGAAATTCATTTTTATAGTATTAAACTTGAAGCATTGATTTTATGTTTTAACAGCTTCACATATTTTGTTACATTCTGCAGAGAAATGTCATATATTTCAAAGTACAGAACTATCTGAAGCCTGCTATAAAGCCTTCCAAACTGATGTAGTCTCAAGGTCATCGGTGCATAATTTGGAGAATGACGTGTTCTTACTCTGTAACTCTGACTACAGTTACATAAAAATGTAATTAAAAAAAACCTCTCACCCTAAAATATTTTCAAGGAATATTTTTCCGTACATGGCTATTCATTACCATGAAGTTGACAGATAAACTGAATAAATTTATAATCAAGATGACATACTGTATGCAAACCAGATTAAAATATTGGCTTTTTACCCTTTGGGTCCTGCTAGTAAATATGATTTCAGAACCAGAGGTTTGAATTTATAATATTAATAATTTATTCAGAAATGCTGAAGGAAGGAAGTGTCTCTCATACATATACACCAGACCATGCACTCACTCCTTCAGGATCTCTGAACAAATAATATATGCAATAAACATATCAAACTTTACTATGAAAATATTTGGTTTTTACATGGAACACGTAGTAGGGATATAACACGCATGAATGTATCACAGACAGATTATTCTTAGCTGATGATGAGCTAAGCATTAGAAACATCAAATCTCCCAGTAGACAGTTATCAAAGATAAATTTCTCAAGAAGAAAATATCAAAGAATCCTGCATACTGATTATGTGATGAACAGAACACATCCATTCCTTTGGAAGTTGGCCATATGGAATAAAGCCTAGCAGGTCAGCTCTCAGACAGCTCTTGAGCACACAGATACATCACGTACATCTTCTCACGTGTTTCATGTCAACCTGTTCAGCTGTTTGCCTGCAGAAATGCCTCAATGGTGGGGAGTGTGTCGGTCCCAACATCTGCGAGTGCTCCGCAGGATGGGTGGGAATGCTGTGCCAGACCCGTAAGTGCTCCCTTAATTACTGCACCTTTGTAACCACCAGAGACTTTTACACATTAAATGTTCTGCTGTGTGTACGTTGTATTGGTTTGAAAACAAACCAGTGGGAGATCAAAAGTCAGGATTAAAATTAATAGAAAAAAATTAGAAATAAGTGAAATAATATAAGGAAAAACACTGACAAAGTCAGATACAACCTGACACCCTGTTAGGGTGGTGGCAGCAGTCCAAATGAAGTGGTTCAGTTGAAGCAATAATCCTATGGAAGGTCTGGTCTCCAGCTGAAGGCCCAGTGGTGGCTCTTGTCCTCTGGTAACCCAGTAGACAGGGCCAAGTCAGGCAGTTCTAAGGGCAGGTTATATCCAGGTGGGAATGCTTGGCTCCTCCCTGCTGGGTGGAGCATCTCACAATGGGATGGGATCAGTCCATGAGTCATGTGGTGGTTTCTTGATGGCCCATTGTCTGTTATCAGGGGTGGGGCATTAGCAGGCCATAACAGCTAATGGCCCACAGCTGGTGGTAATAGAATACTTAAATACATCTATATTGTAACCTAGGACAATGTTGTGTTAGGTTTATGCTTGAACTCAATCATCTTGAAGGTTTTTTTCCAACCTGAAAGATTCCATGATTCTATTGCGTGCAAAAGTCAACCACAACATGATTAGAACCTAAATTTTGCCTTATTTGTCAGAACTGTCTTGTGCTGCCAGTAAAACTGGTGCTTTCAAAGACATTTCTAGACTCAGCATAAGAAAGAGGCCTGACTCATCTCTTTTCTGGATGCTGAGATCAGCCTGTCAGACAAAATAAGTACTTTTTAAATTAAATCATTTGAAATACAAGGTAAAAAGGAGAGGTCAAGGAGAAAGGGAAATGGAGAACCCATTCTCTATACCCAGGTGGCATTAAGCACTGAAAGAAATTCTATGTGTCTGCTAACCTTAGAGCCTGCACCTGTAAATTCTACTTGTTCAGACTGATCAAGGTGGCTAGAAGTATTTGCATTCGGGGGGATTGGAAGACCTGGAACAGGAAGAGATCTGTTATTGCCAATTACATACAGGGTCACTTCAGTTTGTGCCTGCTATTAGCTTTACAGCAAAAGGGTACGAGGAAAATATCAAGGCATTATCCCCTATAAAGGGCATTATCTCTTCCTTTCCCCTCACACTCACAGAGCATAATTACTTATGGAAATCTTCTGTCAGCTAACTCCCAATGGCTGTGTAATTGTTTCTTTGTGCCAGCTGTCTTCTAGTTCAAACATGGGAATGTTTAAAGTTATTGATGGCATATTCTTGACTCAGTTCATAAAATAAATAAACAAATCGTGCTTGTTCCTGTGAAAGGCAAGTAAGACTAACATTAAAAATTTCTGCTGTCCTATGCAGGCACACAAGCCCATGTAATTTTTTATAGATTTATCTAACCTTTGAAACTTTGCTCCAAATCCCTTCATTTGCTAGTCATTCTGGTTTTACTATTTTTTCCCATAGTGGGAGGTTAAATCATTTTTTTTGTCCAAAAGGATCTGGCTGAAACTCCCAGGTCCCACAGCAACCCCAAATTTCTGGTTTTTTAAAGAGAAAGAGAGAAGACTATTGTCAGAGAGCAGATGGTGAGGTCTCACAATGTTGCTCCAGGGTATTCACAGTGAGGCAGGGGCGAAGCAGGGGAACAGGAAAGTCTTCATCCTCACAGATGTTAGGTATAAAGTTTTGCATAGAAGTGTAGCCCTGAAAGTTGTGTTTCATGTTTTAATGGGAGGCTATTCCCTCAAACCCAGAACTCCATGAAACAAACGCATTTATCCGTCTAAACACGAAAAGCCTCCTGAGTGCGTCCCTCGCTCACCTTCTCCTCGGCTCTGGCAGAGCCGCTCAGGCTGCAGCAGCACAGAGGGCTGAAACCAACCCCTGGTTGCTCTTTTTGTTGCTCTTGTACTGCTTTGGCCTCTGTCCCATCTCCCAGCAGCACAGGGACAGTGAGCCAAACCCACAGGCTCTGCCAGAACCCGTGTGCTTCTGGCAAGGAGCTCTTTGGTTCATCACTCCACTCCCCTGTGCAAAACTGCTTTGTCACGTTTAAGCTCCCGAGGTTTCCCTGAGCTCAGCACCCCCATCTTGCTTGGATGTGTATTCCCAAATTCTGTGTTCCACTGTAGTATCAGCAAGGCTGAATTCAGCCTAGATTTGCACCACTTTAACTACAGACTTTGGCTATTAAACTCAATAACAGAGCAAAATATTCACATTGTAAGACAAGAAAGTAGTAGCCACATATTTTTCATTATATCAAAATATTTTCATATTTTTATTTATTTATTCTATGATATTAGATTAAATCAGTAACTATTATTTGTTATACTACATTTTAATATATTAATTTATACTTTGCATTAATTCTATGTTTTTATATGAGTAATCTCAATTGTTTCCATTTTGTTAATCTCAATAGTTTCCATTTCATAATGCAAATATTCCATCTCACTCTACAAGTAACAATTCAGAGGATAGGTTTTTTCAACAATCACTCCGTAATCCAGAATCCATTAGGTCTGGATTGTTTCTTGGGGGCTTTTCCAAGGGTAGGAGAAGATGTGATAATCCCAGCTTCATTTTTGTTTTCAGTCTGTGAATTCACTTAACTGCCCTTATCAGGATGGTGGTGATGGAAATGTAGATACAGGTTTCATCTGCACCCTGAACCTCGTTTATTCCTCACTGACTTCCTGACACATTCAGGAGGGTGACTAAACCACAGGATACACAGAGACTTCCACTACCATTTTCTGGACACTTCCCGGATGGAATAGATTGTTGCAGTCCTCGATACTGGGATAGCCAGGGTAGGCCCTTAATCCAACGAAAGGGACAATAGACAAATACTAAGAAATCATCTTGGACATCTACTTTTTAACTTATCTTTAATAGGAAGTCACAGATCACCTCCATCTGTTCAGTTTCTAATTCACAAAGGCCTGAGTCTACATGGACCATTCAAGAAGATGACTGGAGGCAGCAACTGCCACAGTAACTCCTCTCTAAACATTTTCTTTCTTCAGTCTTCTTCTAAACCAGAAAAGGCAAAACATTCTCTACTTTTAGGTCTCTAATAATTTAAATATTTACAGCTTCAAATACTGATGTCTCGGATATTCTTGTCACCTTTCACCAGGAACAAAGACATAGATCTCTATCACAAGTGATAACCCAAAATGTTTCAACCTTCCAGGAGACAACCCCATTGACAATATCTTAGAACAGATTTTCCATTCTACTGCAATGAAGATTGGCAATGCCTAAGTCAGAAAAGTTTTATTTTTAAAATATTTTGAAAATGCCTCAGAGAGCTGGAGTGGGCTGTAATATCAGAGGTATCCACTGTACGGTAAGGAGCTTACATCTAATTTGGAACAGCTCTGCTACATTTTGGAAATGCAACCACACAAGCAAAAACTCTGCCTCTTTTGCAATGATGCACAATGAAATTGCATGTCCGGGTCATGCGGTGAATTATGATTTCTTAACACTCCAAACAGTCAAATTCACAACGACATTCCAGAGACATCTGTGCAGGGAAGTTTATTTAGAGTTTCACCGGACCCTGGCTGCACTGAGAGAACTTGGCAAGAGCAAAAGAGACTTTCAGGAGACATTGATAATGGATAAAACACAATAGTCCTCCTTTATCAGACTGTAAATAAAGAGGTCAGTCAAAAGAGTAGTTTTCTTCCGCACTCATCTGTAACTGAACAGAATGGCTTCTGAAAGAGAATCGATAAAACAGGTCATTTGTCCCAACAAATAAGGTGTATGGTGGAATACACACGTTATCCTTGATAAATACCTATGACTTTGAGGGGCATAGTTTAAGGAATAATGGTCAATTTTCAGGCTGTACTGCAAATGTGGGGAAATAACCTTTTGGAAGAACAGGTTAAAAAAAGTAATTTGAAATATTCAATGTGTCTCAGCTGTAGAAAAGAGCAGCTCTATAGATGAGGGTTCTTCCATTAAAAGCTTTTTTGTCTGACTCTGTTTTCAGCTTTCATGGCTGCAAAAAATATCCAAAACCTTCAGTTTCTGAAAAGAAAGAAACGGTATCCCAGGGTCACCATGTTTTCCCATCAGTGATTTCCTTCCTCTTCCATATCAGACACCCCATTTAAAGCTCCATGCCTGTGGCTTCCCCTTGCCTCTTGTGCTGGTAACTCATATCTCTTTTTCTTGAGCTCAGAAAGAAACATTAGGCCAAAGAAATGAACACCTGGCAGCAGAATCTGATGACCCTGACAGACACACCCAAAACCCAGTAAAGTCAGAAGGCTTCTGGCCAGGGGTACAAATCTGTTGTTTAAGGCTCTGAATGCAGGATCAAGGTATAATTCTAACAATTAATTATAAAGTATAAGAAGGTTATAGTTGTGAAGGATGTTCATCATTAAAATTCATGCTGCTGTCTTCTGTTCTAATATTATTGAACCCACACTGGCTGCTCATTGCCCTTCAGAATAACTTCTCTTTATTTGCATGTTATAAGTGTCAAGTTTATGGCCTTATAATTTCCTCAGTATTCTTCCCTGTTCTCTCTCTCTGCCTTGAACAACATCCTAGGCGGGATCTCTTCAAGCTTTCCTCTGTAACCCTTCCAAACCTTAAAAAAAAGCAAATAATTTTGAAAAGAATGTCGTTCGCATGCAAATTATAGCTCTGTTCTTTTAACATGCAGGGATAAAACTCCTTCTGTAATTGGCATTTATTGATTATAATTTTAACATAAGCTTAGCTTGTTAAATGACTTTGCTGAATCTGTACAGGATAATGCATACATAGCTGGTGTCATTTTTAGTGTTTAGTGGCTTAGCATCCCTTGTAAATACATTTATGAAATATTCATTTGAACTTCAGCTCTGTTATTATCCTCTGTGATGTCAATTCCAATTTTCCTCCGAAATGTTTTTAACTTTTCTCCTAACTGAGCTCTTGTTTTTCTGAGCACTACAGAAAGAAACTGGGGGGTAAACAGGGAGAGATAAACAGGAAGAAAAGGATAAAAAAAAGGAGGAAATATTTTCCCTTTTTAAATTTATTTGCATCCACTGAGAATCAGGGAAGTTACAGACAGAAAAAAATCCTAGTACATTATCTAATGCCCACGTGTACCAGAACACCCCCAGACGCTATAGGGATCTGCAGAAAAATCTACTTCTCTTTGCATTATCTGTTCCTATTTTATCCACTACCAAGCTGAAAGGAAAATCAGCTTCCATTTTTCCCCTGGCCATGTTCACACCAAACAAATAATAGAAATATACACAGTTCTTTCTTTAATAATATTATCACACACAGTTTTCTCTCTTCCTGCCTACCATACAGTGGAGCAAAACTTGCCTGGGCACAAGGAACCTCTTCTGGTGACAATGCAGTCCCTGTTGGGAAATGGTTTTGCTCCAGTGAGTAAAACTCCAAGAATTTTCCAATTATAAATCTGTCCTTTAAAGGTTCATGGAGGAGCTGGAGTAGCACGCAGCAGATGATAAGCTCTGCTCTAGCTTGAGTGTCATTTCATCCCTCCTCTGCCCCCTCCACACCCAGAATTCAAACTTGCCCCCTGCCCTCTCAGAAGAAGGAGAAATTCAGAAGTTTGCAGTTCACAGTTCTGGACCTTAAGGAGAATTTTGCAACAGACACCTAACAAAACCCACTTTCCTCCTTAAAATTTGTTTCAAGAAAAGAGCACTTTTACCTTTTCAAAGTGGCAGGAATACATCAACAAGCTTATACACCAGGAAGGCAAGTTCCTAGCTCCAGGTCACTGCAGTCCTACAGCAAGTAGCCAGTGACACAGCTGGCTTTTCCAAAAGGAGCACCTGAAGGTCACCAGCACGTGCAGGTCTGTGTGTGTTCTTGTTCTGGACATGGGCTGGGTCAGTGGTTTTGACACAGGATGAGCCCTCACTACCTGATTATAAAAATACTCTTTTGCGAAGTTGGTTACAGCCTCTCCTCTCTAAGATGTGTAGAGTGGCAGTAAGCCTGGTGCTTTGTTCCTCTGCCCCATAGCTGAGAAGTTTGTTATAGATGTTTAGATTTTAATACTCCCTGCTCTGTCAAAATCTCAGCCTCCTCACTGGCATAATAACTTGACAGAACAAACACAATACAAATTCCAGGTGCTGTTAAACATGATGCTATTGGCCTCCCAAGGTCATTATAACAATTATTAAAACTTTGAGAATCACTTTTGGATGGCTTAGGATACCACAGTGTGTTTCCTAAAGAATTTTGACCTGGTCTGTCTCTGAGACTTCAGATCTCAACACAAAGACTTTGCATGAACTTAAATCTGTGTCAAAATCAGAACCTAAGCGCAACAAACCGAAATTGTGGAATTTGATCCTTCAGCTCTTGAGTTTGTTAAAGTTGATTTTCTGTAGAGAAAAAAAGAATCCTCATAGGAATACAGCAAATTCATTCAAATCTGATGGAACATTCTGCTCCACCACGAAGGAGATTGGTCACAGACATGTGTCTACTTTATTTTCAGCTCTGTCTTAATGGTGCATGGTCGGCAGCTTCCTATATGCCTCTGCCACACAAGAAAATGTAAGAAACCACTTGTTGAGTCACATCTGACCAGTTTTGAAGGCTCCAGTTCGACTGCCTGTAACTAGGATACAATACCCTGGCAATATTTATGGAAGGTTTAACTCAGGAGATCTAATTAAAATACTGTGACATGTGTGTTCTTCTTGAATTGGTGCCCTCTGAATTGTCTGTTCTTTTTCCTCTATGCCAAAACAATGTCATAACAATAGAAACTGCTAATGAGGATGAAAAACTGGCTGAAATTTGACTAATTGCTTTTTTCTCTCTTAAAAAATAATAGAACATTGATTCTTTTATTAACAGAATATCTTCAAATTGATGTGCCTTTATAAATGCAGCGGCACTCTAGATAAGATAAAATGTTTCTCTGAGTTCTTTTTCCTTGGAATAAGTAGCTCATTACTGGTTCTCTCTGACCAGAAAATCACACGTTCTTATTTGGTTTCCAGAGGTGTAAAGTGTGAAGTTCACCAAATTCTCCCATTTATTTATGTATTGTGATAGCATCACCTTTGGGAGTACATATTTAACAAATTCTTTCATCTCAGCTCGAGGTCAGCTCTTTTAACAGCTGTTATTTATTTTAATTGGAACAAAAGAAAATCAATTTTGGCACAAATCTTGCCCAGCCATCAATGCCCAGACTGTATCCTGGCTTTCAATTAGGCCTTGTACTGATCCATCTCCAGCTGAGCCAAGGTGATTACTTTGTCACAGTCTTCCCTTTCCCCATCATTGGGAAAAAAAGGAAAAACTAAAAAATTGTAAGCATAAGAGGCACAGAGGCATAAGAAGCCTATGACAAACCATGTGAATATTTCTAAATATTCACACCCTGATTCCAAGAGTTAGAATAAGTGTATTTCTAAAGAACTTTATCTTTCATTTGTAGCGCTTTGTGAGCAGAACTGTCTGTTTGGAAGCAGGTGCATCAGACCGAATGTCTGTGCTTGCACAAGTGGCTATATTGGTTCAGCATGTGAAAAGAAGGTAAGGCCCAAACCCACTGATCCTCACGGTACCCACAAAAAGAACCAGATGTAACTGAAATAGTTTACAGGTAAGTGGAATAAAGTCTTGTTAACCTTGTGGAAGATGTAAATAAGGTTATAGAATATTTGAAAGGAGGTTTAATGACTGCTCAGCTTCAAACTAGGCCTGTATCAAAGTTCTAGTTAATTTTTTTTTCCTTTTCTTTTGCTTTACCCTCAATAAGACCTGTGTGACTACCAGAATGGTTTGCAAGGTTATAGCACACCTGGCAGCTGGGCTTGACCTGACCATCTCACCAGTGTAGGTCTTCGAGTCCAGTTCATCCCCTGCATCACCACTAAGACAAAACAACTTGGTTTTCTTTAAGCCACAGTCATTGCCCATACCACAAACACTATTCCTGTCAGATGTCCTGGCTGGCCCAATCTCCAGCTCTCAAAACAGAAGGTTTCCCCATCATTTACCTGTACTGAAAGGCCAGGGGCAAAAATCAATGTATTTTCATTTCAATTACATGACATATTAAGAGAAAGCATGAAACTCTATTCCGATAGTTACTTAATTTTGCTAATGATGGTTAGATTTTAATATCACAATTAAAGTTCTGTATAGATTTTTTTAACAAGTACATTCTCCTACTAAACTACAGCTCCTACATCAATACTGAAATCAGATGACGTAGATAAGGTGAGTAAGTGATGCAATTTTCTATGTATAAAAAAATCTATTAAACAGTTTGGCCATAGTGTAGGAAAGTAAGGTGCACCTTTTCTCAAATATTTAAGAGAAGAAGTTGAAATGAAAGTGGGAATATG
Organism: Rhagologus leucostigma; assembly: GCA_013397725.1. Classification (NCBI taxonomy): domain Eukaryota; kingdom Metazoa; phylum Chordata; class Aves; order Passeriformes; genus Rhagologus; species Rhagologus leucostigma. Next base: position 2,069,544 of record VZTD01001174.1, on the reverse strand, counting down.
ACAAGATAAACGGGAATTATTTTCTGCAGGTGCTTCCATTCAGGAGAATTCCCTTGGTAGGTCAAGAGTTGCCCTTTTGGATCCATCAGACCAAGATCACCAGGACTGCTTTGGAGCATTATTCTAGTTGTGAATGTGCAAAGTATGAAAAATTTGTGAATTCATTTATCATTTCACAAATAAAGTGGAAGTCTATTGCACTTAGCAGAAAATATTAAATAAAAAAAAAAAAAATCAAGCTTCCTTTTCCACATGAATAAACAATTACACCCTAAATCAGTCCTGACAGAAAAAGAAAGTAGAAAAAGACTTCGCAAATTATGTATGTCCAAAATGCCAAGTCACCAGTGACACGTACAAACACACGTGTCTCCCTAGCAGTGATTCATCTCACAGTTTTTAAGACTGTTTGAAGCACTCTTCAGTTTCAGGGCTTATTCTGCAGAAATCCTGATTGGCCGCTCTGATATGGACGTGCATTGCTTTGATGTGAAGAAGGAAATGTTCTGAATAAAAGGGAACTAACAGGTTTCCTTCAATCTGTGAGCCTTGCTGAGAGCTAAAGTCACATAGTAATTAAAATTATGGATTTCATGGTGTCTAATATAAATTACACGGCTTATGTTATATGAAAGCAAATGAGCTACTCCTCCAAAAAAATCAAAATTATGAGAGATATTGAAATGAAAAGCTAACTTGCTAGAATGGATTATAGGAAACTGTACACATATCCACATTTCTGTAAAAAACCTGGGATGATAGGTGTCCTAAGGGTTCATTTATCAGGCTGGATTGGGTGTAAGTGAACAATCTGTATAGGCTTTAATCAACTTCTTCCCCAAGCCTGTAAGTCATGGATATCTCACAGTTTATGAGGGTAATTGTTCAAGTATTTAACTACATTATCAGAGCACAGTCTTGACTTTCCTAACACTGGATATAAACCCAGTCTGCTGTGAGTAAAATTGATACTTCTAGGTGCAGCCTTGGTGGTCACAGGGAAAAGCTAGCTCAGATTTCTCAGTGGCCACATTTACACGTCTGAAGGGAACCAGAATCTCTGCTGCCTGATGCTACCCCATTTTCCCGAGCCAAACCAACCACGGTGCAAGCCCTGTTCTCCCTCTAAACTCCGGTTTCCCCACATCCTTCCTGGCATGCTGTAGCTGAGCTCCAGCCCCTAGCAGCTCCCTCCCCAAGTAGCTCCTCTCTCTGATTAATACATTTAAAGAAAGAGATTTACATTTTTTCTGCCACAGCCCTGCACAAGCTCTGTCTTTCCCACAGTCCTGACACCTTATCGCTCATTTCCCACTTGGCATTGGTGCAGTTGACTTTTCCTCTGAAAGCACCATCTTTATCTTCTTTACTTAATTTTTTCTTATGGATTTCAAGCTGTTTCACCCATTTATCAAAAAGATTTTTAATTCTAAGCCTGCTTGCACTGCCTCCAAGTGTGACATTGTTCAAAAATGTGACATCTCATTGCCTGAGACATTAAGGAAAGTGGTGAATAGCAGAAAAATCAGGACCTACAGACTACTGATAAAATTATTCCTTGATAATGCTTTCTCAAACAGGCCTTGCTCCTTACCAATTTATTATGAATCATACTTACTGGCTGAGTCATATCAGAAGCTCCCTAAAGTGAAAAACATCTGTTCTTTGTGGACAGAGTGACTGCTTCCCTCACTCATCTTGAGGAACTTATAAATTGATTGTTTAATAATTTATGTTAGCATCTCCCCAGATACCAACTTAGTCTGAATCTTTGGCTGTCGTTCCCTTCCTTTTCCTTCTTTTTTCTCATTGAAAGACATGTACTATGCTTATTGGGACTATTTATATCCTTTGGGAGTTCTCAAAGCAAATCACTGCTGGTTTAGAAACCGCATCTTTAAATATGCTGGGGTAACTCTGAGGATCTCTTGACCTGGAAAAGCTGCTTCATGTAAAGACCCTCTTATTTGCTGAGATGTTCCATATGGGGAGTTAATACACAGCAGATAGCGTGCCATAAACGCAAATCCCAGCTTATTGCCCATCCATTTAACTCTGTAAACAGACCTTAAATATGACTTTTGTGAATCTAAATACTCAGTTCCTTCCCTATTCTCCCTTGAATTCATGTTCCCTTGCTAATTCTGATCATGTCAAACCTTTTGTCACATTTAACCTTTCCGTCAAGAGTGAGGAAGAGGCACTGAGCACATCAGCCTTGCCTGTGTCATCTGCAACCTTCTCTCCTCCCTGCTGGATTTACCACTACGTTTTGCCATGGGAGTTAAAACTCATGCTTTGCGCTGTTTCCGTTATGAATCTTCAAATAATGGGAACAATACAGTAGCAGTGACACGTAAAATTTGTCAAAAAACCTGGATTAAATTGGAGAGGAGCAGCCGCTTCCCTCCTTTCAGCAGCAGCTGACAAGGGATTCTCTAGGTGACTGTGCCTGAAGTTAACTGGGGAAGGAATGCAAGGTAATTGCCTTTTATCCAGTTCAGCAGACTGATTTCCTCCTGTAAACTTAACTTTTGGTCTTCAACTTATTCTCATAAAATTAGAGTGAAATATTCATTTTTAGCTTTTTTTTTTTCAGAGTACAGACTGAAAACACTAAGGAAATAGAATCACGGACTCGCAGAATGGTTTGGGTTGGAAGGGACGTTAAAGATCATCTAGTTCCATCTTCCCTGTCTTTTTTTTTTTTTTTTTGCACCAAGCGTCTGCAGGGCAAGAATTATTTGCTGTGGAAATAGTGAAAATGTCACAAATCCAGTCAAATTGTCTGATGTGAATAGATACAGAGGGCTGGGGAAAAATAAAAGGTCTTACTGAAGAACTCTTTTTTTTTTTTTTCCACGAGCTAAATAGTGCCTGGAGTCTGGTTTTGCCAGTGTATTTGGAAAAGCTGGATGGCCCATATTTGTTTAATCAACTTATTCCCCTTTCTCTACTGTAGTCTTTAGCATTGTTCCCACTTGTGCAGTTAAGATTCCTGGAGGAACAATATACATTTCCCTAAATTATTCATCATCTACATCCTATTTCTCACATTTATATTGTCAATTGATTTGCAATTCATTTTGTGACATTTTTGCTTTACTTTGTTTTGGACTTCTGCTAAAGAAAGCCTGCCAACAGCATTCCTCAGAAGGCTAATGAACTTGCTAGAATAGCAATCACTCTCTTAGAAACTTTGTGCATATTTTTAATTTGTATTGACTCGGAGAGATCCAGATAATTTAGCAAGTTCCACGGCAGACATGAAGACGAATGCTCACCCTGACTTCTACATTCAAACCTGCTATTAGAGCACATTTGTTCAGGGCTGCAAGGGATGACCCAAACAAAACAGGCTAAACAAACCTCGTTTCCAGTAGAAGCACAGTTAAAAACTTTGGCATTAGTCCCAACGGAGACTGAGACAATCACTGAATCACTTGTACAACGGGGAATTCTGTGGGAAGTCGAAATTGATATTGTATCTGTTGTCCTAACTGATACCATCACGCTTTCCTCGCTGTTTTTGCCTTCCTAAATGGATTAAAGTAATAGCGTTAATTAAGCCAACAGAATTAATTTAAGCTAAAGAATGTTATCTGGTTAGATATAAATGGTACATAATATTACACTACAAGCTATCGTGATGATGTATTTTCCCAATAAGAGTTTAAATATTAATGTGTTAAACTTGTCCGTCTCTTGAATATTTATTCTAAGGCAGAAAGGCACGGAGAAGTGTAGCCTGTTGCAGAAAATAATTAAGGAAACGTAAATCTTTTAGAAGTTTTTTTTAACTCTGGGATTCACCAGTGAGTGGAAGAGTCACTGGCCATCCATTCCCTAGGACTGAACCCAGTGAGTACCCCCCAAAGATTAAACACACTGTTGATTACAGTACAGCCCAAAAATACACAGCGTCTTTAATAACCTATTTCTCATGTTAAGGCAATCCTTTGCTGCAGCTAGTGACCTTCACATCACTATTACTTAGTTCATTTATACATTAAGAGACATTAAACCACAAATCAAGGGTGCTCAAGTTATCCAAGCTGCATTCAGCATCAGTCAACGTACAGGTCAGTCATCTGCGGAGTTTTCTGAAAATACAGCTTGTCTCTTTGTAAATTATTTAACAAGTAAATGGAAGTAATATGAGATTAGAAAGGGAAAGTCAAATACAAGGAGTATCGAGCTGCACATGTCTGTTGGTCGGACTATTTGTGCATACATATCCATATATTTATATATACATATACAAACTTATACATAAAAATATGCACATCTAAAATCCAGATAGACATTTCCATATAAATGTGTATATACATACATGGAAATATGTAATATGACACAGACATGCACATATATTTTTATTTGACCTCAATAAACATCTCACTCTTGCAGATATTATACACATTTTTTTTCTCAAATCCTTATTCTAACTAAACCTGTCTAAATCCCAGCAGGCACTTGTAGGAGTCTTTTAATATAAAATAAATGTGCCATGTACTATTCACAAACATTTCCTGGATCCTTCACTATCCAAAAGTAAGGAAGGGTATTTTAGAGTCAAACTGGGAAGCAAAATTTGGATACATGACGCTAATATCAAGGTTAACCTGTCGTATCAAATACAGATAGATCAAGATTAAGAAACACCTTTCATCTTGTCCTGAATAATAAAATAACATCAACCTCTTTATGTGCTTTGTAATAGAGATTTCTATAAAAATGCCTTTCAGAACAGGTTTTTAAACGTATATGCCAGCATAGAATAAAGCTTTTCATATCATCTATTATCTTGCTTTGAGATAAAGCAAATTCGCTCATGTATTTAAACCGGGATGATATTCATGGACAACTTCTGCTGTATGAAAATGGGATAAGTGCCCTGAAACGCTTTCAGGCAAGAAGCCAACAATCTCCTTGCGTTATACAGAAGCGGCAGAGTGATTTTTTTTTTTTTTAAAGGCACACCTGCTTGAGATGAAAGAAATTGAATTCCAACTCCATAACTGTCAAGTGCCACCGCAAATAATAGAGCCTAAGCGGAATCGTTCCAGCAATATTGCTATTTTCCTGTTGGGGCGATGGAGCAGAAACCAGCCTCAGCTCGGTGATAGCACTTTACGTGCGTGCTTTGGGAACAGTTCCATTCCTCATTCCACTGCTTAAGCCCTTTCGAAAACATGTTCTTCATTCCTGGGTTAATGAAACCTTTGGTTACCTAAGTCAAAACTGTGAGGGGGGGAAAAAGGTGGATTTTGATTTTGCCAGAATTACATCAATTCCAAAGAAAATATAGCAACTAGAATAAATCATTTGAGTACTTGCACACAATATTTCTTACATGACACCCCATGCATGAGGTTGCTTCTTCTGCAGTCCCATAAGCAGCTGAATTCTCATTCCTTTTTCGCAGCTCCCAATAGGATGAAGAGAACAGCAGGACAATGAAGACAACCATTTGGGTATTGATAATCTGGCACTTCGTTTGGGAAGATGCAGTGTGAAGAAATTGCTAGTTCTCTCCCTTTTACTCTTATATAATCACACAGAAGAATAACAAAAAAAGCCGAAATCTTTCTCATATGTCAATAAACCAACATTTATTTTCAAATCTGTCTGTGGCAAGACTCCAATTTATGATCTGCAGCTGCAGTGACACCGTCACGACTGCTCCTGACAACAAGATTTTACAATGGTACAGACCACTTTATAATAAAAATTTAGTGCCATGCTATTCTGCTTTCATTAAAATTTAATGGCACAGATGAATTTCCCCTTTTTTTTGAATTTTTTAGTAAACATGTATGTTTACCCACAGTCTAGAGAAAAATGAATAAATAAGATCCTGATTTTACTGAGATATTTCAGTGACTATCAGTGGAAAGACCTCAATCATGTTTAACTTACATGAGTTCGGTGTCTTTCTGCTGAGTAACTGCTAAAGCCAAATGTTTCAGTTTTCTGAGTTGTTAACGTGTCAGCATTCAGTTGGGGAGGTATCAATGCAACACCTGGGGAAACAAAGGCTTTCCCTGGGTCAGTCAACCATTTCTATGCTAAGGACACACAAAGCCCCACGTAGCCAACAGCCTAAATCCCTGGAAGCATTTTAGAAAACCATCATTCTAGTCATACAGTTGGTGAAAGACTGGAAAATCTAGGTGGGCTCAGAAATTTGCAGCTTAATCTACAAAACTCAGATTTACAGAAATCTACCCACCATGTGTTTCATCACAAGCAGAGGTACTGATGTGGAAAAACTGGGGAGAGGAGAAAGTGTGAAGAAGGAAATAAAAACAACAAGTATAAGTTCAATTGGAAAAAAAAGAGTCCTAAACTGTCACCTTGGACAACTCGGGTTCTGTAAGGTAAATCCAAAACGCCCTGCGTATCCATCCTCTCCTTTTGTTTGCCTCACCGGAAGATTCAGGGCAAATATAGACTGAAATCTTGGATGTCTTGATTGGGGAATGCAGAGGTTTTGATATTCCCTCATTGTTCCTGAAGAAACTGAGGGGAACAATGATACAAGCAAGGAATTTTTGATTGAACCTTCGGGACTGTAACAGTAACTAGGTGTAATATTTGATCTGACTCTTGCTGTCAATTTATAAGAATAAAAAACCTGACTGTGACATGCTTGAATACTTCAAATTAAGTCATTAAAAAAAAGCTTGGAAAAACTGTAGCTACTATAATTCACTGAAACACTCCTCCTTCCCTTCTTCTAGGAGAAGCATTTTTTCCCCATATTTAACTAATAGAGCAAATTGTTTTTAAATCTATATATTCTGTTCTCCAATAGATGATTTTCTATTTATTTCTGAATTTGCATTTTATGTTAGCAGCCGCTCCAGTGTAAACAGTATCCCAAACGCAAAAGATTAAGAAAGCAAATTACACTTGACGCTCCCTGAAAGTCTCCTACAAACACTTAGACAAAGGACCAGTGTTCAAAAATCCTTGCTATATTTTACTAATACACTCTGATCTAGAGCACAGTCAGCAATGTTAATATGAAGTGAAGTTTTTTAGCAGTTCCAGGAAGACATTAATACTAAAACAGAACATTGGCATCCGATGTGTATCTACAAGATTAAATTTAGGGTGGCAATTACACCTTTCTTCAAGTACAGTCCAAATCAATAAAAAAGATTTCTATTGCTTTGCCTCCCTGCCTACCAGAGACAATGCTAATGATCAAAACTACTTGCCAAGATCGGATTTGAAAATCTAAAGCAGCTTTTCATGCCTTGCAGTCTCTCACTGTATTTCTAGAAGGGACTATCTGAGACAACCTTCATCCCCATCTATTTTTAGACAGTTCAAAAAGGTTTTGCATCACTGAGGATTGTTCATGTGTGGTTATAAAACAGAAACAACCGCTAATAAACAGCAACAGTTACTTTGGCTCACAGGCCCTGTCAGTGTAACTCTTCTTTCTGAAGGATGAATTTGACACTCTTCCTTTTCTCACAGTCACTTCAGCACTTAACTCGTTTGCTTCCCTTGACTGGTCAATATACTTTGCTAAAAACTCCCTAGATGTGGCAATTACTTTACTCCCTAATTGTGTTTTAAACAAGATATCGGAGAAAAGAAAAATTATTCTTTAGAATTTCACACATATTTCACACCTTGTTGAAAGCTATCCAATAGGGACATTTTCTTGAAAAAGAAAAAGGTCTTATTTTTCTAAACCTTGTCTTGTAACTTCTGTTATATGTCCAAAAATACAGCAAGGAGCTTAAGGCAGAAGTCTGAATAACTGCAATCTACTGAAAAAATTGTACCAGCTCAGTACAGTTACTTGAAGTTATGAGTTACTTAGTTCTAACTTCTAATTGTCATTATGACTTCCAATATTCTTTGTTTGCTGAAGACTTATTTCAAAATCCTATTAAACCCAGAATAAATAGGGTACAATAAATCATGATCCCTTTTTATGGGAATAGCAAACAGAACCATTGGGCAGAAGGGGGAACTTTGGGAGGTTTTCCTTAATATAAACCTTTTTAAGAGCACAGTAATTGGCAGATTTAACTCATCCATGGTTTATAATATTCATTCATGTGGATGTTTAAACATTAAGTCACTGTCTCTATTCTTTTACGGTTTTCTTAGGGTTTATGCTGTTTTCAAGACAAAAGGCATCCCCTACACTTTTTCTGCCTAGAAAGCAGGAGACTGAAAAATGTATAAAGGACTTATTTTTTTTCTGTCTACTTTTCCACTGTTAACCTTTGCCAAAAAGATGGGACAGGTTACAAGCTCCATTGAACATAGGTATGTGTGCACATATGTGTATCACCAGAGTACTTCAGCCTAAAACGTCATAGAAATTGCTTGGAAGCAAAAAAAAAAGTACTTTTAATGGAAAAATAGCCATGTTATTCAGCATTCCTTAAGGGAAAGTACCATTTCATTTTAAAAAGGGTTTTTTTCTCTCACATTATGAAGTTCAATATAAGTTTAAAGAAGTGTATGTTCTTCCCATAGCATAGATAGATACAACATCTTAATTCTTCGAAATAAGCAGTTTTGCATCAGAAATGCCCCACTTTTGGGGCCCTGCAGATGTTATTCCTTGATCTATCCATGAATAAGTACAACAGCAGAAGCCACTAATTCTGCCTGAGGGAGGCCACCCATAGGGAGAGAAGCACGATCTGGTCTCTGTGTGTATTTAGTGCTCAGCCTTCCTGCCAGAAAACCCTGTTCCACATGGATCACTGATACAACAGCCAGGGATGGATTGAAATGAGGAAAGTTTGAGGCTCATTTCAAGCTGATGACACATTGAGAGGATCTGCCAGCTCATATATCACATTCCAAACGAGAAAGACTTTGCAATACTCCACATACATAAATAAAGGAACGTGGAATTATGCATAGAATTATTTTCCTTTTTAATTATTTAACTACAAAAGCTGTAGTTAATGATATGCTCTGTGGACCTCATACTACATCTTTATGCTCAATTAATTTTTTAACATTGATATCATTTGGGGAAGGAGCAGGACTTACCAGAATATGCAAAATATGCATAACAATATGTACCTCTAAGATTACTATTTATACTTGGGCAAACTAATTCATGCTCAGGAGCTCTACGTATACGATCATAATAATGATCATTAATTTTGGAGCTGCCACATCCAAAATTAATGATCACTATTCAGAACAAGTTGTCACTGTGCTTGAGAACAGGAGCTCAGGGGTGGGTTTGGATGAGAAGAAGGTCTCTGCCCTCTGTCCTCTATATCGCTTCCTATCTATTTCTGCTGAGGTTTGGGAGATTTTAGCCAGTTTCTCCCAGGAAGAGGAACACACAGATGCTCTGTGCAGTTCTTTTGTAAAAGCTCCAGGCCCCGCACTGTGAGCAGAGGTGCAGGAGCTCCTCCTGCAGAGGTGAAGTCCGGCTCCTTCAGCACAGCCTGTGCCTGTCTTCTCTCCATGCCCACTCCCACATCCAAGAGGATGTGCTCTGTCTCTGCTCCTAAACCAAGACACAAATTGCCTTTCTTTTCTGCCTCTGCCTGAGTCACAGGCAACTCAGTCCCAAATTGACATCTTAGTTGACCTCTTCAGAGTTCAAAGAATGACATCCTTCTCTCTCTTCTCCGTGTCAGACCCAGTTCTGTTATTACTTTCCCATTTGACAGGTAACTCCACATCTTTCCAAACTCTGCAGCTAACCTGGTTTGGAGAAGCCTCTCTATTAAAACTGGAAAGTAACTCCACAGAAAAACCCTAGCTTGACAAACTCTCAGTCTGAACCAGAAAGAACTTTTATCCTGATGATCGTAATTTTGTCAAATTTCTTTTGTGCTAACTTTGCTCTTGAAATTTTATCCTTCTATCATGACAGTGTTTTGGGTGGAACCAGCCAATTTCCCAGATGATTTCATTGACGCCTGGCTAGATTTTTTTTCCCTTCCTTAGAAATAATTTCAATCTAGCTCTTCAACTTGCTGGCATTTGTACTGCATCAGGAAGATGGGAATAACTTGCGATGAGTTTACTAAGAGAATACAGAGACTTTTAATCAGTTTGCCTTACAGCCATGGGAAGAAAGAAACCTGCTCCTTATTTGCTCTCAAGTCCCTGCCTTTTTCCTTTCTTTTTTTTTCCCTGAAGCAGCTTTCAGCATTCATTACCCATGACTGATTTATTAGATTGTCAGTGCTGTTAGAGTCCATGTCAGGTGTAGGACAGATTTGTCATAAGGGTGCAGGAAATCCAGATTACCCTGTTCAGAAGCTGCATGCCTTCCTATACTCTGTGTCAAGCTTCTGAGAGCCAACAAAGGGTTTGTCTCTAACAAGGATGTCTCAGAGAATGAAGACCCAAACCTTTGTGATTATCAAGCCTGTTTATTTCACATTTTAACTAAGTCTGCTGGACTGAAATAGAATTTCAGCGTGCACAAGATGGAGCAGCCTATCTGTTTAATACCACAAGCCACTATCAACCTCATACGTTCATTTGCCCTTTAATACAGAGACCATTTCAAAATCTTTCTCCTGCTATTAAAACACTTTTAAAAGCTTATGCCCTTATAAACCTAGCAATCATTTTCCCCTCGACAGCTACGACCTGCCATCATTTTACCAGACCAAATTACTGAAGAAGATTGGAGGTTCATGACGGCAAGAGGCAGAGATTTCCTTCAGGAGATAAAAATGACCAAAGTTCTATTCACACACAAAAAGAAATTCAAACCTGGCTCTATTCATTATTTCTTTATATGGAACAAAAACTATTTTTGCAACTTCTACTTGGAAACACCTGAGAATAAAGATACAAGTCAAGATATAAGCAATGAGCTAAGAAAAATTGTTTTAGACTGGAGCTGGGAAGATCAATAAGGAAAAGCATCAGTTATTTGAATTATGCAAGGTTCAGAACATTATAAAATAAAAAAAGGGAATGAGTAGGGTGGTATCTGAACAAGGCAAGAGAAGAGGGATTAACAATGCCATAAGGATATACAGATATTACAAAGTAATCCCAGAACACTGATTTGCCTTTTCTTAAAAAAAAAACAGAATGGGAGGAGATGGATGAATTCAAAATAAACAGCGGAAAGCCAGGCTTAATCTCAAGGTAACAAAAGTTGAAGGTGAATTTTTGAGTCACAAGGGTTGGGGGAAAAAAAAAAGAGAAAGAAACCGGGAAAGGTTACAGCAGCAAGTAAAAAAACCTGGGGGTAAGGGCAGACAGGATCTGAATTAGAAACTATCACATTAGAGACTACCTGGATTAGAAAAGAAAGTTAAAGAACGTTTACATAAAATAGCACAAAAATATTCTAGGATTACAGTCTAAACAGGAAAAATATTTACATGTGAAGAGGGTTCAAAGTGTGTCTTATAAAGGAGATGGAGACTCCCTTTTTACAAGGACTCGTGTGGAAAAGACAGGAGGTGATGGGTTTAAGTTAATCTTGGGAGATTCTGATTAGAGACATAAGGAAAATTTTTCACAATGGAAACAACTAGGAGTTTGAATAATCTCCCCAGGGAAGTGGTGGATTCCCTAATGTTGGACACTTTTCAGATTCAGCTGGACATGGTGCATCATGTCATATGGAACCCTTCTCAAAAGCCATAACTCAAAGTCCATGGCTGGTTTAAGGTCACAGAGCACCACGAAAACAAGCTAAAACTCAGACAAATCAAAATCAAGGCAAATGTTCCCAGGGCCTGGCTGCCACTGTTTAGTACACAGTTCAGCTGCAACAAACTTTAAATTTTAAACACACTTTAATAGCTAAGTTATAGTATGAACCTAAATGCACTTGTTCACTCATCCCAGTTAATTAGTAATCTGCAAGCTAATAAATATTCCATAGACAGGGGAAAATTTGTCCCTCTGCTTAAAAAGAAAAGTTTTGTGCCAGCAGCCTGGCACCACAAAGTGCTTCCAATGTTTGTGTGGTGTCTTGTGCCCACGAAAAGAAGCCTTAGTCTGCAATTTTAATACTGTACCAACAGTACAGCAGTGCAATCTGTTACTGCCTGAGCGCTGGAGAGTGCTTTGCCTGGATGCTCTGGGCTAAGTCCTGTCCTTGGGTGCAAGGGCGCAGCAAAATGCATCTCTGTACTTGAGGGCTAAATTTAGATGAAGGAGAAAAGGCCGCATGAGATAGAGTTTCACTTTGGATCATTTCATGCTTGGATTTGTAGTCAGTAGCTTTAAATTTTCCTGGTTAAGAGAGGGCACCTGCAATACGCTCTATTTTATGCAAGTTAGGGGTGCTCACAGATTTGTTGTAGGCTGCTGAAGTAGCTCTTATCTGATCAAAGTTTGTACAAAATTAATAGCAGAATTGAGGGGGGGAGGACTTAAAACAGCAGGAAAACAAATTAGGCAGGGGTCTAGAAAGTTTTTTGGCTAATTTTGAGGTCGAGCTCACAGCCATATACAAACAAAGCTTCCCACAGTTCCCCCACAAGCTTTCCAACACCACGCTATCTCTGCTGGATTTCCAGCTACAGATTCTCTGGCCCCAGGAAGAATCTGTAGGATTCTCTCTTTCTCCCTCAGCCAAGGTGGATCACGTCAAGCAAACATCTAATGTGCATCCACTGTCCTACCCAAAAACCATCTGTGTTTTCTCCTTGGGCTCCCTCAGGAGAGAACACACAGGGAACAGGAACTATCCCGTGTCCCATCTCAAGAGCTGCAGTGAACTAACAAACAAGTGAACCCTCACCAAAAAAAAACAGAATAACTTTGATTTCAAAAGGTTATCTACAAAGAATTCAAAACCCATAGAACAGGAATCTGGAGAAAAGAAGAGCTCGTAACTAAGTTCTAGGCTGTAACAGCAAAAGAAAAGCCTGAAATTATTTGCGAATTAGAAAGATGTCTAGCAGGCACTGGGATTTGAAACCATTCCTCAGTGTATCTAGCATATTGTCATTGTTTAGCATGCCACACAAACTAATCAGAGATTACTTTACATTAACAAAATTACAGCAAGAGTTATCGAAGACAAAAGCTAAAACATTATTAAATAATACACTTCCATTAAAAATTATAAAATGATTGTTTACTTCTCTTTGATATAAGTAACTACTAGGGACACAAATCCAAGTGGACATTTATTGAGCTCAATGCACTTAGTTTTTAATTAGTAGTTTATTGGTAAAATAATGTATAACTCAAAGAGACAGAATCAGATCAAGTTTGGCTGTTAGATTTCCCAAAAATTAATTGTGTCTTATCATTATTTTATAAAATTACCAACAAGACAATGAAAATATTTACATTTTATCTTTCTAATCAGGTAAATAAGTTCTAGTGAAGAAAATATGCCTGCTCAGAGCACCAAAACTTTGAATGGACTTGGATCAAAATATACAATGAAAAGGGGTGGAAAAATTGCATAATCTATCTTCAAAATGAGGGAAAATAAATTATTTTTTTCAGCCACTCTGAGATCTCAAAATGTAAAGTCTTACCTGATACACGGGTGAAATTACTCATTTCCTAGTTTTGTATTTCTTTTATCAACAAATGCACCTCAGTTGCTATCTCCTCCCTTTTATAAACTGCTCAAATAAGCAGAAAACAGCTAAAAGTCTTGTTTTGAGCTGAAGAAGGGATTAACGGTTAAAACTGGAGTCTACCAGTACTTTATAACCAAGTGCTGAATTATATCTGAAAAATTTGTTGGTTGTCAGCAGACACAGGGCACAGCCAGAGGAACCTCGCGGGCCAAATGTGCCCGCACAGGTGCTGGGAACCACCAGTAGCTGCTCAGGTTTGCTCCCTCCTCTCCCCACTGCAAATACACCTGGACCAGGTTTGCTCAGTCGACTTAAGAAAAGAATTCTGACACAGCTGCAAAAGGCGTTGAAGTCCAGGCACACACAGCTTTCCACAGAAAACAATTAGTTTGACATGAATTCTCCTTAATAAATTCATTTTGACTATTACCCATGTTGTTGTTAGTGTGCCCTCTGTACATATAGAGACAAAAACCTCCCCATCAACCTGCTCCTCTTTTTTCCCATCGTCTCTTTAAGTAGTTCTCATTGTAACTCAAAACTCTAGAGACAGAAGATATTCCTTGCTCCTTATCTTTGGTTTCAGAATGGAAGTGGGACGGATATTCTGACAGAAATGAGAATAAACATTAGGCCATAATAATCCTGTATTCTCAAATAACTTAAGGCACTAATGCAGCTTCACTCATTCAGCAACACAAAATATTATTTATTGGTTGTTAAAGAAAAATATGGTAGTTCTTGATGGCAAATTCATCCTCATTTTTAAACACATGTTATCAGTGCTCAGAAGTGAGCTGTAAGCATAGGTTTTAAAATAGTCCTGCAAAGACATTACCTCTGAAAAATTGAAGGCTAAACTGATGGAATTCAGTTTGATCCCGTATTGACAGTCAGAGAGTCACAGAATCACAGCATCATAGAATGGTTTGGGTTAGGAGGGACCTTAAAGCTCATCCTGTTCTAACCCCTGCCACAGGAAGGGACACCTTCTGCTATCCCAGGTTGCTCCAAGCCCCATCCAACCTGGCCTTGGACACTTCCAGGAATGGGGCAGCCACAGCTTCTCTGGGCAACCTGTGCCAGGGCCTCACCACCCTCACAGCAGAGAATTTCTTCACAACGTCTAATCCAAACCCACCCTGTTTCAGTTTAAAGCGATTTTCCCTTGTCCCTTCTCCTCAGGGATGCTCTCAATCCATCCTCCTCCCAGCCATTCTTTGTGCTTGGGATTGCCCTGACAGAGGAGCAGGGCTTGTTCTTGGCCTTGTTGAAGTTCATGATGTTCACGCTGGCCTGCTCTCAAGCCTGTCAAGGTCCCCCTGGCTGGCATCCCTCCCTTCCTGCAAGCTGACCACATCACACAGCTCAGTGTTGTGGGCAAGCTTGTCTGGAGTGCTGTCCCAGCAGCACATTTCCCATATTTCCAAAAAAATGTGTAAAACACAAGTGAAAGCACAGAAGAGTGCTGCGGAAAGGCAGCGCTCACTCAGCTTGCTCTCCTTCCACACATCCCCTGCCACTGTACACACGCAGCACAGTCTGGAGCCGTGTGGGACAACACACAGCCTGAAATTGGAGCATTTTTAATCCTCCAGACACTGTAATAGAGGTCAAATACCATTTACAGTGTTTAATATTTTATTTTTAGGAAGACTGATGACATTACAGCTCATTGGATATTTATGAAGTGACTGAGCAGTCCCATTTTCATGGGTAGCAAGCGCCACGGACAGAAACGTTCACACAAAACCCAGCTGTTGATGAGCTGCATTGGGAATTTTTTGCTATCTTAAACACATTACCCACAACACTGACATTCTTAAAACTGCCAAGCCTTATTTTGAGCAAAGCATCCTGTTTGGCTGTGATTTCATATAGCAGAAGGCATTCTGAGAAAAGAGAAAGAGGCGGGGAGCATTCGGTAGCACACGTTCATTAAGTCATTGCAGCACAACTTAATTTGGCTGTGGGACATTATTTTCCATGGAAACTCTGGTTTGTGCTAACACAGTTCTACAGCAGGCCTAATCAGAGAAATCGGATGTGTTTAGTGGGAGCACAGGAAGAAGGGCCTCGCTGCACCCTGCGAGCCCTCAGCTGCCAGGACCACGGCTTGTGGGAGCAGAAATGTCTTTAGGTCTCTCTCCAAATTCCTGGAGCTGGAATCCCTCAAGATCCTGGAACCAGTTGCACGAGCTACAGGGGCAAATCGTGCTTGGCAAAGGATGGGACATGGGATGGCTGAAGCATCGTTCAGGAGCGCTGCTGCATGGCAGGAATACCCTCACAAGAGTAATTTTGTGTCTGCAAAGCCACTTGGGATGCTAGGGAAGAGCCCCGCAGGCAGAAGGTCCCACAAGGCCTTTATTCCTCACCCTGGGAAGCAATGCCGTGGGACTGCCACATAATGCCCCTGCTCCTGCAGTGCACCAGGAGAATCAGGACTGCAAGTGCAATAGTCTCTACCAATATCTGCTGAACCATGCTCAAAGGCTGCTTTTCTCCTAAAACCAGGCCGTTTATCTTTTAAAAGTTTCTATGTCAGGCTTTTGTTGTCAGATAGTGCCAGACCAATATTTATCCTGTAAAACTTGACAAGACCCTCATAAAGGGAGTGAGATGGGCTTTAATTGCAAGGACACGCTTTTCCGTAGGATCCTGCTTCATCCGGTGCACCTTGTGGACATAGGAAGGGGTCAGGCTCAGATTGCACAGTGCCACAAATCTGGCATTTCTTACCTCTCAGCGCAGAGCAGATTTCCTTTTCTTTACTCAGGCACCTTCCCTGATTAAATACTGATAACTACAAGAAACTGGCACCAACTCTATCAGCAAGATGAGAAAAGATTGTGGAAATAACCTCTGCTGGAGAAACTGGGGAATGAGAGTGAGATGTAGATAAAGTAAATAAGGAAGAGGTGAGGAACATTACAAACTTCAGTGCCTTCAGGCTACACTTGGAAATATATAAATAAAATATAGAGTTATGATAATCAGGCCGGAATAATAAAGTGTTATCTACTAATCTTTTGAATTTTAAGTGCAGCTGTCGGCTCCACACAAGCAGGACTTGTTACCTTTTAATGTCCTCTAGAGACTTTCAGCCATCTTGACTGCTCTCTATCCCATTAAATCACAAGTACAGTTTTCCAGTTAGCTGGGATATTTGATAGAAGTTTTTCCCCTTAAAAAAAAAAAAGTCAATTTTACAAGCAAGAAAAGCTTTAGGAGTGAGGTGGCCTTTTACCAGTTTAGTACCTCATTTTATTTAACTGAACTTCATCTATTATGTTATGTGAAAGAAAACAGTCAAACATAGACGGATAACAAACTTATCAAATTTAAGTTCTAGAGATGCTGGTTAAAATCTGATTATTTTCTAATAGTTGGACAACCTTATTATTTTAAAAGTAAAAGATTATGTTGAAGGTAAATACTATTGTCACTGTTACCATGGTAGAATAGCATCCAGTGTTTATCTCATAGGATATGCATGTCACAATAATGTTCCATTTACTGATTATATTCACATTAAAATACCTCCTTTTATTTCTAAATCATTTGTTATAAGCTGAACAATCTATTCCACAATTTTTATGATTAATAAATGTAAAGTTGATCTGTAACAAACTACTACTTTTAAGTTTAAAAGCAAGAATTTAAGGAGAGAGGTTTAAATAAATGATATTTCAGGTGGTGGTTTACCAAAAGCTATTATTATTATTTATTTTTCTTCTAATAATTCTATTGTGTTTCAAATTAATGAAAAACACTTTTAATTCTACTTTTAGATGACATTTACATAGATAATGAGTTCACACATCTTTTAACTCCTCGAAGTGGTATGCACACTTGCTTTCTACCTGAGCTGAAGAAAAGAGGTATCAATAAACCTTGAGTTCATTGTAGCTGAGTGTGGTTTTATGTCTAATACAACCTATTAACAAAAGAGAAGATTCCACTGAGATGTAAAATTTACTAATCCTTCAGAACTTTTTCACATGGAAGTTGGCATCTAGCATCAATGCTAAAATAAAACAGTATAACGCAGCAATAGTCTGAAATATCACAAAATACGTGTAATAAAGCTTACTCTTATCCCAAAGTATTAGAGAATTTTAACCTTTAAGACAGAAAAAAGCTATAGGTTTATTTCTCTAACATTTCTCATCTTTGTGAACATTGGTTTAGCTCCACTGGTTTGGAGCAAATTGAAGTCTGCAACTTCACAAAGCTGCAATAAAATGCATAATGTTCAATTTCACCCTTTCTGAAGCTCTCTGTCCATTACCATAATGGACTTAAATATCTATCACTCAATTCTCCAACTATGTGTTGAACACACAGCACAGACACACATTAAACACAGGTACAGGCTTATGACAAACAATTCAGGCAAAAATGTGCTAAGAGCATTCTGAAATCTGCTGGTACTTCCATTATTAACATACATCACAGCTATAAGATGCTTTCCCACTTACACCTATATTTTAATATAAATGTTCTGACCTCCGATAAATAAATAAACAAACGTAACCAAGCTTCAGTAAGGTTGGTTTATTTTATTATGAATCTTAAGGCTTTTATAAAGATAGACCGTGAAAATACACTCTAGCTACTGCACTTTAAAAAATGTAGGCTATGATACATTCTCTAGCCATCCTGGGGAAAGCAGTAACAATTATGAACAAGCCTCTAGAGGTTATAAACAGATTTTCCTTAAACTATCATCTCTTCCCAGCTATTATACTAATTTCCTTCTCACTGCCATCACTAGTTTTACCAATAATATCTTTTCAGCCTACTTATGCAATAAACTAAGGAAAAATGTAGCTGAATATTTATTTATTTATGAGGGATCAGGCTTAAGACTCAGCTGAAGGAACCTACCTAGCACAAAATACTCTTTAAGTGAGATGCATTCTTCTACTTGGCCTTCTACAGGAGTCTTGTATGCAGTAATAACCTTCTGGCAACATCTTGCTTGCACCAAGGGTCAGAAAGTGATCTGTTTGTTGACATTTAAGTTGTTCTCCTCCACCTTTTTTTGCCATTTTAAGATTACCATCCATCCTTCCATTTCCAAATATACATGGTTAGGTTTTGTTTACCACAGGAGGGAGCAGAATACATTGTAGGAATGAGATACCAGTTCATAGTTTTCGGAAGATCCTGCCAGACAGAACTGAGTCAGAAAGACTCTGTTAAGTCTGTGTTAAGACTTAATTTAGGACGAGGGGGAGAGAAAACATCCATTTTAATCCCAAATCTGCCACAAATTTACCATAGACCTTCAGCAAAGGCATTAAAATGTTCTATACTTCAGTAACTTCCACTATTAAGATGTATAAAGAGCTCCCCCTTGTTTTGAAAATTTTCCCTTTAAAAGGATAACCTCACGAAAGGAATTAATCAGAAATAAATTCCTCATGGCCCACCAATCCTCTAGCCATGTTTCACCACTACCTGCTGCAACAGTCCCTCCAGAAGCTCCACACACATGTGAGGATCAGCTGGGAACACGTCTGCTTCCCTGTATTCCTCTATTTCCTTCCATTCTCTTCACCATCCCAGTGTTTGAGGCCTCCATGTCTCAGTGATGCATCAAACCTCACCAATGAAACCCCCGTGAACCCCTGTGCCCTTAGACCACACAAGTAGCACAATCTTGATTTTGATTTCAAATTGAGTTATGCCGTGAGTAGAGATTCATTCCTGGCACATGATAATCCACTCTGGCAACAGTTCTCCTCCCCTGTTATTTTTGGTAGTCGTCCAGCAAAACAAGTAACATCTGTAGCCTGGACTGATTTTTTTTCAGATTGTCCAAATTGTTGTTTACCAATATGTGAGCTGCCACGAGGTAATTGGCAAAAAGATGCCCTGGAATGAACATAATGTGTGCAAGAACCCAGGAAAGGAGAGATCCTTCCTTAGTGCTTCAGCCCACCTGCCCATAGTTGGCAGTGGTACGGATGGAGGAGGGGGACACACAAAACCAGAGGTGTGGGAAGGGAAGGGAAGGGAAGGGAAGGGAAGGGAAGGGAAGGGAAGGGAAGGGAATCACATCACCCGGTCCCTTGGCATGAGGGGGTCACACACACGTGGAAACCCTGGGGCTGTGGGTTTGAGGGCCGCGTGGCCTTTTTTGGGCATCAAGGGGTTTTTTAAGGTGCCAAGTTCTGTTTTTTAGGTGCTGTGAGGGCATTTTTGGGGGGTGTGGGTTTGGTTTTGGGCACTGAGGGAGATTTTCTAGGCACTGTGGGTTNGGGCTGAGCAAGGAGATGGGTAAGGACAAGTTGTATCTCGTGATGACAGGATTGAAAGGAAAGAAGAGAAAAAAAAGGAAAAGCAGCAGTTGCAAAGATCACTCGAGAGACATGTAATTATTTCTATTTAATTGCAGCTTCTCTCCTCTGATAAGTTGAGTCCTTGGGTGAGCTTCCTCAAAATCTCACATCCAATCGATACACATCAAATTAGCACATCATTACTCATGCTTTTTTTAGGAATATGAGGTCCGTGGAATGAAAATTCAGGTCTGATGGAGACTAAATTCATGCTGAATTTTGACTCATTTCAAACAACTGGCGCCCATCAGAGATGAGTTCTGAGTTTCTGAAAGCTCGGCTGCGATTTGAGCCTCGCTGCAGTTTTCCCTGGGCTGATGAGAATTGTGGTGACTATTTCCAAAGCATGTGCCAAGCCTCAGAGGAGACTCAGCTTCAAGGGAGAAAGAAGGGAACTTAATTAAAAGCAAACTAAAATCATTGCACTGAATCCTTTGGGAGATTTTCACCTAGTTCTCTGTTTTTAAGTACTGCTGTAGCAGGACACACTGCAAGCAAAGGAGCTATAAAATTTTTTGGAAAGTCTTGTATGGAGCTCTGGCATAACATTTCAGATCCAATAACAGGCAAAATGCATCACATTAATAAAGAGTGTCAGGCAGGACTCATGCTGCTGACCAAGATCAAGTTCAAAAAGACATTAAATTCAGTATGGCTAAATTATCAGGGAGGATTCTGAGACAGAAGGATTTAACTGGGCTTCATAAAGGTCCAAAAAAACCAGGGAGGAAAGTTAAAAGGAGGCAATTTTCTTCCTGCTGTTTTTATAGATTCTGTAAAAAAATTCCATAACGGAGGCTGTCACCTTCCAAAAATAACTGGTCCATACTGTGTAACCATTCTCCAATTGCTCTTTCAGACTTTTGTCTGGGATGGCGCAAGGAATCTCATCAGAAAACACTGGTCTAAAGCCTGAGGTTAAAACCTGATTAATTGATGGAAGAGACCTTTTTCTTCTCTGTCCAGATAATCGAGCCAGTGCCCAGCCATATATTCCATTGTGCAGTGGAGCCTTATAAACTCCGGCTCCTGGGAAGGCGAGAGGTGAGGGAACACGAGTGACGACTCCCTGGCCCCAAGGAACTGCAGCTTCCCCAACATGTGGTCCTGCCTCAGCTTGGTATTGATTTCTGTGCTTCCTGATCAGTCAGAGAAGCAGTTAAGTCGTTATAAACATGTTTTTCATTCTACTGGGACAGATGTTCCTCCACTGCAGTGTGCAGTTGTAAACTCTGTTTAATACATTAAGCTTCCAAGCTAAATTGCATTGATAATTTTATCCCCTTTCCTTCCTGACCTTCATAGGTTTAAAAATCAGGTACTTAACCTTGCATTAATGGCAGGAGTTTTATTGCACAAGATTACACATTTAAAGCCATTATTATAACCTCTGCTCCCAGGTATAAAAGGCTGAGAGACATCCAAATACATGCCAGGAAAATGACTGGTAAGGAAGAACAGGAAACCTTTCTGACACCATCGTTTTCTTCTTTTTTTACACTGCTATGAAAAATGGGTCTTCCAGTTACTACACAGAAAGCTCTCAACCATAACAAAGTTATACGAATATTCCTAATGTTTTAAAGAGCGACCAGCACAATGTTAATTGAGGGATTGTAATTCAGGAGTTAGGCTTTGTTTTCAAGTGGAAAACATTTGGCATTTGCCAATTACACATAAAATTCTAGTAAAAGCAAAATTAGTGTCATCCTAACACAAGATTTTTGACTCACTTAAAGAAGAACCTAATCATGAAACTTCACTTTTCAAACATTATCTTTACCTGTCCACAAGTTCACAAAAAATCCTCTCACTCAAGCTTTGTGCTATTTAAAATCCAGCTTTCTGGAGGTGTAGGATTTAGCTTGCAAACTCCTCCCGGGCTGAATTTTTTATGGCTGCGAGGAAAACTCCCTCATGCTCAGTCTGTCATCTCATGCCTGCTTCCAATAGGATTTGACTTTGCCTTTTTCAAGGGCCTGGAGTGACAGGACAAGGGGCAATGGCTTCGAACTGACAGAGAGAAGGGTTAGATGGGAGATCAGGAAGAAATTCCTCCTCGTGAGGGTGGTGAGGCCTTGGCACAGGGTGCCCAGAGAAGCTGTGAATGCCCCATGCCAAGGCCAGGTTGGATGGGGTCTAGTGACATGTACCCCTGCCCATGGAAGATGAGTTGGAACGAGACGGTCTTTAAGGTTTCTTCCAACACAAACCATTCCATGATTCCATGATTAAACCTGTGGAGCTGCTGACGATGCCCCACCCTCGCCATGCTGCTGCAGAGGTCCAGTGTGTGGGTCAGGTCTGACAGTCAGTCAGACACCCCAGGAACGGGATCTATTTGTGCATAAACAGCCCCTTATTTGTTTGGGCTTTTTATCTCAAATAAGCATTTTTCGGTTGCAGAATTTCAATTTCCAGGTCTTTGGAGCAAAGTAGGCAGATTCCAACTGGAAAGGCCGTGTGCCCAGAAATGTTACCCACAACGTCTGCAATTTTGCATTCGGGTGGAACAATCCAGTAGTTACCAGACCTTATCAATACACAATAAAAAGTGGCAGCTCTTGTTCATGCTATCCCTGGGAATGCCAGATGGCCTTTTCTGGCTCATGACCCAGATAGATTGCTGGTTATGTTGTTAGTTTACTTCAAATGTCTCTTTGCTTTAATTGCCACAGTGTTATGTTTTCTAATGATATTTCTTGAAAAAGCATCAATTTATTTGTTTCACTAGCCATTTCTCTCTTAAAAAGTGATACTAAATATAAACTGAGATAATACTGGCAGGATGGAAGTTACTTTTTTTTTTAAAGAATTAAACCAACAAACTTGGAAAAACAAAAACTTTAAATTTCATTGTATCCATAGGTCTTTATGGTTCACCTTAGATTTACTAGTATCCTGTGGAGACCTTTTATACGCAGTAAAATGTCTGCCCCAGGTAAAATTGCCAGCACTTTAGAACAAAGGTTTTGTAAGTGGTGGTTTATAATGCATGTGGGATTTGAAAAGTACATTTTTTCTTGTCTTGAAGATAAGTCTTATTAAGATGGCATACCACCTTGGAGGCAATAATGGGTTTTTTCCATGCCTCAAGTTTGCAATAATAGTATTTCTTGTAAGAAAGGCAAAGAGTGTTTTTTTATATCCTGGATGAGGTTGATGCTTTCTGACCTGATATTGTTACAGTAAGATACAGATTTAAAGGAACTCTTGAACTTCTAAGCACAGAAATCACCACTGCCAATATAAATCAACAGTATTCGATCTATTGCTGGACTGAAATCTTCAATTTTTCACCCTCTGTTTCCTCCACAACCTCACAAGTAAAGCTATTTGGGATGTATAGTTCAATTTTAAGATAAACTAAATTCTAGAGATGATAAAAGTCTACTATGCCAGCAAACCTGAATCAGGATTTTTAGTACAGTTCTAATTATACTTCTAAATTGATATATTTTCTAAATGCTTTCAGGAACCGCATTTCAGGGCTCACCTTGCACCTCTGAACCTCACCAGGCCCCAGCTCTGCCAACACCCTACCAACAAACTGGGCCCCAGAACTGTGTTTGACAGACATCAGTCAGGCTTGGGAAGCACATGCCGCGTCACTCTGTTAGCTTGCACTTGGTTTATTTGACTTGCCAAAGAGAGTCACAGCATTTTAAAGCTGCAGGTTGCTCTGAAATGTTCTATTATATGACACTAGGTATTAAGGTAAATCTTGCTGAATGCGTGCAAAGGCAGGTGAATCACTTTAAACAGCAAAATAGGCAGCACACTTCAATTATTCTGCTGTCTCACCTGTATTGTTTCGAGTAAACCAGATTTAACAGAACATTGGCTTTATAGTAGCATCAATTTGTCAACTAAACTAGAACAATAAATATAAAACAAATTTTGCGATAGACCTGTATTTTTAACCTGGTTAAAACAATACAGAAAACAAACACAAAATCTCTCATAAATGGCTTCTGAGGGCATTGTGGGATCAGATCATAAGGTTCTTCCATGCCAAGCTAGGGCCCTGGGTTCCTCATAAGGACAGCTCAGTTAGCTTCCAGCTTTCCATGGAGTTCCTCAAACCTCTGTTGGGCTACACTGCATTTTGGCTACAATACGTGCAGTCTTTGACCACAACCTACTTCTCAGCTCCACTCAGAAATGCTCCTTATACACAATTAATCCATCGGATGTTCCCTCTCTCCCTGCTCACCCTGTCTCTCCGAACTCCCTCCTTCAGCAAAAACCAGATCCTCAGGCCATTGCAAAAATCACAGGAAAATGCGGGCTGGCACTCCTCCTGCTTCTGAAGCAGGGACAGATTCCCAGGGAGGTCAGTGTGCCCAGAGATGCATCCACTGGAGTTTAGAAAACCTCCACAGCCCCTGTGGGCTCCTGTGTTGGTGTTTAACCCTGCTCACTGTGCCATTTTTTCTTCTGTGTGTCCAGTTTGAATCTCCCTTTCTCTTCTCCAGGCTAGGCAAAGCCAGCATCGCAATCTCTCCTCACAGCTGAGGAGCTGCTCCCACCCACCTCAGCAGCCCTCCACAGAAAATCCTCCTTTTTGTGTACACACTCTGAAACGAGACACAACGTCGTGGATGTAGCTTCCCCAGTGCCACCACCGGGAGGGAGATCCCCATCCTCAGGTGCTGAACTTCACTGGCCTTTGCTGGGCACTGTGAGTTTTCCACTGGCCAGTCTTTCCAGTCTGTTCGGATCCCTCAAGGAGACTTTCTACATGCTTTCCTCAGGCGCTGGAGTGGGACTGACACCCCTCTGACTCCCTAGGTCCCCCTTCTTGCATTTTTAATTATTTCAGATGCAGAAAGTGACATTAACATCTGATATTTTTTCTCAATTTTATCTTATTATTCTGAAATATCCTTCTCACGTTTCTTTCCGGTAAACCCTATTGCATTAGAGCTTAAGGGAAAGTTTAATAGGCAAAAAGACAACAACTTTACTGCATATTATTTCATTAGTTCCAGAACCAACCTCACTAACTCCTCTGCCCCTTCTATTTACATTCTGTATTTGCAGGCAACTACTGTGTCCTTTGCTTTAGTAGTTGTTAAGCCATGCCATGCATATTTAACTCTTAATCATTTCTCATTAGTTCATCTTTCCAGTTCCTGACTCACTTTTGTGAATATTAATTAGCTTGTTAAGAGCTTTGTGCCTCTGTTGGCCTCAGTCCTGCCTTTATGGAAACTGAGGGAAAATTCCAATTCAAGGGACCAGGCAGCTCCTAATCCAACTGTGACATCTCTGGATAGGAAGGAGAATAATATCTTCCTTTCTTGTCTTTGCTCGGGGCATTTCTGTCACTTTTCCAGGCCCCAACTGCTATCGACTCCCCAAAGATTTCCAGTTGTGGGAGGCTGACTTTTATTACTGAAGAAATACAGTAACTTATTCTCTCAGTAAAGTGGAGATGCAAAGGAGCAATTTATAGAAAGGAGAAAGAAGTATTTTAGTTCAGTATTGGAACAGACAGGTTGTTATAAAGCTGCTTGGTTAATGGCATAAATATTGATCAATAGCACCAAGTCATATTAAAATACATGTTCTTTCGCATAGAGAGGTAAAGCTACACAAAGAAATTTACACCCAAATTTTAAATAAAAATAGTTGTTGATAACATGGAATTAAGAAATAGAAGAAAAAAATAAAACAAACAGGAGAAAAACACAAGCTTCTTACCTTTTAAATAGAATCTCTTGATTCTGTTCTCATTTTAAACCATTCCTTTCATAGTTCCTTTACTGAGCTTTTCTTTAATAGGGTGGAAACACAAACATCTTTTTTGACTGCAGAAAAGATTTTAACAGCTTTTGATTTGGAAAAGCACTTGCTTTCATTCTCAGATTTTAAAAGTCAAATGAAGAAATCTATTTTTATCCAAGTTCGATTTCATTTCCCCACCAAGCAAATCAGTAAACAATATCTGATAGCTAAAAGACAGTCCATTAAGATGCTCAATTATCTATTACCGTTTAAATGAGTATGCTTTGAATACTATGCAGTCCCTAAATCATGAGAGGAAATGTTATCTAGAATAAATAAAACCTAGGGAGGAATGCTTTCATCTTAAAAAAGTTTGTGCCAGTTATTACCCTAGGTCACCTTCAACTTCTGTATTACAGAAAGCACTTATTTTTATGCAGAGTTCTATCTGACAGAGGGGTTTGTATTTTCCTTTAGGATAAAAAACAAATGGTACTGAAACTCCTGCAAGTCCCTAAGCTCATTCATTATGTTGAGAGAACTAGAATATTAGTGCAGGAAACAAAGCACCTGAAGAAGAAAATGGAGGTGGTTACGGTAGAAGAATATTATTAGTGTATCCCTCATCCTCCCAGTGCTCCCCACGCAGGAGGGGGACATGGATCCTTGAGCAGAATGCAAGGTCTGATGCTCTCTCATGGATTCAATCTTTCCTTTTTTTTAAAAAAAAAATAGAAGAAAATATGAGAAATGCTGATCTTGTGTTGCAAATAAATTAGAGTGCTGACATCTTTCACGGTGTTGCTACACATTTAAAACAGTGGCATCAGCCTGGGGTTTATTTAAAATAATTTGCATAGTTCTATATGAATGGTTTTTAAAAAGAAACAGAGGGAGAGAGAAAACAGGGTGATTTGCAGGAGTTATTTTTCAAATCCAGCTGTAGGACATACTCATTGTCATGCCTTAGAAATGCATTTTCCATTACAGAAGCGGAATAAGAAATATGTGGTCTAGATTCTTTGAGGCTGCTTTAGGCTTCCAAAGAAGTGAACCCTTCAGAAGGGATTCACAACTGACCAGTTGTCCTTGGAATCATCATCATCTTCTTCAGAGAAGATCCCAAAGAGTTGAATGTGCATTCTCCAGTAACCCATGATCTAACTCAAAGAATCATGGAACCACAGAATGGAAGTGACCTTAAAGATCATCTAGAGACACTGTTCTAGCAGGGACACCTTCCAATAGATCAGGTTGCTTCAAGCCCCATCCAACCTGGCCTTGGACACTTCCAGGGATGGGGCAGCCACAGCTTCTCTGGGAAACCTGTGTTAGGGCCTCACCAGCCTCTAAGTAAAGAATTTCTTCCTAATATCCAATCTAAACCCACCATCATCAGTTTGAATCCATTCTCCCTTGTCCTATCACCCCAGGCCCTTGTCCAAAGCCTCTCTCCATCTCTCAGGTAGCCCCTTTAGGCACTGGAAGGTGTTCTAAGGTCATCCCAGGCTGAACAGCTCCAACACTCTCAGCCTGTCCCCGTAACAGAGGCGCTGCAGGATCACCTCTGTGCCCTTCAGCCGTTGCCATCACCACATCCACCACATCATCCCCAAGGACACACCAAATATTACAGTAAAAGCTGTTGAAGGGCCACAAAAGAGTCTCATTCTCCTGCAAAACCCATCTAGGCGTTCCATCATCTGTATTTCAACACTCCTCACCTCCCAAGGAAGCAATAAGAAAAGCTTTGGCATATTTCTGCCCATTTCCAAGATTTAGATGTTTCTGATAATTTGCATAAGAAACCAAATCTTATTATCCACAAGCCACTGTGATATCCATTGCGAAAATGTTATTTTTCATAGTAAACTAATATTCAGAACACACCAATAGCTGCCCCTGGCTTAGGTGGTCTAAAAAACTGGGCTGTGATGGACAAATGCACCCCCTTGGGCTGTGTGGGTGAGCTGTAGCCTGGCTGTAGCTGTGCTGGGTAACAAGGCACCATCATTCACGCAGTGACAAACTTGCCAAAACAGTTAAGAGGATGTAATCTCTCTTCATCCCTTGTGCCAGACCTGAACTGATTATTCCTCACGGCCATATTTTTCAAAAATAGCCATTTGATGTAATCAGTCATTGCTACATCCCCACTTGCTGAGGGGTGTAATGTGGGTAACGTGCAGGTAATAAAATGCTTGCTCTGCAAACAAGAAGACCCTGCGTTCAGCAGTGAATGAAGTTTCCACGTTGGATTTAATTACTCCTACTTTAAAATAGTATCCCTCCTTGTAGAATAAAACTTCTATTTGTGTAAATCACAGTGTCAGGGAACATGCATCATCATCATGCAACTTTCAGTAGAATAATTGAATGTGGGGGTTTTCATCATGATCGTGCAAGAGATTCAGAAGACATTTCTCAACAGCAGTAAAGTAACTCCAGGGAGTGTAGTTATCATGATTATTATCAGGCAATTACAGTCTAGCTACTGAAGGATAAGAGACCTTGAGTTGCATTACTTGCATCATAACACTGACATTACGGGTTCAATTATCACATAATTCCTGCTTGTTTATCCTGTTTTACTATTCAACTTTCTGGGACGCATAAAGGGGAAAAAGCAACAATAAACACACACAAAGGGCAAAGAGCACAATAAGAATGTACACGGAAAGAATGCATAAACATCAGGATGATTTAAAAAAATTAAAACAAGAAGAAAATCATAAATCTGTAGAGAGGATTAGCCAAAGGTCTTTTTGGAGAGCTTCTGCAACATTTTCCCTGGATTCTAACTTAATAAAACACAAAGAGCTACTTGTGATCAGAGAACTAATCCCACCGTGAATCCGTAAGGCTGTGATCCAGCAAAGTGCTGCTCATTCTGACTCACTCCAGTAAAACACTTAACTCCTGCTTAGTTTTGAGCGCTTGAGAATCCTTCTTTGACCTCAGGAAGATTTAAATCTGATTAAAACAAAGCATCTTTCACCTGCTGTGGGATTTGGGATTCGAGCAACAAGGAGGTTAATTTTATATTTGGTCTGGGAAGAAGAAAAAATAATAACTCTGTAAAATACGGTGGTGGCAAAATATTCTAAAATATTCTGAGGATGCTAAAATCGTCTAAGAAACATGTCACTCTATGCCTGTATTGCCTTGTGCTGACAACTAAATGCACATTTGGTACCACATAAAATGTATTGTCTGCCTATTGCCACATGCCTACGGAATTTTGCTTTCCAACGCTTTATCTGTAATTACGCTTTGCCTTATCGTGAACAGGACAAATACTGACACAGTTTGAAACTGCAGCACTTGCATGGCTGATTTGTCTGGATCATTGGGCCTGTAGTTTTTTGCCCAGGAAGATCTCCAATTAATGTTATGGTGTTCTATTCGGCTTCAGTGGAAGGTTTTACTTAGAAAAAAGGGATTTTTGTGCTTGGAGGCAAGATTGAGACAGTTCAGAGGAAATGTAGTGCCATACAACAGGGAAATATGGGCAAATTATTACATCTACTGAATCATTAAGAAACATTGTGAGGGTTTGGCTGTCACTGTCACTTTTTTCCCATAAATATCCCAAAAAATAACTAAAAGTAGCAGGAAGGGAATATGTCTTTAGGCAAAGGTATACCCGGCACAGGACACATGTGAGGATATTTAACACCACAGATCTCAATTTCATTTAATTGAGTCTTTTGTTATCTTGCAATGTTATATGTGACCCAACATTTCAGATATGTATGTAACTATACATTAATAGCAATTGCTATTTATAACAATCATGATCGAGTTTAACACGTTCACAGTCTGAAAGATCACCATCTCCAGGAAATTCTTTTGTGCTGGCTAACCTCAGCACAATAAAGACAAGAAGAAATGGGACTGAAAGGGAAAAGAAAGAAAAACACTGGTGAAGTAAATCTGGAAGCAAGAAAGATAGGAAAGCAGGCAGTCATGTTTAAGAAAGCCCTGTTATTCCTCGCCCCTTGGTCCTTGTGGCAGCCGCATGGATAGTTTATATTGCAGTTTCCTATTACTAATCCAAATGGCACATCAGGTTCAAAGGATTCACAGAGAGGCTTTTTTTCAAAGCCAGCTAATTTGCTATGGCCTGCACTTCTTTCCTAGCGGACATCCAGCGGTGCTCCCTGGGCTGATAGGTAGCAGCAGGCTAGGGAGATGTTTACATGGCTTTTAAAGCTAAAAGGCAGCCTTGCCACATTCGGTGACCTCCAAAGTGAGTAGAATTGCAAATGGCAAGGACTGAATGTAATTCAGCACCCAGCACGCCACTAATGTTTTACATTCATGATCAATGAGCAGAGCTGGGATGAGAAAAGTGCTGAATATTCATGGAAATGAAATTCTCTAACCCTAATTTCAAAGATAAAATACCATTTTCACTTTGACAAGACTGTTCTGGGTGTTTTCCAAGAATATTGATGCACAAAAAGCTCATTAGAACCTTTAAACTGAATGAACGACCACTGCCCTTTGTCAGGCCTGGAATTATTCAGGGTGGAACTGGTTATGTTCACATGACTTATTGGCTGTGGTAACACAACGAGCCGTCCGTGCCAAATCATCCTGAGGAGCTTCCACGTTGTGATTGTAACCTTCACACTTCCTCTGCCACCTCTGCAGCTTTGTTCCTGCTGTTTGAGGTTCTCAGATGTCCTCAGACTTACTGGGTTTGTCTGATTCGGTCCACTGGAAACCTCTGGGGCTTGAGTTCTACAGACATAAATGCATCAGGCACAGACACACAGAGCTGTAGGAACACTTCAGATATGGATTGTACACTCTCCAGAAGGGATCACTGCAATCAGGCAATTAGATGGACCCTCTGTGATGCCACCTATCTGAGTTATGGCAGGCAAGATGAATTTCAGTCCTTCCTCTACCTATCTTGACCAGCAATTCGTCACATGCTCACTTCAGGCTGCTGGCCCCTAAGAGCTGTAGAGCAGTTGATAAAAAGAGGTGTCAAAACCTGTGAAATTCGTATCATTCTCTGTCCTAAAACCAGCATGAGACCCCACTGGCCTGTGCTCAGGTTCAGTGTAAGTACTGACCTATCCAATTTATTTATAGCATATCCATAAATTCAAACCACATTTAACCAAAGATCAAACTTCTAAGCTTCTGCAGAGAGTGCCGAAAATCTACCAGACTGAAGGGCAGTTATGTCCAGACAGATCCCTTCTCAATAATCATGAACCATTCACTCAGGACAGTCACTGATTCAGTTCGACCATATCAGGAGTAAGATGTTGCACTCCACCGAGGAATAAGTGACATCCCTGCTGGCACTGGGGCACACCTTGTGCTATTCCTTCCACTGATTTTTACTTTGAGCCAACCACTGTAAGAAATCTCAAATTAGTTTAATTTTCAATCTTTTTCTATACAATTTTTTATTGCCCTAAATTTACAGTAGAGATTTTTCTAGGGGATTATCTAGCTGCAGTCATGGGGCTTTTTTCCAAACAGTTTCAATTTTCCTTTAAAAGTCCATATTTAAGTTCCATTTTTATTACTATGATTCCATTGAATGCTAACAAGTGCGTTGGCAGTTGTAGGCATGTAGCATTCTAATATTACCTTGCAAGCAAAATGCCCTTTTTCTACACAGATAAAAACCCCTTTCCCATTGACATGATGCTTTTTCTACATCACAATATCCTGCAACATTAGATGAAGATGCAACACATGCTGTTTTCTCAGAGATCTGTTACCACGACTACATATTAATAAAAGATTTCAGGGACAGCTTTCCCTTCTTTAGAAATCCCACACTGCAAATGTAGAGGGTTAAGCTCTTTGCTGGAAGGATGGAAGCACACATATCTGGGAGCACCGATAATGCAGAAAGGAGATTTGTGAAGATATAAAGCAAAAACACAGGGTCTGGTGACTCACATTTTGGAGACCTAAACGGTGCTGTAATTTTACTGCGTCACCTGCTTGAGCAGATTTTTAGGGTTTTTTTTCTGGTTTCATTATGCACTTTTTCCCTTTGGCTCTAATAAAGGAACTTTCAGTATTTGAACTCCAGACAGGGAAAATACGGATTTAATTTATTGGAATTCAGGGTATTTTCACACATGGCAGGAAGGGCAACAATTATCTCCCGAACCTAAGATATCATTATGATAAAATTGGAACTGGAAACTACTTGTTTGTATTGAAAATTGCCTTCTGCAAACAGAAACAGCAATTTAGACCACAAAGACAGGTGGTCAATTAATCCAAAGCATAACTGGAGAATTAGGTGAGGTTCCTCAGCAAGAATAAGCCAAACCAGATCTGGACACATTCAGACATTTGTGAGCAGCGACAAAAGTTTGGTTGCCAAGTATTAGAAAGCAGAATCACGCCGGGACACGAAGTCCTGTGAGTTTTTATTCTGTTAACTAAAGCTCCCCTTTGCGAGAAGCAGCATTCCCAAAACCTGCTCTGACACACTGAAATATTGTTGCAAGGCATCAGAGGTACTTGGGATGTGCAGTGAGGGTTACACTCGCATATATGGAACGAGGGCCTGAAAAGCTCAGATCCCAAATGAGATCCAATAGCCACAAACTTGAATTTACTCCTCAATACTCATTTGTTTTTAAGCACAAGCTGCAACCAGTGTGATAAGATCCGTATCTGGCTCATTTTAATGTCTGTGGCAGAGTGCTGGACATGGATTTCCTATGCCCTGTCCTCAAGCAAGATGTCACATTCTACCCAAAATATATCCATGCTGATTTAAACACTGAGGTTTATTTCCTATTCTTGATCATATTGCTAAAATCCAGTTGTTCAGATGTTTGCAGCATTTAAAACTATGAGTGGAAGTATTCTCAAAGTGAATTCATTTGCACGTTCAAGATGACATCCAAGGCAAAAAAAAAAAAAACTACAACAGGTCACTTACACTCACCCATCTATTCCTCTAATGATTTTTAATGCCTTCTGAATTCCTAATTAGAAAGACATATCTGATAGTTAAATATTGCAGGATGTTATATACGAATTATTGTCTCCTAGAATTTTGCCAAAAGTATAATTGGAAGCCCATTATATGGGACAAAAGCTAGTTTTTCAGCTATTCATGCCTGTGGATATATTTACCTAATGCCTCTGATGAAATTTGTGAGTGTGTTTTGATTCTCAAGAACATTTTACATAATTCACATAGATTTCCAGGTAGAAATGTAGAAACGTACATTTTCAGGTAGAAACATAGATTTTCAGACAGGTAGAAATGTAGTTTTCCTCTTTGTTCTTGCTTTATTTCTGCATCCCCTAAACAAAAATAGTGTGTATTGCTTTCTGTCTTTGGCATGGCTGGAGGACAAGAGGCAGCAACACATCCCAACCTCATCCTTTCTCTCTCAGTGCACGGAGATCCTCAAGACAATGAGTAATGTGAACAGGGTTGTGGCTAAATTGCTCTGGAGATGACTATTCAGCAAAGAGGATTATCTAGAGGCAGGTTACACAGGCAAGATGAAGTTCATCGTGTGAAAAAATGGCTTTTTGTCTAATTAACCTGTGCTGATCATGTTCCTGGGCTGATTTACAGATCCATCCTTTGGGGTTTAGGCTGGAGGCCAGGTTACACAGAGCCCAGCTCTGCCATTTCAAGGCCATTGGCTCTCTGCTGCGAGCCCCAGCCTTCCTATGCAGTCACAACAATGCACTTCTGCTGTATTTTTTGAGCGGCAATTCTTAAATTATATCAAATTCATCATTAAAACATCTCTCACAGGGATGAGAGTGGAACACCCACTTGCTACCTCCAAGCAAGACTGTATTTTAAATAAGTATTTGAAGGCGTGAGCTTCTTTAATCTCAGTGGTGTGTGACAGCTGCAGTTCAGTGTCTGTCCTGACTCCTGTGCAACAT
Organism: Rhagologus leucostigma; assembly: GCA_013397725.1. Classification (NCBI taxonomy): domain Eukaryota; kingdom Metazoa; phylum Chordata; class Aves; order Passeriformes; genus Rhagologus; species Rhagologus leucostigma. The sequence goes on along the minus strand of VZTD01001174.1, from coordinate 2,036,012 downwards.
TTCAAGTCATATAGTGTTTAAAATCATATCTTTTTTCTAAGTTTCTTGTTTGCTTGTTTGTTTTTTATTTTAGTATTGTGCAAGGAAATGACATATGCAATGAGATTTAAACCCCGTCCTTTGATATAGGTAAAGCTGAGAGGCCACAATAACACGAGCTGGCTTTGCTCCAGCTGAGGAACAAGGAATAAAAAATGAAATAAAAAGTAGGCAAGATCCCTTTTTGCTACAGTTCTATAAGTAGTTGAATAAATTTCAAGTTCATGACACCTGGTAGCAACAGAAATTGAGAAAAGCCATAAAGATCATGCTATTATTATCACATGCACCATTAGGATTAAGGTGAGCAGTAGACAAGCCAAAAAGCTGAAAGTGTAGGAATTTCTGGGGGGACAGATTATATACAGCACAGGTACGTCCCACAGTCAGGGTTTAACCCTCACCAGAGCTTACGCGTAGGGTTGCCCATTCACATTTAATGACAATTTGATATAATTTTCATAAGTGATGGAGAGAAAAGAAGTGAACAAACTTGAAACTGTTTGTGATATGTGGAAAAGAACCTTGAATGGAGGGGCAAGGATTTCTCACAGGATTTCTGTGGATCCATGTAAGTGAAAAAGAGAGAGCAAGAACCAAAGGGCAGAAATTGCCACTGGCTAGTTAACATCAAGAGGGGCATAGTTTACTAAAAGGTGTTTTGATGCAGGAAAGGTGAAGAATCTTGAGGAAGGTGGCTCATAGAGAGGACACAACCATAAAAATAAAAAACAAAATAAAATTTGAATAAATTTTTGGGTCCTTGAGAGGTTTGGCATTTCATCAGAGTCCTTTTCTTAAACAGTGATACATGAATTCCAACGCATCTGCCAAAATAAATACAAGGACATAGTTCATCACTTAAAATAATCTTCACTTGGACAGTTATATCCATAGGAGAGATTCTAGGAAAAAAGCTTTCCCTAGTAATCTATAGTTAAATAAATTATTATTCTCTGATGGACTAAGATAATCTGACACATTGTGTGCCACAATCAGAAAAGAAAACATTAGTTAGAAGAAACAGATTATTTGCATTGAGAGAGAACAGAGAAAGAAGAAGGTTCAAAAAAAAAAAAAGGAGGTGAGGGAGAAAAAAAGAGCAAAGGAGAAAATGGAAAAAGATGAAGAATCTTGATTGTTGGTCCTCTCAGATTCCAGAGTGGCAGTTTTACGGACCCCAGATGAACAAATCCTTTCATGTCTGAAATAATGAAAAAAGGCTTCTAGTGAAAATCTTGCTTAAGATTTTGAAAATAAGAAAACGTCAAAATATATACGTGGGGGTGAAGGTGAAAAAACATTACCCACACCACCATGGTGGGCAAATTGGTATGGCACAAGCAGGAAAAGGGAGAGTGGCAAGAACAGACACAGCCACAGTGACACTGCTTTCAGTCATGGATGTACTAAACAACAAACTCTCACTGGAGACAATGTCCCAGCAGGGTTGTCCCCAAAAGCCTCGTACTGGCCTCCTGGAACTAAAAAGCAGGGAGAGGATGATACAGGACTGGGCAGGGAACTGGTTTGGCCAAACCTTTGTCACTGACTGGGAGAGGAACCACAGCACGAGAGGGGCTGTGGTGCTGCATGCGAGAACAGGATGCTGTCGCTCGTGCCAAAGGCACTGGGATTTGGTGTGATGGTTTCTAACACACTGAGCCAGACCTGTTCCTGCTGCAGATTCACCAATGGCAGCAGAATTCCATCGCAGATCAATTTGAAGCACTGTCTTTCCAGAAGTTTCTGGGACAAGGTGGCAATCTTCCTCTTGTTGCCACAGGCAGGCTGAAACTCATCGCTCAGTTCAATCAATGTGTGCTCTGAACTTCAAAAGTTTCGCTTAGCGTGATATATGATGAAAAAAATAATAATAAGTTACATTTTTCAAATGAAAAATAGGAAAAGTTTTGCTACATAATTCCCAACACTACAAAATACTTATGCAGGACAGTATTAAAAATTATCTGACCACAAAAACATTCCTGTGGAGAAGCAATACTCCATTGCTGGCAGATTTCTCCAGCAATATCTTTTCCACCTGGTGGGTTCCTTTTTTAATACAGAAACTATCCACACTACGGGATTTAAAACTAATCAGTTTGCAAGCTGTTCTTAAACATCTACAGCACTATGAGTCTAAAAATAATGTTCAGCCATACATTCTCTATCTATATCATATCATTCTCTAATTACATTTCACCACGAGGGTATGAAAGAGGAAGATATCCTGCTTTAACATTGCAAAGGTGGGTAAAATTCTGTCATCTCAATGTTCAGGATCACTTAGCATTAAAGTTTCTAGTGATGTTTATTTTTAATTGCACGGGCCTCCATGCCAGCATGTGAACAATTCCTCCACATTTCTTTCCAGGAGCATTCTACCAATTACTTCATCTTCTCCCTCTCCCATGTGGTGAGTTAATATGAAACTGATACAAATAAAATTGTAACAGGTCCCTGTCTTTGGATTTTTCCAATTAAAAAGAAAAAAAGGGATTTGGGAAAAAAAATACATTTACTACTAATAAAGAACCAAATATATGAGGGATTAAAATTTTCATCTAATTGTAATTATTATTCCTGTGGCTTGAGAAAAAAAATCCATTTTTTGTGAAGGAGGTGAAAAAATACGAAAAATTAAGACCTATATTTTCTGTTATAAAGGAGAAAAACCATCTCCTATTAGAAGGCAGTTATCCTTCTCTTTCTCAGGAAAGCCAGGATACAAACAGAGCAATAATCTGAAATGTCCACTGCTTTGATTGCCTGCACTGCTTTCTTTGAGCTTGTGCCCCCTGTTTGCTGAGCTCACACAGAACCAGATGTGGATCCTTCTCCTGGTACCTCTCACCCAGAACAAACACTCAGAGTTTGAGCAATAGGGTTGTGAGGCTGATCTCATTCAAACCCTCTGTCTATTCCAGGCTAAGAGACCCAAATTTCCTCTTTGTCACGAATAAAGCACAGATTTAAAAGCACACTCCAGTGCCCTCAGTGGCAGTTGAACCAGCTAGCCCTGGAGGCCACAGCTCCCAGGCCACGACAAGGTACTTGAAGAGGCAGGATTCTGTGAAAGTGCAGTGGGACCCAGCTGCCAGGTTGGATGCCCACACCAGCTCCAAACCCAAGTAGCTCTGAGGGAACTTCAGCCCAAAAGTCACCTGTGCTGTGTTCATTCAGTATCTCCACAAAGATTTCAGCTGGCAAAGAGCTGATAAAGAGCATCACAGATAAAGCAGCTCGGGAGAGAGCTATCAGCAGGAAAACACGGTGATTTATCAGTAAATGTACAATCACATTGTTGATTTAAAATACGTGATTAAGGTATCTAAATAGTCAGCATCTATTCATTATTTATAAACAATATGCTGTTTAATGTCTCCATAAGTGATATGGAAGATGGTATCAAGTGTACCCTGACAGAGCTTGTGCTGATGACACCAAACTGAGTGAGGAAGTGGACATTTCAGAAGGGAGAGCCACCCTGCAGGAAGACCTGTGTGGGCTGGAAGACAAAGGGCATTCATCATCAAAAAGGATTTATTTTAGGCCTAGGTCACACTATTTAAAAGCTGGGAGTGAAGTATGTGGGCAAGATCAGAGCACGTGTCTGTATCACAGAGCATTCTGGCTCACCCCCAAACAAACTCCTAACTGTCCAAACCATGGCTATGCCCCATTAGAATCCTTCTTGTCACTGTGTCCATCATTATCCTCTGGTTGGATTACACGTGATTAGACAGATTCATTCACACTGAGCAGTTTATTCCAAGGGAGCCCAGCCCATTACTTCCCCTCTGTACACACCAACTGAAAACACTGAGTGATAAAAAAAATGTTTCTGCGTATTTTAACAGAAAAGCAGCACTCTAATGCAGGAAGAGCACAGCTTTCCTTTTCAGATACAGGTTTCCCAGGGAAGTTTCTGGTCTTTAATGTCATTTAAACCTTATGGGAGAGGAAAAAAAAAAAAAAAAGCAACAACGTGTAGCTCTGATTTAAAGGATTGGCTCACATTCCTCAACTCCTGCCTTTCCAGGCCCCTGTCCTTCCACTCTTCTGCAGAGGTGAGGTTTGTGATCAGAGGCACTTCTCTGCAATCAGTGTAAATGCTCACATTTACAGTGGGCCTTTAAAACAGCCCGTGCCCTTTAGAATCAGAGTTTAAGTGCAAGGGAAAGTCTGCTAAAAGACCTCATAGCCCGGCACAAAATGGATCCCATTGACATGATGTAAACCTACGCTGACCCTGTTTGTAAGAAACTCAAGAATGATTTTCAACACAGCAGGTTACATTTACCAAAGCTTTTTTTTACAAGTTCCTTCAAAACATTCCACTACTGCACTGAGACTTCCAGAAATGAAAAACAATATTAATTCTGCTATGATTAAAGTACAAAAGAGTTGCCAAATAAAACCAATATTTTCATATTTTTCCCTGAGTTTTAAATATGTATTTTTAGATTTCTATATTTCAAAACACGACTTCCTAGGAGATGGTTATTATTTTTTTCCCCTGGCTAAGCACAAAGCAATATTAGCATCTCTAGCAGAAAGCCCTGGTAATTGGCTTGACAATTAAAAACACAAATATCAAACCACTGAGGGAAGATTACCCAGGACCAGTAATTTGCAGTTTTGTTTAGCAGGACAGGAAGCTTAAGGGCATTCAACAAAGAGCATAAAATGTACTGGATAATGGCAGTGACATTTTCAGTTATCATTATTGTAAGAGGCAACAAAATACATATTGTCAGCTAACATACCTGCAATGGCTCATGACCCCAGAGCATTTGTTCACAGAAGCCATTTTTAGAATTTTCCCAGATATTTGGGGCACAATTTCCTTTACTTGAGAAAATTCAAAGCCGTACTTGAATCCAGACTTTCTGGCAGCCAACTCTTTGTCCTATTTTGATCCCAATAATACCTTAAAATAAGGAAAGGGCAACTCCAAGGGCTGAAGATCCACAATCCGTGCTACCACCTCCAGCTTCTCCAGAGATACACCAGCATACCAAATACCATGGATGCAAATGGTGCCTTGGTCCCTTGCCAGCACCCAAACTCACATATGCCTATAAAAACTAATTCAAAATGGGTGTTTCCTTCCTTGGGCTTCTAAATATTGAAGATTTCAGTACCTGCAACATCTTTGCAATGGTTTTATCTCTAAGATATAGTCATTCAAATAAATATAAAGAAAAAAGGTGAGATGCAGTCAGAACCCTACCTGAAAACAGTTAATCCACAAAGACAGCCTAGCCAGCTGCTCCATCACATTTTCCTCAGGAAGAAATAATTTTCAAACAGCAGTAGCAGAAGAATAAAGATTTCACAGGGAAAAATCCAAGGAATCCAGCTAAGAACATTGCAGATAAAAGCAAGATATTTTCTTTGTTTCCACCATTTTGACAAAAGCAGACAGTGCCTGACAGAAACAAGCACTCAGCTCAGTATCTAAAGAACATAAAGCAGGTCAAGACTTCCAGTTTACCTTTCTACCCAATCCAAAATGGAACAGAAATAAAACAATTTTTGTCTCTTATATGTGCTACAGGAATGAAGAAATTTGCTGTAACTGTTGTTGGTGATCAAAAATGCTTTTGCATTTACTTTTTGAGGTACAGATACTCATTTCTTGATTTGGTTCCTCTTTAGAATGTCACTGGAAATCTTTTTGCCACACGTTTTGCTCTTTTTGCTCCACTATTCTTTTTCATATTGGCCTCATAAGCTCACTATTCAGTGTGGTGGTAGAGGTTTTTTTATATTCTGCGCTAGCATTCTATCTTTAAATAATAAAACACCGGCATTGTGAGGTGCCTGGGAAGATAACAGCCGAAACAGAACCGTGGCATTCCACATCCACTGCTGTGGGGAACCTGAGCCATCTCCCTGCCTCCCATCAGAGCAGCACTTTGGTTAATTCTGCCTAAGGATCTAGTCCTCAGTTGACGTCTGATATAAAGTAAGTCTCACTGCTGAGATCTTCCTCGGCTAATGAAAACAATCTCATTTGGTTTGTGCTGTGAGATTGAGTTTCTTGAATATCAGCTCAGCCCAAGGACAGAGCGCGGGGGGAATGCGGAGCATCCTGTGCCTGGTCTATCGATCTGTGCTCCAGCCTCCTGAGCCTCTGCAGCTCAAGGCAGGACACAGCGCCAGCCTCGTGCATCAGGGCTGATTAAGGATCCTGACTGCTGGTCTTATGAGAAACACTTAAGGAAGAAATTGGGCCAAGGATGTCAGAAGCTTGAGGGGAAAAAAAAGGGAATGAAGGAAGAGAAAATGAAGTGTGAAAATAGCAGACAAAGATATAAAGGGGCAAAGACAGTGATGAGTCAGGTGAGCTACGGGGATGAAAATTACCTCGAAAAGAATTAAAGGGCATTAGAGATCGGAAAAGGAGCACATTTTCAAAGTTCGCAGTCTCATTTGGGAGATTCTGGTTTTGAAGAGAGAGAAAGAGATTAAGAGTAAGAAGAGGTAAATAATGAGTCCACACCTAATTTACTCATAAATTAACAGCAATCAAAAACCCAACTAAAAAACTTAGAATGCAGTTGGGATCCTCTATAAGGCTACTGTAAAAATGAGGAAGGGACATTTGAGACTTACATTTCAGTTACCAAATTCTTAATTATCCTTGCCTTGACTCTCCATCTATGCAGCATGTAGGAAATATAGAAAAAGGTAAAGGGATTTCTAAGGGTGAGAAACAAAAGCAGATTTTAAGAATAAAGCAGAAAGATTTTAGGAAATAGTTTCGCCTGAGAAAATATTAAAGAAGACACAATCATGCATTAGAACAAGGACACGAGAACAAAGAGCCGTGTTTCTAGCCCTAGCTGAGAGAACTTTTAGAAGTTGCGAAAAATATGCCTAGCAAAAGAGATAAAGTTAAGCTTAATAACAGAATACTATGCTCTGTTGTATAAGGTATAAAACAAGCAAGTATTGTTTTAACAAATGTACGTGCAATATAGAAGATTGGTTGAAACAACTGTCTGTAACCTCTAGAGCTACTGCTATTGGCTGAAAAGCTTTTAAGAACGCTCTGTAACCAGGAAATCTTGGGTTTTTGCCGGCAACGCGAGCTTGTATTATCTCTGAGGTCTCTTGTCCGTTTATGAGGCGAATAAAATAATATAAGCTCACGGAGCGTCTGTCCTGGCTCCCCACCCCGTTTGATTGAGGTGGCATAGCAGACCACTCTGACTCGAGCGCTTACACTGCCCTCCACCTGGAGCCTCTACAGCAGCTGCTACTAAAGCCAGCAGGATTCCCTTCTTTCTGCAGGGCACACACTCCACAGGCATTTTATCCATCGCTAGTAGGACCCTATTTAGACATCAGCAAGATGGTTGATGATTTGAGGTCTGCTCATAGATGTAAAGGCCCAGGTTGCAAAGTTTAGGTTCTGAATGTGAGGTACTGCACACACAGAGGTTGTGTCACACAGATTACTGAAGGCTGGCTAATAATAATTGCAGTAACTTGGTGAAAAAGCACACAAGGCACAGGTGAAATTGTACCTCTCTAACTCACACTTTTTCTCCAGCTCACACACTCAAAATAAGAGTACTCATCTCCGTGAGAGAACTGAAATTGTCATAGAATGAGAACCACAACATGCCAGCCACGGGGATCAGAATGCCAAAGGTGAGAAAAAAAGAAATGGTAATGAACTGCAGACAGGAGATGACAAGAATTCTCCAAGAGACCTATTACTCCACTGCTGGCTGGCCTACAAGGAGACTCGCTCTGCTGACACCTCCAAGGGCAGCCAAGAATGTCAAGCCCAGCGCTCCTGCCAGCACTCCTCCTTCCTCAGCTGATGCACCAGGCTGCCCAGGAGCCACCAGGCCTCACCGTCCTGCAGCTATCACGCAACATCCTTGCCAGACACTTCCAGTACTGCTCCCATAAAAAAACACACCTTGGACTCCAAGGCCTCTGCACCACCAGTGTCCTTCATAAACATGCATTTGTTCAACCCATTTGTAAAACAGACAATTCTTTTTATTTTTAAGAAACAGCTCTGAGGAACAAGTTTAATAGGAAGTTGGTAGAGGCAGGGTTTGATGAGGGATTCCTCCAGGCCCTGATAGGATTTAAACCATATTAACAGTCTTGCTCAAAGGTAATAAGCTCTCCAAAGCAGACACACTGCCTTCCTGCATTAAGAATAATACTCTGACTATCCCAGGGATTATCTAGTACTAAGAAAACAGTTATTAAAAATCTATACTAAATCATTCAGACCTTAAATTTTGCCTATTTTATAAGACAAATGGCATTTTTGAATGAAAATTAAAAGCATTTCAGCCTACCCAGACCAAGGTTTCAGTTGGAACTTCTATCATAAATAACAGTTAGAAATTAAAAGCCTTTGCTTTTCAGTTAGGTATTGGCCTAGAAAAAATTCATCAGGGTCTCCAGCCAAAACCCAGACTCTGCTGCTGGAAATCCAATGAAAGAGTAACTCTGTCTTGTGCCTTTAAATGTTTGCATTCATAATATCTGAAGAACAGAGATATTTGGTTTGGCAATTTTCTCTTCTTTTTCTGTTTTTTTTCTCTTTATTTGCAAGAGGTACAGACTTTTGAGAATTTTTTTAAGACTTTTCAGCTTTTTGAAACTCATAGAGATTGTGATTATTCCTCTGAGCCCTGTGACCCTGCTGTTCGTGGACAAGAGAGACAATGGAAGGGCTGGAATTCTGAGTTCTTGCAACAATGGAGACGTTCTCTACTTACTACAAAGGAGGACAAGAAGCTGCCCTGCCACTTAAACTTTCCTACACTGAAACTCGAGTTGAAGAACACCTTCAAAAGGTTTGTTTCTTTGTTATTGCAATTCATTCTCATAAGCAAGTTTATTTTCTTGGTGTGTCACATCGAAACACATAGAAATTTACCCAGGAAAACTGGTACTGGATCTGCTACAAAGCACCACCAAAACAGGCAGCAGGCCCAGCTCAGCATCATTGAAGTTCAGTGGTTTCTTCTGTCTTTCCTCTTCTACTGAAGGGACAGAAAGGATTTGGGAACAAATAAAAATGTTTAAGAAATGATAGGAGTTTCCCTCTGCTATCTCCCCAGATCCCTGCAATCACGTTTGGTGAAGTGCAGTTTTCAATAGGCAAAACCCCTACTGAAAGTGTCTTCTGCTGCCTTGTCTTGTTTGTTTGTCCTTCACCTTGTTCCTTGCCCATATTTTATGTGCTTACTTTCGGCAGCCTGCAGAGCACTCATCCTCTTTTCTGAACCATGGTGCAATGTGACATTTTCAGCTCTGAAGGCAGCCTCCAGATTGTTCTACTTCTAAAACTGATACATTTTTAGTAGTCACATTTCCTTTTCTCCCCTCCTGATTTATTTTTCTCCTTGATTTCATTCCTCCACCCTCTTTTATATGACCTCCTTTTATATGGATGACATCTGTGGATGCAAGAAATCCTCAATAGCTTTGGTGCCTGGAAGCAGAGACACCTATTTGTCAGGATCACAAGCCATCTTCTCCATTAGAAATATAAACTTACATCTCGGGCAAACAAAGTTTTCTCTCCCTTCAAGACAGGTGGAAGATGTCACATAGAAGCCAAAATAATTGTTCATTCTTTCTCCTTCCTTATCATTAACACAAAAAAAATGGACTTACAGGAACCTAAAGTCCCAGTAGAAATATTCCTATTAACAACTTTATTTTTATTACTCAAATATTTGTTGTTGCAGCACTTAAACCTGATCAGTTTCTTCTTTCAGTAACTCAGCAAACTCACAAAAGCAAAACTCAAATATGAGATCAAGGTCTCGTATCTCAAACAAAACTTTCACAGATCAAAGCTGAACTCCTAAATTAGGTCACAGAAGACCCACTACCTTACTGACACACAAAAAAACCATCTCCAAAACAAAAGGTCAACATTTTACTCTGCAGAAGTGGTATCATTGTCATCAAGAGTTGAGATTTTGGACCTGATGCGAGCTTTTTTGAAAAATTAGTAATCGATTTTATCATAAAAATTGCTTTTTATTGAGGTTAAAATAGGCTCTAAGAATCATTTGCAATGACTCAGATGAGAAATCCAATGACTTTATGCAAAATTGGTATGTAAGGATTAAAATAAAATATTACCATCAAACACCAAAGAGAATTCAGATGGGCAGAATTTAACCATACCAGGTGGAACTCGAGTTGAATTCATTTAAACTGGAACCTCCTCCGTTGCAAAAATAATTTTTAAAGTATCCTGTCCTCTTAGCTCAACACTGCTAACTTGCACAAAGGTCATGCACCTTGAAAATCTCTATCAATTAAAATCTACTTTAGATCACAGCAGTTTTGAGCCGGTCAATTATCATTTTACCTCCTCATTACTGAAACGTGCTACCTGTGTCTTCATTTATAATTCACATAAATACTCTGAAATCTTACTTATTCCCTTTGGAGATCATTGCCTTCGCTGAGATAAACTCACCCCTGATAGATAACAGCTCTGTTAGCACTTGGTAATCTAGATCAGATTATTAGATTAGGGCTGAACGTGCATTAGTATAATAAGACAGAAATCTATTTCAAACAGAGTGCAAACAAGCCCTACTTTAGAAAATAAACGAACGCAACTCATCTTTGAGTACTCCATTCAGTAGAAAACAAAGATGATCTGCTGAGAAAGCCCGGAGGAGAATGTGATTTGTGGAATGGGCAGAGGTCCAGAAAACATTACATCTTGCTGGTCCTTTCCTTCTTTCTTTATAATAAGATCATGCCTGAGAGCCAACATCCACATATACACTAATTATAAATAAAAATAAGCTGCCTGAATTTTTGCTACCATGCTGGAAAAAGGTCCTAACTCTGCTTTGAACACAGTATATAAACAGTGGTCCAACTTTTTCAGTTTTCTAGAGTCTTTCTTTCATAAATTTATGCAACAAAAAGACACGAATCTTACTATAAACCTTTCCCCAAAACTGTTTCTAGGGTTTTTTGCTTTGGGATCTTCCTGTTCTGTTCTATAATCTCTTCTGCCCCAAAGGGACTTTTCAACTCTTTATCCTTGCTCAAGTTAACAGGGCTCCAAGGATTTAGCAGAATAATTCTTCATCTCCAGGAAGGGCTCAATAGCTTCAAAATCTGATGACTTAACAATACACCTTTATCCACTGACAAATTTCTTGCATTTCTCCCTCTCCTACACTAAAACAGAAAATTCAGCTCAATCCATTTTAACTCCTAGATCCATTTTTCAGTTCTACAAACTACCAAGAGAGGCTTCTGAGCTGCAGTGTCTTTGGCTGAGATATACGGCAGAGAATGCTTCCTTCTCCTCAACTCACGTTTTTGGTTCACCATTGGGATTAGAGGTCTCCTCTTCCTGTGTCTTGATTCCTCTGGACAGGACAGCCAGGAGGATGCTGGAGGAGAGCCATGGAACACCCTTGCATCATTCAAGCAAAAGAGCTCAGCTGTGAAACCTCTGCCCTGTGGTCTAAGTATAACCTCCGACCACATAAATCAGATATAACATCAAATATTCCTTGAATATTTAATATATATAATATATATATAATATCTTGATTTGATGATTGATGAAGACTGAAGATAAAAAGAGAAAAGGACCTCCAGGCTGCCTCTCCCAGTGAGCACCCATAGTTCAGACTCACTCAAATATCTTACCCTGCACTGAAAATAGGAGGCTTGCAGAGCTGATGTGACTTCAGTGCCTCCTTAACTTCAGATTGTTTAAATAAAATTGGAATATAATGTAAAAATAATTCAAATATAACTTTTTATTATTTAAATTCTTAATATTCTTAATTTTCTCAAAATCCCTGCTTTTCTAATTTTGTAAAACTCTTTGTGCTTTGAGTCTTCATTTAGATGGATCACAATCTTCTACTCTTCTGCTTGCAATTCTGCTGGAGTCTTACAAGGAAATTGAAACCAGACTTGAAAAAAATATTTCAACTGCCAATTAAACGTTGTGAAAAGATAGTTTAATCTCAACGGACTAGAAGTTGACAAAGTCATTGTTTAATGTGTTTAGATACAAAGCTAAAAGAAATTTGATAACAGCAATAAGGCACTTCCAAGAATATCGTTACCGTGAAATAATTACATCCCAATAGGATTAGGGGTAATCAGCCACACTGTGCCTCAGTACACCTCGGGGGGTGATTATCTTACCATAACAACACCACCCATTGTGCTGCACTGCTTAAATGTGTTCTGATAAAATAACATAGTTTTAAAGTTTGTGTAGCTGTTTGTGTCAGCAGAGGAGCAAGCAAATTACAGTCACCGTGTATTTTCTTTTCCCCAGTAAATTTGTATTTGAAAAAATTTAAATCCCACTGGAAATTTGCAAACAAATTCATTATAAAAATATGTTCAGCATTTAGACTGCAACATAAATAACCAGAATTAGGGCATTCACATTTATCTTGGCAGCCTGTACTTCTTTTACGCTGTTGTGGCTTTAACTTGTGCCACCATTTTAATGTTATTTAAATATGGAATTGTACCTAATGTGTTTATGAATTGCTAGAATGAAAGAAAATAAAAAAATGATTCATAGAAGATTATGAGCCACACAGAATATTATTTATTTACTTAAATGACCAAAAAATAAAGCAATAAATCTTAGTCTCTCAAATAAATGAAACTATTATGCCTGATTGAATGCATTTATTTATACTAATAAAAAATAATACCTCCACAGGTATTACTTGGCTGTCATTTGTTATGTGCTGTCAGTGGGTTAGGAAATACGAAATTAAATAAAAATGCATGCACGGACAAGAGTTGGACAGCATTATTTTATAGTGTAGAGTATTGGGGCACCACAGGGGTTCTGTGCGTGGCAACCCAGGGCTCAAACCCACCTTGGAGAGTGAACCATTACAGGCACCATTTCTGCCACCACAGGTAAGCGATTCTGCATCATTTGCCAACCACTACAGACAGATCTGGTGGTGTCAGTTCATTTGCTCTGCAGATATTCAGGGAATTCATGAGATCAAACCAGCTCGTCCCAATTCGTTTTGTTACCCAAACATACCACTGGCACTTGAGTTTGCAGACTCAGCTTAAGAAAAAAGAACTTATCCCGGGCACATGGGAAGCCTTGGCATTGGAGAGGCACGAAGAGTGCAAACAATAAATTACAAATGAAAAGAGATTTATCAAGAGCAGCGACTACTCAGAGAAAGATCGTGTTTTGGTCTTCTTGACCTTTCCGAAGACTGACTTCCTGGCTTATTACCAAGAACTTTAAAGACTCTTATAAATGGTTGACTCAGCTACTCTCGAAATTAATTATGCAGGCTAGAGAGGGAACTTAGCTGACCACATATACTACCATCTTTTGAATGGCTATTCTGCTTTGAATTAAAAATCAAAAGGAAATTAAAATGGTTCTCTTTACGACTGGAGGAATTTTAAGGAATTTTAAACCCATAATTGAAAGACAGATGTAAAAATGTGCATTTTTATAGCACATCACTCAAGAATCACAACAAACAGTTAAGGCATGGAATCCCCATCTTACAGATAAGAAAACTGAGGCAAGGAGACAATAAAGAACAAGTGCACCCAGAAAACTAACATCGTTTTACTAACAGAAACTTCCATTAATACATCCCAGGACTATGTTCCATTAGGAATTACTACATCATGTCATTTTTACACTAGTTTCTGCTAGAAAAACTTATCTTTCAAGAACAGTAGCATTTCAATGTTCAGGAAGCCAAACTGAGAATATATAATGAAAACATCCTTCTCCCATATGCACTGTCTTCTTTCATAGGACCCCTCTGAATTCACCTATCTTCTGTTCATACTGAGAACATCTAAATAAAGGTGCTAATGCTGCATGTTTGAAGAGAATCAAAGCTGAAATCAAAGAGCAAAATGTCTTACTATGAAGGCACCCTTCATTTTGTTCTGTGCCATTTTGCAGACAAAGAAATAAAAGCCTCGGCACCATCAATAGGGTTTTGTTTAAACTCTGCATCACAGACTTGTAAATCTACTGTCATAACTGCTCTAAAATTTCTCCTACAGTCAGCCAAAATCAATGGTCAAATTAGAGGTTTTCCAAAGGACATTTTTTTAGTAATATTCTGAAAAGTATTTATTTCGAGGGTTAATCACTGCTGTTTAAACCTCACAGTGGAACTAGTACATACAAAGGAAATGAAGGAAAAATGTTGCTTTGCCCATTTGGTTTTTTCTAATACCTGTAACTGCAACAGCGTCTGAAATCAACAGCTATTTTGGGCTTTGTGTGCTTTTCATCACATTGCAGTCGGTAGAAATTTTTTCCCTAGTGATCTTCAAAACTCTGATATATGTGTCATAAAAATCTATTCATAATTCAATATCCACATTAGCACCGGTGCCGTTTGGGAAGGCATTATTTCGACAAGGACTCAAAACACTTACATAAGGATGACTGGATGAGAAAGATTTCCTTTCTAGTTAGACACAACAGGGCACATCTTAGTCTGCTTCATATCTCCTTACAACAGGCACAAAGCCAAAAAAAATCCAAGCAAACAAAATAAAAGAAAAAGCAAGAAGGCCAGTGTAATTAGCTACCTTGAAATCCCTTGCAGGGACTGGAAATATGGGATGCCCAAGGAGAAAATGGGTGTTTGGGAGGATCCTGAGCCCAGCCACTTCTGCGTTCCGCAATTAAGAGTTGCAACATCAGTTCAGAAATTGAGAATGAACTGAAGAAAATATCAGAGGGTCAAATCCTACCCTCTGCTGTTGTAGGTGACCACGATACCTAAGTTTCTTCAGGAACCAAGCAACCTCTGCCTCACCTGACTGTGGTCTGTCCCTATACTGCTCCTGCTGGACTGTTCTACTGTTATCACTCTACATTCAGTGTACTACACTGACCCTTCTCTGTTTAAACCACAGTTCTTATCTTTGGGTCCCCTTATAAACTAAAGAGTTTTAAAATGTCCCTTAGCAGACAGAAGGAACTGGGTGAAGGAGGGATTCTTACAGCTCTGCTGGCACCATATTTCATTTTGCAGAGCCAGGCTCAAGCCTCTCCTTTTTCCATGCCAGAGGTGTATAAATTACTCTGTTAATCTTCTCTTCTGCTTGCCCATCCCAGCTTTTGATCTTCCTCCCAGTGTCTACACTTCCTTCTCTCTCCTTTTCCTCTGGCCATTGCTATGGAGCAGTTGTGTTCCCCTGTACAAACCTGTGAGAGTTTCACTTTCACTCGTCCCATTGTTTCTCAGCTGATCAATTTTTCTTAAGTTTGTTGAATTTCTTGTCTACAACAGCTGATTAGAGTTGTTCTTTTTCTGTCTCAAACTAGACCCAGTCCAATCTAGCTCTTAGCTGCCATTAACTTAGCCTTAATGCAGTCTCTAAAAACCTGAATTAGCTTCCATTCTTCATTTGTGAATGTCTCTGTCCTGCAACCAGATTTTCATTTGAATTGGTCTTCCTTTGACTCTGTTGTGACCCTGTCACCTCCCAGTTTTCATTCCTTCTCCTTCTTTACTTTTTAAATGAACATTTCTACCCTTCTTCCAGCTTCCTAGGTGGTTCCATGGATCTATATCCATTCTTACCCTTTTTGTTCCTATCTCACTATTTATTTGGATAATGCCATCAAAACCACAGACTCTGCTACTGCCTTCAGGCTAATGCTTCACAGAACTGCTTCCCAGCTTAGACAGATCTGCCCAGGCGCTCTCTTTCTGGCATCCTCCACACACCAAGAAGTCATCCAAAGGCCAGGAAGTTTTCAGTTCAGTCCCAGAGGACCCTTACATCAACACAGATACAAGCAGCATCCTCACATGCCCAGCCTATGTGCATCATCTCTGACTCAAACCTTGTCGCTGCTTCTCACATCCAGGAGGTCCTTTCTCTTATCTGAAGGCTTTCTTGTGCATCCACGTGGTCAGGCTTTCATCTGGGGTCCGGGTGTGGAATAAAATCAGATGGTGCTCTGGACCAGTATAACTTTTTGCAGTCTCATTGTCTGAAGCACCAGCTGCAGGCAGTACTCTTGGTGGAGGGGTGATGCACAGTTTTTTAAGGTGTATATTTTGTTTGTATATAATACAGCTTGTCAGATCAACAGATGGCCCAGACACCCCAAGGATCTCTCTGCTGAGGTATTTCAAAGCTGCATCTTGTTACCAAAACTTTATTTTAGTGCTTTATCTCTTGCTAGATATTTCTTCACATGACGCAAAAAAAGAAATGAAGCTTTAAGAGTGAAAACACACAGCTTCCCTAAACTTAAAAGCTTCCCAAAAGATTCCACAACTGCTAACAGCAACAGTGGCTACACTTTTTTCTCCTCATTTCATCCAGCATGGGTCTCTTTCCAATCCTCACTGCCTGTATTTTTCTTCTAAAATAAAAAAAAAACACCTTGTTTTGGAATAAAGAAGCACTTAGTTCTGCTGTTAACATTTCTTCAGTATTCTAATGAACTTAATAAGCTCCCATGATGCTCCTTATAATGCAGAGAAACCTTCAAAAATATTAAAGTGACTTTGTTTACTCCAGCAATAAGGAGTCTTCCAGGTGGCTGGGGCAATACATCAATATTACACTTGTTCTTTAATGCTGGAAAGGATCTCACCAGAGGAAACAATTATTCACTTTGAAGCTTTTTAATATTTCTGAATGTGACTCAATTACATAATTCTGCCTGTACATGTATTTTTTGTTTCACCTGAAATATCATTTGATTTATGATGAAGTCATATTTTCTCACCCAGTTCTAATTTCATTTATACCACACTTACAAATTCTCTATAATTCAGTGAAAGTTGCAGTTTGACACCATTCCTCTGACACCAAAACGAGCTCCACAAGCTAATGAAGTCCCCTGACTCTGCCAAGAGTTTCGAGATAAAGAACTCTTATTTTAAATATGGTTTTTCCTACACGGGATATAGACCCTCAAGAAACTATTTTGAAGACTTTAAACAAATAAAAGAAAATTATGTAAATTATTAGAGTAAATGCATAATAATCCTCATATCCTATTTTCAAAAAATACCCTTATTTAGAACCCATGTTATATACACAATTTCACAGGATATGCATAAGTAATTCTTAAATAATTGTTACATATATAACATTAAATATTTTATATGCTTATATTCACTACATATAATTGTCTGAAGTATTCCTAGCATTGCATAAGTAATTATTTGAGGTCAGACTTCAGCTGAAATGAGCTTGTTGTCACCATGAGAGCAACAGATGGGGCTTGGCAAAGCTCAGTCTGCTCCGAGCTCCACCAGTGGTTCATACGTTGATTTAATCAGCGAATCACCTCACTTCCCCATCTACAAACAGGAAATATGCTACAGCCCCCTCTAAGGCGTTTTGAAATCCAATGATTATGCAAGTGAATATTTCACATATCAGTCTTGTGGTTAATTGAATGTTTGAACTCTAAAGGTAGCTGAATTTGCATAAGTAGCTGTCTATTGAATGTAACTGAATCAGAATTAAGCACCTGCCTCAGATACACTTTGAAATAACTTTTAGAGAGGTAAATTATTTTGAGTCTGAATTTTTGGGGTGAAAAAGTCAAACACGTTGCTAATAGGAATTACTATAAACGGCCTGATTCCCTTGAAATCTGTAGAAATGATAAGAGAAATTAAAACATTGAAATGGGCACATTAGAAGAGACTTCAAATTACAAACTAATTGGGACAGACAGAAAAATAAACAGCATCAAAAGAAGCAGTTTGTAGACCGAGGTGCTCCTAACAAGGAATCCTGGAGGAAGCTGGAGCATGGGACAGCTGAAAAAAGGGCGCCTGTGCTGCAGTCACACACACCTCAATCCCACAGGATACCTCATGGGCTCTGCCACACTGGCTGGGAGCAAACGGCCTGGTCACACAGAATAGCTCACAGCTGGCTGTAGTTTTGCTCATGATTAGGAGATTCAGTGCAAGAAATAGTGCACTTTACTGGCTCAAGACTCAACAAGTCTTCTGGAAATCAGCACAGACTTCCTCATTCCCAGGGATCAGGCCATCAGCAAGGCTATCCTTGCTTTTGTCACTCCCAGTCACCAGCGAAACACCAGGAATCACCATCATCCTCTCCACACACACGTTATTTACTCCTCTGCATTGTTTATTCTGCATTGCCAGCACCTCCTTTTCAGACACCTCCTACAAAAAAATAAAATTACAATATTTAATAAACCTCCAGCAACAATTAAGAAGCTTAGTTAGGAAGTGTCCTGTGTCTCTCTACGTGCTACAGGAATATATCAGCATCAGTGTAATCACACCAGCTGGATCTTACTCTGCCTTTCCACAGGGACTGATGTTTCCCATTATGATCTTGTGTTTTGGAAATTAATAATATTAATCTGGAAAAATAAATATACTTAGTTAATAGACTATTTGGTGATTAATTTACTGATAGCTCAGTTGTATGGATAATTGCTTACATTAGTATAATGACAGATTATGGTCTGAAACCTTCAAATTCCAACAGGCTTCTCTCTTACAATACTAAAAAAAAATTTAAAAAAATAAGAAAATAGACTGGGGAGGATAGAAAAAGATTCATACCATCCATTGGCATGGAAATGTTACAAGAGAAAAGGACCTGCCTTGCTACCTCATCAGTATCATTTGATCAGGAAAAGAGAAGCTTTGGGAAGTAGAAGACCACTTTGAAAAGAAAAAGACCCACATACTCTTCTTGTGCTAAACTGGGTCTACCCCTGGAAAGTATTTCTTCTGAAATTAGTTAAAGCATCAGTCCTTTCTAACTGCAGATTTTGATATTTTTTTTTCTATGCTTCAGCTTCATAATCTTATAAAACTCTTAAAGGAAGAGGTTATAGAGGCCATGTAATCAAAGCCAGAATGTTTTTATATTTCCATCTGCTTCTACCCCATTCTCGTTTTATAGAAAATCATTTTCATTGCATCTTCTTTCTTTAATTTTACTGTCTATTTCTTTCTCCAAAACAAACTGAGAAAAAAAAAAACAAACCCTAAATATTCCACAAAATTCTTATTTAAGAAAAGTGCCTCAAGCACCAAGGAACCACTCTTGGGAACTCACATGAAGGATGAGCAAACATTTAAGTCACTTAAACTGCAGCTGGGGAGATGCAGCGGCAGCTCCAGTTTCCTTTCTGACCTTGGGCAAGTCACCCACTTGTCTGAAAGTTTCAGTTCCTCTCATTCACAGCAAGAGGATGACAATATTTCAATAAATGTGGGACTTCAAGAAAAATATTAGAGAAAATTCTACATTAAAGCCCCTTCGGCTCCAGGGAACACATGTTAAAAGCACAAATCCCAGCTTTGTTTCATAAAGAGTATAGAGAGATCTTCTAAATGTGGAAGAAAAATTTCAGGATATGTTGCAAAAATTTCCCTTCTTAAAGGAATTTTAGCAGAACAATCCTTATTTTTTCATGTTAACAAATCTAAACTGCCACATTTTTATACAAATGAGGTAGAGAAATAAGGAAGGCGTAGCACGGGGAAAGCAAGTTATTCAGTAAAGTGAGGGCACCAGTGATTTAGCAGAGACATAAGGTTGAGATTCTTTAAGAAGAAATAAAGAATCAAACTCTTTGAGGCATAAAGATGTTCTAAAGGAAGGAGAGAAGGAAAATGTTAGAAAGGATATGTGACTTTCTATGACATATATAACAAATGACCAAGAATCCTGGACTAAGAAAGACGAGGTAGAAAGGAACTTAAGACAGACTATAATTTTTTTTTCCAGCAAGACCATAAAAATTTAAGCTAAAAAAAAAAAATCAAATGGCTTGCAATGAGAACAAGCAGTAAACATTATGAATTTTTAAAATGTGTTTGAAGGATGAGAATCCTGCCTGAGAGCAGAGAGAGGAGAATGGCTAATTAAAGCTACCAAGCAAATAGAGTGTCTGGGCTGTTTCCTCATCCCAGTCTCAGACACCCCACGTTCCTGTATCCAGTGCAGCAGGCAGGTTTGCTGGGCTTCACTCAAAATGTTCTTTATTCTGGTAACACAGAGCTCATTTCTATCAGAGCCGGCTGTTTGCACCCCGCAGTCTCCCGTTACACATCAGCTGCAAAGCACCATCCAGTTACGCCACACACACAGCTCTGCTCCCTCAGAGCTCCGCAGCACAAGCAGCAGCTTTCCACGAGCTGCTGAAGTTTCATTTTCTGTTTGTTGCCAAACACCCGTCTTCTAGTTTTAAAAAAATTTCCCACTGAATTTTCCTACTAACTGATTATTTCGTACTGAGTGCAGATGGAAACAGCCAGGATGGGTAAGCTGGCAGAAATATTTTCCCGTGCAGCAGGCAATTTTTCATTCAGAAATGATCTTTCAAAAATCCACAAAAATTATAGAAATTTTCCATTCTTTCCTCTAAGCACAGTTTTCATTACCATTTACGAGTTTGGGGGTGAAAAAAGTAGGAATAAAATTTAAAATCCCAGCTCCACTGTTTCCTTATTCTTCTAAGAAGAAAATCCACTGTATACCACGTTACACTATTCAGTTGGCACGAATATCATAAATATACTGTAATATTCCTATAAGTTCATAATTTTAATGTCCCAAGTATCCGAATTTTGAGTACTTGGGCTTCTGAAGTCAATTGGGAAAATCATCAAAGAATTCAATTAGGAAAAAAGAACTGTAATTGTTGCTTTTGGCATTCACTCTGGATTTAGTTCCCTGAATTCACTAGACCACAAAAGACTATCTAAAATTGCTGAAGTTTGATCATAATAAAAAAAAAATCTTTCTTTTCTGGTTCCATTAAGCAATCTCAATTTTGCAGGATGTAACAGTGAAGTTTGCACATTACGTTCCTGGAAGCTCAATTTTCTATTCGCTGGTGGGGGGGAAAAAGAGAAGGAAAGTAGTTTTCACTGGGAAAAGAAATAACCAAATGACAGCTCCGTGTACAAATGTGTGCTAGAAAATGTAATTTTTGAGTGGCTTGACTACGGGAAGAAGGGAGGTCAAAGATGCTATTAAAGAAAAAGAGGATCTATCTCTAGGCGATTTAAATAATAACGTGCAATTGCTTCTCGTGGTGTATTTCCTAATGTCTCATTCATAAGAGTTTGAAGTAATGAGATTTTCACAGTTATCTTTTGAAGAAAATTCCGTAATCCAGTGGCTGAATCCAGACTCGAGTGAAGGTCCTGCAAGAGTTATACAACTCCTGAAATAACAGAGAACTGAGAAATGCAAGACTTTACAGGATTAGCCCTTGGTACCTCATTCCCAGTTAAAAGTGAGGAAATATCAACAGAGTAACATAGGTGGAGAATGCAAAGCCAATTAATTAATTAATCTAATTTATATTTTTCTCTGGAGGTGTAGATATGCCACAAAAGGGAATCATCTTAAGTACCACTTACAAAGGAAGCAGATTTTGGTTGGCTGGGGAAGAGTTGTGCAAGATCAGAGGAGAAAAAGGCAAAGAAAAGGTCACGCTTCAACTGATCCGTGTTTAGTGAGCGCTTGGAAAAGCTAAAGTGGGAAATGGCAGCCTGAGCAGAACTACGGATGTGCTGCTGGAAGTCCAGCACACCAGTAAGAGCTCCAGGCTGTCTCCTGGCATGATCCATGGCTGTGCTGTGAAGCTTTAATCCAAGCCAAATTCAAGAGGAAATGGAATGTCTCAGAAGCCTCATAGGGCAGATAACTGGAAGGGTTTTTTGGTGAAAAAAAGTAAGAGGAAATCTGGCACATTTGCAAATTTTTGCATGTTACTGGAGTATTCAAATGGGACCTAAAAATTTGTATCTGACCCTGAGGAAGGTCTTTACATTGGCTTCATAATTACTGATGCCTGTAGTTAAGCATATTTAGGATTTTTTATTCAGCGTCCAGTTTTTCCTTGCACCTAAATCTCTCAGAGTAACAATGGAAGAGTTTCAAATGGGACATTTAGTTTTGGATCTTGGTTGATTTATTTTTTCATCTTGAGAAAAGCAGCTGAGCTGCTTTATTGGGAAGAAGTCTGGTGAAACCATGCTTTTTGTGTGTTAACATTTGGGACAGTCTTATTTAAAACTTTTCTGCTCGGAAACAGAGACTGAATTTTTAGCAGAGGGACAAATCGCACAGAAGCAAAATCCTGTTGCCATATCATTAAACTACTCAAATCTGGCCGCATTTTCAGGCTCTGAAAATATTTGCTCAGTTAGGAACCCACTAGCATTTCATAGCTAATTTCTCAGCTCACTGCCCTATACCCTCACAGCTCCTTCAGTCTGAGTGGACGTTGCCTGCGGAGCCTCTTGCTCACGCTCGAGCAAGCCCTGAGCAATCCCAGCGCAGCCGCTACTCGGTGCGTTCTTCCACGCAGCTGTTCCTTGGAGAAGACAAATTCTCCTGTCAACAACCCTCACACACTTGGATGGAAAGCAGTCAGTTCAACTCTTCTCTACAGTTAGTGCTTCCACCCCGTCCAAGGGCAAAAGGGTCAAAGCCAGTCTGGGTTGGGATGCAAGGTGGAATCGTACATGTATGTGCTTTAAATGTATCTATGCAAATGATTTTTAATATATACATTTAACATATACTATACACACATATAGATAAATACCTTTGAGAGCTCCACTACAGGACACTATGTAAAAAAAAAATTATTAGGGTTGTAAAACTCTATTTCTCCAAAAATAAAAATGTCAAAATGAGAACTGCACTTGGACATTTCTTTAGCTCCCATAGACACAGAGCTCCTGATACAACTTCTATGTACATGACTGTATTAATTTTTAAAGACGGGAGTTCCACCTCATTCAGAAGACAAGGTTGTGAATTCAAGCATGGACAGACGGGGTTTGATTTGCAAACAAGCAAACACTCACCTCTGTAACTGAGACCAGCAGAAAATGCAGTTTGAACATACAGCATGCTACTGAAGACACATTACTTAGCAAAATCTAAATGTGAGTCATTTCAAGCTGGATTTACAGCATTAACACTCCCTTTTAATCCATGTTCTAGGTCATATTCACACAGGGGCCAACACTGCCTCACCTTGCAGAGGTGTCATGCTAATTAATTTAGCTACAACACTGAAAGCACAATGCAAAAGCACTAGAAGACTACTTATTTGATTTGTTGATGCAAGGCTTCAGTAGCACTCGGTAAATAACCAAAGAAAAAAGGACTAAAATAAACACTGACCGCGTACTTATTCAGTAGGAACTCTGTACGCTGAGCAAAGCAAAGCTTATCTGGAACAAGGAAAGTGGTGATTTAAAGTTTCACAGGTGACTTTGATCCTGCAACTTTTAAGTACTTGACTTACTTGACTTTGTACTCTGAGCTTTTTTTTTCCCCCTTAATATTAGTATTGGTTTGGCAAGGTCAGTTTTATGTAAATTGGACTAATTTAATGATACTGGGTGGAATTCAGACTGGAATGTAGAAAGCCCCCTACAACACAGATGAAATTTAAAGGGTTCCTTGTTGTAATTAAAGGTGTGCTAAATTGATATAGAAGAAAATCTCTCTGGAGGGAGCATAATGACCGCCCTTGTAATGAGTGACTCCAGGCAGAGAAATGCTCAGACCCATAATGTCAAAGTCACCTGCCCACATAGGCAAAAGAGTAAGAAAGGCAACCATATACGCATCTAACCTCTCCATTTTCTTGGTGATTTCTGTTCTACCAGCAAACAGTGTTCTAAGTATCATTATCACTCAGAAATAACCGGAACTGTTGCCACTTCTTCTAGGAACAAAGAGTCGAAAATTCAGACTCTATCTTTCAGGATGAAAAATCTGTACAAAAGGTGTGCTGTTCCTTGGTGAATAACGTTTGCCTGAGCATCTCCTACCATACACAAAGACTGCAGAATGTGTCCAGCTGAAGAATACACAGCAGCTTCCATTCAAAGCACGGAATCCAAATGGATTTAGTCATTTGCAGGGTTTGTTCAGACAGAAATCTGAGTGTTGAATTTCTTGAAGAGAAAATTCCAGGTCTCCCTGTGTCCCACTTTAGGTGCCCAAATCATCTTTCTGGGGCTGCTTGAGGCATCAGTTTGTTCATGACAGTACAGTCTAATGATAGGGGAAACCTCCCTGTTCTGCTGGGTGCCAGCAGGAGGAGAAGGAAACTCCTGGGTTTGCAGGAGCAGGTACCCGCCCCTTTTCAGATTCTCCAACAACCCTTGAGCGCATCTCTCAGACCCCTCCCTGAAGTGGTTTGTGTTTGACATCAGCTCCCAGGACCTCTCTGATATGGGTCTCTAAATCATATCCCCTTGGCTGGTAATTGCTGCTGCAGCCTGCCAGACTTCCCTCCAACGGAGTTTGTTCTGGTGGAAGACAAGAAGCACTACTAAAAGGCTGTGATGCAGAAAACAAATTCTTCAAAACAAAGTATGATTTATTTTGTCAAAAGGCGTACAGCACTCAGACAAATGGAGTTAAAATGGCAGAGCCCAAAGGCAATACTGTTACTGCTTGGTGTCACCGTCAGCCTCCAGGGAGATGTGATTTAACCTCGATGTCCACTGCTCCCTCAGGTACCTTGTCACAGCTGCCCCAGCCCGAGGCTCTCAATCACCTCCAGCAGCCCGTGGCAGCCGCCTGCTCCTCTCTCCACCGGGTTACACCACTCCAGCCTTGTTCCCCATCGGGGTCTTCTTGCCTCCTCCTGCTCTTTCTCAGCAAGACAGCCCTGCTGCTGCTATTAAAACTCTGCAGCTGCAGCTCATGGATATAAATATGACCACTCTGTTCAAGTACTTCTGAAGTGCTCCTTTTTAGCTCCTTATTTTGCTGTTCTTGCCTGTTTTTTTCCTTCTTCTTTGTTCCCCTATCTCCCTCTTACATATTTCACTTCACATGATGGAACTCACTCCACAGAACTAGACAGACCCTATAATCATCGAAAATAGTTCCAAGATAGAGGAATGGAAGTACGAGCAGAAAGAGAAGACCTTGAATTTGTAACTGCTCCCACGAAAGAGTCAAAAGCAAATCTCACTAAGTGTCAAGCCCCTGCTTTCTGCCCAGGGCTATCTCCATCCCTCCTGACCCCATAGCTGGAAGTTGTGAACTTTATTACTCACTATATCTTCTCCCTCTTCCTCCAGGATCCAGAATTCCACTCAGAAACTAGATTTAAATGTATACTTTAAGCAAAGACATCAATCTTATCCTTCTTCTGTGGTGTTCACCCTACCACAACTTTCCTTAGGAACCCTATGGAAATGCCATTTTCTGCCCCACAGAAACCTGTTAACTGTGTTGTAAACACTCAACAGAGAGGTGGAAAAGGAAAGCAACAGACACTCAAGACACAGCAGCATTCAAGAGCTACTGGTCATGAAATGACATTGCTAAAGATCATTAAAGGAATTACTTTAATGTCTACGCCTTGTCTGCACTTGGATTTTCAGGTTCAGCATTTAGTGATATTTGCTCCTATGTTAGCCAAGCCTTATCTTACAAAGTAATTTTCACTTTCTCACAACCCAGGGGAGTGGAGTTAACACCGACTAAATGAAATGCCATGGCATTTTTTCCCTCTTTCTCAAATGCTGGGGGTGTGAAAGTCCAGAGAACGAGCCATAAACAGCAAAATCACACAGTAGGTGGGAAAAAGTGGGGAGGAGGGAGTGACTGGGTGAACCCTCCATCGCTGATTGAACAGGACAGCACATTTGGATGAAATTAAATTTCAGTGTTGAAATTATGTTGCAGCAGTGACGATCAGAGGAAAATATTGATAGCAATAAAACGAAATTCTAAAGAAAGTGGCACTACATCAGAAGACAGCACGTTGACACGATTTATGTTAATTTCTCCAGGTTTCATCCCCATTTGCATTAATGTTGACACCTCATGTAACCAAGCAAATAACTCTCAAAGAGCCAGGGAGTGAAAGTAAATGATCGCAGCTGCCATTAGGCTCCCATATATTGTAGTAAGCAAACACACCAACTCATTACAACCTTGGTCTAACATCTCCAGGAGATGGCTCATCGAGCACTACATTTTTAAATGTTTAAATGGAGAATGTTTATAAAAAGTTACATTTCTCTTACCAGTTTTCAATTATAACAAGCGAAAGACTATGGCAGAGGAGAGAGGGAAAATAAAAGCGAGAACACAGAAGGAAATCAGAGGCAAGTGAATCACAAGCAATAAACAAACCTCTCTCTATAGTCAGGTGTGCTTTCAAAACTATTTAACAGGTCACAGATAGCAGGGGACACTTACTTGGGTCACCTTAGCATTATGTTAGCAAGCATCCTATCCAATTCCATCACTGCAGAACCTGACTCTCCAAGCAGACTCTCAGGCATGAAAATAACTTTAAATAAATTACAGCAAAGTCCTGTTGCCCTGTAATTCAGTCACTCTTGTGAAGCTTCTTGCAGGGGCTCTTTCCACTGGGAAAGAGGATACACTGGATCATAAACTCTTATTAATTCAAAGCAGTGAAGGCCTGACTTGGGCAACTGAAGTGAACAGAAAAGTTCCCACTTACTTCAACAGACTTTGAATCCTCTGCTAAGTTCTCAACAGGTGTTTGCCTTGGCTTTACTTCAGCTGTTGTCCCATCTCCTTCAGGTGCAGTTGCCATTTGGTCAAATTAACCGTTGTCAGCTTCAGGAGATAGATGGGATTTTGGATCTGGCTATGTGGCTGCCCCTGTTACATTTTCATTTTATACACCTGCCGCTCCTGTTTTAATTTGAAAATTACTTTGTTATACTTAAATTGCTTTCAAAGGCAGTCTGTCCAGGCCAGCAGATGTACTAATGAGGGTTCTTTATCTTCAAAATGTGCAAAGGGTAATTTTCTTTTTTCACTTAATTAAAAAATATTTGATTCTGTTATTTTTTGCTTCACATTTAATTCTAGAGAGAAGGGACAGAAACATAAGATGCTTTGTTGTAATCCTCAATGGATTAGTGGTATTGATCAAAGCTTTGGGTGCTGATGTGAATTTGTCACTTAATCTTATAGGCATGTTTATCTATTTACCAAGAATTCAGAGTGCCAGGCTAGCAGTGGTACGAGGCCAAGGGCCAGTCCATCTGCTTCCGTAGTTGGATACACTTGCTGAGGAAAGGAAATAAATGGTCAAATTATATATCTTTGTGTATTGGGGTGGGGATTGCTGTTTCTTTTGCTAACTCACAATTTCCCTTAACTTCATCTAAACAGAGCAGTGTCATCAAGAATGGAGCAAAGCAAGACAACATTCTGTATTAAATTAGGTAGTAACCTGTGCAGTGCATGTTAATGGGAAGAAAAGCTGCATCGCTGGGATTTCTTTCTTTTTTAATTAGATACAATCAGTTTGACAAAAGGACATTGAGTGGTCTTGATTTTCATTTCAGAGAGATGTGATCATACTTACAATATATTTATACGGCAATTTTTAAAAGTGCCATATTAGATTATTAAATTAAATCTTCGAATAGATCGTATTGGTAAATCAAATCTGAAGTGACCTTGGAGAAATAAAAGTCTCAGATTTTAAAAAGGGAAGTTTTTGGAGGGGTAAAAAAAGTAGGTGGAAGAGGACTTATCCCAGCACTGGTGGGGCTGAGCAGGCTGAGATGGGGAAATGGGCCAGTGTGGCTGCCAGCTGCACAAAGGCAAAGGGCAAAGAGGACTTACTATGGTGCCAGGGAAAGAAGATCCATGACGAAAATGGAGAAGGGAAAACAGAAAAATACTGTTTATGTGGCAGGTGTTGAGATGATCCAACATTTGTAGTCACGTGCCAGAAAAGGTGCAGTAAAAGCATTGCAACACTGTGAAAACCAGTGCTGCAAACTAGCTGAGCCAAATGGGCCAGACAGGGTGCAAAGCACCACTGTGAACCATGGGCTGCTTATAATCCCACAAGATGGACAGCTACCATCCATGGAGGTGTGTTTTAGCAGGCTGCAAGCTGGACCCAGATGCAGCACTGCCTTTTCATCTTCCAGACCTTCATGTAATATTTGCCCCTGCAAATTAAAATTCATAGCATTTTGGATGAGGTATTTTGCATATAATAACCCCTGATCTCTTTGATCTTTCTTGCTGCCTGGCTCCTGGTTCCTAATTCCTACCACCAACTCCAGTCTCAACCTGTACTTTTTGTCAGCCCTATTCCTTTACCTGAATTTGATGCTGCTGCTTATTCACAGCAACTTCCAGCTAAACTGACCTGTGGTCAAGAGATGGCTCTTCTCCTGCAGACTCAGGAGGCTCTAATGTTTTTTAGCACTGGCACAGCTTAAATGTGTCAGCTGGGGCTGATTCTGTTTCCATATGCTTGAGACTTTTCTTCTGTGGGTACAATGATTACTCTGGTTATAAATGGTTATGATGGTTCTGTGGTGATAAAGGTTATGCTTTAATCTAAAAGAATTTCTTTTCCTTTCCTACACAGAACAATTGCACACATTTCAAAAGCTGTGGATGATAACTACAAAAGCCTGGCAGCACTGACTGGAGAGTTTTTCTGAAGTACTGATATGAACCACTCTCATCAGTGACTTTGTAAGAACATTAACCCTGATCTTTAGGAGCCACCTTCAGCTGTATCAAAAGTATCGCACTAAAACAGACCTCCAGGTCCTTCAGGCTATCTTCAACTCAGTTGTACCCTCTTACCCCTTTGGGTTAGTAAAAACATGCTTAGACTGTTAATAACTTTTTGCATCTCTGTTTACAAGTGTGAAGCAGTGAGACTTCTGCAATTTATGTTTCTATCAGTGTAGTCTTCCATGTACCAACACCTTAATTTTCTCTATTGGAGATATATTCCCGTAAAACTCCTGTGTGTTGCAATGACACAGCTCAGCAAAGTTTCTTGGCGGCACATAATTCACAACCTTTTCCTCCACCTGCTCCAGGCTGGGCATAGTCTCAAGCACAGACAGAATCAGAAGATCTATAGGGGGTCTATAAAGGACATTATCCCTGGAAAGAGACACTGGGATTTATAACCTATTCTCTCTGGGCCAATGTTTTAATGCAAATAAAGGCCCACAGCTATAAACATCCTGCCAATAGTACAATGAGAGCAACATCCACTAGAAGTTGAGCATTTGTGTTTGATAAAATCGCAATCATTGCTCATATTTTTTACCAGATTAATTCCAGACGTCATAGAATCATAGAATGGCCTGATTTGGCAGTGACCATAAAGATCATCTGGTTCCAACCTCCCTGCTTTGGGCAGGGGCCTCTTCCACCAAACCTGATTGCCCAGGGAACCATCCAAATTGGCCTTGATCACTCTCAGTGATGGAGCATCCACAGCTTCTCTGGGAAACCTGTCCAGTGTCTCACCACCCTCATTGTCAGGAATTTTTCTTTTAATATCTAATCTAAGTCTATTCTCAGTTTGAAGCCATTCCTCTTTGTCCTGTCACTACATGCACTTGCAAGGTGACTGTCTCCATGTTCCTTGTAGGCTCCCTTCAGGTACTGGAAAGAACATGGAGAAAAAAATCAAACTCTTTTCCTGTGAGTTATCTTTCCCCTGCTTTGAACAGTGGAAGAAGTCACAAAACAAAACCTAGCCTATATGTTCTGACCTGAAACAACAAAAAGCCATCAAATGCTCCTGCAGAATGGAACCCCGTGCACTGAGCCGGATGCACATGGAATCAGGTGCAAAGACCCTTTGTCTGATGCCCCCACATAAACTGCTGTTGACGCTTTACCATTTTTTCCCCATGTGGAGGAGATTCAGGCCTGTCAACCTACAGAGCTGTCCCATTTCTGTATAAGCAGCAGAGGTTGTTTTATAAGAAATATAAGCCATTAAAAAAAAGATGCTGAGGAAACTTTAGAAATGGAGCTGTTGTCAGCAGAGATTAAATTGTATACCAACAGCACGACATTTATGCACTGCTACTTAAACTGTGACAAATGGTTGCAAACATGATAGTTTCAAGATCTTTAATCTAAATGAATGGTGCTTTTAGCCTACCTCTGACTGGAATTCATTTTGGAAATAAAGAAGCATTTCCTACTCATCTGTGTACAGAACTACACCGGCGATGACTGAAAAAGCAGGAGTCGCAGCAGTACTCTCGTCAGTACTGTGGAGCACTGAAAGGATTGGAACAGGCTGTCTCTATGTATTTATTCCCTTCTGAGTCCCAAGCAACGTCTGCAATGTAAATTAAGATTTTACGTACCTGTCGACCTTAGAGAAATTGTTTTCAAGGAGTTTTGTCTCCTCTTTCATTTTTCTTGTTACAACAGCACGCATAATGTAAGCTCACATAAGACAGCAAAGATCACATTAAAATGTAATTTATAAGATGGCAAAAATCTCAAATAGCACTTTGTTCAAAAATAATTTCCATCATTATCAGTTTAAATGTAATGTTAACTACTGGAGAAAACTGATGGCATAGGGAGTTTATCGTACTTTCACTGAGTTTATTCCCATGTTGTCCTCAGACTCTCAGCTGAAAGAATTAAACATATGATTCTTACAAACAAGTATTTACAAAGTGATTATTTTAGTGTTCATAGTCTTGTAATACGATACGTACAAAATAATCTAATTTCAAACATTCCAAGGCGTTCTTCAGTTAATAGCACAAGAGAAAAAATGACTCTTTTATCCTGCCCCCACTACGTCATCAAGTCTCAAATCAGAGACTTGACTGTACCCCTTAGAGATTTTGGAATTAAAGAAAAAGACAGGAAAAGGTAAGAAAAAAGAAACAGGAAGAGATGTTAGGCGAAAAACATTTCTTCAAAAGGAAACAACTCATCACAATTACAAAAATGTGAATTTGGCATACAACCAGGTGACCAGATTCTGATGCTTGCCTGACATTTCTACAGCAGTCTCCTCGCACAACTGCAAGATTTGCAGCTGTGGGGTGACCCGAGGTGGTGAACTGGGTGAGATACTAAGAAAAACATCCCTTCAAGTTGCCCCTTTAAACCCTGAAGTTTCCGCCAGCTTCTTTTACAGCCTCTATATTTTTTTAAAAAGACAATAAAAACAATCTTCCCCGTTCAGTTTTTTGAGGGAAAATACAATCTTTGCTCAGAAGAAATCCTTCTGATGAAATACTTAACTTGGAGCAAGGTTAAACTAAAGTTGAAGCTGCTGTGAAGAGCAGGAACGCAGTGCCATCTCGTGGTGCCCGCGCTGGGAGCCGCCGCAGCCCGGCTGGCGCTGGGGAGGAAGCGCATCCCAGCCATCGTCTTCCTCTGCACACAGACAGCGGGAAAAGCAAGTCCCGGCAGCTTTGGAAGCTATAAAAATTTCCCTAAGGAAATACATCTGACCAAGTAAGATAAAAGACCTTTAAAAAATCATCTAATGCAGAGATCAGGGTGAAATTCTGCGCTGCGTTGCCTCGACGCTGCCTCTATACTGGGAGGTTTCCAGCCCTCTGCAGAAACCAGTGGCGGCACAGCGGCAGCTCGGGCAGGGAAAGCTGGTCTGTCTGCTGATGTAGCAGCAACACCTGCCACCAAGAAAGCCCTTATAACCGCAGAGCACGGGTTTGGGGCGGATGGGCGACCCTGGGCTCCTGTGGGCATAGGGGTGCCTGGCGAGTGACCCCCGCGCAGCCCTGTCCGGGAGAGAAGCGCTGGCGGAACTCTGCAGAGCAGCCCGCAGTCATCCGGCCATCCCTGAGGGAAATCGCCTGGGCAGAACAGAGTATCTCCCTCTCATTTTTTTTATCAGTGTCTGTTATTTCAATGTATTAGAGCTGAGATATTCAAAGCTGCCTGAGGGTTTGGAGAATTAGATTCAAAATGTTCTAGGCAATTCTGAATATTCCTAAGAGAGTGATTTTACAATGCTATGAGTCTGATCCTTCAATCCCTCCTTGTGTAAGGAGCACTTACTTGGAGAAATAGTTTAAGTAGTATTGTCTTAGAGCCAAATTTTGACATTTAGCTGCTGGCCATGCCGGTAGCACATTTTTTTTCATGCTCTCCAATCTACAAGTAAACTCAGAGTGAGCAAAAGCTGCCATCTTGCCTTTGGGCAAGGTGCACTCCTGGACGTGCACCAAGAGAAGAGAGCCCGCAATTCGGAGATGCTGTAATGATGAGAGACAAACTCAGCACATGGATGTGGAAAATACGTTCCTTATATGCTGTGTTAGAAGCGGGGAATACTTTTAATTATTTTGCAGAAAAATAAGTCTTGATTTGCTTGCCTGCTACTGTATTGTGTGTTTCTGGTGAGTTTAAATCCAGCAAAGGCACAGGGATAGGAAGAATGGGCCCACGCATTGTACCAGGACGGATCCACTCTGAATGAAAAGATGCAGCAGAGAGAAGGTGCTGCCAAGGCCGAAACCAGAGCCCTGTTGAAGGTACAGAAAGCAGCTGGGAGCAGTTTCAAGGCCCCAGGACAGGCAAAGGCTGTGTGGATAAAAGTCAGACTGATGACTGATGTCAGTCAGATCGATGGAGCAATGGCAGAGCAAGCTTAGCTCCAGCTTTAAGGGGATGTCAGGGACAAACAGGGCCTATGGAAAGTGTACAGTTCAGGGAGGGGTGAGGTGCATTAGGCTTTTTACATGGATTTTCAGGGGAAAAAAAACGTGTGCAAACACCTTGCTTGTGTGCCTGTGTCTGTCTGGCAGTCCACTCAGTGGTTTTTAAATCTTTGAGCTAGTTTAACCAAACCCAGCAGAGAAGCAGCAGATTCGAAGGCCCTGTATCCCTAACAGTTTATCAATACAAACACTTAGACAGCCATAATAAACTTCACACCCCTGTCAAGAAAAAACTGCAGCATGAATCAGAGCTCAGTCATAATCCATCTCCAAAACAGGCAAAAAATCACAAGAATCCAGAACCTAGGACTTCTGCATTTTGTAGGACTAATGCTTACTCTAACACATTTCTCTCGATCACTAAATTTAGTGGCTGTTTTCCCTTCCCAAAGCATTTAAATGATTACATCTCAGGTGGCAAAAAGGAGATGGGGTGGAATGCTGATTTGATTTAAAAACAGGATGAGCAGTGGGATTTCATTTGGAAAGGAGCACAGAGATAGACCCATTTTTTGAGAGAAACAGCCAGGAGAAAATGAAAAACAGGTCATAGCTCACCCTGAAAACATAATGCCTGAGAAAAAGTCTGGCCCAAGTAAAGGGTGGAAGTAAATATTCTCCATTCATGTCTAAAATAGCACTTCCAAGCAATTTACTCTCTACCCAGTGCATCAGAATGGGTATTCACACCCCACAAAGTAACCTTGACCAAGGTGTAAAAAACACCGTGCATAAGAAGCTGGCATGAGTTTCTAAAGTGCCCTGAGTGTCTGATTTGATCCAGGGAAGGGTTATGAACTGAGGACAAGCTGAGGTTTTTCCACTTCACTCCCAGCTGGTAATTGCACTCATCATTCTTACTGCATATAGGAGACCATGGCATACTGTGTGAGGAGATATTTTGTTATGCAGGACAGAGATGAAGAACATGGACAGTATCAGCAAAAGCGTGGCAGGGAACTTCAGCATCACAAAACTCAAACTAATAACTGTGGAGAGCTCAGATCTGTGTTCCCCTTTATTGAATTCACTAAAGCTTGGAGGGTTCAGAGGTTTGGTTACCCATGCCTACTGCAGATTCAGTTCTCTAACACAGTCACTGGATTTCAGTATTTCTTTTCCTCTGTCCATGTCTTTTAAAGTCTTCTCTTTAGTGCTTGGTGTTTCTCAAAATATGCATAGATGAGCATCAGAGGATTTTTGTGCAACACGTTTGGCAAACTCCAAAATGCTGAGTTAGAAAAGCCCACTGCACCAGTAAAAAGAAAGTCATAGAATTATAGAATGGTTTGGGTTGGAAAAGACCTTAAAGCTCATCCTGTTCTACCCCCTGCCACGGGCAGGGATACCTTCCACTAGACCAGGTTGCTCCAAGCCTCATCTAACCTCACCTTGAACAATTCTAGGGACGGGGCAGCCACAGCTTCTCTGGGCAGCCTGTGCCAGGGCCTCACCAACATCACAGGGAAAAATTTCTTCCTGAGTAATTTCTTCCTATAAATCCCTACAAAATGTTTGACGAAAACATGAGGTTTGTACATTTTCTTCAATAAACTTTGATGTTCCAAATGCACTATTCAAATTACTCCTCAAAAATTATTTGAACCTATCTGGACCAGCAACTTGCCACCTATTATCAACTGATACATATGTAACAGCACATCATTTTATTACAAACATTTCCAGGTTTTGCAGAAAGCAAAACATGGACTCAAATAAGTATGGTTTCAGTCCTGCAGATCAACAGCTACCCCAGTTAGTGGCACATAGCACCAGGACATCTGGTGACTTGAAATGATCTCAGTCTGGTTTATGAACAGCAAATTAACCCTGATTAATTACATGCTGGGGAAGTGATTGGACACAGCTATGTCCCACAAAGGCAGAATTTTAATAAATATCCTACACCCAAGTATTATACCCAGTTTCATTACATTTTAGCACTTGCAGCTTTTTATTTGCAACTGGGCATTCGCTCCCTGTCAGCACCCAACTCTGCTCTCCTGAGCAGGTCCTGCTTTTCAGCTCCACATCACCTGCGTGTGATGGAGAGATCTGTGTTGTCGTTTGTGCTCCTTTGAAACTGTGAATGTTGTCAACACTGCATCAGACTGTTGTGGCAGTACCCAAAGGTCCAGTCCGGTCACCATCACTCTAAGTATAGTCCTTGCCTCTGAGGAGCTATTTCACAATGAATAATTTAGCTGACAAACTTAGTCTGCTTGAGAAATACCCATGAGCAGATTTCAATTTCTTCAGCCACAATCATTAGTCAAAATATGCTGGAATAAAGATGGGGTGAAAGAGGTTGCGGGAAAGAAAGATGAGGAAAAAAACAAAGGGGATCATACCTGTATTTCTGGATATCACAGTATGACTTCAGGCTCCTAATTTCTATTCCTCATGCCCAGTGAATGAAATTAATTTGGGCAGAAGAGGGAGAAGAAAGCCTTTCCATACTATGAAACTAGCTTAGATCAGAATTAAAGCACTAATATAAAATTCACTGCTTTCCTTTCCAAGCACAAGATTGTCTTTTTTAATCATGTTTCTTCTATGATACAGAGGCACCAGAGTCCCTGCAAGGAGAGGGGGGAAATCCTCCTTATTCCCCAGCCCACGTGCAGAATTGTGCAGCAGAAATCCCACATTCCATGCATCCAGGGGTATGATACGAATCACACTGGGCCAGCCGCAAGTTGGGAACAGCTCGCACTGGACATGTGTCTCCCTACAGCAAAGTGCTCCTGCCTTCTGCCTGAGGGTGGCCACACACCTTTGCTGGGACAAAGTGCACCACCCCGAAGTGCTCTTCACGCAGAGCACCTCAGTTGAGAGATTTAGGGTGGCTGAAAGAGCGGGAAATTATTCCTGACAGCAGATATTAGTCCAGTGCTGAACTGGGTCAGACTACAGGACGTAACAGAGTAGGACCAACAGGTACTGCAGTACCTCCTGTGAACTGCTGCATTTCCTGAGTTAACATAATGTTTTCCAAACACATGGGATGTGTCACACTGTATCCAGGACTAACATATCTAAAGTAAAATTCCTGCTTCCTCCACAAAACACAAGCAGAACTAAAATAAGAGCCTAATTCTGGGCTTATTCCATGCCTGCCAGAGTGATTAGAACCAACTGCAACCAACCTACTGCAGAATTACACTGATATACTTACACAACAATATTGCACTAAACATAAAAATGCTTAATATCTGATCTATCCTTTATCAGGTGACTTAACTGCTGCTGGTTTGTAGCTTTGAGGTATGTGAATCTTTTTTCTCAAGTCTAATATCTGCCTTGCAATCTCAATTTCTCTAGGAAAGGAAAAGAAACTAAATTGTATTTTACCATTAACTAGTAATTACTCTCTTTTTTTCAAGTAAAATAAAGCATTTATCTGATTAGAAATGAGCATGTAGCACTTATGATGTTTTATAAGTGACTGAGGACTGGTTCCCTGACTCGTAATAATTAGATGCCATTTTTAAGACTGAAAATTGAAATATACGGTGTCCGCCTTCCCTTTAGCCCTTCAACACAGCATAGCAATTTCAAATTTTTAAAAAAAAAAGTCTTCCTATTCCCTTCCTTCCCTTCAGCAAGTTTGGCAGCCTGATTACTGACACAGAAACCAGCATGTGCGAGCTCTGTGCTATATTAGCAGAAATTTTTGACAAGTTCTTTATTTTCCTAAACGTGGGAGAGGAATGTTTGTTACAGTTCTTATACATGGGAGGTTAATAGACAATACCAGACACAGTGTTCAGTCAGAACTAAACACATCTGCAAGTTCATATGGTAAATGTCCCTTTTGGAGAGATGATGTTTGGGGTAACTAATTGCTCAGGATTTTCTAGAAGGAAGATGATCAGCCCGAGTACCTCCCAGGCAGGCAGCAGCGAGCCCGCTAAGGACACACAGCTGTGTGTGGAGCTGCTTCAAAGTCAGCACAGATAACTAGACAGATCTGCCTCGGAGGCAGGTTATCAACAAAGAGCTGTCTCCTAGACAGGTACCTGTTCTTGTCTGCCTGGAAAGTGAGTTATGAGCCTTTGTACAGCACCTTTCAGGCAAGCAACTTATTCAGGTCTGCCTGGAAGGCAGGTCAGCATGCAGATATGCCTAACAGGCACAGAACTGTGCAAGTCTGCCTCTCCACACCTTCAAAGATCCTAAGACAACTCAAGAATTTCATTTTAATGATCTCAGCAGAAAGCCATTATTTCCTGTATGAAATAATTTCCAATGTAGTTGATGGATATGTCAAACTGCAGTTTCTTTAAACCACACTTTCTTAATGCCACGCACAAAAACAGAATTCCTTTTTACAAGGTTCTGGTAGTATGCTTCGTATGAAAGGAAATGTTGTTTTATAAGATTTGGCAGTGGGTTACTACGGAGAGCAAAGTGTCCAAAAGAACAGGCAAGTACAGCTGGAAAAATGAAAACTGACACACTAGGAAATTTTATGTACTCTACCCATACAAACACAGATGTTGATTTACTGTTCTCTACGCCTGTAAGTAACATCAATGATTGCAGTGGAGGTTTAGATAGAATTGACAAATGCAACAAATGAATTTAAATGTCACTCATTTCAAAAGGATTAAAATTTTTTAAAATCTCCATTCAGGAAGGGCTTTAGTAAAGCCATAAGTTTAATCACTTAACTAGAGAGCTTTGTATTGAAGATGCAGGGTTTCCTTTGCACATAACAGAGGTGTGGTGCGGTGTGCTTGTGAATCCAGGCAGCTCTCCATCAGGTACATTCAGTTCAGGAATTCAAGTTTCCTTCTCTCCTATTCTATCTGCATTTTCACCGTTCCCATGAAAGCTGAGATCACACACAAGCCGTAGTTCTGGGACAGTGTTTGAAACACCTTGGCAGTGTGTGCTGGCCCGAAGTGAAGCAGGAATCTTGGGCAGAGAGTGGTTAGAGACAGTCTGAAGTGAGAAAGGACAACCTGTGACACGAATCAGTATTTCTCAGCAAGGAAAGGCTGTATATCTCTGGGAAAGACTCAGCAGCAGCACTGAGGGAAACTCTGGTTACTTAAAAATAAAGATAAGCACAAAAGAAGAGTTCTACGAGACTCCAAAATGTGCTGCAAGGTCGAGAGCAAATTGGGCAAATTTCAGGGAGACAGCAGGGCATATGCAGAAAACACAAGGCAAACAGCTCTTATTGAAACTAAAACAAAGAGTTGGGTTTAATTCAGAGCACCAATAAACCTGCACAGTCTTTAAAGACTCGAGATGAGAGACCCTGCACTCGTGTTCTGCAGGACCACCCGGCCTGCCAACTGTCAGCAGGAATCTTAATGGGAATTACTTATCTTTCCCAAGTGATATTCCCATAGACACCCCAAGAAAGGTCAAATAATCTTCACAGAGGGTTTTCTGTGTCTAAGCTTGATCTTTGGTGTGCAATCTCTAATATGTGTAAAAGACTTACCATCTAACAGAATCAAGATAAAGATTCTATAGCTATAAAATCACAAAAAGAATATCATTAATTCTTATACTTGCAGTACACATGAGATTGTTATGGTCTGAACAGATCCCTAATCTAAATAGCTTAGTCAAACTTCTTTTACATGATACTATCCACTCTGATAGAGCTAGAAATTCATCCCAAAAGCGTAATACTGGCATCATTCCATGTTTGTTTGGGATAACAGAATATGCTTTTAAGCTTTCAGACTGTAAACTCTTTGTTTGCTATAATTCACCTATTATTTATTAAACTGTATTAGTTCAGCTCCAAAGAACCACTGAATACATCTTCACCAACAGCTGTGGATTTAGGCTTCCAAAATACTATTTTAATTACGGTATTTTAGAGTAAATTCTATTTTAAGTAGATCATTGTTTTGGTTTTATTTTTTCCAGCTTGTGAAATTATCCCATTAAAACTTTGAGGTTTAATTGGTGATTGATTAAAGGAACTTTTTTAGGAGATTTTCCCCATCCTTATCTGAAGATAAAACTACCTACTCCCACTGCCTCAAATGTGAGTAAAAGGTCAGGGATGAGACAATTTTATAAACTGTAGGATCGCATGGCCCTGAAACGTTGCGTGTCTTCTTTGCAACACACATTTGAAACTGAAATAGCTTTATGTTTTTATGCACACACACGTACATATATTCCACTTCAACTTGTGTGGCAAAAATTGAGAATATAAAGGAATTTACCTTCATGCAGCCTCTAATATCAATGAAGTATTCCCAACAGCAGCTTAAAGCTGATTATTGTTCTGATGATGCCACCAGCTATACCGGTGCTGGGACAGATTAACTCAGCTGGTGGCAGTGGAGTCAGTTCTGACCTGAACCTGTGTGACTGAAATTGAATCTGTCCTCTAATCTAATTTGAACCATGGAATGGTGATCAGAGATGTCTTTGCTAACAGCAATGCTCAGGGGAATTGCAGCACTAAGGAGAACAAAGTGAAGGATGTAAAGAATGTCAGATTTTGAGTATCTTCACAGAAGGATACTCTAGAAGCTGAGAAGAGGGACAGAAACCATACAAACAACTTCAGCTGCAGTGATATTGCAGAAGCTATGGTAATTATACAGTCAATTATATTTCTTTCATGGGCTTTGGGATATCTTTGGATTTGTCAGCTCTAAGCACTTTAAAGACATTGTTGGAAGTACATTCTTTAAAGTACCTACAAAATCTTGTGCAGTATAGTGCTCTTCATAAAAGGATACTGTAAAACTACAAGTATGGGGTAAAAAAAACTTTTTTTTTGGCAGATATAACTATGATTGGGAGGGGAACAAATCAAATTGCAATAAGCATTTTGAAGTGTCTGCAATAGTTGTTCCACACAAGTGGATGATTCTACATCTCATATTCCTGTTTGTTATCACAGTAGCTGAGTATTTTTTATAACTAAAGTTCAGTTGCATTTCTACAGCACCATACCACCTTTATTAAAAAAAAAATTAAAAAAACCCAAGCAAACACGAGTCTGTGTGAAAATTCAATGCCTGTTTAATACTATGCATTCTGCTTCTCAGTGATCTAGGAAACTCCAGAAAAGCTGGATTTCCATCAGTGATCCAAGCTGGTAAGCCTGGATCATGAGACATTGTAAAACAGACCCAGCAACCCTTAGTCTCTGAAAAGGCAAAAACATGGGATGTGGGGAAGTCAGGAATTACACAGACTGACCATCATGTGACAGCATCTGGAAGCGGACAGAGAGCACGAGCTGTGGGTGCTTTGTCATGAGACAAGTTTGAAGAGCACGACACCTTGCTGGGTGGTGCTCCCAGTCCCTTTTCCCTATAAAACCAAGCTGAACACACTTCTGCAGTGTATGGTTGAGGCACGGATTCATGTGGCAAAGTACAGGAGAGTCAAAGAGTCCTAGCTAGCCAGCCAGCCAGCTACACGAAGACACGAGCAACCGCAGCTTCGTCTAAGGTCTGGTTTCTCACCAACACAGGGATTTCCAAACGGATTAACGAAAGATCTCCCAAACCATGCACAACAGCTGAATGTTCTAGACAACATCTTCCCAAACACCAACCAAGCTCTGTTAAAATGGATTTAAAAAGCAATGAAATAAGGCAGCAGGCAAGGGAGGGCTCTGGAAGCTTTAATGAACAAAACAGACTCTGCAGAAACACTGCTTCCAAAACATTTTGTTTCTGAGGGCAGGCATATTGTCCTTGTATCGCTTCAGCCTGACAGAGAAAAGAACATGCCTTGTCATCTTTCTGCTGAATGCAACCACAATCAAAAATTACTTCTGCGGCAGTTAATAACAACTTCGAGAGTATCGGCACAATTGTGTAAAACACCACTTAGACTTGGCAAGTTTAAATGGTTTTGAAATAGCAGGTGAATAATACATTTGGATCTGCCTCTGTGGGCAGCCAGAGCAGAGAAAATTACTGTAAGACAAATTTTTTGTCAAAAACTTGAGGATAAACAACTCAGCTTCTTTTTGTCAGGAGTAACAGAGTGGGTGTATAAATAAAATGCAGTAGGCAGGATGTCCCTGGAGTTTAACAAGGCCTCTAGCCCTCCACCACACAGAAAACTCATTAACACACCGGAGAATCATGGCACAGATCAATTCAGATGAAGAACAGAGATTGCAAGTGAAGAGATTGCAAGTGAAGAGATAAGTGTCATGCTAAATCTGGCTGGCTGGAATATCAAGAAGGGACTTGTTAGATCCCACATTAATCAACTACCAGCAGTGCAGGGCAGAGCTGCTCCTGCTCCTCCCCTGCCTGGGAACTTGCACTGCTGTAGCAGACTGAGAGTTCAAATTGTGTGCAGGATATTTATTACAATCTGGAAGGTTCACCATCCCACCTGACAGGATTTTAACACATGAAGCCTTAAATCCACCTCTCGATTAACCTTTCCTCATTTAACCTGCTCTGTGCAAGTCCTCCTTCTCCAAAAAATTCTCTTGTACCATCCCATATTTGGACTACTCCTCAATCTTTTCTCCTTAAAATCACTCCCTTACAGAACCTGTATAGAGTAAAATGCCATTTGAAAGATTCTTCAATCAACAGGTATTTTATGGCAGTCACATTTATTAAAAGCTGCAATAAAAATGACAACTCCATCATCCAAGTTTGTGAGGGACAGAAGTAGTTGTCACAGCCAGCCAAAATCCGAGGCAGACACATAATTGATAACATTTTGTCAGATACGTTATTTTCAGCTCTGTGGACATTTCCAGCCGTCAAGATCCCATATTTGTTTCTCTTCGTTACAGCTGGACTCTCCTTTCTGTCAAATGTGATTGAAATACAGCATGCACCTGCTTCATCAGGTAAGCACTGCAGGAGTATCCTGGTTAATAAAACAGTTAATAACAGTGGTTTGGAGATCTGTACGGGGTCAGTGCTGCTTTTGCCTATGACACAGACATATCTTCTCACATGTGTGAGCAATATTGTATGCAGAACTAAAAACACATGTGTTCATGTAACGGCTTTGATGGAGAAGACAGAGTGTAATCCTTCAAAAAACACGGTGTGTGGCAAAAAGCACCGTGGAGCGAGGCA
This sequence comes from Rhagologus leucostigma, assembly GCA_013397725.1. Taxonomy (NCBI): domain Eukaryota; kingdom Metazoa; phylum Chordata; class Aves; order Passeriformes; genus Rhagologus; species Rhagologus leucostigma. The sequence continues at coordinate 1,994,362 of VZTD01001174.1, read as the reverse complement.
GAAAAACACGAACAGTTGTTGAAAAAAAAATTTTGTCCATAGGATACTGCCGTATTTCTGCTCTTGAATAAACAAGTGTCTCACTGAAGTCAGCGTGACCTGCAGGCACAGAATGAGGCCACAAACATTCCAGTACTTCTTTTTAAAGGCATTTTTGTCTCTAAATGTCTCTTTTTTTTTAACAAGTGAACAATTTTGTGTTATACTTCCTATTTAATGCAAATACATTTGGAAGGCTTCTTGGCTGTGACCAGAGACAGTCAGCGCTGCTAATTTAGATTTGTTTCTTTTGTTATCCTCTAAATAACTTGCTCTTTTCATAGGTATAGCTTTTCCAAATTGCCTTCTTCTGAATTCTTCTTTTTTATTTTTTATTTCCTATTAACACTGTTCTTCAAAAAATAAAGGCAAATCAAAGAAATACCAGCCACTAGACTGCAACTAATCAGTGAGATACTTCATATTTCCAGTCTTTTGAATACTGTTGAATGCTTCCTTACAATGGATATCAGATAACTTTCTCCACGTAGCATGAAGGCAAATTTCAGGCAAAACCTTATCACTGCACATAAAATATTGCCCACTCTTCTGCTTTGCATTCATGCAGCCCCATTCTTGCCCGCTATTAGCGATTCAGCAAATTGTAAAATAACAGCAGTGCTGCGCTGCTGCACCTTCCTTGAGGAATATGCTCCCCCTAGCACTTGCGTAAATGTTATCCCAATCAATATCCTAGTAATTAAAGTCACCAGCATTTTGGCCTTTTTGCAAGACTCCTTATCTGACCAAAAAAAATCCCCATTTCTTGTATTACTACTTCCAACTGCCTTGGAAACAGAACAAGAATCGTTTGGCCACCCCTTTGTCCTTGACCCCCAAATTAGGTATTGCTGTAATGTCACAAAAAATCATTCTGGTTTTCTCTGCAGACACAGCATCATTTTCTTCCTGAGTATCGCGTGTTCCTTTTCTCACTCTTGGTTTATCAATAAGCTATAAATTCTGACTTTGATAATACCAGTAGTTTTGTCTCAGGGTTCTTTTTGTTGAAGGGGGTTGATTTTGTTTTGGTTTACCTTCAGAAATAAAAAAAAAAAAAAAAGGAAAAAACAAAGAAACTGAGATGCTAAGGACAGGAAAAGACTGGTAAGCAAATGAGTGAGTCTGACAAAGAATCAATTATCTCCACTGCTCAGCTACCAGAACATACCAAGGGTGAAATCCTGCCTCCATTAAAGTCAATGGGAGTTTTGTCGTTGACTTTGTCTGGACAGGAATTTCACTCCAAAAATATTGCAAATGACTAAAAGGGAGAGACCTGCATGGAGGGCAGTGCAGGCTTACCTGGAGACTTCATAAAAGCAGCACTTCTAAGTACTGAAATTCAACTCCAGAATTTTCTAGATCATTTACTTTTTGAAATGTTAAGCAGACACAATATCCTACTGTGAGAGTAGGATATGGTTATATTCACAAAATTTAGGAAAACTGCATGATTTTGAACACAGCTTTCCCCAGCACCTGATGATGAAGGGCCACATCCTGCTCTCATGCCAAAGGAATTCTTTTGGATCAATAGCATGGCACACACCTGCCCATCCAGCCTCGCATTTCTGCAGCCTATTCTATCAAACACCTCAACCTCAATCTAATTTTATTGTAGCAATATTTTGCTACGGAAATCACGAAAAATCTCCAAAACATCGTCCAATGGGAAATCAAAAGCCTTTTCCCCTCTTTCTCTCAAGTAATATAAAGGAAAATCACATTAAAGAAGTGTTGCTCATTAATAGGCCACAGTAAGATACTGCTGCAACTGTTTTTCAGAGCTGTTTGTCCATTTTTCCCTACAACCTCTGCCCAAATGAAAAGTGCAACATAAACCAGCATTTTGCCATCCCAGCAGAGGAATGCACTGCAGAGATGTAGCCCTGCCTGTTGGTACCAGCTGTATTTTGAGAGGGTGTGAGGCCCAGCCAAACATGTCAAAGCAGCTGCCTACCCTTAGTGTGTGCACCCATGATTAGAGAGATACCACTCTGCTAATCCAGCCCTGATCTGGGAAGAAGGATTAATATTTAGGCCACCACAGACAAGCTTCCAGGACCACAGAAAAAGAGTCAGTCAAGGCTGCTTAATCAGGTAGAGATGATTCATTTGAGTAAACGTGTGCCATGACCTTTCATGAGTCTCTGAGCTCAGACAGGATGTCAAATTTTTATGAAGAAAAGAGGTGTAATCAATTAGAGCTTATGATGACCTTTTAATAAGTAAATGGTTGAGGCAGACACTCGTTCTGAACAGAATGAGAAATTGGATTTGTATGTGTGTCTAGTGTTGCCTGAGGAAGGTGACGAAATCCACCTCCATGCTTGATCTAGTAGCCCACTCTAGCCAAAATATAACCTCAAAGGAGGTTGTAGCCAGGTGAAGGTCAGCCTCTTCTCCAAGGCAGCTAGTGAAGCGACAAGAGGACATAGCCTCCAGGTTCAGGCTGGACACCAGGAAGAATTTCACCACATGAAGAGCTGTCAAGCATTGGAAGGGGCTGCTCAGGGGGGTGGTGGCATCACCACTCCTGGAGGTGTTCAAGAAACAGCTGGACACGGTATTCAGCGCTATGGTTTAGTTGACAAGATGATGAGCTGTCAAAGGTTGGACTCGATGATCTCTGAGGTCTTTTCCAGACTAAATGATCTTGTGACACACATACACACATACATACACACGGCTGGGACAGACGTGGAATACGGGGGTGCAGAATGGGTAAAAACTGCGGAGGTTTGTACACCCCGCGAGGAGCCAAGGATCGGTCACACCGGCGGATGCGGGAGCGCTGTTCCCGCGGGAGCCGCAGACGAGGCCCCCCCCGGCAGCGGGAGGAGGAGGAGCGGGGGGTTTCCGCGGAGCCGGTGCCCAGCCCGGGGCCGCGACAGGTGCGGCGGCGGCGGCCCCCGGCCGAGAGCAGCCGCCAAGCGCGGCCGGCGGGACACGGGGCGAGCAGGGGCGATGCGGCACCTGCCGCGCATAAAAGTGATGGAGCNGAAAGCTATCGGGGAACGAGCGAAGGTAGCAGCAAATGGCTGTGTCCTGGCTTTGAAAACTTAAGAGGATGTGGAGCCTCGCGCGCAGCCCTGCCCGCAGCCCTGCCCGCAGCCGTGCCCGCAGCCGTGCCCGCAGCCCCCGCAGCCCGCTCGGCCCCTGCAGCCCTCGCAGCCCTGCTCGCCACCAGGCGCCTCCGCGCCTCGGTCCATCTGCACCTTCTGCCTCAGCGACCAGCGGCAGCGGGTAAGGGCCGGCTTCCGCACGCCTCTCTTGGAGCTCTCTCTTGGGGAGGGTGGTTGTTGGTAGCCTCCGCAGGTTTGGGACTGACCCAACCGACGGTTCAGTGCTGTCCTTGGTGCCTCCTAACTTGTGTTTTATCCCTTGAACAGCACCGAGAAAGAGAGAAACCATCAACTGGTCCTGCCGTAACCGGACTCTGAACAAGCTGAGGGTCTTGCACCACTGCTGCTCTGACTGTACCACTGCTCTGGGTAACATCGCCTCACTCATGCTGCATGTTTACATTTAAATAGCACAGTCCTAAAAGAGTTACTTTTTAAGCCTATGCACTTTGTTTCATATTGTGGGAGGTTTATTCAGGGTGTTTTGCAAATGAAATTCACTGCCTCTGTTGAGACGGTTGCACCTGGTGCGGCAGCTATTTTAGCGCGAGAAATGTTAGACCTCAGCAGCCAAGCCCTGATCCTGATGCCTCCTAAACCTTTGTCGCATGATGAAACTTGAACTTCCAAACACACAGTGTCCCCTGTCAGGGGAAGCTGTCATGAACACGCCGTGCCCGACGCCTCCAGCCCAGCCCGGGCTGCACGCAGCGCTACCGCCCACTCCTCCAGCCGCACGCCAGTCCTTGGGGACAGGGGCTGATGCCGACAGCTGACATGCTTGAGAGGTCTCAGCGATGCTGGGAGATTATTTTGAGGTGTTCGCAGAAAGTCGGAAAACTTCCAGTGAAAGCAGCACCGTTGGCTGCGCACAGGCACAGCAGCCCAGCGGCACGGGACGTAGCCAGCACAGGAGGAAAGGGGAGAAGTGCAGCGTAAGCGATGCTCTTTTCTTATTAACAGTGCGAGTCGTGCCAGTCCTTTAAATAGCACGGGATACTCCTAAATCTGCCTGGCAGGCACGGGGTAGGGAGGGTTTCCCAAGGGCTTTTACCCATCACCCAGGTTGTTCCCAAATTGTGCCTGTACATCACTGAGGTTGTTTATCTCCCCTCAGTTTACTAACTTGTGTATTTTTTTTCAGAAGTAACTCTGAAAGGCAAATAAGCATGTTACATTTTCAGTTTTGGACATTAGTGAAGCAGCAGGCTAAAATCTTAAACCCCAGCAATGCTGGATTCTAAGAAACATAGAGATAAGTTAATTTTGCAATGTTTTTTTAATAGCTATTTATAATATAATTAATTAGGCTTTAATTAATCTTAACTTGTTACTTTGAGAGGCACTCTGTACACTTTAAAAGCTTGATAACTGTGCCACTCTGAGAAGTGCTGCAAAGAAAACTTGTCTCCTTTTTCCTCCCCTGGTGCCATCTGTGCAGTGCTGCTGCCTTGCTGCTTTAGCCAAACGGGAGGGCTGAAGAAGCAGCGCTGTGCTGTTCACTTTCTCTTCTGTACAGAGTTTTCTCTTCCCCTACATACGTGCAAAGCAAATTCTGGCAGTCATCATGAAGAACCTGGCAAGAGCAAGGTCGTGGTGTACCGCTCATACAACTTCACGTTTTCCCTTCTCCCCTCCCCAACACACAGTGACCATCTTTTCTGTAGAGCAATGAGGAAAAATCTGCTGTACCTACAGAAATGCAATTAACTCGTCCTTTGAATCCTAACAAAGAAAAACACCCAAGCAAAGTCCCAGGGATTCCACGTCACGTCAGTCTCTTCAGTTATTAAAAGCTACAGGCTCTACTTTCCTGGATTGAGAAGAGTTTTTTGTTTTTAGAAGGTTTCTATCATCAATCTTTTTTTAGTGGGGAACTGTAAATTGCTGCCAGATTATAGTCTTTGTTTGCTTTGGCACTGATTTGTGAAGCTGGAACTCTTTACAGCTTTGTACAAAGTGCTTTTTTTCTGTTGTGTCGGCATCTGTGTGTGGGTATAGAGATCTACAGACATCTTCCTGGATTTTTTTTTAAGTATTTGAAAACATTCGTCTTTTAAAAAGTTATTTGCTCTACAATTAAAGCTGATCTTACGGTTAGGCCCTACATTCTCATGAACACATTAAACCAAAGTATCTGACTTCTTTATAGACAATTAACACTAATTTATTCATTTAGCTGTATCATTTCATATGATACTCTAAAATTGCAAAACATAATGCAAATTCAAACAATTTTAGGAAAATTTTGCATTGAGTATGCTCTGAATTTTGATATTTGTGAGAAAGACAAAATTATTTATTTCAGGTTTTCAAAATGCTATGATTTTATTAGTTTTAAGAGTTTTTAGTGTAGTTCTTGGCAAACGAAGTATATTTGGATTTAATAGGATATCTTTATACTTAGTTATTAAAGTAAATGAGTACAAAATATGAGGTCCACTTTTGTACCAAAGTATGAGCTGAAAACTCATGACTTGAAACTCTCATGAATAATTTCTACAATCCTATCGGAGTTTGGTGTTCTCCCTTTAAATGGGATTTTATCTCCCTAGTTTTGTAAAGGGTTTATTCAAAATGCTTTTCAATGACAAGAGCAGGAGCAGGCCCTGACAACTTGGCCTTCTCTCCTGTTTAATGCGGCTCAGTGTAACATTAAATTCTTCTCTCTTTACTCAGGATAAACTGTTGAATTCAACTGGGCTTGAAGATTTTCTCAGGGTTTCAATTACTAAATAATTCAGGAACCTCAGTAACACTGATTGATCGTGGCAGAAATTAGACTCCAGAGCACAGTGGCCCAAATATTTACGGTATAGACACTTAATATCTATCCAAAGCAATTATAACAGTGATTTCTCTGAGGAACATTCATATATATGTGTAACTCCATGTATTTAAGTGAGGAAAATTGGGAACAAATCCTCAACTTTGCTGAAATTTATTTGTAATGTAAAACTTCTCTAACCCCAGGAGCGAAAAAAAAAATTATACAGGATTGAGCTGTTACTCTGTAACGGGTTTTCTCTAAATCAAGGGAAAAAGAATTTAATTTCTGGAGACGCAGACGAATTGAGGGCTCCAATTGCACATATAAAGAGCTCATCATCATTAGGTGTTTTATTGAGTTTTTGCTGTATGAGCTTGTGTGTCTTATCAGTCCTATTTTTTTAATCATGGAGTCGCGTTATTCATGGCATGCACAAGTCAAAATCTTGAGGGTGTCTAAGTGCAAGTACCTTACTTGATAGTGAGGCACTGGAATGATGTGAGTTTTTTCAGAGGTGCCAAACAGCCTCTTGCTCTGCAGATATTGGGGTTTTGACTTATTTGCGAGTGCATTCTGTTCTGAGTGTACGAACAGAGGCATGCCTGATGCCAATCCCAGCTTTGTTTTCCTGTAAACACTTGGCTGTTCAATCTATATGATGCATGAATAAAGCAGAAACTGTGAGATATGCACCATTTGGTCTCAGATCCTATTAAATTATTGTAAAAATAATCCAAGCATAGTACTTTGTATAAATCGTTGTACTTAGCCTGTTACATCACTGTATAAAAGCAGCACCAAGCCAAGTGAATAAATCATGTTGTTTGATTTTACTGGTTAAGTTTAAAGAAGCATTTGAACATAGTTCTTGGTTATCTATGAATTAATCATAATGTAAGTCAAAGTAGTTTCATATGTTGGCTTCTATTTTCACTTCTGTTCTATAAAACAGAAGTTCCCTTCCGTGGAAAATCTGCTTCTTTACACAAATCTATATTTGTTTGCAAAATGTGATTATATTTGCCAAAATAAACAGTATTTTTGTTACTAATTTAAACAATAAACTGCAAACACTAAGATGGTCGTTCTCTTCCATAACCATCTCAAGATACAAGTATTTAATCTCTTTCTTTACCTTTTTCAAACCTATCTCTCCAAGATTTCAGCAGCATATTGACATGTGTATGAATGCACCATGTGTGTGCATCGGCAAGAGAGAAGGAAAGTGGGTGGAAAGCTTGGGAAAATGAAGAGTTTCTCTGCTCAGGGCCTGTACAATATCCTAAGTGCCAAATACAAGAGGAGCTGGAGGGAGGGAAAGGATGGGACAAAATGGAGGGAGAAGAAAGGAAGAGGCTGATTTATCAATGGAAATTCATCAGGCCAGACTAGCAGAGAGCCCAGAGTGTGAGCAGTCCCTGCCATGTTTCTGTGCTTTGGCCTGGTGCACTGTGAGACTGTTGGCACTACATTGACAGAATATCACCAAAATTTATATAAAACCTAAACTGACTGCCTAAATAATACTTTGGAAAAGAGAGTAGTAACATCTTGATTAATAGTAAGAGCTACTGGATAATAAAAGGTGAGGAGAAAGAATTTATATAAAATTAGCTAAAATAGACAGCATGCTACAAAGGCAAGAGATCTGGGAGATCTCTTACACCAGGAATCATCTGAAGGCTGAAGAAAAATGTTTCTGAAGAATCAAAATGAGGATTGTGGAAGAAGAGAAAATTATTACTGGGATAAAAAATACCATAGAGTTTCATGAAAGCTTAGGGGGGAAAAAAGCCATTACTTAATAGTGAGAAGAACTAAACTGGCTGCTCTGGACGTTTTTCTTCAAAAACCTTTTCAAAATTTGAATACATGTTCATATCCAGGCAGCCCAGATTCTTATTTCAAGTGAAATTCTTTAGCTGTTACAACATAATACAGAATTTTAGAAACCTTGAAGATTCATCCCACTTTTGACATTGTACAGCAAGGATCACAGGCTTCCTCAGGACAGGAAGGAGAAAGAGAAGGCATGGATGAATAAAGAAGAGTAACCAATAGCCCACCACAGAGGATATGCCCTGTGATGCCAAGAAATCCTCTTCTTCGCAAGGATTTGACATCTTCATACGAGTAAACTACGGTGCACAAAGAAAGTGATCCTTGTTTTGGTGATAGATAAAATGTAACAAAATAAACTTAAGACAAAAATTGCTTTAGAAAGGCCTTATCTACTCTCTTTCATTTACTATGTTCACATCACAGTAGTGTTGTGAGGTTTTAATGAAACATTTGGAAATTGCTATGTGTTCTTCCAAAGGAGAAGCCAATACAAACAAGACAATTACAGTGAAATGGGTGATGGAACAAGGAAGTGATAAAAGTAATTCTACTTGTTATGGCATCTCTCTCCAACACCTTATTGTGATTCCATCACGTTATTAAAATAAGCCCTACTTTCTAAGCATATGTACGCAGATTTTAAATGCAAAGATTGCAGAAACAGGTAATTCTTTCAATAAGACCGTGAAGCTTGGTGGGAAGCGTAGGCATCTGTCAGGCCCAGATAAGATCAGACAGCTGTGCTCTATCCTGAAAGGGTGCCATGAAGCTCAGTTTTCCTAGGGAAATAACATCTTTGGTATGAAAAGCAGCAAAATGAAGTGAAGTCTCCAAACCAATAAGCAGAGAAAACACGAACTCTCAGAGCTCATTTTAATCTAAAATACCAACTCTGTATCAGGTGAAAAAACACAGGATGAGCGGAGGATAACACCTTTATCAAACAGTAAAAACTAAAGGGCAGGAGGATCATTTCACTCTGTAGTCTCAATCAAATTAATCCCTTATATTAGAAACAAAGGTGACTTCAGCAACAATAATCACTGCAGAGAGCCACTGGGACAGTAAGAGAGCTGGAACCTAGGACACCCAGGACAGGCTGTGGGAAGAGGGGTGGTTAAAACGGAGGCAAGAAAGCCAAGCAGGTGGAAATCCAACAGCAATCTCACAACAGCTACACAGGACAGCGGAGCCAGGCTTTTCCAAGGGACGCACAATGAAAGGACAAGCAGCAAAAATCACAAGTTGCAATAATGTAATCTTTATTTTCTTTTTCTAAAGGAAGACTGTTTCTCACCACAAGCACGGTAAAGCACTGGAACAGGTCATCCTGGGAGGCCGTGGAAGCCTCCTTCTTGGAGAGTCTCAGAACTTCACAGAGCAAGGCCCCAGTTTGGTCTAACTTTAAAGTCAGCCTTGCTTTGAAAATGGAAGATATATTGAATAACTCAAAAGATCCTTCTCAATCTAATTTTTCCCGTGATTTTACTTGGAGCTTGGAGTTGTCTGGAAAGGAAGTCTGTAGAACAGAATAACAAGAAAAACTTGAAAAATACAAGGACTTCACAGGAAACATCTATACTTTTGGTCAGTGCCAGGATCTATTATTCCAGACAAGATGAGGGGCATCCAGGTGTGCATATCAAGAGGACAGCAAAAAAGATTCCTGGAGAAAGGAGAAACTCAACAGGCCTATAAAGGGGATTTCCAAAAATAGAAACAATCAGAGGCACGGGCCTGTTTCTATAAGAAGGACCTCTCAAATCTGAAATAGTAAAGAAGTTTTATGTATTTGTTTGGAAGATGGTTAAATTTACAGGTGACAACTTCGGAGGGACAATTAGAATCGGAGATTAACTCACAGAAAAATAAAACAAGAAATGTACTTTAAAAGATGCATTTCAATGTAGAAATGTAAGTAGTGCCACATCGGGCAGGAAAAACACACCAAGCAAACATATGATGGAAAATGACAAGCAGAAAATTATTTTTGAGCTGTTGCATATCACAGTCATGACAAACCTTTGCAAGAAAAGCAAACCCCACACTGGGTGAATATTTCACCAAGACTCCATTTGGCAATATTTTCTATAGTTATTACAACTTCCCTGAGTTCTGTCTGAAATGTCTGGCTAGTTGGAAAATCTGTTAAAAGTTGTAACTTGAGGAATACTACAAGTAGAGAGGCGTATATTAAGTACTGTGTCTTTGCAAATGCAATGATGGAGAGGGACTTGAGATTGTAAATGCCAAACTAGGTGACAGTGAAAGAGGATATCTGCATCTTATTAACTAATAAATGTCTCTCAAAGACACCAGCAGTAGTATAAGAAGAAGTTATGAGACCCTGAAGTTTTCAAGGGTAACATTTAAACAACCTGTGGTGCTGCTAGTGACTGGAGCCTGAGAATATGCTACATACGTGCATATACAACAATTAGAACACCAGAAATGCACAATAGAAGTTTTAGCATCGCGGTAGGAGGTGTAACAAAGTGATTCAAGATATATCCATGGGAAACAGGGGCCAGACTGCAGGGAGCAAGGTCCTACTGTGTGTTGTTTTGTTACCACTGCGACCGATTATTTTTATTTGCCACACCACTCAAAGAAAACCTGAGTGGAAACGACAGGCTTTAATAACAGGTGCTGTGAAAGATAACAGCATAAGTGAGAGTTTCTGGCTGATGTAAGAGGCAGTCTCTGGAACGCTCAGCATCTACAGCAGTGTTAAACACCAACCCTGGAGCAGCCAGGCATAGGTCAGGCCCACTGAAGCACCAGCAGTGGCCAGCACGACAGACCCAGAGAGAAACGGCCAACAGCAGCAACCCACAACATTCCTGCACTGCACAGAATAGAGCTGAATCCAGCCAGAGGCAGGAGAAAAATCAAAGACCACTTTTCTGCTACATAAAACATGGTAGTGCTTATTTTAGCCTCTGCAACGAGATGGAGCAGAAACAAAATGTACATTATGGGGAGCCTCTGCATTCCAGCAAATGCCACAACACTGCCGTGTCCTCCATCACACGAGACAATCCTCTGGCACACGGCAGCTGTCACCAACGTATTGCAAATGAGCAGATCCTCTCCTCTGCAGAAATTGTTTCTCTCTGTCATCTTGGTGTGTTCGCCTATACTCAAGTCGCCCAACCTTCCCCAGGAGGGGAAATATACAGGAAAAATTACTTGAAAAATCGCTACCATTAGGAAAACACTGCCTCTCTTGAAATGTTTTAATTAAGATGGTTAAACTGCTTAATTAAAACTATTTAAAAGGCCTATTCTCATTTCCATTATGGACTTTATAAAGATCTTATGACCTCAAAGAGCACAAAGGGGTCCAAAAGTCTCCATAATGTAAATAAGAATTAGTGAATTTATTTTCACTGGCATTATTTATAGTTAGTGATCTTCTTATAGTGGCTTAATTATCATCTGATTCTAAAAGGGTAATAATTTCACTCCATTACCTTCCAGAACTGCTTCTCTTTCACAAGTAGTTTAACAGATGCTAAAAATTAAAAAAAAAAAAATTAAAAAAGGTAAAAAGAAAGATTAAGAGTCAAAGTAATGCAGAAAATCAAAGCTGTTAAAAGACAAGGTTGGGTAATTGCTGAACCAGTGATTCAGAATTTGTTGCTCACCACCTCCATCTGCTGAAAGTTTCTGTCTGTACCAGCAGAAACAGATCAAATCTTGTAGGTACCACTGCTCCTGGATAAACCAGCTTAAAATATATCTGTGGCAGTTTCAAAGAATGCATTAGACAGTTCTGGTGGCTGAGGCTCTGGTTCCTTCTACCAGCTCTGCCAGTCCCTTACTCTCCCCCAGGCAAAGACAACACCTTCTAAAACTGAACAGTTAGGAATTGCTGGAACTTACCTCTCAATATCCAAATTCATTTGATTTCCAACAAGATTTGGGTCTTTGAAAATGAAACTAAGGCTTTATGGGGGAAAATTTGCTAGGACTCAGATGCTGAATAAAAATCACAATGCGTGCAAACATCAAACATCTACACACACACAAACACCCTTCTGTGCATGTGCTTCCAGATCAGCCATTACCTGAACCACACAAGAGGAGCAGGAACAGAGGGACCATCTTTGTGTATTCCAAATTGAGAAGATGATCAAACTAATGCAGAATAATTTATAGGGGTGAACACCAGCTAAGAAGAGATGAACAGAGAAGATATGTTTGCTACCAGCTTACTTCCATAAAGAAACTGACAGAGTATCCTACTTCATCCCTGCTGAACAGGACCAGCCATGCACAGGGAGGAGGAGCTGGGAAAGAAGACGCTCTGCTCAGTGTGTTTGTTCCTTTTTCCACTCCCAAGACATAGAATTGAAGTGCACGTTTCAGTAACTTAGCCTAAAACAGCGCATTCTGCAATTTCCGCCAAGCAGGTCCCCAACACACAACTGCTGTTCCTCAACCAAATGTCAGCAGAGCAGCTGAGCCACACACAGGCCTGGGAGGGAAAGGGAGAGCTCAGGAGCCTGGAAGGAAAAGGGAAATCTCAGTGCCGACCAGGGAAAATAACAAAAACCCTTCTGTTTCGCTACTTGATGACATATGGTTTGAGCTTCCTTGTGAATCTCTGTCAGGTCAACTACCAAGCAGAATTGGAATATTACACCAGATAATGTCTCAATCCCAATTCTTTTTTCAGGATTGGTACTCCATTACGCTCCCATTTAAGGCAGAAAGGAAGCCTACAGCCCAGTTTGCCTCAATATGTAAGGATAGGTTTCTGATGGCTCTGTGTCACCTTGGAAAATTAAAATAGTACCTCATGTTCTGATTGTATATGAAAGTATAGCTAAAACAAATTTCACGGCACTGATTAAGTGTCGTGTTGACTAAACTTTCCAATCCCATTATGGATCTTTCTATGTTGGTGTTTGCGTAGGCTGCACGGTGAGTAAGAAAAATCAGATTTCAGGTGCTCACAAGCATGACAAATAGGCACTGAAGTGGCCTTGAGCACTGTGATGTAGTAACACAGAGGAAATTGAAGCATTCAATATTCTGAGGTGCCTGAGCCCTCTGCAGATGGCTCTTGGATAGTTGTTTGTAATCTAGCAGAAAGAAATCATCTGGTTTTGTGAGGGCTTGTTTGGTTTGTTTTGCTTTGTCACTGCCAAAATAAATAATTTTAATGCAGGCAACACAGTGTGAGTCATAATAATGCACACACTAACTTGCAGCTCTTACTTTAGGTGCTCATCTCTAAACAAAATCAACGCAAGGTTCAGCAAGTCCTTTGTACAGTAACAAATCTGCAGTTCCAGGAGTATACTGTACATTTCTGTGTTAATTAGGAGCTTTGTGGAATTTAATTCAAGGTTGCTGACAGAAAGGCTTGTGATGAGGAGTATTTTAAACCTGTGACTGACAGTAACAGCAGTGCTGCAGTTAAAAGCCTTAATTGGACTATGTTTTCTGCCCATCTTCGTACCCACCATTCCATTAAATAACTTGATGCTTAATAGCTCATGAAAAAAATACATATTTCTGTATGTTGATCTTTGCATCATTCTGCATTTTATAACTGGATGTATAATTAAAATGCAGAAATTGAATTATATGCTTTTGCTTTGGGGCCTGTTTCTGTCTGGCAAGTAGACCTGTGGAAAGAGATGGATTCACAGATGAATAGGTGATCTGAAAATATTTATATATGATATAATCCATTTAGACATTCACTTTCAGTGAATGAAGACAGTATCAGCAGGTATTTGGTAATTAGATGTCATTAGTACATGCATAAAGACAAATTTTAATCTGTTATACTGCACTGAAATTATGGAGGTTTAATATTTTTAAATTAAGAGCTTCACTGTTTCAGATTTTCATATATATGGAGGTGCTACAATTCTGAAATAAATTTTAGTATTAAAAAAGTCACAAAATAATAGAATAGTGATATTTCCTCGTAAAATTGTCAGGCACTTCTGAGTCCCAGCAAAAATTTCTGATTTGTTAACACAAACCTCCCTGATCTTCCAGCAAAAATAATTCTGTAGCTTCAAATAAAATTAACACAGATTAGGTTGTAGGTTTAATCAAATGTGTAGAACACATAACAGATCAGAGCAACAAATTGGCTATTACTCAGTAATATGCACAGGTGTGACCCTGCAAAGGTCAACAGCCAGGAACTTTGTTCAAGTATGGAAAGTTAAAAATAGCCTGTGCAAGTGGAGTTTATATAAATTGGTGATGAACAGTAGCCTTTGAAGGTGAGTAAGAGTGACAAAGTGCATTTAATTACCTAAAATTTAATTGACCTGCACAGGAGAAAAATATGAAGTATGAACAACGCAGCAGCTTTATGAAAGAAATGAAGAGGTACTTTGTAAGACTACTAGAATTTCTATTGATTTTGTGAATAATCATGTCCTTGATTATTTTATCTCTCTTTCCACACATTCAGCCATCCCCTTCAAATGAAATTTAATTATTGTTTAGACATAATCTGAGCACATCCTCAAGCAAAACAGTACAACCAGAAATGGCACAACAATTCGACATCTCCCTGCAGCAGTACGCAGAATCCATCCAAAACTGGATTGTGTCCCAGCGTGCTGCAAAACTACACTTTGCTGGCTCTCCTTGTGCTATCAGACAAAGCCAAGTCAGCCAAAGGATGAAATCAGGTAGCTGATGGTTGAATTCCTGTTTCTCCCTCAAAGCCAGCACTCGCATACTTACAGTGCCTTAGGACCAAGCCTGCAGACCGTACAAGGGCAGTGATTCCCTGCTGGTGGCCTGTCCTTCACAGAGGGAGGAGAGGTCTGTGTCCCTCGTCACCGAGGAAGAACTGAATTAACCGACAGAAGGAAAGCAGCATGTGTAGGTTCTCTGCCGTGGTAGCAACCAGGACACCCCAAGATCACAGGGCTTGTGCAACGCAGGTCACAACACTGAGCTGAGGTTTTCAGACTGGCTGAAGACTCAGACCGGTATCACAGCACCAGTTATGCCTAGATCTGGTCCAAAGTGGGAAAATACACTTAATTTTGAGATATTCTTCATGCCTCCTTTTAGAGGAAGAAGGGTTCTTTCAAATGCACCAAACACTGTGCCCAGCCATGACATTTCTGTAAAGGCTGCAGGAGTACAAGCAAGAGCTGGACTCAGCAGCTGCCTGTCATCTATGCCAGTTCTGGATGCCAGCGTAGAAGACTGATTTAAAATTGCATGATGTAGTACATTTAAAACGTACATCAAAAACCTGAATTTATACAGGCTGGATTCATCCCTAATTTTATAAGTACATCTTGTCACATTTTCCAGGCAGCTTAACCTTTTGAAACTACTACCTATTACTGGGCCAAAACCCTCTTTTAGGTTTAGAAGGGGTTTAAATTCAAAATATATTTGTCACTTCTTGTTTCAAGTAAAGATTAAAAGCTGGTAAAAAAGAGTTTCACACTGAGCTAAACCCATCCCAGAATGGTGTTATAAATATGCAGAGGCTACGGGGAATAAAAACAAAAAAAGACTTTTCTTTCAGCAAAGAAAGATGCTTCCTTTTCAGGATCAAATGTGACCCAAGAGAAAGTGGTGAAAACTATAAAAAATTACGTAGAATGAGAGTCTGCAGCAAAATTTAGAACTATTCTTCAGTAATATGTAAGAGAACGAGGAAATAAGCACCAGTTTAGAGTTCTAGATTGAGACACTGAGTTTAATCTCTCAATAC
Source organism: Rhagologus leucostigma (assembly GCA_013397725.1). Lineage (NCBI taxonomy): Eukaryota > Metazoa > Chordata > Aves > Passeriformes > Rhagologus > Rhagologus leucostigma. The sequence goes on along the minus strand of VZTD01001174.1, from coordinate 1,978,860 downwards.
TCACCAAGATGACCATACTCAAGGTCTGAGTAAAGGTATCAAACTGCAGTGAGACTGAGGAATGGATGTTACTGAACCCAAAGGGAAAGTAAAGCTTGATGTTCTCAAATTGAACACGTCCAACAGTCACCATTAATAAAGTCTGATAGCATGATTTCTCTAATAAATCTAATTCAGGCTTGAAAAGAGAAAACACACTCTGTGTGTTTTAAAAGGTTGAGTGGAGTCACTTGGGAGCTACAAATGCACGAGTCTGACCTCAGTAATTCGTGAATCTTTAGAACACACTTTGAAAGGTTTTATATAATGCAGACAAATGGAGACAAAAAGGATGGTCCTGTACAATGACCAGAAGAGCTTTTGCTTGTGCATTTTCTCAAAAGAGAAAATACAATGGGAAAAAAAATAAAGAAAAAGAAGAAAAAAAGAAAACCAGAACAAAACCCTACCCATATCTGTAGGCAAATGAGCATATGCAAGTGGAACACGGAGCCCTCGTGTCTTCTGTAATATTCCATGTGCAGCTGTGAATGCTTGTACTAATGCCAGTTAATCTGCAGCTACAGAGTGAGGGAAGGCAGTGCTGGCCACAGCACTGGAGTCATCTACTACTCTTCAAACACTGAAACTGAATCCTTCACATCCTCCTGGACTCCACCAGAAGGGAGCAGATGGAGCCTCGCTAAGCTGCTCATTCAAACACAAATGCATAATAAAGCAGTAAACATTAGGGGTTTGACACGATACCAAAGCAGAGGAACAGCAATAGTTTTACCAAAAGTGCTTCTCACTTAAATCTTTGTCTGATGCTTCCAGTAGAGTGTTCATGGCTTAAATCAGGACTAGCAGCATACAATTAAATCTGAATAAACCTGGTTTATATTAAAAAACAATTAAAACTAAAGAAAAGACCCTTTGCAATGGCACAGTCTGACTCTGCTTTTATATGACACACCAATTTCAAGCAGCTCTGCAATTTGCTGTTTGCATCCTTGCAATTAAGGCAGAGCTCATCCCTGACATCCTGCACTAAGAGGATGCCTTTCAGCTTGCTTTTGGTTTGGTTTTTTTTTGAAAGGTCTGACAATTTTCTCTTTCATTCCTACTCCAGCTGAAATATGGATTTTTTTTTTCTCTTTCCAGCAGTCAAAGCTTTAGAGAACAAATAAAATGAGGATGAAAAGTTCTTCTTGCTCAGCTTTTTAATTTAAAGGTTTTGGAGCTTTAATTTTCTTTCTTTCTTTCCTACTTTCTTTTTATTTCATTGAAATCTTAGGGTCAGTAGTAAATGTGGCATTCAAGTATCTCTTTTTCCTGAAACCATGGCAGAAACCATCCATCTCTTTGGGATAAACAAGCTGAAAGAAGACTTTCTTTTGTTCTCTTTCCCATGACTGAAGTGAAATTGCTTGCACCACTGGATTATAATTTCATTTTAAAGGATTTTTTTTATAAATGCAAAGTAGGATTCAGACTACATAGAAAGATAGATAGGACAGAAAAGGATAAGGGATCCACAAGAAGAATAAACTTCAAAAGAGTTTTCTCCTATTTTGTGGATATCTTACCTTAATTCTGACATCCTTCCTCCTTATAGAGCAATTCTGACTGCAAACCTTTCCAAACCATCTCTTTTGAGATGTTTTTAGGAACATTTTCACATCATTTGTGATCTGATGCACTCCAGCCACTCACACGTGGCCTTACTGTTTTGTCAGGACACACTCCTGTCTCTCTTTATTTAATACCTTGAGGACAATATTTGTTGCAACACAGTTAGGCAAAGAAGAGAATGTGAAACAAAGTCTTGGTTCTGAATTCCCTGACCAATCTTGTCATTTAAATAGAAATAAAGAGTATGGAATAAATCCAAGGAGGAGAAGGAGAACACAGTTTTCTGTGCTTATTCAAAGGATAATGATGTCCTAGGGGAGACAATAAAAGAAAATGAAATTGTATGAAGGACACCTCCAGTACATCTAGTAAACCTTGTAGGAAAACACAATAACAAAATCAATAATAGAAAACTATTTGTGAGGATGCTAAATAAAGCAAGCCAGGAACAAGACCTTTGAAATGCATATATTGTAAACCGAGTTCTAATACTCCAAAATAATTATTCATAATCCAGGTTGAGATCCAATAAGGATATTTACCCAGTGCTTACCTCTTCTTTTGTGCAACCTGACTGCCTATAAATGCTCAGGGAAAGAGAAACACGGCAAAGCTCTTCAGCATAGTGCACACCATGTACTGTTCTGCTCAAGACAATGCTTGCACTTGCCCACAAGTTGTGGGCATGTTTAAGGAAGAGAGTCCGTGTGCTATTTTGTTCCTTTTGCACGGATGGTTACTCCTGTTAAACCTTGCTGATTTTTATGTAAGAGGAGCAGCAAAATGAAATCACAGAACACCACAGTCTCATGCTGCACTGTTTCACAAATATAGCAGCTACACAAAGTCCAGCAGTATCCCAAAATCAACCTTTTGTAGCAGGTATAACAGTGTACATTATTCTACTCATTTAAAAGGGAAAATCAGATTTTCATCTGATTATTACAACTACCTCCTTGTGCTGAAACTGAGCACAATAAAAATAGTCTAAATGGGTTTTGGAAAGAGTGGGATAAAGTCACAGAGTGAACTGGAGTAATGCTTGACAGAATGGCAGGAATGAATCTACAGGTGTGCTATAAAACAGGTCTATTAAAAAGAAAAGAAACCAACAAACCAACCAGAATACACACATACTTCTAGCCCAGTACTTCAGCATCTAAAACAACTTATATTCATTAACGATCACAAAGCACCTCTCTCTGTTTTAAGAGACAAGTTCCTAAATACTTATGCAGTGCTTTGAACTCTGAAAGTCTTTTAATTGAAAGAGACCTGCACACTTCAGCAGTACTTAAATGTTTTCAGGGAATCCAAAATTCACCTGAAAGTTCAAAGAGATTCATACATAAAGTATTGGCATTTCAAGTGACCAACTCTTAACCTGTCAAATGATATATCTCAAAAACTACAGCAAAAATCTCTTTTTAGAATACTTTGGTCTGCTCATGCATTGCAGTTTATCAATAGCAGTAAAGCTTGGCAAACACAGAGGCTGTGGTTGAAGTTCATGTCAATACAGCACAAGGTCCAGGACAAAAAGCTTTTTTGTCTCACTAAAAGCTTTTCTAAAGATTTAACTAGAAAAATGTTAATGCTATTGTAAGATTTCTCTGCACTGCACCCACACTCACCCTGCAAGAGTTTCCCGCACATTGTCACAGATATTGAACATAAATGCAAGTAATGAATATAAAACAAAAAGTCCTTTTGCACTACTACAATAAGCACAGCATTTACATTTCAGGAAATGCTGAATGATAACAATCATAACTCTGAAATTATTTACTGCAAAATTTGGTTCACTAAAATAACTCTAAATATGCAATTCTCAAGCACAGGAAAAGTTCAAGGAGAAAAACCCTCGGTTCTTATTCTTGCATCATATTTTATAAATTAAAAATTAGCTGTATCCAGGTTTTAGAGCACTTAATAATTACATTTCCACCTTCTATTTTTCTCTTGAGATGTGCTTCATTACTCAGGTGCACAACTGAGTAGGGATGCTCTGACTGACCTCTCCCTTCTCTTAAAAGTCCAAGATGAATTCCCACTTACTATAAATGATCAAAGTTTTATGGACTAATGACAGTTTAAAATACTTTTTTCCCCCTTTTACTGCAGTCCTGTCATTAAGACTAACAATCTAAAGTAGCTAAGAGAATGAGTAAGCAAGATGATTTACACAGATGATAGTGCAATGGTAAGAAGTGGAGAAAGATCCTTTCAGATTTTTTTTTGTAGCTGAAGCATTAAAAAGATTTACACCAAGGTCTTTAAGTGAAAAGAGAGCATTGCCAAAGAGGTCTGGCAAGCTCTTCTATCAATAAAATACTCTGCCCCATAAATCTAACCAAACCCTCAACTTTAAACCTGATTAGCACTAGAAGGAGCTTGCCTTGTTACCAGAGAAGACCACCAGGCCAGTATCCAAAGGGTCTGATAAAAATCAGACAAGATAACAACACTTCTATAAAATTTTCACCACTGTGGCATCTCTTATACTTTTCTTTTTTTTTTTTTTCCCATGACGCCACATACAAAAGTTGAGGAAATATTTAGCATGAGGAAGCACAGGCTCTAATACAGAACAAAGTCATGCTGAAATTATTTAGGGCTGGGCACAGCAGTAAAACCTTATATGTTTCTGTACCTGGCTGATCTGTACCTTAATAACAAGCCTTACAAAAATCATGCCGTTCTTTATAAATTTTAGGGTTTAACTTCTTTCAGAATATTCTTCAGTAAGAGGTCAGTTTAGAACAGGCTTGTATCTTTTTAATAATCCAAGTCCTACTATTTTTGTTCATCAGAAATAGCTTGAATCAGACTTAAGTTCAGGTGTAGAGCATGTTCAGATCAAGGCTTAATTTTATGACTGTACCAGTAAGGCATTTGACATTTGAAAGCAGCAGTATTTGATACAGGCCACAACAAAATTTCAAGCCAAAATCATAGAAAGAAAACAGGAGGTTTGCTGTTGCTCAGTATAACAGAACATTATTTGTTTGGTGCTAAAAATGGCCTTAAGGTTGTAAGCCATGAGTGTTTTGACAGTCCTTGCTTCCAGATCAGCTGTTCATGACATTTCCATCAGCTATCAACTTGGACTGCAGCCCATCCAGATCTAGAAAACAGGTGCCATCCGATTTTGGACTTCACCCAAAAAGAGTAGGGAAGATACTCATATGTCCTCACCCTCACCCTGAAAGTCTGAATAAAGTGATAAACTTTATATAGGGAACTCCAACAGTCAGATTCTAGCAGGAAGAAAAGCAAGAGGCCAAAGGGGTGAACAAGGAAAAGGGTCTGTTGGTTGCTTGGTCTTTTTATGCCATAGCAGTGCAGGCCTCTGCTGTCTGAGGGCAGCAGGCTGCCCCCATTCAGACATCTCTGAGCCAAATCCTTTAACCTCCAAACAGATACAAACAAATACATACAAAGAAATCCACCTGGATGGCAGCCAGGTTTCCCTGCTGACCATGTCCTGTGCAATTTTACTCTGAAACTGAATCAGGACACAGCCTCGGATAACTGGTCCATCATAGCAGTGCTGAGCTTCTATGGAAAAGTTTGATGAGCAGCTGGATATCATTCAGGAATTGTTGTGCTCCTTTAGCCAAACAAGGGTGGAAGAGAAAGCTACCAAAAACGGAGGAACCTTCCATAACCAACACCTTTCCCAGATCACTGCTGTGATTTGGCAGTCTATGGGCAGCCAGAAGTGTCAGGAATCTAAACAGCTCTGGTTAAAAACCTTGCTGGCAGCATTTACAAACACAGAACCACAGAACACATTCCTCTTTCTGCTCAGCCTTTCCTCAACCAAATTTGAGCACTTGGAGGTCCAGTTTCCAATTCTCCAACTTTTGCCCAGGTCTCAGGCTACACACTGGACACTATCAACACCCAGCTGTAAAGTAGAGTCACAAAATCCAGGTATTGGCATGGTAAAGTAACATCAAAAAAATTAATAGGGAGCCAACATGCATCAGAGGAAAGTCAGCCTACAAGTCGTATTCCTAATCTTTTATCTGCATCAAAGCATTTACTCCTCTATCCAACCACAGATATTATCTACTGCTGTCTAAAATACAGTTAGTGTTTCTAACAGTATCCTGATTGAGATAAGGGAAAAAACACTGAAGGTTACTCATGAAAGTGCTTGCCAGTGTTCCTTGCTGGTCATAATTGTAAGTTTTAGCAAATAAATTCACTATTTCAAATTATAGGAGAACCTGTGCCAGCATCACCTGCATTCATCCAAAAACATACATTCACATGAGCACAGGAAGCTCCAAAAATGGGCGTGTCCTAAACAAGAAACAGGACAGAATGTGACCTTCTTGACAACAAATATTTAACTGAGCACAGAGATTTTAAGCTGCTTTAGGAAAATGTTTGTTTCACATTCACCAGTTTGGAGAGCGATTCCTCTTCCTCAAATGCAACTCCATCAGCTCTCCAATGGCAGATGGCAGGAGTGATCATAAACAGAAGGATTTTACTCTCTGGTCAACATCCAGTTGTCAGGATTTTTATATAGGTTCCTTTTTCATTGAAATGAAGGGAGATTTGCATATATTTCTTCATTTACATACAAAATATTCAGGAAAAATTAGCAGGAAACTGTCACAGAAACACAGCATCTTCCTCCCTCCTCCCTGCCTTAGCATCTTGTACAGCAGCCTGGGAAACCAAAACAGGTCATGCATTGAAAGACAGTTTCCAGAACAATTCATTAAAAGCACTGAAGAGTGCTTGTTGCTTTCATGTTCTCCCCAGATGATGTGTTGACTGCACATGGTATATGCAAGCCCTCATTCCTTACAGACCTGGTCCCAAGAGAGAGTTAAAAGTGGGCAGACACAGTACTCATCCAAGCACGAGGAGTTGAAAACGTTCAGAGGGGATTACAAATGTCATTTTTCCCGCTGAATCTCTTTCACGCCAAGTCCTGTTTACTGCACACGTTCTCACAACCGTCCCCTTCGGCTGCACAACTGTAGAACTATCTCAGTCTCAAGTATCTTCCTTGAGGGAAATGCAGAATGTTTCTCTTGTTTTCAGTGCGTTGGGGAAGACATGAAACTTATTCATAAAGAAATTGTTTCTTCTCTCCCATGTTTTTACTGTCACGTGAAATACAACTTTTACATCCTGCATATTGAGGAGTTGTGCAGAATTGTGATTTATAGCACTTGTTTCACCCGCTTTCACTGCAGTTTTTTTACTCCAAACAATTTTTTTTGTTGTTTTGTTGGACTTTGTATTTCAATTACTGGGTTTTCTCCTACAGCATATGAATTGAAAGAAGTTATGGAATTCTGTGACAGTATTTGTTGCAGAGGCCTGTTGTCAGTAGATGGCAGCATGTGGCTGCTTAGCTCACAGACTGCCAAAATTCTTACAGGGGAAACAAACTCCCAGACAGAAACACCTGGGTCTTTGTAAACCCCTATCCCTACATATCTTTCCCAGCAAAATACTGTAGTGATGTCTCTTACAAAATCCTTCAGGGCCTGATTCAAACTGTGAAGTTTTCCTTGATTCTTGGTTTGGCGTTTGGTTGAGGATTTTTTTTTCCCCAAACGAATGTGTAGCAGAAATTAAAAGATTTCTGTAAAGCAGAGATAATCTGGACAAAGTCTCTTGGTACAGATACTCAGAAAAGTTTGTAAATTTGGAATTGCAGCCCTGCATCTGAAGTTCAAGATATCAGTTCTAGCAACAAAACCGACTCTTGTATCCCTGCCTCTTCACAGTTCTTGACCACACTTTTTCCTGCTATCAAATAACACACACACACATAATATTTTCTCTCTTTCCTACCTGTATAAAAGGATGCAGCACTGTTTCCAGGGGTTACACCTAACAAAATTTAAAATAATAATTCCAAAATTTCACTACTCTCTCAAGTGGTTTTCATACGATAATTTAAATGGAAACCAATCCCAAGTAAGTACCGTGTACATACTTCACTCATTCTAGATTCCTAATTCTTTACATTCCCAAAACCAAAATGGGCTTGAGATAATGTGCACTGCTATTTGCACTTGCAATCTACAGTTTGCTTCTCTGAGTAAGTAATTGTATTAAATGCTGTGGGCAACGTAACAAAAGTGTATTTCTGTTCAAATGTTTATTTCAATTTATTTGATGTGGTTCTTTCAGGTTAGGAAGTTTAGGGTGTATTTATAACAGTTTTCACCACAGATAGAAACCTCCTCTCTCCTACCTGGATATATCCCTTCTACTTTCTGACAATACAGAAGCTTAACAGTGTATTTTTCTGAACATTTCATAAAAGTGCAAAGAATCTACAAAGAGCTCACACGTCCCCTGTGTCATGTCGGTTCTACAGCCAGAATTATTTGGCCATTTCAAAATAAACGCTAAAGAAACAACAATCTATTTTGGGTTCCTGGTGTGTTTTTCTTACCTGACATGATTTCATTAGCCTTCTTCTGTCCCTCAGAAGCAGCTAAAATTCCACTTTTTTCCACGTTGCAAAGGAGCAGTTGCTTCAGCACTGTGGGGAAAGAAAACCCTTCTGTCAAACAATGTAGTGCTTTTAAATTACAACATATCACACAACTGATCTTAAAAAAACGAGGTCTCAGAAGGGCCCTCTGACATGTGAGAGCTCGTAGATGTTTTTAAAGCATCAAGTCCATTTGTTTTGAGCCTGTGAGGGTAGTGGACATGGCTCCCGTGCCAGAGGCAGGATAGCTGGAGTGCACAGCACCGATGGAAGCACTGCCTGGGAATCCTGTGCTCCTGGGTGGGCTCACGCACCTGAGCCACAGGGTCCTTCAAGCCTCTGAGCTCTGGGCACCCAGATCAGGGCCTCTCCCCACCCAGTCCTGCCGCCCCAGGACTCCCAGTGTCTGTCAGGAGGAGCATGTGCTCCCTCAAGCTTCCCTTGGCAGCTCCTCGGATTATTTAATCTCCAAAAGTCCATCTGTCAAGGAACAGAAGTTGAAACCAGCTGCTCATCCGTGGAGAGCACCACTAGGCAATTATTGCCACAGATTATCTCAAAAAGTCCAAATTTCAATATGCCTTTGAAATTCAGTGTGCTTTGAATGGCAACAGATGAACTACAAAGAAGGCTGCAAAACTCCTTTGTATTGCTAAGCAGTATTAATGGAGTAAAATGATGATGGGATTTAAAGATCCCAAGGTAATGACAATTTAAAAGGCATCGATTATAGCGAAGAATGGCAGTAAAAGGTCTGCATCAACCTAAAACTGTAAACACAGGGAAACACAGGACATTTTCCACTTCTCCAAATTCTAATGCTGCTATAACATATCCTACTTTCAACTATTGCTTTGCAGTTTCTGAGCACACCTTATACTCAACATGGCAACGGACAACACAGTTCTTTATGTCTTTGATAAATATTTTTCCCATCCTCTGATTTCTTTTTTATGACCTCTTTTTCCTTATTACCTCATCATTAATCTCTATTTTCCCCCTAACTTCTCTTTACAAGTGTTTTCTCCCCTTTTTCTTCAGGTCTTAATAAACTTGATGTATCATAATACTGGGGGGAGGGAAGAATCTTCTCTGAAGCAGCATTTAACAAAGATAAGGTTAAAAGAGGGGCAACAGGATCTAATGTCATTATATATTTAAATAGTGCTAATAGTGCATGAGCAGGCATGCCAGAATTCACCAGCTGTCCCGAAAGGTACAAGCCAGCTTTCTGCCTCCTCACATTATAGCCCAGTTTAACCTCTGCTGGAACGTATCTCAGCACAAATAGATCATAAAACCTCCTTCCCTAGAACGAGTCTAATTGATCTGCTTTCAGAAATGTTCAGAGTTTTTCTGCGGAGTTAGAAATTCAAAGATTAAACTCAAAGTTACAGAAAACTAACACAGCAGAAGTAGAGTTAAAGCAGAGTGGATGAAGTTGCATAACAGAAGAAGATTCTTCACTGATATCTATATGTATATGGAAGATATATCTGTATAGATATTTATATGTATACATAATATAAATATTATAGATATTTATATAGACATATAGAAGTATGTATCTATACAATAAAACTGATATATAACTAATATTTTCTGTATGGACAAATTATAATACCACCAAAATAAGAAGAATTTGGCATAAATTTGAAAGGGAGTTCATACAGGGGAAATAGTTCTAAACATAGAAACATGCAAGAAACTAAGGCAGAGGCAATAAGATAATTGTCCTGTCTCCAGCTAGAAGAACAGCCATCGAGTTGCAGGTAATGATATCTGATCTAGGCAGTTTCAGATGTTTAGGTTAATTGGCACCTAAACACAGCTAGAAAACAACACGTCAAAATTTATGAGGAGTCGCATTCTCACTCTCTGACCTCACTATTAAGAAGCAAAAATAGGATCTACAAATTAGAAAGAGAATTAATTTCTAGAGAAGTGTGTGAACAGGAAGAATCTGTATATTTAATTTTGGCAACGTTCATATGGACGTGCAACTTCTAGTGTTTGCAATCAGCTTTTTCAGGCTACTACATGTAATGTTTTTCTTGACTGTGTCAGGAAAGGATTTAGTCCTGTCTTGGATAACATTCTCAGACAAATGCACTCTTGGCAGCCTGCTGTGCCTATATCTCCCAGTTTTCCTTCAGATCTTCAGCAAAAGAAGTTTGATATAATTAAAAAGTTCTCTTAAACTCTACTCAGACAAGCTGGTATTTAGTTAGGGCTTTTTTCACCCGAGGGGCATTATATGACGGCTCCCTTACAAGAATCCTTTAGCTCCACAGTCCTTATAATTTGTGCAGGTTAATAACATACACAATGTACCACACCTTCAGCAAGCTTCCATAGCTGTGCCAGATGCCATCAGTGGAAGGTTTTGGCAATGATGTACCTTCAGTTCAGCAATCCAACCAGACTCAGTAGCGAGTGCTGTCCTGATGAAGTCTCTGCTACAGGCACAGAAACCTCAGGCAAGATTTAACTTTGGAAAACTGTTGGAAACCTGCTTTGTGTGGCAGAGTGCTGGAGGTGGAAATGCACTTTATACACTATATAACCAACATTACCACCAACATTAGAAGGTTAGAGCTTCTCCACATCAAGAACAAAATACTTCACTCTTCTCTTCAGCCTTCATAATTTTGCTGTTAAATAAAATGTCTCAGGTTTCATCCAGTCTTTCACAGTGTATTTTCTGACACTGCCTGCATTAGCAGCCCTTGTCCTTACGCAAGTTCTTGTACCTACAAAACTATTTCACTTAACTGTTTATAAAACAACTTCTCTGACACTGTCAGAAAAGTTTCTAATATGGCATCTGTCCCTCTTGTACTTCCCCTGCATTCACCAATGCTCTGGAAATGAAGCCACACCTCAAAAATCAGGCCTGGATTACAAAGAGGCAGTGCAGCCGCAGAAGCCAACGTGATGCACTGAGCTTCAAAAGCACAAAAGCTCTGAAGATTGTTTTTAATAACCCGGCCTCATCCTGAAGGAGAAGTAGGAATTAAAAAGGAGAAAAAAGGATGAGGCATGAGATAATCAGCTTAGATAAACCAAAGGCATGATTTGATTCCGTTTGCTCTGCAGTCAAATTATTGGGTACGTAACATTCACACTCTGGGTCACTTTAGGCAACTTCTAAGGGGCACAAAGAGATTTGGGAAGCAGAGGACACACCACCTAAAAGTACAAACCAGTTTATTATTGCCCAATACACAAAAATGATTGCTAGGATTAATGAGCTACCAATCCAATGCTTGGGAAAGTCACTGCTCCAGAGATGACTCCAGATGACTGTTCCAAACATGTGCCAGCCAGGTAGATCATGTGAGGAGGCTTTTCTCTATTTGTCCTTGGGACAGGTCGAACCTTGGTGCTGCAGAGCTGTCATCTCAGGTCTCTTTGTTTTCTTCTTAGAACTGTGTATTTTTCCATGTGTTTTTTTTTCTTTTGAATCCTTGAGCTGCCAATTATGCCCTTCTCATCGACCTTATCTCTGAAGTTTCACCTTGTTTCTTTGCACAGCTCTATTCTGTGTGGGCTTTTCCAGCTCTTGCCATCAGGTCAGCAGGTTTTTAGAAGTCTGAGCTGGGGCTGCACAAACATTGCTGTGTGCATGCTGGATCTTGGATCACAGACAGCTGAACCTCTGGGAGGAGGGTTACAGGGACAACAGGCCATTCTGGAAAACTATTGACATTCTCTTATGAAGAGCCGTCGCTTTTATTGTCAGATCACGTTGCTGGGAGGGAGCAGAGAGCAGAAACACACACTTAATAAAATAAAAGAACCTCTTTGCATCTCATTCAACTCCGACACAGCAGTGAGAGCAGCAGAGGATTCACTGCCTGGGAGCAGTGATCACACAAAAGTAGACAGAAGCACATAACAGACCTCTTCATTTGCACTAAGAAGTTAAGCAACAATAAGCCTACTTAGGCCTGCAGATGGTTCAGTGCCTATAATGCTTGGCTTGGGTTTTAATGCAGAAATATCAAAAGCTGTCAGTGGCAATGCAGAATGACCTCCTGCCTACAGTCAGTGACTTGCTTTTAATACTGAACACGATCTACAGAGTGACTGATCATATTTTGAGTCTCATTAGGCAGCCACAAATGGAAGGAGGCACTAGCTAACTCTCTCTGCCCTGACGAGCAACACCAGGATAAACCACTGCCAGCCCTCACGGATAAGAACCTGCACACTCTGGGAATGCAGCAGCAAGAAAAGTTGGGTGTGTGCAAACAGCCTAGGCAACATGTGCCAGATGTGACACCGCAGGAAAAGCACAGGAAATAAAAAAGTCATCATGGATATAACAACCTCATGTGTGGCACTCTGTCTCTCTCGTGAGATGAAGAAATTTCCATATCCCATCATGTAATCACATCTAACTGCATGACTCCACTGCTTTGTTCAGTTGCGCAGCTAAAAAATTGTTTTCCACGTTTTCTCGGATGGCAGGGTCTAAAAATGTTCCAATATTCCAACACCGTAAATGTAAGCCAACTTCTAAACATAACTTCTATGTTATCCCACCTATTCTTCTTGACCCCTGAAAAGAAATACGCAAACCTCTGGACAACAGGTCAGACAAACAGAGCAGACGTAAACTTCCTTACCATAACTATTTTTTCTCTTTTTAATGTCCCAGCACCCATCTAATCCTCACAGTAAGGTTTGTCTTGCAAAACCTCTTCTGTGAAGCACTTGTATCAATTGATTTTATCCCAAATATTGGTTGACATAGAAAATTAACTATGGTAAGTGTTTCTAGAAGACTGTCGCAAATGCTGTCAGCTTGTGGAAATTGCAATTACTAAACAAGGATCCCTGGTACTATCAAAGCTTTCTGACATAACTTTGAAGAAGTCTGTGTATGTCAGATTTCACCTGCCTATATTTATGTCCACTATTGCTCTGAAATGACTGGAGCATCACTGCTGACGAGAAAGGACAGAGCACCACCTGTTTACACCAATGCGTTTGACTCCTACAAAGAATTTTGAAAACACTATTGAAACTTTCTACTTGCTACACTTAAATATTTGCAATCTGGCTACAGTGTGCCTTCTGCGGCATGAGAATAAGGAGGGAATTGCGTGATGGCACAAAATCCCAATCTTTTATAAATTATTTGATCCCACGAATCTTACTTCCCGTATTTCATTACTTTATTGACGACGTGGCTGGCTGAAAAGTTACAGTAGCACTTGCCTCCACTAATCATCAGATCAAAGAAGGCTGTTAGGGTTTTAATTTTGGTAACACTTCTGAAGAATGTCTTTTGGTTTGAACCTAACTTTTCTCATCCACCTAGATATTTTCTTGTCTTCTTCCCTCCTGATTCCACTCTCCAAAGAAAAGAAAAATTGATCTGTCAAATCTTTCTTTCTGTAACTCTGAAACTTTTAAAATTGGCAGAGGCTTTCATAGGTCTTTTCAACTTAGTTTTACAACCATAAAAAATTGACAGATCTCTGCAAGAAAAATGAGAGCATGATAGATTTGTCAAAGACTCAGTGGATAAAAATGAATGCAACAAGACATATATATATGCCTCTTTCTGCTGTAAGTGAAAGAAAAGCTCTTCAGAGTCACCAGCAGGAACACTCTGTTCCTCATCCCCCAGTCACACCAAGTTTACAGCTTTGTGTCCCGTGAGCAGAGGGAGGATGTGTCCTGTTCAGTCCAGCAGCATCAGCCCTGATGATATTGATGATACCCCATGATGCAATTTTGGACTCCTGTAACCTCGAGGCCAGCCTAGGCTGATTTCTACCACACTTTCCAGAATTGGGGAAACTTGCTCTGTTCCAGTTCTCTCAAAGGTTATGTAGCTTTCCCTGCTGCATTACAATTTTCACACAGGTATCTGTGCCCTGATGGATGGTAAAGTCTGAGCTCGACACAGAACAAAATGCGGTGTGACCTCATACAGGAATTCCCTCATAAATCACTGCTGCTTTCCTGTGATAACCCAACTGGTCTCACTATAACATTTTTAGACATTTTGCCTTTATTGAGATGAGTTTCAGAGCAAAAGGCAAAGCCAAACAGCATTGACTGAAACACATACCAAATTTAATTGCAAACCCATGGCCCTGCCCTGAGTTTCCGGACAGATAAAAATCCAAAACAATTTCTTCAAGCCAGGTTTCTTTAAACCCACTCTTTTTTTTGAGTTTCAAGCACCTGGTCTCCAGAGATCACAGACTTTTAAAAAATACCCCAGCAAATGAAAACCAAAAAGAACAACAACATAAACTACCTTGTTTCAGGGAAGACTCCAGAGGCCCTCTGATTTATTCCAATGCTGAACAAAGAGAGCACCTTTGCAGCAGCTTTGCCAGTTCTCCAAAACAACTGTGCCAGAAACTAAAGTTTGCCTTTCTCACACTCTTCATCCCTAGAGGGAAGCAGTTTCTCCAGAGGGTCAAAGCGTTGCTTCATCCAAAGTTCCTCAGTGGTTCTGGTCTGGATTCTAAACAAAAAGAGGCTTGTATCGGATTCCCCACTCCTGAACAAACCTTCCCCCAACAGCTCTGACCCCACCTGGGCTAAAACTGAAAGGGAAGGTGAAAGGAATTGTGCTGACTCTCCACCTCAGTTGCCTAGGGACAAGGTTACAGGCAGGATCTGGGAAACACAAATTCCTTCAAAGTGGCCTGACATGCGGGAATCTCAAAAAATTCCCTGTTTCTCCGGCATACAAAAACGTCTTGTGAAAAATTGCTTTGGCTTTGTGGAAGATGATAAGGAAAACAAAGAATTTGTGTCAATTTTCAAAAATAACCAATTATGTACTTAGCCTAAGAGCTCGTGCATTTGTCAACCTGCTCTAATTGTTCTGATAACAGGAGGCATGTTCTGGATGCTTTATGAACAATTCTATCTCTCGAGGCACCAAAGGCCACCGGGACATGTGCTGTGCTCTAGCCTGGGTAGGTTTAGAACAAGAAAAAAAGAGTAACACAATCTGACATCTGCTGATAAACAATGTGAAAATAGATGCAGAACACAATGTCTTCATCAGTGATTCAAGCCACTTATGTTGGAAATTATGTAAATAAAGATATTCCTATTTTGGCCAATTTGGCCAGAAAAATGATGGGTTTAAAAAGCACATGGGGCCTCTTTAAGGCATAATGTGATATGTTTTTCTCTATCTTTGAAAAAGTTCAACTGGGCATGTTATCATTCCTTTAAGCTATTTATATCCCTACCTCGCTGAAACGCTATTAAAAATATTATATTTGAGTTGTCTTTTAGAAATGGCCAGAGTTGACCTTGATATTAGTAATTGTACATGTTTTATACAGATATTTTCTTATCACTCCTCATATGAAAGGTGACCAAAAAAATGCATCTTTTTATATAGAGATTATGACTTAGAAATGTAATGAAAATGAAAGGGAAGTGGATTTGGAAGCATCTACTGAACAGTATTTTTTTCAGTACCAAATGAATGCAATAGCAAATTTAATCTCTCAAGTCACAGACAAAATTTTAGCACAGCTCTGGGACTTTTTTTCCCCATATTATAAAGTTGGATTTTTTTTTTTAAATAGAATTACGCAGCAAATATTTTTGTCATAATGCAGATTTGCATATTTTATCTATTGGGTTAAATATAAAACACATGGTACAGGTTTATGGTTTATACATATTCTATGGGAAAAGAAATAGTTAAAAAATTAGATTCTCAAAAAACACTGAAAACAAAAACAAAACTTCAAAATGAAAGCAATTTTAGAACTTAGAACCTTAGAGATAAATTAAACGGGGTAGCCACAGCATAAATGAATCTCACATGAGGGTTCATTCTAAATGAGAAAATGTTCCTCTGCAAGAAATTAACTGATTAAATAATGTATCAATTTCTGATGAGCAAAACATATTAAAAATTTTAAAGGTAGAGAAAAAACCCCGAGGGTGTTAATGCGGCTGCTCTGCCCTCAAATGCTGTGATTGCTTTCTGTGAATATTTAGTACTGCAATAACTCTAGCTAGTATGACTTTTAAAAACAATTCTATTTAATAGCTCTCTTTAACCAGTTACAGACAACCCATTTTCCTTGAAAGCAGACTCTTCATCATTAGTTCTTCTCTTCAATGTACCTTCCAAAATCTTTCCCATCTTCCTGTTTCGATATTTCTAGAATAGCTTATAAACTTTGGAAGTTTAATTTGGGTTCTTAATGTCTCAGTGCCAAGTGCACTGGGCCTAACTAGATAAAAAATAGCCTAGCATTTAAAGATGAGCACAGACCACCAAAATAAGGCCAAATATTGACAATCAAAGTTAATGGATTTTTTAGAGGTTGGAAAGTGTAATAAACTGAGAGTCATAAAAAAACCACGTGAAAAAGTAGCCAGGACTCTTCAGCCTCAGCCAAAAGTACATGGAAAGGCAAAAACCCAGGCATTCTCTCTTGGAAGGAAATCAATCTCCCTCAAATTAATCTTCAACTTTAGTTTTCAATGTGAGTGAATATCCTGAATCTTAGCGCAAATATTACTAATCAAAGAGCAGGAGAAAATGGAAGTGGAAGTCACAACACCCCAGGTAACATGGAATTCCAAAGGCTGATGTGCTCAGACAAGCAGAGATGTGGAAATGGACAATCCTCACTCCTGAACTCTGAAATAACCAGCGTGGGAAACTGCAAGTCAGACAGAGGAGATCAGTAATAAAGCTGTGAAATCAGGAATGGTATAAATGTAGACCAGCAAATGCAAATCTAATCCCTAAGAATATGAAGAGAAACACAGTATCAGCAAATATGAGCTTTAGAAATATGCAAAGCTGTTGAAAGCAACCTGAAGGAGGAGAAAAAAGGCTTGAAAACATAGAGAAATAGAATATGGGATAGATTCATCTGGGTTTTGGGTTGTTTTAAGGGTTTTTTTCGGAAAGGTAGATTATTCTAGGATGACAAATATTTCATTACCTGCCTTTGATTAGGTTATTAATTTTATAGACAAAAGAAATAGAGTCATTTATCAGCACTTCAATCAAAATATGATTGGATGTCACGGAGGGAAACAGGCTGAAGAGGGTGATTAAGAAAAAACTGGGAAGAGAGTAAGGTATGGTTTAACAGGTTGTGTTCAAGGTCTGGAAGGAAATATGTAATAGGGTTCTCCAAAGATTGACCTTTGGGACCACTATTTTTAATAAATTAATTAGCTATTCAATAAATTAATTAGCAATTCCAGAATAAATTGTAGGACCTTGCTATCGAAATATGCAGCTCACACAGAAGCAGCAGGCAGGCAGTAGCGTGAAGGATCTGGATAACACATTGGAACAACTGGAACAATCAAGAGAAAATATGATGGGGATGCATTCTAGACAAGGAAAATACAGCCACACCATGTATCTAAGACTCTCTTTCCAACACAGAAAAATGAGGCATTAATGAGGTTCCACAAGAGTCCAGCATCTAAATTTGGATGCTCACCCACATACAAAAAAAAAAAAAAAAATTTCTTCCAGTGAGAACAGAAAAAAGAAAAGTTTTACTCAACTAAAACAGGAAATGGACTGCTATTGCCTGAGAGAGACTGCCTGGCTCACATGATTAATAAAATTTGAGAGGGATTCTATACCTTATAAATTTTTTGGGTTACACATTGTCATAAGGAGGAAGAGGAGCTCATTAACATAAAGTAGTTGACTGTAAGAGGAGCCAGATATCAAATACAATGTATTTGAAAACTAGAGCTTAGAAAAAGGTTTTCAAATGCCAGAGGTGTGAATTTTTGGAGCGCGAAACTCCCCTACTCCTAACTAGCTAATTTAAAGGTGGATCTTGAAGAGTTTCCAAAAAACCCCACACTTCACTGTCTGCAGTTAAGGGAGATGGACTGAATGACACAGGCAGCTCTTTCCAGTCCACTGTTCCCAGGAGCTGGAAACAGCGTGAGGAGTCTTAAGACTAAGAGAAGTAAAAGTTGATGTCAGTGATTTAAATTAACTCAGAGGAATGAGATTTGAGACTTGAATTGAGGTTGAAAACAGATGGGTTTGATGCTAACTGCAGGTTTAACTTTTTTGTGTGGACAAATTACTTGATAAAGGAGTAAAAATTACTACTGCCTTTTTGCACAAGCATTAGAGATCGTGTGTTAATCAGATATTTTTCACTGTCTTGTAGCAGCCAAGATGGTTTAGCAGGATCCTGAGCTTGTAGTTTATTTTTTCCACAGCTGGCTCATCAATCCATTTCTAGAGAGATTAGGATTACTTTCTGCAGTATACAACCATTATTTCCTGAGATGAACCAACTATCAGCTATTGTGCCTTAAAATTAGACCAGAAAATTTGCCCATCCCCACTTAAATGATGTTTGAAGATCACGCTAACACAGCAAAGCAGGGAATGCAAAGCACAGGCCTTATATTCTCTTCTTAGCCAGACTACTGTGACTTTTCTGGCAAGTAATGCAAATAACAATAATACTTAGCACTTACTGTGCATGATGCCTCTCATCTTCAAAGCGCTTTACAATTATTTATTGCTACTTAATCTGGAAAAAGTATGATTTCAGGCCGGCTTCTGGTAGCTTGTGTGACGAAGCTAATGTCATTTGAATCGACTCCGTTTGTATTTAATAGGATAGAACTGCAGTACTTTAGTTTAAACACTATTGTTCCATTAAAAGCCAATTACAGAAATTCAGCTTTCCCTGAATTTATAGGGAGCAGATTTTCTTCTTCTTTTTTTTTTTTTTTTTTTTTTTAAAAGACGAGATCTATCTAAATACTTCATCCGAATTTATCCTTCACAATTCTGACTAATGGCTTAGGAGCCTTTTGAGCCGCTGCACAAAGCGATTCGCCACGAGCGGGGCCGCGGTACCGCCTGCGGGCGGCAGAGGGCGCCCGAGATGTGTCCATTCGCCACAGGGCCCCGGGATTGAGTGCAAAAAATGCAATTTCGGCACCACAAAAAGTACCATTTCTCAGCATTAAACATACGCATAGCGGCGTTTGACTGTTTTGTATCCAGGCAACTTTTTGGATTTATATTCTACACGGGTAAATCCTAACATATTTGATTCTGATCAGTCTATATTAAACAGGATATCAAAGGGTGGCACAGCAGATCGAAGACCACTGAAATAACCTCGGGGCAACCCCAAGCACAAGTACAGGCTGGGCGGAGAAAGGATCGAAGGCAGCCCCAAGGACAGGACTTGGACCCAGCAATATGCTCTGGCAGCCCAGAAATTCTCCAGCGTCCTGGGCTGCCTCAAGAGCAGTGTGGGCAGCAGATGGAGCAAGGGGATCCTCCCCCCTTCCACTCTGGTGACACCTCACCTGATATCACATCAGCTCTGTGGTCCCAAGGTACAAAGGACACGGACCTGTTGGAGCAAGTCCAGAGGAGGCCACAAAGATGCTCTGAGAACTGGAGCCCCTCTGCTCTGGAGCCAGGCTGGGAGAGCTGAGGGTGTGCAGTCTGGGGAAGAGAAGGTTCTGGGGAGACCTCAGAGCCCCTGCCAGGGCCTAAAGAGGCTCCAAGAGAGCTGGAAGGGGACATGGGACAAGGGATGGAGTGGCAGGACAAGGGGGAATGGCTTCAAACTGACAGAGAGCAGAGTTAGAGATTAGGAAGAAATTCTTCCCTGTGAGGCTGGTGAGGCCCTGAGAAGGTTGCCCAGAGAAGCCATGGCTGCCCCATTCCTGGAAGTGTTCAAGCAACCTGGGGTAGCGGGACGTGTCCCTGCCCAAGGCAGGGGATGGAACAAGATGAACGTCCCTTCCAACCCAAATCATTCTGAGAGTCTACGATTCTATGAAAAAGAACTTCTGAATATTGCTACAAAAAGTAACGACATAATACATTGACTCAGCGACCATCACTATTTCAGTTTTCTCTGAATCTTTGAATCTACTGAAAATGAACTCGTTTTAAGTTGTTCCCTTTATAGGTAGATTCCTTTGCTACAGATAAAGCATCTTGTCTAAACCCAAATGAGTGATTGTGGCTCATGGCTCGTGGCTCAATCACATCTCTGTGATACATTTTACAAGACACCTTGCAGCAGAGCTAGGAAGGGAACCAGTAGGATACAACCAGACAACCACAATCACAGTCTCATAAAATCATGGCTGCTCTCAAGTGCCACAAGAGGGATTGCACAGCTGTTTCCACTGACAAGGATTTTAGCAGTTGAAAATACAAGGGTTGTCAAAATGTAACCTGAACACAGACCTAGTAAGAAGATGAGGCTGAGAATTAAGAGGAAAGTAATCTGCGATTGACAGGCAGGGTTTGGAAACTGAAACCACTACCTGCACTTCAGCCCGGCAGCAGAGAGCTCACATATCACATCATGGAATCGCTGATGAGCAAACACGGGCACTGCCAGGCCTGACACAGGTGTCCCTGCTGTGGTGGCACTGCTTCAGTCCAGGCTGTGTGTGTGGCACGGGTGCCAAACCTGGCTGGGGTCACCAACCCACCCAGCCTCCTGCCCCCAAAACTTTACTTCCCCTTTCGAGGGTGCCACCTTACAAGGTTGTCACTGCTGCAGCTCAAAAACACAGGGACAACTGCTTCAGCATGCTCCTGGCTATTTCAACAATGGATCTGGCAAGTATTCATTAAATTATGTTATTAAATGGATCTAACCTCAGTGACTTCTTTGGAGATGAGTCCTGCAGCCCTCGGGACTGCCCCGCAAGCTCGGACACCATTACCCTACCCCGCGGCCCGGCACAAGGAGCCCACTTGAACATGACCCTGTGCCTGTGCCCGCTCGAGGGAACGCTGGCCCCAGGTGACAGGAGTGTGGTGTCCCCAGGGCGGGCTCAGTGTCCCCAGCACAGGTTCAGTGTCCCCGGGGCAACCTGAATGTCCCCAGGCCGTCCTGCCGTGTCTTCTCACATCTGGGAAGCAAGAACAAGCCGGGTTTCCTCACAAGCTCTGTGGCTGCCCAGCCGTCTGTGGGTGCCGGGGGGCAGATCCCCTCAGAGAAAGGAGCTGTGACAGGGGTGCCCTGTAAAGCCGGGACGGGGGGTGGCCGTCGAGCGTCTCTTCACCTGTCTCTGCTTCCCCACAGCGGCGGGGCCGGGCAGCCCAGGGAGGCTCCCAGAGGCGCACCCAGGCTCGGCTGGGCGGCCGCGGGCGGAGGAGGGGCCGCCGCCTCTTTAAACTTGCCGTGAGGGCCGGGCCGCCCCGCCCGGGGCAGCGNCGCCCGCGGAGCCGAGCGGCGCCGAGCCGAGCGCCGCGGCAGTGCCGGGGTCTGGCCGCTGCCTGGCAGCGCCCCGTGAGCGGGGACAGCGGGCGGCGTGTCCCTGCGCTCGGTCCTGCCCCCCGTCCTCCTCCCGGAGCGGCGATGAGCGAGACCCGCGCCGGCGGAGTCGCCGCCTAGACCGGCAGCCAGGATGGTGCCCCTGCAGCCCCTGCCCCTCGTCGTGGTCCAGGGCGTCCTCCAGCTCGTAAGTCTCCATCCCCGCGGTCCCGGACTCTCACGGGGGGCTTGGGGGACATCGGTGCCTTCCGCCGGGGAGCGCGGCGGGCGCGGTCCCCTCTGGAGCCCGGTTCCGAGCAGACCCCCCAGACCTGCCTCGCAAAGCTCCTAACATATTCTTGGTTTTCTCTTTCTTTTTCCCTTTTTTTTTTTTCCCCCCTCTTCTTATTTTTTTTAATTTTTTCTTATTTTATTTTAATTAGGCGGGTTTGCTTCTGTTCACCCCGTTTTGGGATGCGGGACGCTCGCGTGCCCGAGCGCAGCGCGGCCCCGGGGCTGGGGTGCGCCGGGAGCCGCCGCGGAGCTGGGTCATACCGCGGGCAGGGATGGGAGGGATGTGTGTGTGTGTGCCGAGCATCGCCGAGACTGCCCGCTCCCGAAAAGTTTTCTGCTGGCCTCAAGCGCCTTTTTTTTCGTGTGCAAGACATAGCTGGGCGTGCAGGTAGAGTCACCTGCGCTCGGGAAGCTCCCCCGTTAGTTTCGGCTTGCTGCAGCGCACCCCGGGTGTTTCCTTAATTTTTATCAGAAACTGTGGGACTTGCCGGTGTTATGCTGAATATTCCTCTGCATGCGGTGGGGGAATGCGGGGACTGACGTGGCGGCAAGGTGAGATGCAGACTGCGAAATTCGGAGCTCTAAAGGGAGGGCGGCAAAGCGAGGTGCGCGGCTGGAGACGGGCGTGGAGCTCAACTTCTCCCACGCCAGCGCAATGCCTCTCGTTCGTGGGGCACTGATGGTAGGAAACAAATGGATTGATGCTCGGGTTCATGAGGCGGGAGACGTCAAAACGAGAAAGAAACGGATTTGCAAAAGAGTTTGGCCATCTTCACTTTTATTTCGAAAAGACATTTTAACTGCACTTGCTATTTTGGGGGGTTTTGGTGTTACTCTCGTATATACTTCTGCTGCAAAAGTTATGCCTTTCTTCCCCAGCTGCCTTGGAAGAGAAAGTTTGTCACGAAGTAGTCAATAGGGAGTGTGTAATAAACCTTGAAGGGATTAAATACCCTCCTTAAGAACTGGAGTCTAGTATTACAGCATGAGGTGATTGATTAGTTTTTGAGGAAGCTTATGTCAAATTCTAATCCGGTTTTGGATTGTGCTTGTCGTGTAATGTTTTTTGCTCCAGCACTTTATCATAGCAATGAAGTAGCGAGCTGCAGCCCTGCGATAAGGCGCACATTTCTTTCGCACTCCCATCCTTTTGGACAATAAAAGGCTGTTTACATTCCTCACATTCTTGCAGCCCAGTTTCCAACTAAACAACGCGCAGGGGTGAGAGATGGGAAAGGAGAGCAGCAAATGGATTACAAAGTTGCTGAGCCAGAAGGGAGCTAAATAAAAACTCCTTCCTCACACCTACAACCCCTCTCACTCACTCGCACCCTCCTTTTATCTTCTTTGGTTTTTGGGGTTTTTTTAGAGCTATCAAAGGGATCAATTGAAACTTGTACCATCAGGGATCGGGTTTGTTATGCAATGTTTTATGGATGATGTTGGGAAGTTGCTTGCCGTGGTTTTACATGCTGTGAGTGAAGGCTGAAAGAAGCAAAGTTGCTGCCTTGAATCAAACAAAAATCATAAATAGCCACTGCAGGTTCTCAGGTGGATGTGGCACTCAGCTCACCCAGGAGGATTCATTTTTCCTGCATTCTTTAGATACAAACCAACAAGGTTTCAGAGTCAATTAGTTTTACAGCTTATGTAAGTTAGTTTAAATAATAAAGTAGAGTAAAGAGAATGTGTGAGATTTTTGAGGCATTTTAGGTGTACCTTTTAATGCTAACCTACTACTAAAAACTGGTGTAAATGCATTTTGGCATGGTCTTACCAGAACATCTGATTAAAGTTACAGCTTATTATAAATTAAGAAATATTCGATGTTGGTGGTAATGCATTGAATGCAAGTCTGTGCTATTCTTTGTTCTCTGGCCAGAATTTGGAGGGACTGGTGGCTTCCTGGAATCTGATTAGCAGGTTTAGAAGGGAGGCATTTGTATTACTGATTCTTGACTTTTTCTTTCCTATTTTAACCAAAAATCAATGTGGATAATACTATACTACAGTGAAGGCTCAGCATTTCAGGCAAGAAAAAAAAAATCCTGGATTTCAGTGTTGCAATACAGCAGCATTTTAGTAAGCCAGAAATGCTGCCATCAAACCCTTCCTGATGGGGCAATCTTAATTTTTTATAAAATCAGAGGTGTTGGAATGGGAAATATTTTGGCACTGCATTTCAGTGAAGGGAGAGGTGCTTTTTATTTTAGTAGACTGAACTTCAAATGCTGTCTTGCCTTTCAAATACCAAAGTGTGCTGTCATCTTACCTGCTTCTTAAAGATGCATAAATTAGGATGAAATCCATGTTGAAACTTCACAAATTTGAGGAGATTATGGCGGAGTGTCTCACTGAATTCCTGAAAGCAATGTTAGGTGATTCTTTGTGTGCTGTATCTAACGTTGTTCAGTCACAAGTTCATGTTTAGTACTTTTAATACAGCATAGATGTATTTTGTAGCATGTTTCTAGATTATTATTTTGATTAATAGATGGGGTACCAGTATGCATGCAGCAATAGCACATACGTATTTCCTAAAATATTTTGCATATCTGGATATATTAAGCAGTAAGGAAAGCTGCTGTTGAGTCAGGTTAAGGTGCTAACTTGCTCCTGTATAAATTCATTAATTTTTAAAGTCAGGTTTGCCTTCTGTTGACAATATGGAGCAAAACAACAATTTGCAATGCACAGTTCAGTGCATGTCTGGGCTAATATTGATAAGAAGATGAAAAATTGCTATGTTGTGTTATCATTAATAGGTACTCTTGCTTTACTATTAATTTTCAGTAAGCTTTTCCAATTGTCACGTAATTGCTGAATGCCCTGTTAGTTATCTCTTCGGAAGTAATGGAGTTCTACACCTTGAGAATTGAAGTGAGTGAAGCATTAGGATAATGCAGTTTATAGAATACCTGCTAGTGCTTTAAGTCAGCTTTAAATACCTCTAAGGAAGGGGGGCTGCTTCTACTTCCCTGGGAATATTATTTGTCTTTTTAAAAAA